>CM035846.1:302384127-303584127 GCA_020510985.1 Pholidichthys leucotaenia
AGCCTGGAGGGAGTGGAAAGCAGTGTCCATGAGAGGCAGGGTGTAACGGTCCTTCTCCGTGATATTATTGAGGGCCCGGTAGTCGATACAAGGGCGGAGGGACCCATCCTTTTTCCCCACGAAGAAGAACCCTGCCCCCACGGGTGACGATGATGGGCGGATAATCCCAGCACTTAAAGATTCCTTCAGGTAGGCGTTCATCGTCTCCTTCTCCGGCGCAGACAGGCTATAAAGGCGACCAGAAGGTAAGGGAGCCCCCTGGCGGAGGTTGATGGCGCAGTCATAGGGCCGATGAGGGGGAAGAGACATAGCTTTCGCTTTGCTGAACACCATACCCAGGTCGTGAAATTCTGGGGGCACCAGAGACAGGTCCGGGGGTGCAGCGTCCGTCGCAGGGGGAGGAGCGGACGGAGAGCAGGCAGCGGACTGAAGGCAGGTGCCCATACAGAACGTACTCCATGCCGAGATCCCAGCTGATTTCCAATCCAGGACCGGATTGTGAAGGCGGAGCCAGGGATACCCCAGGATGACGGGCGACACAGAGTTGGGAAGGACGTAAAAGGTCATTTCCTCCCGGTGGTTTCCCGAGATGATGACCGGTAGGGGAACAGTTTGATGTGTCACTCTCCCGAGGGTGGCACGGGAGAGGTGGATTAGGGAGATGGGAGTATTGAGTGCCTGGCAGCGGATGCCCAATCGGGTTGCCAGGCTTTGTGAAATGAAGCTGCCTTCTGCGCCCGAATCCACCAGTGCGTGGGTGAGGTGCCCAGTAGGGTTATGGCAGAAACGGATGGGCAGCTTCAATTGAGTCAGTGATCCTAACCGATTGACATCCGCGAGGCTTCCAACAGTGACTCGCGGACCCCACCGACTGGCTTTCCGTGGGCAACACTCCACGGTGTGTTGGTCGCCTCCGCAATACATGCAGAGGCCCAACTCACGGCGGCGTTGTTTCTCCACAGGGGAAAGTTTAGTCCAGCCCGTCACCATCGGCTCCGACTCCTCGGGGCGCGATGCTGGCGGCGCCGCCAGGGGGCGAGCTTGGAACAGGTGCGGCGAGGCTCCACGAGGGCGAGAAGAAGAAGACCTCCGCCCCGAGGAGCGCTCGCGCAGCCTGTTATCCAAACTTACCGCTAAGGACGTCAGCTCCGCTAGCGTCCCAGGGATATCCCGACCAGCCAGTTCATCCCTCAGATCACTATTGAGGCTGCGGAGGAACAGGCCACAGAGGGAGCGTTCCTCCCAGCCCAATTCCTCCGCCGCTACCCGGAAGTCGACCGCGTAGTCCGCTGCCGACCGGCTTCCCTGCTGGAGAGCGAGAAGCCGATCGACCTGGACCGTTTCGGTTTGTGAGTGGTCAAAGACCTCCAGAAAGCGCCTCACGAATTGGTCATAGGTGAGGGTGGCATAACTGGGCCTCGCCATTACGGCGTAGGTCCAAGTTAACGCACGCCCCTCCAGAAGATTCCCTATGTAACCAATTCGGCTGTGATCCGAGGGAAAATCTCCGGGCACACGGTGGAACACGGACTCACACTGCATAATAAACCCCCGCGCTCCGCCGAGCTTACCGCTAAAGCGGGCGGGGGTCGGAATCGGCGTGAGCCGAACCGGTGCCACTGGAGCCGGCTGGACGGCCGCTGGAACAGCAGGAGCCGCGCCACCCTGGCGAGTCGGGAGGAACGGCTGTTGGGGGTCCAAGCGGTTCAATCGGTTAGTCAGTTCTAATAATTGGTTAAGAACCACCTGTTGCTGATAAACAATCTGATCCACCCGAGCCTCGAGGATGGTAAACCGGTGTGCGAGCCCGCCGTCCGCCGAGCCGCTCTGCTGAAGCCGTACTGACATAACGTTCGGCTCAGGAGACGCACACACACAGGCTCAGAGTAGTTCAAACTGTTTATTAACAACAGGGATGTTTGGGTGCGTGTCTGCAGAATGTTAATGTGTTGGTGGGGGCGTCTGCTTCGGACCCAGAGGCAGGAGACCGTTCAGCCGGCAACCCTATGGGAGAAATCAGACACAGGGTGATGAGCACACACCAACACGGGAGGAGAATAGGCGAGGGAGAGAAGCTTACTTGTTTGGGCAGATGACTGGCGCTTCAAGGATGGAAGCCCGGGAGACAGCCACCTGCAGGGCTCGGTGCAGCAGCGAGGAGAGACGAGGGACGGGATTGTCCGCCGCCGAGGAATCCACCTGTGCACAGGGGAGCAGACTGGAGAGATGAGGTAAGTGAACTTCTTACCGGTAAAGAGGATGCTGAAGGGAATGTGGTAGAAGTCCATGCAAAGGAAACGAAGTCTACGGCTTCAGGCCGACGCTCAGGGCGAGGCGGCTTTTATCCTTCGCCGCTGACGAGTAGCAGGTGCGTGAGCAGGTGGCGCCGCTGATGAATGGCGCGGCGTGACACTTTCTTTCAGTTTGGCATTGTATATTGATGAGTTCGAGATATGTAACCCTCTGGGCACCTCCAGAAAAATTCATAAGATAAGATAAGATAAGATAAGATAAGCCTTTATTAGTCCCACAACGGGGAAATTCCAGGATTGCAACAGCACAGGGATAGCAACACTCAGAGCAACAATCAGAAGGCAAGAAAAAACAAGCAAGCAAGAGCAGCTAATATACATATGTACCTATTACTATAAAATATATATATACACACACACACACACACAGACACACAGTGCAGAGCATTGTAGCTGGATGGAATAAATATATGAATATATGAACACACAGTGCAGAGCATTGTAGCTAGATGGAATAAATATGTAAATATATAAACACCCACAGTATGGAGCATTGCAGCTAGGTGGAATAAATATGCAAGTATATAAACACACACAGTGCGGAGCAATGTAGCTAGATGGAATAATATGTAGATATATAAAAACACAGTGCGGAGCATTGTAGCTAGATGGAATAAATATATAGATATATAAATATAAACACACCCAGTGCAGAGCATTGTAGCTAGATGGAATAAATATGTAAATATATAAACACACACAGTGCAGAGCATTGTTGCTAGATGGGATGAAACAGCATAACCCTCTACTTAGTTATCCTACATGGTATGATTATGTGCCCATACATATTCTCACCCTCCATAGCGACCGGTATGTTCCTAGTTGTATGCCGGAGAGGACCATTGTGTAAGTCTATTGCATCTTTTGCATTCAAAAAAAAAAAAAAAAAAAAAAAAAAAAAAAAAAACTATTAGTTTGTTACGTCTTTTTGCCATCTCTGCGAGCAGCCCTGCTTAGGTTGTACAGTCTGACAGCCGTTGGTAGGAAGGACCTACGAAACCTCTCGGTTGTGCACCTGGGATGATGTAGTCTGCTGCTAAATGAGCTCCTCAGTGCATCCAGTATGTCCTGCATAGGGTGGAACTCGGACTCCAGCAGAGATGACAGTTTAGCCACCGTCCTTCTCTCTCCTATCTCCTCCATCGGATCAAGGCGTTGCCCCAGGACAGAGCTAGCTTTCTTAATCAATTTGTTCAGTCTCTTCCTATCGGCTGCAGTAATGCCACTGCCCCAGCAGACCACTCCAAAAGTGATGGCTGATGCCACCACCGTGTCATAGAATGACTTCAGCAGCGCCCCTTGTACACCAAAAGACCTGAGTCTCCTCAGCAGGAACAGCCTGCGCTGTCCCTTCTTGTAGAGTGCGTCAGTATTGTGTGACCAGTCTAGTTTATTGTTCAGATGAATACCCAGGTACTTGTAGGATGTCACCATCTCGATGTCTGTTCCCTGTATATTTACTGGTGCTGTGAGGGGCTGCCCATGCCTGCGGCAGTCCACCACCAGCTCCTTAGTTTTCCTCGCGTTGATCTGGAGGCAGTTCCGATGGCACCAGTCCACAAAGTCCTGGATAAGCCCTCTGTACTCAGCTTCATCTCCGCTGGAGATGAGACCAACGATCGCAGAGTCATCAGAGAACTTCTGTAGATGGCAATGTGTTGTGTTGTGTGAGAAGTCCGCAGTATAAAGAGTGAACAAGAAGGGAGCCAGCACCGTTCCCTGGGGGGCCCCCGTGCTACTGATGATCGTGTCGGAAACACAGTCCCGGGTTCTCACAAACTGAGGCCGGTTCGTGAGGTAGTCCAGGATCCATGATGACAGGTGCTGGTCCACCCCTGCGCGCAGCAGCTTGTCCTTCAGGATCATCGGTTGGATGGTGTTGAAAGCACTGGAGAAGTCAAAGAACATGATCCTCACCATATTCCCGGGCTTCTCCAGGTGGGACAGAGAACGGTGAAGGAGGAAGATCACCGCATCCTCCACCCCAATGCCATGCTGGTAGGCGAACTGGAGTGGATCCATCGCTGGTTCCACCAGGGGGCGGAGATGAGCAAGGAGCAGTCTCTCCAGGGTCTTCATCAAGTGGGACGTCAAGGCCACCGGTCTGAAGCTGTTCAGGTCTTTGGGGTGGGAAGTTTTTGGTACAGGTACCACACAAGATGTTTTCCACAGCTGTGGTACCCTCCCCAGTTTCAGGCTCATGTTGAAGATATACGTCACAATCCCACACAGCTGGTCTGCACAGGACTTGAGGAGCTTTGCGCTGATGCCGTCCGGTCCCGACGCCTTCCTCGCCTTGATCTTCCTCAGCTCCGTCCTCACCTGGGTCTTGGTCAGGGTCAGGATGGGGGGCTGTGTGTTGGGAGTGGGGGGGGTGTCGGTGGAGTGGGGAGTGGGTAGCAGGACTTGATTTCTTAGAGGCAGCAGTGGTTGTTGTGCAGACAGGGGGGAGGGCGGTTGGTCAAATCTATTGAAAAACAGATTCAGGTTGTTCGCCCACTCCCTGCCCCCCGTGGCCTGGGGGGAGGTATTCTGGAGCCCCGAGATGGTTTTGAGGTTTCTCCAGACCCCGCTGATGTCGCTCTGTTGCAGCTTGTCCTCCATCTTCTTCCTGAAGCTGTCCTTGCCTTCTCTGATCTTTCTCCTCAGCTCCCTCTGTACGGACTTCAGCATCTCCCTGTTCCCCGACCTGAAGATCCTCTTCTTCTCTCTCAGAAGTGTTTTTATCTCAGGGTTGATCCAGGGTTTGTTGTTTGAGTGACGCCGTATGGTCTTGGTGGGAACGGATTTGTCCACACAGAAGCTGAGGTAGCCCGTGAAGGTGTGAATGAGGCCATCGATGTCCTCACCATGTGGATCGCAGAGCTGCTTCCAGGCAGTGGCTTATAACTGCAGTATATTGGGTTCTTCTGAATTTGCCAGCCAAACTCAGATCAAGTCTCACTTCAATTCAACTTGCTGTCTTAGGAAAAAGTGAGGATGTCAAACAATATGGCTATGAAAAGTTTCTTGAACCACTGATTAATGGCATAAGGTTCCTAGAAGAACACGGAATTTTTGTTGAAGTTGTGGGTCAGTTTGTCAAGGGGGCTATATTTTGTGTGTGTGCAGATAACCTTGCGGCCCACAGCCTTGCAGGCTTTCAAGAAAGCTTTAATGTTGAAAAATTTTGTCGTTTTTGTTTGATAAGCTGGGACCAAATTGCAGCTGCTGAATTAAGCGATTTTCCATTGAGGGATATTGGTCACCATAACACTGTTGTGGAAGAGCTTATGCAGAATGATCATCTTCAAAGTATTTGTGGGGTAAAAAATGACTGTGTGCCGATGAAAAATTTACTTTTCTTTCATCCAATCACTGCATTTCCTCCAGATGTTTTGCATGACCTTTTTGAGGGGGTTGTCCCTGTGGAACTGTCCTTGTGTTTGAAACATCTCATCTCCAAAGGTTACATTACATTTGATGTATTGAATGACTGCATAAAATCATTCCCTTACAAGTTTTCAGACAAAACAAACAAACCACAAAAAATCCCAAAAGCGAGCTTTGAAAAAGGAACGATTGGTGGTTATGGACATGAAAACTGGACACTACTGCGCTTACTTCCTTTCATAATTGGAAATAAGATACCTGAGCAGGAGCCTGCATGGGAGATTTTAATGGACCTAAAGGAAATTGTTGACATCGCAGTGTCAAACAAGCTCTCGGAGGAAGCACTGTTTTACTTTTCATCTAAACTACGTGATCATCGCAAGTTGCTTGTCCGCACCTTTCCAGAGTTCAAATTAAAGCCGAAACACCATTTCATTGACCACTACCCGGACCTCATCTGCTGTTATGGGCCGTTGGTGGAATTATGGACAATGAGATTCGAAGCTAAGCAGAGCTTCTTTAAAAAAGTGATTCATGACGCCCATAATTGGAAAAACGTTCTGCTCACTCTTTCCTCAAAACATCAGCAAATGATGGCATTGCATTTGGACAGCCAGAAAGTTTTCACACCACAACTGTATGTTAACATAGAGTCTGTAAAAGTGGTCAGGGTTTCAGAACTGGAAACTTCACTTCAGTGTGAAATTCAGAAGAAGTGCCCACATCTTGACAGTGTTTCTTTGTCTAAATCAGTTCACCTGCATGGAACTCGGTATGCTGAGGGCATGATTGTATCTGCTGGGCAGTGCAGTGGCCTCCCAGAATTCCACCAGATTGTGACCCTTCTTGTTGATGCTGAGCAAGTGACACTCATATGTAAAAGACTTACCTCTTGGTACATCGATCATTTCAGATCATACGAGCTTGTTGAAGGCCACTGTGTTGAACTCATACTGCTGGAACAAGAGCTGCTGGCAGATTATCACCCTCTTGCAGCCTACACAGTTGCCGGAAAGCTGATGGTAACCACAAGGACGTTCATTCTTCAGTGAAGCATCTCAGGATATGGTATGTAGTGTGACAAAATGTTTTCCTTTTGTTCATGTCATATTTATATCTGTGGCTCTTCATCCTTACAGAAAAGTTTGATTACACAACCCTGGACTGACACTTCTAATATTTTGAGATGAAATGATAAGATAATCAGTTATAAGTAAATCTGGGAAAACATCTGTGATGTATCAGATTATCAGACACTTTCAACTTGGGTTTCACTAGTTTCTCTCGTCACTTTTCAGGCCTTGTTACTTCGTGTGGTTATCTCTCCAAAAGAAGCCCGGCGACTCAAGCTTTCTGAAGTACCAGAATCTGTGGACCAGCTCGTTGATGTCATTAAAGAAAGGCTTGAACTTCAAGGTGATTTTTTAGTGCAGTTTGAAGATCCAGACTTTGGAAATGCACTATGCAATTTGACAACAATGTCTGAACTACCAGCTGAGCATGCAGTTTTGCATATTGTTTGGGACAGTGATTCTTCTTCTCTTAACCAGTGTATTGGTTCAGTGTCCTCCCTCGATACAGCCAGTGTCCACTCTGGTGATATCAGGTCCAGCTGGACTGATTCAATCCAGACCAATTTAAGGCATGTCACACAGTGGCCCTCTCCTTTTCCTATCCCTAAGTTATCATATGATGTGGAACTACAGTTGCGAAAGGGCAACAAGACGTACGAGAAGTCAAAGAAGGGCCTTGATGTCACCAGAGAAATTAAAATGGAAATTCTGGATAAAATTGCACAGGCTATTTTTGAAATCAAAAGCTACCCTGAGAAAGATGAACTGGAATCTGTTGCCTCTTCACTGGTTCTCAAGTACCCATGCTTAAAGGAACCAGGTAGCATCACAGGCTATGAGGGATGGAAAACAAGCATCAAGTACAAGCTCGGAAACTTTAGATCTAAGCTGCGCCGTGCAGGCTGCAATGAGGTGGATGTAAACAGTAAAAGAAAAGGGGGCACTGAGGACAATAGTCCATTCACCCTGAAAAGGCCCAGACGTGGGGAGGTTAATCATGTCCCAGATTATCCTCAACACCAGTGATTTTACTCTTGAAGAGGAAAGGCTTCACCTAGTTGAAATGAAGAAGAAAAAAAGGGACCAAACACTGATACAGCACAAGATGGAGCTGACATTTTCCCTTAGACGCAAAGAGATCGTTGGGGGACAGCCCATGGTATCAGAGGTCCAGGAGAGGTGGCCAGCGCTGTTTTCATGTGAGCAGGTAAGGCTGAGATTGTTGTTATGTGTTTCACATGCTAATTTTATTGACTACAAATAAGTAGGAGTGATTTATTCTTATCAGCTGTATATTATATCACTGGAAATGGCACACAAAATATAGATGCATAAGAACACGCAGGAAAACATTGAAATGTGGATGTGCTTGATGATGTGGTTTGGTAGATCGGTTCTATAGATTTTGCTGTTTGTTTTATTATAGGCAAATAATATGGCATAGATTTTGAACAAGACTGCTACATTTCAATTGTCTTTACTTTTAACGTTGTGGCTACAAAAAAATACATCATTTCAGATTTCTCAAGAATTCTGTCGGATCACAAGCAAAGATCTCCTGGAGTCTTTCAGAGGATCCCTTGACATTTATGTGCCTCGCCTGCTGAGACTGTACCGGGCGAGGAAGGGGCCTTTTGGCCAGAAAATGGAGGATGTCCTTGATGCACTTGATGAAAAGGTAATTTACTGTAAATGACTGTAGCTAATGTATGCATAAATAAATAAAGAATCATTTCATTTACATGTAGACCATCAAACTGCTGAGTTTTTCAGGAAAACAGTGGAGTCATCAGAATATGTCAGCAAATGCAAAGGGTTCATTGTCAATATTTAATAACTGAATTTGAAAATGTCTCTCTATGCTGATTTGCTTAGATGTAAGCAGTAAATGAATGAAGGGTGTTTGTCTAACATGATCTGACCTGAAGTGTTTGATTTTTTGTAAAAATAAAGATAGCACTGTACTAATTGATTGATGCTTGTGTTTTTCGAGACCTCAGACATTCTGACTCATAGTAAAACAGCGGCTCTGAGAGGACTCCCCATCTTTGTCTGAGATGACACTTCCAAGTTTTTCCTGCAGTGTTCAGTAAGTATTCTTAAGTTAGTTCAAAATTGACTGAATGATTTCATAGCCATTGTTTTTCATTATGAGCATATTTATTATTACATTACCTTTTTCTAATCAGTTAGGCTAAAGATTCTTTTTTTTTTTACTCTATACAAAGAGCAACCCTGACCTATTAGACACTGACATAATGCACGGCTCAGGAGACACACACGCAGGCTCAGAGTAGATTTAACAGCTTTATTCAACAACAAGAGTGTGTGGCTGCATGTCTGTGAGGTGTAGATGTATTGGTGGTGGACGTCTGCGTCAGGCGCGGAGGCAGGTAGCCGTGCAGCCGGACAACCCTATGGGAGAGAGCACAGGGAGAAGGGTAACGGGCACCACACCAATACAGGGAATTAACAGGATGTGCTGGCTTACTTGGTTTGGGCAGGTGGCTGGCGTTGACAAGGGCGTAGCCCGGGAGACAGCAACCTGGAGCGCCTGTGACAGCAGCGAGGATGCGGCGGTGAGGAGACGTGGTCCGCCGCCGGGAGATCCACCTGTGCACAGGGGAGAAGACTGGAGAAGAAGGTAAGAGATGCTTACGTGGGTAATCTTGCTTGAAGAAGGGGGTTCCTTTCAGCAAGGGAGGCCGACGAGATCAGACGGCCTCAGGCTGAAGCCCAGGGCAGAGTGGTTTAAATCCCTCGCCGCTGAAGAGGCGTAGGTGTGCGCGCAGCTGGCGCCGCTGATGAGCGGCGAGTCGTGACAGTACTCCCCCCTCTAGCAGCGCCTCCTGGCGATGGTTTCTCCAGGTGCGCTCGGTGGAACTCAGTGATGAGAGAGGGATCCAACACAAACGAGGGACGCACCCATTGTCTCCATTCGGGTCCATAGCCCTCCCAGTCCACCAAGTACTGTAGCCCGCGACCCCGGCGCCGGGAGTCCAGGATGGCAGAGACTGTCCAGGCCGGGTGGCCACCTATCATCCGGGGCGCGGGCAGCGCTGCAGGTGGAGGGCAGAGGGGATCAGACACCACCGGTTTCACCTTGGAGACGTGGAAGGTGGGATGGATGCGGAGGGAGGGGGGAATAGCCACACGCACAGCCACCGGGTTGACAATTTTGGTGATGGGGTATGGGCCAATGAAACGTTGGGCCAGCTTTCTCCTCTCACCCTTTAAATTGACGTCCTGTGTGGATACCCAGACTCGTTGGCCCACCTGGTAGGCAGGGGCAGGTCTCCTGTGCCGGTCCGCCGTGGACTTGTTGCGCTCCGCCGTGCGTAAAAGCGCATTGCGCGCCGTGGACCAGAAGGAGCGGCACCGCCTAAGGTGTGCCTGGACCGAGGGGACAGCTAACTCGCTCTCTTGTGCGGGGAACAGAGGTGGATCATAGCCCAGGGATGCCTTAAAGGGGGACATCCCAGTAGCAGACGAGCGAGATGTGTTGTGGGCATACTCCACCCAGGCGAGATGTGTGCTCCAGGACGCGGGCTTCGATGCGGTGACGCAGCGGAGAGCAGCCTCCAGCTCCTGGTTGGTCCGTTCACACTGCCCATTGGATTGGGGGTGATGACCGGAGGAGAGGCTTACTTTGGCTCCTAGGGCGTTGCAGAAGCATTTCCAGACGTCTGAGGCAAATTGAGGGCCCCGATCAAAGACCACGTCAACCGGTATCCCATGCAGCCTGACCACGTGCTGGATGAGGAGATCAGCCGTCTCCAAGGCAGAGGGGAGCCCCCGTAATGGCACAAAGTGGGCGGCCTTGGAGAAGCGGTCAACGATGGTCAGAACTGTGTTGAAGTTGTTGGAGATGGGGAGACCGGTGACGAAGTCGAGGGCGATGTGCGACCAGGGCCTACCAGGGACGGGCAGGGGCTGGAGCAGGCCCACGGGGGGAGCGTTATCTGACTTGCTGGTGGCGCAAACGGGGCAGGCCCGGGTGTAGCGGGCGGCGTCCTTTCGCAGCCCCGGCCACCAGAAGGAGCGTTGGAGCAGGTCGATCATCCGGGAAGACCCAGGGTGGCAGGTGAGTTTGGATGTGTGGAGCCAGTGAATAACCTCCCCCCGGACAGCAGATGGAACGAAGAGCCTCCCCTCCGGTCCGCCGCCAGGGTCCGGTTCCGACTCCTGTGCCCTCCGGATCTTGCTCTCGATGTCCCAGGAGATGGCCCCCACGACGCACGACCTGGGCAGGATGGTGTGGACTGCGTCCTCTGACTCCTCAGGGACGAATTGCCTGGAGAGGGCGTCGGGTAGGCCGTTCTTGGAGCCCGGCCGGAACGTGATGGTAAAGCGGAACCTCGCAAAGCACAAGGACCAGCGCGCCTGGCGGGCATTCAGACGCTTGGCAGTTCTTAAATATTCCAACTTCTTGTGATCAGTGAGGACCACGAAAGGCAAGGCGGCCCCCTCCAGCCAGTGGCGCCACTCCTGAAGCGCGAGCAGCTGTCTGTCCCCCACATCATAATTTCGTTCCGCCGGGGACAAGCGCCAAGAGAAGAAGGCGCAGGGCCGTTTGGCCCAGTTAGCAGGTGACCGCTGGGACAACAGCGCCCCCACCCCTGTATCCGAAGCGTCTACCTCGACAATGCACTGCAGCGTGGGGTCAACCTGGCTGAGGACCCGGGAGGAGGAGAATTCCGCCTTCAGCGCCTGGAAGGCCACTGCGGCCTCTTCAGTCCACCGGAACGGGGTCTTCGGGGAGGTGAGGCGGGTCAGAGGGCCGACAATGGCTCCAAAGTTTGGGACAAAGCGGCGGTAGAAATTGGCAAACCCGATGAATTGCTGCACCTGTTTCCTCGAGGTAGGTGTGGGCCAATCTACCACCGCTTTAACCTACGCTGGGTCTGGGAGCACCTGATCGTGGGAGATGACGAAACCCAGGAAGGACGTTGTCTTGGCATAAAATTCACATTTTTCAGCCTTCACATATAACTGGTTCTCCAGCAGCCTCTGAAGGACCCGCCTCACGTGGACCCGGTGCTCGTCCCTGGATCTGGAGAAGATGAGGATATCATCCAGGTAGACGAACACGAAAAGGCCGATGAAGTCCCGGAGGACGTCATTGATGAGGCACTGAAAGACGGCTGGGGCGTTGGTCAACCCGAACGGCATAACCAGGTACTCAAAGTGGCCGTTCGGGGTACGGAAGGCTGTCTTCCACTCGTCTCCCTCCCAGATCCGGACGAGGTGGTAAGCGCTGTGGAGGTCCAGCTTGGTGAACCAGGTCGCCCCCTGGAGGGAGTGGAAGGCAGTGTCCATTAGGGGCAGGGTGTAGCAGTCCTTCTCCGTGATGTCGTTGAGGGCGCGGTAATCTATGCAGGGGCGAAGAGAACCGTCCTTTTTGGAGATGAAGAAGAACCCTGCGCCTAATGGAGATGACGAAGGGCGGATTATCCCAGCACTGAGCGACTCCTTGAGATAGGTGTTCATTGCCTCCCTCGCCGGCGCTGACAGGCTGTAGAGACGTCCCGAGGGTAATGGAGCCCCCTGGTGGATGTTTATGGCACAGTCGTAGGGCCGGTGTGGAGGAAGGGACATCGCCTTGGACTTGCTGAAGACTGCACCCAGGTCGTGGAACTCTGAGGGCACCAAGGTGAGATCCGGGGGCGCGGCATCCTTGGCAGAGGGAGGAGAGGATGGGGCGCAGGCTGCGGATTGGAGGCAGGTGCCCATGCAGAAGGGACTCCATGCTGCCACTCTTCCGGTCTTCCAGTCCAGGACAGGGTTGTGGAGGCGGAGCCATGGGTATCCAAGTATTACCGGTGAGACAGAGGGTGACAGGACATAGAAGGTGATGTCCTCCCGGTGGTTTCCAGAGATGATGACCGGAACGGGGATCGTCCGGTGAGTCACTTTCCCCAGGGAGACACGGGAGAGGTTGACTAGGGCGAGGGGAGTAGCAAGAGGGTGGCAACGGATGCCCAATCGGGTTGCCAGGCTCTGTGAAATAAAGTTACCCTCCGCGCCTGAGTCCACCAGTGCGTGCGTGAGATGCCCTGTGGGGTTGTGACAGAAACGGATGGGCAGCATCAAATGAGTGAGGGGAGTTAACAGATTAGAGTCCGCGGGGCCCCCTACAGTGACTCGCGGACCTCCCCGTTTGGCTTTTCCGGACAACGCTCCACGGTGTGCTGGCTGCCCCTGCAATACATGCAGAGGCCCAACTCACCGCGGCATCGTTTCTCCGCTGGATGGAGCTTTGACCGGCCCATCACCATCGGCTCCGACTCCTCGGAGGACTCTGGTGGTGGTAACGCCAGGGGGCGAGCTTGGGACAGGCGCACCGAGGCTCCCCGCCACAGCCTGTTGTCCAAGCTGATGGCAAGGGAAGTCAGCTCCGCTAGCATCTCCGGGATATCCCGGCCGGCCAGCTCATCCTTCAGACCGGAGTTAAGGCTGCGAAGGAAGATGCCGCAGAGCGAACGCTCTTCCCAGCCAACTTCCTCCGCTGTGACCCGGAAGTCGATCGCATAATCGGCGGCCGATCAGCTCCCCTGTTGGAGACTGAGGAGGCGATCGACCTGGACACTCTCCATACGCGAGTGATCGAACACTTCCAGAAACTGATGCACGAACTGGCCATAGGTGAGGGTGGCGTAGCTGAACTTTGCCATTACGGCATAAGCCCAGGTAAGCGCCCGACCCTCCAGGAGGTTCCCAATATAGCCAATCCGGCTGTGGTCTGAGGGAAAATCTCAGACCAGCGCTGGCCGGGCTGACCCGGTCAGACCGGGCTGGCGGGCCACCGGAGCAGCAGGAGCTGCGCCACCCTGACGAGCCGGGGGGAACGGCTGCCGGGGGTCCAGGCAGTCTAATCGGTTAGTAATGAGGGTTAATTGGTTGAGAATCACTTGTTGCTGGTGGGCTATTAAATCCACCCGAGCCTCAAGGGTGGTAAGACGGCGTGCGAGCCCGCTGTCTGCCGAGCCGCTCGGCTGAAGCCGTACTGACATAATGCACGGCTCAGGAGACACACACGCAGGCTCAGAGTAGATTTAACAGCTTTATTCAACAACAAGAGTGTGTGGCTGCGTGTCTGTGAGGTGTAGATGTATTGGTGGTGGACGTCTGCGTCAGGCGCGGAGGCAAGTAGCCGTGCAGCCGGACAACCCTATGGGAGAGAGCACAGGGAGAAGGGTAACGGGCACCACACCAATACAGGGAATTAACAGGATGTGCTGGCTTACTTGGTTTGGGCAGGTGGCTGGCGTTGACAAGGGCGTAGCCCGGGAGACAGCGACCTGGAGCGCCTGTGACAGCAGCGAGGATGCGGCGGTGAGGAGACATGGTCCGCCGCCGGGAGATCCACCTGTGCACAGGGGAGAAGACTGGAGAAGAAGGTAAGAGATGCTTACGTGGGTAATCTTGCTTGAAGAAGGGGGTTCTTTTCAGCAAGGGAGGCCGACGAGATCAGACGGCTTCAGGCCGAAGCCCAGGGCAGAGTGGTTTAAATCCCTTGCTGCTGACGAGGCGCAGGTGTGCGCGCAGCTGGCGCCGCTGATGAGCGCCGAGTCGTGACAGACACACCTGTTCCCACTGGAGTACCTTTGCATGATTTAGGTTTTTTGGGAGAAAGTGGCTTTATTCATCCAAAGGTGATTATTAATGTTTATCCTGTACCTTTTGAATAAAGCCATTGACTCTTTTTTAATATGAACTCTTCCAGCTGCATAAAGAGAGTGATGACTAAGAAAATGGTATATCAATGATCTTTGATATACCACTGACATATTTCCCTCATTATTTAATTATTTTATATGTTGGTAGAGATGTATTCTGTCTCTCAGTTGTCATTAACTGTAAATCATGTATCCGTGCTTTTTCCATAGGCTAGCGACACAGAAGAACAAGTGATCAGGGATGCGACTGTTGCAATCCTCTCCGTTTATGAAGATGATGATGCACTGAATGCAGTTAATGTGGCTGTTGTGCTGGAGGGGGCCATCATCCTGCAAGACTTACCAGACCTCTGCACTGCCTTTGCATATCTGTTTGGCCTCTTGTACACAATGAACATTGACTATCCAAAGGAGATGTTCTACACTTTTGAGGCTGTTCAGTGCATCTTTTTTTACCTTGGTTCTCGATGCTCACAGCGCATAAGGTCGCTGAGAACAAAGCTTCAGCTGTAAATGGAAAGCACAAAATGTTGCAAGTGTCTGTGCCAGTTCACATATAGTGCCTGTTTGTTACATGTTAACTTAGCTTAATGGCTGCATATGTCATAATTTTACAATTGCAGTTCCTATAATCGTTGTTGTTGTGGCCCAACCATGTTCATTGTCACTGTTGTCACTCTTGTCTCTTACATGCTTGCATTTTATTGAAGAAAGAATATTGAAGCCAGTGCTGTAATTTTATTTATTTTTTTTTTTAAGATTCTTTTATGTGGCACTGATTTTAACAGTTTTAAGTTAAATAAGAGTGGACAACAGTTGTGTTAAGGCCAAGTGAGTTTTATGTACAGAGATAGACAATACTGTCTACAAACAGAAATGTTTGCACATGTATAAAGCCAGACACATGTTCAAAATGCCTTTGCTGCCTTTAAAGAATAAAGGCAAAGATTGAGCTATGCTTTGAGCATTATTTTCATACATTACATATACATAATTTTTTATGTTAATGCAACAAGAATATCTGCTTTTATTAAAAGTGGAAAGACAACATTAAAACAAGAATTTCATTGTTAGTCTCTCAATAATATTTGAATTAGTATAAACACACAGTTTTATCATATTGAAGGAGGAATTCTTTGTTTATTCCATAAAATATACATATGATTAAAGTAAAAATGCGTGGTATTTCAATAAGAAATTTGTTGCTGTTTCCACCAAAATATTCTTTTTAAGTAAACTAAAAACTCCAAGTTAGCAGAACTCATATCTTAACTTGGGAACTTAAGTTTAGTCAACAACTTCATAAATTGTTGAGAAAACTCAAAAATCTATCGCATCATGTTGCCTTGATAATTTGAGTTTTCTCAGCCTTTTTTTTTTTTTTTTTTTTACAGTGTGGTCGTGCTGTTCAGGAGTGTCCCCGTACACCAGTATGTCATCCATGTAGATAGCCACGCCTTCCAGGCCGTTGAGGGTTTCTGTCATTTTGCGCTGAAAAATTTCAGGAGCGCTTGTGATCCCAAATGGAAGACGTTTGAAGGCATATCTCCCAAAGGGTGTGATAAAGGTTGTCAATTTACTGCTTTCTGGATGGAGAGGAATCTGCCAAAACCTGGAGGCAGCATCTAATGATGTGAATATGGTTGCTCCACTAAGTTTTGCAGTGATTTCCTCTGCAGTAGGAAGAACATACCTCTCTCTTCGTACAGCTTCATTTAACCTCTTTAAATCGACACAGATCCGCACTTTTCCATTTTTCCTTGGGACTGGCACCATTGATGCACACCAGTCTGTAGGCTCAATCATGGCTTCAGTCACATCATTCTCCTCCATACGCTGCAATTCCTCCTTAACCTTCTGCAAAAGTGGCAAAGGGACACGACGGGCAGTGTGCACTGTGTATGGCTGAGCGTTCTCTTTTAACAGGATTTTAACTGGTTCTGTTTTAAGTGTTCCATGCTCACCAAATGCTTTGTGAACTTCGACACGCTTCACAAGCCCCATTGACATTGCTGTGTCTCTGCCCAGCAAATTGTTTGCATTATTGCCACTGATGACATACACAGGAAAAGTATATGGTTTTTCCTTGTATTCAGTGAAGGCTTGAAATTTTCCTATACAGCCCAACTGACCACCCGGGCTGCACAGTGTGACATTAGATGGCTCTAATTTCTTCTTAGGAACTAGTTTGTTAAATGTCTTTTCTCCCATAATGTTTGCATCTGCACCCGTATCAATTTTAAAGTTGACTGGTGTTGTTCCAATTGTAAACTGTATGGTCCATGGGTCATCGTTTCTGTCTGTTTTTGTGACTGCGCCCAAAAAAATATGGTGTCTGGGAAACTGTCCCTTCAGTGACTTCTCTGACTGATTTACTGTGACATTTCTTTTCCCAGTGACCCATCTTTTTACACTTGTTGCATGTTGACTTCATGGCTGGGCACTTTTCAGGATCTCTGTGTTTTAATTTTCCACATCTTCCACACCATGAGTCTTTTTGCTCTCCACTTTCTTTCCTCTTAGGTCTCCATTTAGACCTTCCTCTCCCTGCTGCTTTTCCCTTTATCTCCTGCACCGTAGCGTGTGCTTCCCCCTGCTGGTGAACCTGGAGGGCAACCTCCTCGGACTGGCGAACTGTTTGAATAGTTTGGGCAAGTGTTAGATCAGCCATTAGCTGCAATCTACGTGACAGTTCTTTATCGAGGATGCCCACAACAATCCGGTCACGGATATGTTCGTCTCTGTTTACGCCAAAGTCACAGTGCTCTGACATCTCATAAAGGGCTCTGATAAACATTTCCGCTTTCTCACCAGGCCGCTGCATCCTCTGGTGAAAACAAGCGCGCTCGTGGATCACGTTCCGTTTAGGACAGAAGTACTCGTCGTATTTTCCTAACACGACGTCAAACTTCTTTTGACCCGTTTCCTCCGTGAAGGTGAATGATTTAAAGATGTTTTCAGCTTTGGGGCCCATGGCGTAAATCAGTGAACTGACCTGAACTTCGCCGTCATCTTTACTCAGTTTTGTAGCCATCTGAAAACGCAGAAAGCGCTGCTTCCAGTCCGCCCATTCGTTTGGACGATGAAAAGGAAAACTTTCCGGGGGATTAAACTTGGCCATCTTACTGAAGCAAAGCGTCCGTCAAGCACTTCTGACACCATGTAAAGAACTGAGGTCCACACGAATAGTGGTTTCAACAAAGTTCTCTATTAATACTAGGTAAGGGAACACAAACAGGCGGCAACATTAACACATCGCCATTTTCACATTCACTTGGTGAAGGTCAACTCTGACCTGTGATGTCACCACAGTCTTTAAAGACACACCACCACATATAAATGTCCACATTATATGACAATAAATCTTCGGTATGTTTAATATAATTATAGACAATATTATCATCATCATAATCACCATATATACCACCATATACCCCCACATGGCTTACAATACCCAAGTAACCATATAATAATAATAACCATAATAATAGGTAGCCATATGGTAGTTACAACAACAATAATAATACCACCTGGCCTATATAATACTTCAAATAATTCCATCCTAACAACAATCCTAATACTATAATTCTAGTAATAATGATATCAATAATAGTACTCAGCATATAAGATAAGATAAGATAAGATAAGCCTTTATTAGTCCCACAACGCGGAAATTCCAGGATTGCAACAGCACAGGGATAGCAACACTCAGAGCAACAATCAGAAGGCAAGAAAAAAAAACAAGCAAGCAAGAGCAGCTAATATACATATGTACATATTACTATAAAATATATATATACACACACACACACACAGACACACAGTGCAGAGCATTGTAGCTGGATGGAATAAATATATGAATATATGAACACACAGTGCAGAGCATTGTAGCTAGGTGGAATAAATATGTAAATATATAAACACCCACAGTACGGAGTATTGCAGCTAGATGGAATAAATATGCAAGTATACAAACACACACAGTGCGGAGCAATGTAGCTAGATGGAATAATATGTAGATATATAAAAACACAGTGCGGAGCATTGTAGCTAGATGGAATAAATATATAGATATATAAATATAAACACACCCAGTGCTGAGCATTGTAGCTAGATGGAATAAATATGTACATATATAAACACACACAGTGCAGAGCATTGTTGCTAGGTGGGATGAAACAGCATAACCGTCTACTTAGTTATCCTACATGGTATGATTATGTGCCCATACATATTCTCACCCTCCATAGCGACCGGTATGTTCCTAGTTGTATGCCGGAGAGGACCATTGTGTAAGTCTATTGCATCTTTTGCATTCAAAAAAACTATTAGTTTGTTACGTCTTTTTGCTATCTCTGCGAGCAGCCCTGCTTAGGTTGTACAGTCTGACAGCCGTTGGTAGGAAGGACCTACGAAACCTCTCGGTTGTGCACCTGGGATGATGTAGTCTGCTGCTAAATGAGCTCCTCAGTGCATCCAGTATGTCCTGCATAGGGTGGAACTCGGACTCCAGCAGAGATGACAGTTTAGCCTCCGTCCTTCTCTCTCCTATCTCCTCCATCGGATCAAGGCGCTGTCCCAGGACAGAGCTAGCTTTCTTAATCAGTTTGTTCAGTCTCTTCCTATCGGCTGCAGTAATGCCACTGCCCCAGCAGACCACTCCAAAAGTGATGGCTGATGCCACCACAGTGTCATAGAATGACTTCAGCAGCACCCCTTGTGCACCAAAAGACCTGAGTCTCCTCAGCAGGAACAGCCTGCGCTGTCCCTTCTTGTAGAGTGCGTCAGTATTGTGTGACCAGTCTAGTTTATTGTTCAGATGAATACCCAGGTACTTATAGGATGTCACCATCTCGATGTCTGTTCCCTCTATATTTACTGGTGCTGTGAGGGGCTGCCCATGCCTGCGGCAGTCCACCACCAGCTCCTTAGTTTTCCTCGCGTTGATCTGGAGGCAGTTCCGATGGCACCAGTCCACGAAGTCCTGGATAAGCCCTCTGTACTCAGCTTCATCTCCGTTGGAGATGAGACCAACGATCGCAGAGTCATCAGAGAACTTCTGTAGATGGCAGTGTGTTGTGTTGTGTGAGAAGTCCGCAGTATAAAGAGTGAACAGGAAGGGAGCCAGCACCGTTCCCTGGGGGGCCCCCGTGCTACTGATGATCGTGTCGGAAACACAGTCCCGGGTTCTCACAAACTGAGGCCGGTTCGTGAGGTAGTCCAGGATCCATGATGACAGGTGCTGGTCCACCCCTGCGTGCAGCAGCTTGTCCTTCAGGATCATCGGTTGGATGGTGTTGAAAGCACTGGAGAAGTCAAAGAACATGATCCTCACCATATTCCCGGGCTTCTCCAGGTGGGACAGAGAACGGTGAAGGAGGAAGATCACCGCATCCTCCACCCCAATGCCATGCTGGTAGGCGAACTGGAGTGGATCCATCGCTGGTTCCACCAGGGGGCGGAGATGAGCAAGGAGCAGTCTCTCCAGGGTCTTCATCAAGTGGGACGTCAAGGCCACCGGTCTGTAGCTGTTCAGGTGTTCAATATATATATATATATTCACAATAGCAACCTTTCTTCATTGAAGACACATTGTAATGTTACTGTCCTTTATTTTTATATTGCTCAAAAATCACTTCTTTATATGTTGATTTAAATATATGGATGTTTGGATACTGCCTGTTTCTCCCCCAACCCATTGCACAATTTTACCCCACACACAGACACACAAAAACCTTTCCTAGTAGATCTTACTAGGTGCATTTTAAACTAGTATTCTCCCATAAATTATATTTCCCTTCTCTCTCACTGAAAAGATTTTGTATATTGTGTGGCAAAAAGTTTTGAATTTAACCTCTTGACGCCTGTCGTCGCGAATTCGCATCAAACCGCTTCCGCTCCAAATGCAACCAAAATACGTCTGTATTCCTCCACTTCCGGTTGGAGCACTTCCAACACATACCTAGGAACCTTTTGCAAGCATTAGTTACTCGTGCAGGGTTAGGGTTAGGGTTATAGTTTGGCAGTCATGAGAGTTGAAAATACTGAAAATAACTTTGTTGCATAAATAAAAGACTCTTCATACTTGAGATGGGAACAGGTGCTTTTTTACCATTTTTTTAACCATAGATGCCTGTTGTCGCTAATTTGCATCATACCTAAAATTTATCTATTTTATGTGCTATAGTCAAATTAACTTTCAACTTAATTTAGCATCTACTTGAAAGCAAAAACACAAGTGAAAAAAATTTTTTTTTCATAATTGGAAATAAATTCAGGCGTTAAACCCCTTGACGTCGATTGTCGCGAATTCGCATCAATTCAATTTCAATTCAATTCAATTCAACTTTATTTATATAGCGCCATTTCACAACAACAGTCATCTCATAGCACTATCAACTGTAGGGGGGACCCCCACAGTTGCAGAAAGACCCCAGCAATCAGGCGATCCCCTGTGAGCAAGCACTTGGCGACGGTGGAGAGGAAAAACTCCCTTTTAACAGGAAGAAACCTCCAGCAGAACCAGGCTCAGGGAGGGGCAGTCATCTGCTGCGACTGGCTGGGGATCCGCTTCCGCTCCAAATGCAACCAAAATACCGTCCGTATTCCTCCACTACCGGTTGATGCACTTCCAACACATACCTAGGAACCTTTTGCAAGCATTAGTTTCTCGTAGGAACGGTCAGAGACAGAGCACCATCCATTTCCTGATTGCTAGGCTCACCTTGTGCCACGTCTGCATTTTCAGAAGACAATCGTGGAAAAAAATTGTCCAATCTCAGGTAAGTTGTACTAAGATAAAAATATGTACAGGCTTATTATGTACTTTTATCACTACCACGAAGGAGTGGAGTACCTATGACGAATATTTTTTTTAGATATTCAACGATTTCGGTGTGATGTCAATTCACTACATTCAGCCACAATGGATAACCTCCGTCGGCCACAACGGCCGCAAATAAGGTGCCGTATTTAGATGGCGTTCAACACTCACACACATTTTCTTTGGAAACTGCCATTCTAAAACTCTACACCATAGTTCACGTGAACAATAAATAACATAGCATGCTGGATGTGAGAGAGGAGAGCTGGAGCTGACTTCACAGCGGTAGCTTTTTCCTCATCACCTGTGTATTTTCCCTGTGTATACAGTGGGGTAAAAAAGTATTTAGTCAGCCACCAATTGTGCAAGTTCTCCCACTTAAAAGATGAGGTCTCCAATTTTCATCATAGGTATACCTCAACTATGAGACAAAATAAGAAAAAAAAATCCAGAAAATCACATTGAAGGATTTTTAATGAATTGAACCAGACATTGGAGCCAGTGGAAACATTGTGCTAAAGCTTGCACAAGTTATCCATAGTAATGTCAACCACCTGCTGTACTTTGACAACTGGTTTTCCTCCTTGAATCTGTTTGTTGCTCTTGCAAACAAGGGGATACCAGCCCTTGGGACCGTGCAGCAAAATC
This sequence comes from Pholidichthys leucotaenia, assembly GCA_020510985.1. Lineage (NCBI taxonomy): Eukaryota > Metazoa > Chordata > Actinopteri > Cichliformes > Pholidichthyidae > Pholidichthys > Pholidichthys leucotaenia. The sequence goes on from CM035846.1 coordinate 302,406,035, forward strand.
GTCTGCATGGGTGCAGTTTCAGTGCAGACTCAGAGATGAAGAAGAAGGGAAGAGGGACATTTGAAGACCAGCAGGCTGTGGTGGATAATGTGGACATTAGAGCAGTCAAGTGGTTCGACAGAGGTGTGATTGTTGCCAGCACTTTTGCCAGCGCCCAGCCCGTTTCCATGATACAAAGATGGGATAGAAAACTGAAAAGGAACGCGTCTGTGGAATGCCCAAGCATCATCAGCCTTTATAACAAGTTCATGGGTGGCGTTGATGCTCTTGATGCACTGATTGCCTACTACCGCATCCACATCAGGTCCAAAAAAAAAAAAAATACTACCACCAGTTGTTTTTTCACTTTGTGGATATGGTAATAGTGAACAGCTGGTTGTTGTATCAGCATGATTGAGAGTCACTAGGTGTACTCAGAAAGAAGCAGAAGGATTTGCTGGAATTCAGTTCGTCCATCGCACAGGCCCTCTGCATGGAAGGGAAGGACCTGACGGAGAAGAAAAGGGGGCGGCCTTCATCTGACATTGAACAGCAGTTTGAGAGGAAGAAACGTTGAGGTCCAGCCAAGGCCATTCCTTCACAGAAAGTCCGCACAGATGCTGTGGGACACTGGCCAGAGGTGGAAAATGGGCGGGAACGCTGCAAACTTCCACAATGCAAGGGCCAGACTGTGTACAAATGTGCAAAGTGCAACATTCATCTGTGCCTCAACAAAAACCACAACTGCTTTCGGGAATTCCACAAATAAACTGAAGCAATGCACACTCTTCGCATTGAAAGGACAGTCAAACTGAGTGGGAGGAAAGCGGCGTTTCCAGCAGGTTTTTTTTTCTTGTTCATCGCTTGTGTTTTGTGTTTGTTTTTTTATAGTTCATTGTAGTGGTTTGATAGTTTGGCAGTCATGAGAGCTGAAAATACTGAAAATAACTTTGTTGCATAAATAAAAGACTCTTCATACTTGAGATGGGAACAGGTGCTTTTTTAACCATAGATGCCTGTTGTCGCTAATTTGCATCATACCTAAAATTATATCCATTTTATGTGTTATAGTCAAATTAACTTTCTCAACTTAATTTACCATCTACTTGAAAGCAAAAACACAAGTGGAATTTTTTTTTTTTCATAATTGAAAATAAATTCAGGCATCAAGGGGTTTTAAAGTCACCACAAATAAAGATCTTTTTGTCTTATTTTTGTATACATCTTTTCCATACCATTTCTAAATTTTTCCATATCAGATCCTGGCGTGCTATATATACAACTTACTATGGGGGTTTTTTCCGATTTTCCATCGTAATTTTGATTGTTAAACATTCCATACTTTCATTCACTGTTAATGTCATGCTGTCCACTTTTTTACTTTCTAATTTTCTATAAACATACAGTGCTACCCCATGAGTTTATTGACGGTGCAGTACTACAACAGGACACATTTACAAATATTTGAGACCCATTGGCTGCTGCTTTACCCGTGTGCCTCCAAAGGACTGCGATCCACCAGTTCAGGGGCTGTCCCCCCCCCCCCCAGCGCACCTGGTGTTCTTCATGCCAAATTATCCATTAGACCGATGCAGTCATAGCAACTTTATAGTATAATTCTTTGATCATTAAACCTTAAGTCTTCTGTATGTTTTGTTGCTATTTGCACTAAGGGTAGCATGAATGTACATGGACTGCTGTTTTTCCAGCCTTATTCCTTTTTTTTTTATATTGCGAACACCACTGAAAAGAGAGAGAAATGCCATTTCAGTTCTCCTGTATGCCCTGCACATATATCAGCTGTTCTGATAGATATGCCATCAGTAGATTGATAGATCCAATCAGCTGATCACTCGAACCACAGAGCTCAACTGTTTTCCGTGATAAATGAGCCTCAGGGGTGGCTAAAGCTTTTATTGGTAAAAATTACATATTTTGACTGAGCAACCCCATATTTGGGAATGTACACCCTCATAACCTCAGGAAACCATGTTTAAAATCTGAGGCTAGTCTGGAAAACGGTTCAAGAGATACAGTGGTGTGAAAAAGTGTCTGCCCCCTTCCTGATTTCTCTTTTTTTTTTTTTGATGTTTGTCACACTTCAGTGTTTCAGATCAAACAAAATATTAGACAAAGATAACACGTAAACCAAAATGCCGTATTTATTTAAAGGTGTTTATTATTAAGGGTTAAAAAAAATCCAAAACTACATGGCCCTGTGTGAAAAGTGTGAAAAAGTGACTGCCCCCCGTTAAAACAAATTAACTGTGGTTTATCACATCTTTGGAAAGCTGAGTTCAATCTTCTAGCCATTTCTAAGGAGTGGCCAGCCAACCAAAACTACCCCAAGAACACAGCAATGGCTCATCCAAGAGGTCACAAAAGACCCCACAACATCCAAAGAACTTCAGGCCTCACTTGCCTCAGTTAAGGTCAGTGTTCATGACTCCACTATAAGAAAGAGACTGGGCCAAAATGGCCTGCATGGTAGAGTTCCAAGACAAAAACCACTGCTGAGCAAAAAGAACATAAAGGCTCCTCTCAGTTTTGCCAGAAAACATCTTGATGATCCAAGACTTTTGGCAAAATACTCTGTGGACTGACGAGACAAAAGTTGAACTTTCTGGAAGGTGCGTGTTCCATTACATCTGGCGTAAAAGTAACACTGCATCTCAGAAAAGGAACATCATACCAACAGTAAATGATTGTGGTGGTAGTGTGATGGTCTGGGGCTGTTTTGCTTCTTCAGGACCTGGGAGACTTGCTGTGCTAAATGGAACCAAGAATTCTGCTGTCTACCAAAAAAAAAATCCTGAAGGAGAATGTCTGGCCATCTGTTCATGACCGCAAGCTGAAGTGCACTTGGGTTCTGCAGCAGGACAATGATCGAAAACAAACCAGCAAGCCCACCTCTGAATAGCTTAAGAAAAACAAAGTAAGATTTTGGAGCGGTCTAATTAAAGTCCTGACCTGAATCTGATTGAAATGCTGTGGCGTGACCTTAAAAAGGTGGCTCATGCTCAAAAACCCTTTAATGTGGCTGAATTACAACAATTCTGCAAAGATGAGTGGGCCAAAATTCCTCCACAGTCCTGTAAAAGTCTCAATGCCAGTTATTGCAAATGCTTGATTGCAGTTGTTGCTGCCAAGTATGGCCCAACCAGTTATTTGGTTTAGAGGGCAATCACTTTTTCCACACAGGGCCATGTAGGTTTGGATTTTTTCCTTTAATCATAAACGCCTTCATTTAAAAACTGTATTTTGTGTTTACTTGTGTTATCTTTGTCTAATACTCAAATTTGTTTGATGATCTGAAAGATTTAAGTGTGACAAACATCTATGAAAGAAAAAAAAAATTATCTAATTGACTCTGGTCCTGGAGGAATAAACGAGACAGATCTGCCAAGTTGAATGGCCTTTATTTCTGCATGCAGGAGAACAGTGCAAAGAAGTAGATCAGCTCGCTCCACTCTGCTCTCATAGAGCGAGCAACAGGTTTTATAGCCAACACTAAGCATTCAGTACATTGCCCTACTTGGTTATATATCTGGGAGGACGCTGATGCAAGACAGAAAGGAGGGGAAGGAGGAGAAACGGGGAGAGCGGAGACATCTCAGAAGCAGTTCAAATGCCTATCACAGTCCTGGTATCCAGCAGGTTAGTATGACATGAGAGCTTATCCTGGAACACAAAGTAAAGCAGGGCATGTCAAAGAGATTATCAGTGTAGCTAAGATCATCCTTTATGCTTGTACTGACCCTCAGTTTCTAAATCCTCTGAAGGCCAATAAACACTATACAGCTTATGCCCTAATATGGTTACAATGAGCAGATTGCAGAACAATTCATACATGGAGACACACATAAAACATATGATCCTTAGTTACTCAACAGATTAACGCATAGACAGTAAATTTCCACCACACATCAAAAAAAAAAGAGAGAAATCAGGAACGGCACCACTGTATGCATGGAACAGACAGACACACAAATAGACAGATTTCTTGCATTTATAGATCGATGTTAATGTGTGATTTCCATGTAGTTCATCCTTGCTAGTTCATAGGTAAATATAGAAATGTGTAGCAGCTAATACAGACCAAATTAAGCTAAATGGGCCCAGTTTCTTCACCATGCTGCACCAGACATTGTGTTCGGTTTATTGTTAATTGATTTCAGTTTCTGCTCAGCTGCCATCAGCTTTCATACCAATATTTGTGTGGATTATATGTATTCATGTAAATTGTTTAATTGGTGTATGTAAGCTTTGGTACTGGTTTACTCTGCTAATTTATGTTATATTTGTATCTTTATTATAGACCACACCCATCTGTGCAGTTTCTCACTCACTGATTCGTTGAGAGAATCCAAGCTCCTCCCTTCCAGCTGGGGAAGAGAGAAGTTTAAGCTCAGAACACACACAAAATCACTTTTCTCCTTCCTGCACTCCATGTGCCTACGTCTCTTCTCTTTTCTGCCACATTCTTTTGCCACACTCTTTTTGCGTCTCTCTTCTCTTTTGTTTTCTGCCCAGGTAATTGCCTTGTATTTGCCAACATCTCCATTGTGTGCAGGGGTGTCGTTGTCAGACACCACTGCGCATGTGTTGGCGTCTGTTTGTAAACTGTCACATCCCGTCACAATGCTGTCAAAGCGTTATCTTCTCTGGTTTTGTAGCGTCAGAGATCTTAAAGGGAGACTTCAGGAGCCTTCTGTCCACTCTTATGAACTGTGGCAAACGTGTGTTTATTTCTGGGCCACTTGCTCCTTTTAGAAGAAGTTGCAATTATTTTAGCAGAACTCTCAGCCTTCATACCTGGTTGTGTTCAACATGTCCTACTTTTAACACTGGTTTTATAAACAATTTCAACCTGTTTTGGAACCACCCATCATTTATGAGGCCAGAAGGCGTCCATCCAAATAGACTCAGTGCACGTGTTCTAAGGGACAATCTGTTTTATTCCATTCAGCATTTTTTAATACAGTGACTGAAAGCTGGTGTGTTAACTCACCCCGAAGTACCTGGGTCTGCCAACCAGCCCTTTTTTGCTTCCACTTCTCATATTAATCCTATTAATCCAAATAATTCTCACTGTTTAGATCAGTCTTCAATTTATAACCCCATAGAGATTGTGTCTGTCTCCCGTTACCCAAAACATTATAACCCAAGATAAATACAACATAACTTGATAAATACACGCCTCTCTGCAGCTTCTCTTCATCCGCCACCCCTCAACTTAGCCCCTGTCTTCCCCATCAGAGAATCATTGTCTGCTCCCTCCAAAGTTAACAAAAAATATAATGTATAAGCATCCCAAAGTGATTAAACAAAAAGTTTGTAAAACTTAAACATCAAGCCTCTAAATTTAATGATCTGGCATCTCTTTCTCCTCATAATTTAAAAATTAAATGTGGTTTGTTAAATATTAGGTCTCTAACTCCCAAGTCGGGCAGCGCGGTGGCGGAGTGGTTAGCACTGTGGCAGCACAGCAATTCACTCTTGGCCGGGGGATCCTGGGATCGAACCCAGCCCCCAACCAACAGTGATCTGTGTGGAGTTTGCATGTTCTCCCCGTGTCTGCGTGGGTTTACTCCGGGATTTCTCCGGTTTCCTCCAACATGCCAAAAGCATGCACGTTAGGTTAACTGGCATCAAAACTGGGAATTCTAAATTGTCCTTAGGTATGACTGTGAGAGTGAATGGTTGTCTGTCTCTCTGTGTTGGCCCTGCGATGGACTGGCGATCTGTCCAGGGTGTACCCTGCCTCTCGCCCAAAGATGCTGAGATAGGCTCCAGCCCCCCAGCAACCCGAAAAGGATTAAGTGGAAGAAGATGAATGAATGAACTCCCAAGTCTCTGCTAGTCCATGATCTGTTAATTGATCATCAGATTGATTTAATATCCCTTATAGAGACTTGGTTAGGGCGAGAGGATTATTGGTTTAAATGAATCAACTCCCTCAGGTTATTTAAACTATCAAAATCACAGAAGTTCTGGTCGTATAGGAGGAGTAGCAACAATTTACCATTCTAAATTACTAGTTAATGTCAAGCAAAAAACATGTATTATTTCCTTTGAGGGCCTGGTCCTCAGTATTGGGCATGTTAGCAATTTTAGGTTAAACCCAATTTTCTTTGCCATAATTTATCATCCTCCCTCAGCCTACACAGAGTTTTTATGCAAATTTGCCAAATCCTTAGCTGATTTAGTGCTGAAATCAGATAGAATAGTTATAGTAGGGGATTTTAATATACATGTAGATGTAGATAGTGACTGTCTTAATATGGCATTTAATTCATTATTAGACTCGGTGGGGTTTTCTCAGAAAGTAGAAAATTCTACCCATTATCTCCACCACACATTGGACCTTGTTCTGACATATGGCATAGAAATAGAAAATCTGGTAGTGTCTCCTCATAACTCTGTACTGTCAGACCATTGGCATAGCTGTTGAACGTGTCCCCAGCTTCAAATTCCTGGGGATCCACATCTCGGAGGACCTGTCCTGGTCAGTTAACACCACCAGCCTGATCAAGAAGGCCCATCAGCGCCTCTTCTTCTTGAGGACATTGAAGAAGAACCATCTGTCAACTGACATCCTGGGCAACTTCTAACGCTGCGTGATAGAGAGCACCCTGACCAACTGTATCACAGTCTGGTATGGGAGCTGCTCTGTAGCTGACCGCAAGGCGCTGCAGCGGGTGGTGAAAACCGCCCAACGCATCACAGGGACTCCACTTCCAGCTATAGAGGACGTCTACAGGAAAAGATGTCTGCGCCGGGCACGCAGCATTCTTAGGGACTCCAACCATCCTGCTCATGGACTGTTCCAGCTTCTCCCCTCCAGAAGACGTTTCAGAAGCCTTCGGACTAGAACCAGCAGGTTTAGGAACAGTTTCTTTCCAACAGCTGTCACGTTATTGAACTTAGTTCCCCGCTGACTCTCTTACAGTCATCTTTTACCATCCTCACCTGTACATAACTGCATAACTACATAACTACATCTAACTTATTGCACATTATTTGCACATAACAGTACTCTTAACTTTCTGCACTGCTGCATATATTTGCATATATTTGCTTAAATTGCACATACTGTTAATTACCGTATATACTGCACTGCTGTCCTTTGCACATCTGATTGGATGCTAAACTGTGTTTCGTTACCTTGTATTCATACATGTGTAATGACAATAAAGTTGAATCTAATCTAATCTAATCATTGTCTGTTAACCTTTGATTTTACTATTTCTGACTATTTGATTCCTAAAGAAAAATATTACTACAGCAGATGTCTATCAGATGATGTTGTTACCAAATTTATGCAGATTGTCTCTATGCCATGTGTCATCCATCCATCCATCCATCTTCTACCGCTTTACCGGAGGTCCGGGTCGCGGAGGCAGCAGTTCAAGCAGAGAAGCCCAGATTTCCCTCTCCCCAGCCACCTGCTCCAGCTCTTCAGAGGGGATACCAAGACGTTCCCAGACCAGCTGGGAGACATAGTCTCTCCACCGAGTCCTGGGTCTGCCCCGGGGTCTCCTCCCAGTGGGACGTATCTGAAACACCTCAAGTGGTAGGCGTCCAGGAGGCATCCTAATCAGATGCCCATACCACCTCAACTGACTCCTTTCAATGTGGAGGAGCAGCGGTTCTACTCTGAGGCTCTCCCGGATGACTGAGCTCCTCACCCTATCTCTGAGGGTGAGTCCAGCAATCCTACGGAGAAAGCTCATTTCAGCCGCTTGTATCCGCGATCTCGTTCTTTCGGTCATTACCCAAAGCTCGTGACCATAGGTGAGAGTAGGAACGTAGATTGACTGGTAAATCGACAGCTTTGCCTTAGAACTAAGCTCCCTCTTCACCACAACAGACCGGTACAACGTCCGCATCACGGCAGATGCTGCTCCAATCCGTCTGTCGATCTCTCGCTCCATTTTCCCCTCACTCGTGAACAAGACCCCAAGATACTTAAACTCCTCCACTTGGGGCAAGAGCTTGTCCCCAACCCGGAGAGGACAAGCCACCTTTTTCCGGCTGAGGACCATGGACTCGGACTTGGAGGTGCTGATTCTCATCCCAGCCGCTTCACACTCAGCGGCAAACCGTCCCAGCAAGAGCTGTAGGTCATTGCTGGATGAAGCCAACAGGACAACATCATCTGCAAACAACAGAGATGAGATCCTGTGGTCACCAAGCATGACACCCTCCATTCCCTGGCTGTGCCTAGAAATCCTGTCCATAAAAATTATGAACAGGATCGGTGACAAAGGGCGGAGTCCTGGCGGAGTTGGCGGAGTCCAACTCTCACTGGGAATGACTCCGACCGAGTGTTGGCAATACGAACCAAACTCTCACAACGGTCGTACAGAGACCGAATAGCTCGTAACAACAAGCCCGATACCCCATACTCCCGAAGCACCCCCCACAAAAATCCACGAGGGACGCGGTCAAATGCCTTCTCCAAGTCCACAAAACACATGTAAACTGGTTGGGCAAACTCCCACGAACCCTCAAGAATTCTCGAGAGGGTAAAGAGCTGGTCCGATGTGCCACGGCCAGGACGAAAACCACATTGCTCCTCCTGAATCCGAGGTTCGACCAACGGCCGGACTCTCCTCTCCAGTACCTTGGCATAGACCTTCCCAGGGAGGCTGAGGAGTGTGATCCCTCTAAAGTTGGAGCACACCCTCCGGTCCCCTTTTTTGAAGAGAGGAACCACCACCCCGGTTTGCCATGCCAAAGGCACTGTCCCCGACCTCCACGCAATGTTGCAGAGGCGTGTCAACCATGACAACCCAACAACATCCAGGGCCTTGAGGTACTCAGGGCGAATCTCATCCACCCCCGGGGCCCAGCCACCAAGGAGATTTTTAACCACCTTGGCGACCTCAGCCCCTGTGATAGGCGAGTCATCCCCCTCGTCCCCAAACCCTGTTTCCTCTGTGGAAGGCGTATCAGTGGGATTGAGGAGATCCTCGAAGTATTCCTTCCACCGCCCGACGATATCCCCAGTTGAAGTCAACAGTGTCCCATCCGCACCATACACAGTGTGGACGGGGAGCTGCTTTCCCCTCCTGAGCCACCGAACAGTTTGCCAGAATCTCTTTGAAGCCGACCGAAAGTCTTGTTCCATGGCCTCACCGAACTCCTCCCATACCCGCGTTTTTGCTTCAGCAACCACCCGAGCTGCACTCCGCTTGGCCTGCCGGTACACCTCAGCTGCTTCGGGAGTCCCACAAGCCAACCAAGCTTGATAGGACTCCTTCTTCAGCTTAATGGCCCCCCTCACCACTGGTGTCCACCACTTGGTTCGGGGGTTGCCACCACGAGATGCACCGACCACCTTGCTGCCGCAGCTCTGGGCCGCCGCTTCAACAACAGATGTGGAGAACATGGCCCATTCAGACTCCATGTCTCCAGACAATGGAAATAAGCTATGGAGCGCTTGCTCCTTCTGTAGTTGATAGCATGGTAGATAGTGTTAACAGCTTCTCTGCATCAGACTCTAGACATGGTGGCACCATGATCCCACAAAAGAAAAAGTCTAATCAGAGATTTCTAACCCCTTGGCTCAACACAGAAACTCGTAGCTTAAAACAGAAGACTCATCAGTTAGAAAGAAAATGGTGTTCCACTAATTTAGATGAAATCTATTCAGCTTGGAGAAATCATCTTTTAATTTATAAAAAAGCTCTTAGAAAAGCTAGAACAAGTTTACTTACTTACTCTGCATTAATAGAAGAGAACAAGAATAGTCCCAAGTTTCTTTTCAGCACTGTAGCCAGGCTGACAAAGAGTCAGGACTCTGTCAATCCTTGCATTCCCTTAGAGCTTACTAGTCAGGACTTGATGAACTTTTCTAATCATAAAATTTAATCTATTAGAGATAAAAGCAGTCAGATTCTTCCCACCGTTAAATTAAATACAGTAACTACTACAACTCCTTCAATTGATATCTGTTTGGATAAGTTTACTCCAATTGACCTTTTAGAGTTAGATAAAATAATTTCCTCATCCAAGTCTTCAACTTGTCTTTTAGACCCTATTCCTACCAGGCTTTTTTAAAGACGTCTTCCCATTTATTGGTAGCCCTATTCTTCAAATAATTAATTCTTCATTAACATTAGGCCATGTACAGCAGGCTTTTAAAATTGCTGTAATTAAACTCTTTCTCAAAAAGCCAACGCTGGATCCAGGATCCAGGAGTTTTAGCCAACTATCGACCAATCTCTAATCTGCCTTTCATTTCAAAAATCTTAGAAACAGTTGTTGCTACACAATTATTTGACCACTTGCAGGGAAATGGTTTATTTGAAGAGTTTCTGTCTGGGTTTAGAATCCATAATAGTACTGAAACAGCCTTAGTGAAGGTCACTAATGACCTCCTTATCGCATCTGATAATGGACTTGTTTCTGTACTTGTCCTTTTGGACCTTAGTGTAGCTTTTGATACTATCGACCATAATATTCTACTTGATAGATTAGAACACTATGTTGGACTTAATGGTACTTCGCTGCAGTGGTTTAGATCTTATTTATCTGATAGGCTCAAGTTTGTTCATGCCAATAATGAGTTTTCTTCCAACTCAAAGCTCAGTCATGGAGTTCCCCAGGGATCTGTGCTAGGCCCTCCTCTTTTTAGTTTATTATGCTTCCATGAGGCAACATTATTAGAAAGCACTGTATACATTTTCATTGTTATGCAGATGACACACAATTACACCTGTCAACAAAGCCAGATTAGCCAATTAGCCAAGTTAGAAGTCTGTCTTAAGGAAATCAAAGCTTGGATGACTTGTAATTTCCCGCTATTAAATTCAGATAAGACTGAAGTCATTTTTGTTGGTCCAAAACACCTCAGAAATACTTTTCCAAACCGAACTCTTAGTTTGGATGTGGTTACTCTTTCTCTTAACAGTTCTGTGAGGAACCTTGGGAGTTATTTTTGATCAAGATCTGTTTTTCAATTCTCATATTAAATTTGTTTCTAAGACTGCCTTCTATCATTTGCGTAATATTGCCATGATTAGGAGCATCTTGTCTCAGAGTGATGCTGAGAAACTGATCCACGCTTTTGTTAGCTCTAGATTAGATTATTGTAACTCTTTATTATCAGGTTGTCCTAAAATATCTTTAAAAAGTCTTCAGTTGATCTAAAATGCTGCTGCAAGAGTTTTAGCAGGCACTAGAAAGAGAGATTGTATCTCTTCAGTTCTGGCCTCCCTTCACTGGCTTCCCATCGAGTTCAGAATCAAGTTTAAAATCCTTCTTCTCACTTACAAAGCTCTTAACAATCAGGCTCCTTTTTATTTAAAAGATCTGATTCTACCCTATCATCCTAAAAGAGCATTACACTCCCAAAGTGCTGGATTATTTGTAATACCTAGAATCCCCAAAAGTACAATGGGAGGCAGAGCCTTCAGTTATCAAGCTCCTTTCCTGTGGAACCAGTTACCAATCTGGATTCAGGAGTCAGACTCGATCTCTGTTTTTAAGAATAGGGTTAAAACCTTCCTTTTTGATATAGCCAGCAATTAGGGAGGGATCATGTGTCTCTGAACCCTCCCTTAGTTATGCTGCTAATAGATTTAGACAGCCGGGGGACCTCCAATAATTCAAATTCAAATTCAAACGTTTATTTCAAACTCAGGGTTCATATTAAATGCAGAACTAAAACAAGTAGAAAATAAATAAATAAATAAATAAAAGTATATACAGATCAGCAGACACTCAGCGCTCTTGTAACAACAATAACATACAATACTGGACTCAGTATAAAATGGAACGCCACCACTTCCAAATGCTGGAGTGAAGTGTGAGTGACGATTTGACAATTGCTGGTATAAGATGATTGTTACATGCCAGCAACCTTCTCATAAAACTGTAAACATTCTTTCGTATCAACTTGCCAAAAGACGGAATGTTCAAGGACACAAACATCTTGCTTGCACTCGACCTTCGTGGTATATCTAACAACCTTCTTAGGGAGTTATTATATGCAATGCGGATTTTGTTCCTAACAGCAACATTGCTATTAAACCACAAAGGCGAGCAGTACATTGAGGTACAGAAGGTCTTGAACAACATACATTTGACATCAGGAGAACATCTATGGAAATTTCGCAACAGTAAATTTGTTTGAGCATAGAGTTTCCTGAGTTGCCTATTACAGTCAACATTGGGCTTATCAGATTCAATCCACACACCTAGGTATTTGACTTTTTCAACAAAGTTCAAGCTATTACCGCAAAGTGGCATAACAGGATTCGACGTATTGACACCCTTCGGTTTGAAAGCCATACTCATAGATTTAGTACAGTTGAACAAGATGTCATTTTTTTCACCAAATTTTTCACATACCGAAAGGAGATGTTGCATCGCTGCAGTAGACAAACTTAACAAACAGAGATCATCAGCATAGAAAATGTGATTTAACAGTGCACCGTTAAAGGAGCCGCCCACATTAGTATTGTTCAACAGTACACTGAGATCATCAACATAGACATTAAACAACAAGGGTGACAGTATACCACCTTGTTTAACACCGTTGGTCACATGAAATTTGGATGAGGTAACATTGCCTCACCTAACAACCATAGACTGCCTTCTGTACCAGTATAACAGGATGCTAACAATGTAAATAGGAATACCTCGATCGATCAGTTTTCTAAACAAACACCAGTGGTTAATCCTGTCAAAAGCTTTGCTAGCGTCTAGGAACGTAGCATAGACACTAGTGGATTGGGTTCTGAAGTAGTCAACAAATTCATGGAGTAGGTAAACAGCCTTGTCAGTTGAAAGATCTGACTTGAAACCAAACTGATTGTCGTTTGTCCACAGATAATCCTCAATTCTGTTCAGAATTAAACCCTCTAACAATTTAGATATAACATTTGCAATAGCTATAGGTCTGTAGTTGTTCATATCAGACAGACTGGCACACTTGTTTTTCACCAAGGGAATAATAACAGAGTCCATTAACATATCTGGCATGTACCATGAACAAACATACAGTTAAAACACAATGACATACAGTTAAAACACTGTAGGCACAAATTGAAATCAGCATTGATGAGGCATTATATATATATCACGGACACACAGATCACCCCAAAGGTCTCCCGAGTCGGCGGACGGAGCCTCTGTTTACAGCAGGAGACGATACAGCAGGGAAGAGCTAGCTAGCACTCAACCGCCACCCGGTGCTAACGGAGAAACTCGACATACCGAGGAACTGTAGCGGAAATGATGCGGGTGCCGGGCTGGAGTTTAGGCGGCGTGCAAGAAATATAAGACAGAATAATAAAGAACGATGGCAAGAACCAAGCACCGCCCGTAAAATCTACTGGAGGAAAAAGCCCCCCAGGAAGCAGCTAGCCACCAAGGCTGCTCGGAAAAAACGCTCCGGCCACCGGCAGAGTAAAGAAGCCTCACCGTTACAGGCCCGGTGCCGTGGCTCTGAGAGATCCGTCGCTACCAGAAATCCACGGAGCTGCTCATCCGTAAGCTGCCCTTCCAGCGCCTAGTGAGGGAGATCGCTCAGGACTTAAGGACCGACCTGCGCTTCCAGAGCTCCGCCGTCATGGCTCTGCAGGAGGCCAGCGAGGCCTACCCGGTGGGTCTCTTCGTGGACACCAACCTGTGCGCCATCCACGCCAAGAGGGTCACCATCATGCCCAAAGACATCCAGCTGGCCCGCCGCATCCGCGGAGAGAGAGCTTAGACTTTCTGCTGCACATTCACCAACCACAATGCTCCGCACTGTGTGTGTGTGTGTCTCTCTCTCTCTCTCTCTGTATATATATATATATACAGTATATATATATATATATATATATATATATATATATATATATATATATATATATACAGTATATATATATATAGTAATATGTACATATGTGTACTAGCTGTTCTTGTTTTTTTTTTCTTGCCTTCTGATTGTTGCTCTGAGTGTTGCTATCCCTGTGCTGTTGCAATCCTGGAATTTCCCCATTGTGGGACTAATAAAGGCTTATCTTATCTTATTCACTGGTGAGACAGTCAGGGCCAGCTGATTTGCCTTTCTTGAGAACTTTGATCAGTGAAGCAACTTCAACAGGAGTAACAGCAGAAATATCGGAGGTATCAAACATGTCATTATACAGGCGAATATCGTGCATAACAGAATCCTTCATTGAAACATTCTTGACTGAGTTGAAAATAGCTTCATATTGACATTTCCACTTTTCAGCAATATTAACATCACCAGTCACACCATCAATAGTGTTTGATCTAACAGACCGGTGTGAGCTCATAGCCTTCATTTGTTTCCAGAATTCTACCATGTTCAGTTCACTCATATGACTAGCTAACTGGTCACATTTGATACTTTCTTCATTGCGCCTACATGCTCGTAGAGCGTATTTGAACCTAGCCCTACAACTTTTCATGTTATCAAATATTGGACCAGAACGTGGTTTGCTATTACTCCTCCACCACAAAAAAGCATCCCGAGCAGCTGTGTGAGCCTCGCTAACAACATCATTCCAGCCTGGGACGTTATATTGGGTGGCCACACTGTGACTAGGAATGCATTCACTCACACAATAATTTAAAGCATCAACAATATCACTGTAAAACCTGTCGATAACATCCCTGTGTGCCGCACAATTACGGTTGTGACACCTGATGGCGTCCGTAGGAGCACGGATGTTACAGAGTTTCCTACGAGTAAGTTTCTTATATCTGGACAGGTCTGACGCTGTGGCATCACGCCATTTGTATGTCCTACTGCCCGTTGTGGCTAATAATGTACTGGGCTTCACTCCTTTAATGTTTGCTCTCTACATGTCTGTTCTTTTCTTCTTCTCTATCCCCTCACCCCCCAGCCAGTCACAGCAGATGACTGCCCCTCCCTGAGCCTGGTTCTGCTAGAGGTTTCTTCCTGTTAAAAGGGAGTTTTTCTTCTCCACCGTCACCAAGCGCTTGATCACAGGGGATCATCTGATTGCTGGGGTCTTTCTGTAGTTGTGAGGGTTTCCCCTACATTTGAAAGTGCTATGAGATGACTGTTGTTGTGAAATGGTGCTATATAAATAAAGTTGAATTGAATTGTATTTTCTAGTTACTGTTTTGTAGATTTTTGTAATTCATGTTTTTCTGTAGAGTTCACTTTTGTTTGATCTAGGGATTAAAGCCTGAGTAGCTTTTGTTGTTTTTTTTTTAGAACTTACCTAGTTTAGACAACGATCAGCGGGAGACAGTGTATACCAGCATTGTATCCAGACCAGCTGGTCTTATCCAGCATATTGGTGGGTTGAGACCCAGGACCGGGTGTCCCCACTCTCCCTGAAGCAAGCCTGCCTCAAGTGACCTAGGAGTGAAGCCATACGGATTTTGCAGGCCAAAATCCCCAACGAGGCACCGAGGAGGACCACCTTCCCCCGGCCTGAAACAACCCTTGCCAGGTTTTCATATCCATTGTAGGCACTCGCTTTTTAAACCTCTTCTGTTGTGGTAGTCATGCTGGTTTAAATTTACTCTATCAAAAAAGCAGCTGCAAGCCTGTCAGTTAGACCCCTATGGTGCTTGGTGTCATATACATTCCTGAATCTGCGTACCCCCTCTCTCTCCATCTCTTTCTTTAAATCCATTAGAATCCAAATTCTACACTCTAAATTCTTGGAACTACTTTTTCATTCGAACTGCGTAAATTTTCTTTAACCTCACAGAGGACTGCACAGAGCTAATCTTTAAGTACCAGAGCTAAATCATTATGATAATGTGGTGACTTTAGGTGTATGGTATGTTCATACATGAAGTCAAGTAACTCCAAATTATTGCCATGTTTTATTCTGCTGATCTTAAATGCCTTATGTTTGTGCCACTCCATTGAGTTTAATGAAGAGGGGTTTACTAAAACTAGAAGGTGTCATGACGTATTAAATATTGACAGCTCACGTGCACAATGCCAAACACAGGAAGGAACCACACAGAGTGCACGTTTGACAATTTTATTAATATCAAAACCCAAAGGGCACAGCTACAGAAACAGTCACTCGTCAAAGGAAAGGACCTGTGAAGAGAAGACGAGAGCAGTGAGCTGAGGAGTGGCGTAAGGGGAAATGAGCAAGCCAAATTACCACTTACTTGAGAAATCCAGAGAGGACCGGCAGGACCCAACGGGGAATAGACAAGCCAGTAGGGTAGGGGGGAAATGGCGAGCTGATGGTGCCTGACCAGGTGGAGTTGATTGCTGGAGGATCAGTGGTGGTGAGGCAGGGGAGCACTCGCAGTCCTGGAGACACACCTATACGGTGGCAGCAACCTGAAAGAAGGAGAAGAAAGTAAGGTTAACGGTGTGTTAACGTTAGGGCTTTAATTTGTTTGCCTGAGAACGGGCAGTATACCCAAACAAGCCAGCGTTGACTGCGTGGCGGAAGCCTCCTTATGTAAGCTGGCTGATGAGCGGGCGCAGGTGTGTCTTCTGCCTCAGGTGCCGTGATGAGTTTGTAAAGGTGAGACCGGGGGGAAGTGGCGCACTGTTGCTGCCCATGACAGGGCCCCCCCTTCTAGAAACGGCTCCTGGTGGTCCGGAGGGCTTGTCCGGGTGAGCGCGGTGGAAAGCCCGGAGCATCCCCTTGTCCAGTATCCATGACGAGGGGGTTCAGGATTGTTCCTCCAGGCCGTAGCCCTCCCAATCAACGAGATATTGAAGACCCCGGCCCCGGCGGTGAACATCCAGAATCTGCCGCACCATGTAGGCAGGGTGGCAGTTGATGATGCAGGGAGGGGGAGGCAGCTTCGGGAATGGGGGGGGCAGAGGGAACTGGCCAAGAGGGGCTTGATGTGATTAATGTGAAAGGTAGCGTTCACCCGTAGGGACGGGGGCAGCTTAAGTTGAACTGACGCATCATTAATCACCCGGGAGATGGTGTATGGCCCAAAAAAGCAGGGGACAGTTTCCTTGACTTCTCTTTAAGAGGAATCTGGCTCACTGCCAGCCAGACCTGCCATCCCACGGCGTATTTGGGGGCCGGGACCTGACCCGTCTCCTGTCAGCAGCGATCCGGGTGCGCTCTGTGGTGCGGGCCAGGGCGGCCCGAGTCGACCTCCAGACGAATCGGCAGCACCGATCATGAGCCCCTACAGATGGGACCGAGACCTCCCTCTCGGCCATAGGAAGTAGAGGCGGTGTGTACCCCAACGACGCCTCGAAAGGGGTGACGCCAGTGGCTGAGGAAACAGCAGAGTTCATGGAGTACTCCACCCAGGTCAGATGTGTGCTCCACAATGACGGGTTGTTGGCTACTACGCACAGCAAGGCTGCCTCCAAGGACTGATTGGCGCGCTCCGCCTGCCCATTGCTCTGTGGATGATTTCCTGAGGAGAGACTCACAGTAGTTCCCAGGGTCCGGCAAAAGGCCCTCCAGACCTGGGACGTAAATTGTGGACCCCGGTGAGACACAATGTCAATAGGGATGCCGTGAACCCAGATCACGTGATCGGTGAGGAGGACCACAATATCCAAGGCCGATGGGAGTTTAGGAAGGGCCACTAGATAGACTGCCTTGGAGAAGTGATCCACGATGGTCAGGATCACCGTCTTGCCGTGTGAGGAGGGCAACCCGGTCACAAAGTCTACAGCGATGTGGGACAACGGCCAACCAGGGATGGGGAGAGGATGGAGAAGTCCCGATGGTGAGGAGGAGTTAGATTTACCCCAGACGCACATCTGGCAGGCTCTGACATACTCCCGGACGTCCTGCTACAGCATAGGCCACCAGAACACCCGTCGGACAAAGTCGATGGTCTGTGAGATTCCAGGGTGGCATGTGAAGCGACTGGTGTGACCCCATTGGATGGCATCACTATGGACAGCGGCCGGGATGTACAGACGGTTCTGGGGGCACCCTACTGGCACAGGCTCCTGGGACTGGGCCTGGCAGACCCTCCACTCAATAGCCCAAGTAAGGGCTCCAAGGACGCATGAAAGTGGTATGATGGTGTGTGTGTGGGGGGGGGGGGCTACATCCCCGGAATCAAACTGGCACAAGAGTGCATCTGGTTTGGTATTCCGGGCACCAGGCCAGTAAGTGATGGTAAAATTAAATCTCTGGAAGAACAACGACCAGCGGCCCTGCCTGGGGTTCAGTCGGCGGGCCGACCGCAAGTACTCAAGGTTCCTGTGGTCAGTCAACACGACGATGGGGTGAATGGCCCCCTCTAACCAGTTTCTCCACTCCTCTAATTCCAACTTCATGGCCAGCAGCTCTCTGTCCCCTACGTCATAGTTTCTCTCAGCCGGCGTCAGCTGCCGAGAGAAATATGCGCATGGGCGAAGCTTCTGATCGGGGAGCGTGCACTGCAACAGTACTGTGCCAACCCCCGAATCAGACGCATCCACCTCAAGGATAAATGGAAGCTGCGTGTCGACCTGAGCCAAGATGGGTGTATCTGTGAACTGACGCTTTAATTTGTTAAACGCCAGCTCAGCTGCCTCAGTCCACCGAAAGGGGACTTTAACGGAGGTCAGCTGCATCAAAGGCAGTGCGATCCCACTATAGTTCCTGATGAACCTGCGGTAGAAATTTGCAAAGCCGCGGAAGCGTTGAAGCTCCCTTCGGGAGTGGGGAGTTGGCCAATCTAACACTGCCCTTATCTTGGCCAGGTCAGCAATCAGCTCCCCCTCGGCCATGATGAAGCCCAAGAAGGTGGTGGATGTAGTGGAGAACTCACACTTCTTGGCTTTAACATAAAGCTGGTTCTTCAAACACCGCTGTAAAATGGCTCTGACTTGGACCTCATGTTCTTCTAGCGAGCGGGAGAAAATTAAAATCTCATCAAGATAGACAAAAACGTATTGATAAAGCATATCACAGAGGACGTCATTAATTAACCGCTGGAAGACGGCGGGGGCGTTAGTGAGCCCGAATGGCATCACTAAGTACTCAAACTGGCCCTGGTGTGTTTTAAAGGCCGTCTTCCACTCATCGCCCTCGCGAATGCGGACCAAATGATACGCGTTTCTAAGGTCTAACTTGGTGAAATCCCGTGAGCACTGAAGGACTTCGAACGCTGAATTGATCAAAGGCAGAGGTCACTTATCTTTGATGGTAATTGCGTTGTGCTCCCAGTAGTTGATGCATGGGCGCAACAAGCCATCCTTCTTTCCGACAAAGAAGAACCCGGCTCCAAGCGGAGCCGAAGATGGCCGAATTAGGCTGGCGTTCAGTGACTCCTTGATGTACTGCTCCATTGCCTCCTTCTCCAGCCCAGAAATACTATACAGCCAACTGGATGGCAGCCTTGCCCCCGGAATGAGGTCTATAGCACAGTCATAAGAACAGTGAGGCGGCAGCGACAACGCTCTCGACTTGCTAAAGACCTCGTTCAAATCGTGATAAGCACGAGGGACGAGGCTGAGGTCCGGCGGCTCAGCCCAAGAGGGAGGAACAGACAGCGATGAGGAGTATTCACCTGAACGCATGCAGTGTGCCATACAAAACGGACTCCAGGCAGAGATGGTATTTTTGGCCCAATTGATTGTTGGGTTATGGCTCTGGAGCCACGGATAACCTAGAACCACCGGGGATGATGAAACGGGGAGAACCAGGAACGATAGTTCCTCCTGCTTGTTCCCAGAAAGAAGGAAAGATATGGGCACCATGCTAAGAGCAACCACCGCGACCTCGCAGCCAGAGATGATGGTGATTCTCTGATCACAGGGCAATTTATGTGTGGGAATGCCCACCTGCTTCAAGAACTCAGCAGACACGAAATTACCCTCTGACCCCGAATCGATCAGTGCCATAACCCTCCTCTCAACCCCGGGCAACTGTATGAGGGCTGAAATTGAAAAATTACCGGGGGAAGTGGATTTGGTCCCGCCCACCTGATGGGCCACGTCTTTTTGGCCGCTGGCGGCACTGGTCCAGACTGCAGTTAGGTGAACCACAGTACATGCATGCACCTTCGCCGGTGCTCATCATTGGTCAAGTGCCGAGAGTGCTTCGGTTCAGGCGATGAGCCGGCGCCACCAGTGCCAGCAACCACGGCGGGTACAAGCTCAGTGTGCGGGCGAGAGTAGGACTCGCGCTCCCTCACATGCTCACGGTACCGATTGTCCAACCCAACTGCCTGATCTATGAGGCCGTCAAGCATCTCCGGGACAGGGTGGACCACCAGATCGTCATGGAGTTGGTTGTTCAACCTGTGGAGGAACGGGTTGCGTAACGCGGTCTCGTTCCACCCTGAATCGGACACCACAACCCGGAACTCCACCGAGTACTCGGCCGCTGACTGGGTACCCTGGCGGAGCGTCATCAGGTGGCTCATCACATTGCCCTGACTCTCAGTCCGACCAAACGAGCAAGTGAATGTGGCCACAAATTGGTCAAACGTATAACGACGCTCCTGAGGGTTGTCTAGAGTGGACTGTGCCCACTCCAGGGCTTGATCCCTGAGCAACAGAGTGAAAAACTGGATCCGAGTGACGTTCCCCGGATGCTCCCCTCCAATCTGCTCCAAGTACATCTGAACTTAAAGAAGAAAAGCCTTACATTTCCCCACCTCCCCCACGTACAGGGAAGGCATGAGAACGGAGGTTGTACGGTGCACCAAAGTGTGCGGAACAGGCTGAGGGGGGGCAACCGTGGGACGCACTATAGACCACAGCGTCATCATGTTTAATACCTGCTGCGTCAGCGCAGTGAGCTGATGCTCGGTCACCGCTAGGCATTCCAGAGCTGGCAGCTCCTGCGGTGAGGCACCGTTCGAGCTACCGTCCTAGCTGGCTCATTCTGTCATGACATATTAAGTTTTGACAGCTCACGTGCACAATGCCAAACACAGGAAGGAACCACACAGAGTGCACGTTTGACAATTTTATTAATATCAAAACCCAAAGGGCACAGCTACAGAAACAGTCACTCGCCAAAGGAAAGGACCTGTGAAGAGAAGACGAGAGCAGTGAGCTGAGGAGTGGAGTAAGGGGAAATGAGCAAGCCAAATTACCACTTACTTGAGAAATCCAGAGAGGACCGGCAGGACCCAACAGGGAATAGACAAGCCAGTAGGGTAGGGGGGAAATGGTGAGCTGATGGTGCCTGACCAGGTGGAGTTGATTGCTGGAGGATCAGTGTGGTGAGGCAGGGGAGCACGTGCAGTCCTGGAGACACACCTACACGGTGGCAGCAACCTGAAAGAAGGAGAAGAAAGTAAGGTTAACGGCGTGTTAACGTTGGGGCTTTAATTTGCTTGCCTGAGAACGGGCAGTATACCCAAACAAGCCAGCGTTTACTGCGTGGAGGAAGCCTCCTTATGTACGCTGGCTGATGAGAGGGTGCAGGTGTGTCTTCTGCCTCAGGTGCCATGATGAGTTTGTAAAGGTGAGACCAGAGGGGAGGGGCGTGCTCTCATGCTGTGTGTGTGTGTGTGTGTGTGTGTGTGTGTCTTTGTGTGTGTGTGTGTGTTCACGTGCATGAGTGCCATTCCATCAATTCCACACATATCTCTCGATCCGTTTGTCACACTGACCTCAGATATGATACTTGCTTTGCTGAGGTTATGAAGGTGCACATCATCAAATTTCAGCCTCCCCGGATATGTGGAAGTTTAGGAGGGGAAATCTTTAATGAACGTCCATAGGGGATCTATTAAATGAACACAGAGGTGGCAAAGGTATAACCACTGAGACTTGGGGGCTGAAAATTTGGATTTACGACTATAATATTAACCCCAATAACCCCTGTAAATTTCAGCCTTCCCAGATACGTATGTGGAAGTTTAGGAGGGGAATTCTTTATTGAACGTCCATAGGGCAGCTATTAAATAAACACAGGTGATAAAGGTATAACAGCTGGGAGCTGGGGGCTGGAATTCATAGGGCAGGCTCTGGAGCTGGGCAAGCTCCGAGCTCTGGAACTGGAGCTTCCTTAGACCTGGCTCCAGTGGTGACCTTATATGGTCACAACCATATAAGGAGTTAAGAATCCAGCAGGAACTCCTTATATGGTCATGTGACCATATAAGACAACTCCTTATAAAAGAGTTCTTGTGAGTTCTGAACAACTCCTTATATGGTCATGTGACCGAAATTCTATGACCTCATATCGGAACATAGTGTGTCTGTGATATCATAGAGAGTTCAAAGAACTAAGTTTAAATGTGTTGTTCAGTTCAGCAGGAACTGAACAACTCCTTATATGGTCATGTGACCGGAATTCTATGGCCTCATATCTGAACAGAGTGTGGCTCTGTTCTTAACTCCTTAATTCTTAACTCCTTAAAAGGAGTTCTTATAAGGACTTCTGAACAACTCATAAGGTGTTGTTCGGTTCAGCAGGGACTGAACAACTCCTGGAATTGTAGAGTCCATTGTAGGACTAATAGAGGCTTATCTTATCTTACCTTATATGGTCATGTGACAGGAATTCTATGACTGAAAAACACCTTATAAGGAGTTCAGCAGGAACTGAACAACTCCTTATATGGTCATGTGACCAGACACTGCACTAGTCCAGACCAAATTAAGCTAAGTGGGCTCCATTTTCTTCACCATGCTGCACCAGACATTGTGTTCAGTTTATTGTTAAAATGATTTAGATTCCTGCTCAGCTGCCAGCTTTCATCCCAGTATTTGTGTGGATTATGTTTTCATGCTATTGGTACATGTAAATTGTTTAAATGGTGCATGTAAGCCATGGTACTGGTTTACTCTGCTAATTTATATTTCTATCTTTTGATTATAGACCACACCTGCACACTCCTATAATCCACCACTGAATGGTCTTCATGCTGCCTGTTGCATAAAGTAAATAAATAATTAAATGACATCCCTTTTCTGAAGCCTAGTTCTTTAATGAGAATTAAGTCCATAGTCTACCGTCTCAGCCAGCATTATTCACAGCAGTGAATTGAGTCCGTGACACCATCTTAATTTGGGTCAAGTTTTCAAAATTGTTTGTTAAAAAATGCTAACTGGTCAGGAGGATAACATTAGTTAAGCCAGACAGTGCTGATTGGCAACACTACCCATGTGCCAGCACCATGAATAGTTATGTCACCAAAAATGCTCCGTTTCAACTCACCTTTTTGCAGGGGGCGGGGCTTAAGTGGAACTTTACAGCAAAAAAAGAGATATGAGACGTGTGCGATTTTGGTCTTGATATGTCTTGAAAGTCATAAAAAAACATGTTTCAGACATGTTATAAGAAAAAAAAACCTCGATTTTTGGCGGAATGTCACTATAAAGAAACTAATAAAGTACCCGGTCACATGACCATATAAGGAGTTGTTCAGTTCCTGCTGAATTCCTTATAAGGTGTTGTTCAGTCATAGAATTCCAGTCACATGACCTTATAAGGCAGGCCTATTCAATTAGCGGCCCACGGGCCACATGCAGCCCAGGAGCAACCTCCAAGTGGCCCACGGGCCCAGGCTAAACCAAGGAAATATAAATTTAAGAAAAAATATGAAGGAATGACATCTGCTGTCATGAGCTCCCCATGAACCACTGGCTCCTCCATCGTCTGGCGGCTTGGTTCTTGGACCGACAGGCACTCAGAAAAAGAGGGAGGAGACACAGAGGGAGTAGAGGATAAATTCGCCACTGCAGCCGGAGGAGAAGACCCAGTGGACTGCTGAGAGTGGGCCTCTCCCTCGGGAGACAGGCAAGATTTTATACTATTAGATGGAATAGACAGACAAAATACTTGCCTGTCATCCCAGTCGCTGGTTTTGACAGCTGCAGATAGCAGACAGGCATCCCTCTCCGTGTCAACGGCGATATGGCCCTCTTCAGTGGATGGTGGAGGAGCCGTCTCTGTGACAACAGAGGTGGGCTTTCCCAAGGTGGCCCCATCTAGCCTCGCAGCAGCTGGGAGGGTGATGGCAGTTGACGACGAGGGAGGCCTCTCCCGGCGTCTCCACATGGGGTGACGCTGTCTTCTGTTTCCTGTTGTCGACTGTGCTGGAGCAGGAAGAGGGGCGGGCGAAGCGTCACGGAGGATGACGGGTTGATAGTTGCCGGTCCTCTGCCTCGGTGCCGTGGGCCACGCCAATCCGGGGAAAGAGCGCTGGAGCAAGCAGACCATGGAGAGCAGGTCAGCGAACTGGGAGTAACTCCATAACCCAGGATTCGCTTCCAGGATCCCGACAACTCCACCCAGGCATTCCAGCGTCTTCTTCGGTCCACGGGTGGTGAGAGCTTCATTCACCAAGCTGCGAATGCATTCAGCAGCCCATCCCTCTTCGACCGTGGGAAACCCCGCTGCCGATCCTCTTCCTCAGCAAGACTGGGGCATGACGCTCTCCAGATGCAGGTAAGTCCACAAAACAGTCCAAAAAAAAAGAAAAGAGAGCAATGTGTGGGTGTAACCCGCTAAATCGGCTGGATCATTCTGTCATGAGCTCCCTGTGTGCCTCTCTAATGCACACAGCGAGGGGAGAAAGGACGAGAGGATTTAAGTGCAGGGTTACACCAAACACACATTTATTAACACAAAATGACACATACACAGACACGACAGCTCGGGTACGCTAAAGAGTCTATCAGGACGCCCTACACACACACTGGAGGAAAAACCGGGCAGAGCCAAAGCGTAACAATCGTGCTGCGGGGGGGAAACACTACCAGAAACGAAGTGGGATTGAACCGAAAACAGGAATGCTTCTGGCACAGCGTAAAGGCAGCACAAAGGATCGCTAGCAGTTTACTCACGGTGAGGTGGGCTGTCCGAGAAATCTCAGGATCCCAGCGAGCACACACAGAACACAGTCCTTCATAGACGTGGTGGTTAGATGGCGGAGAACGATCGTCTAACGCACACAATGATCCAGCGGCATCTGTCCAGCAAAGAGCTCCTTTAATACAGACGCCGCTGGCGTGACAAATAGGAAACACCTGGGCGAGCATGGGAAAGATGATTACTGGGGCGAACAGCTGACTGTCAGAAAGAGGGGGGCGTGGCCGGACAGGCCAGAGCGGTAGCTACAGGCAGGAACAGAAACGGTGCACGGACAAGAAAACAAGAAATCAAAACACAACTCCACATAATAAACCCACTGCCTGAGCCACCAGGATTGGTCAGAACCGAGCCCACAGGAAACACGGGCTCGGTTCATGACATCTGCAAGCGTGCACATGAACAACGTGTGTGACCATCATCCCCGTGAAGCTCAGAAGCGCCCTGCCCAAGTGACAGTTCCAGTCTGCAGGCAGAGCAAACCTTCAAGGAAGAGTGTTTCGCGAGCGTCATTGTCCGAGAGAAGCATGAGGTTATTAAAGTACTTTAAATGCGGAAAAAAAATCAGAAGAGGTATGTAAACAGTGAAGCATTTATGGTGGTTTTAACCCGCTGGTAGCGGGAACAATAAGAGTCACTGAGCAGACAGGTGTGATTAGACTTCATATGTGGGGAAAGAGGCAGGAGTTACTGAATCACTGAGGATTTACTTCACCAGCCATTACAATAATTTATGTTCATTATTATGTACCTGGCAAGTTAAGATGACCAAAATTCACAAAGTTAATGACTTTAATAAAAATATTTCTTTGAAATCAGACTTAAATTATTGTTCTGTTCTGGCTCTGCAAAATTATGGTCAAAAGTATAAATTGTATAAGGAAAAAAAGTCAAATTTTTACCACAATCTGTTTTAAATTTATGAATAAAAACATTATTTGTATTAAAAAATAGACATAAATTAGCCATAAAATAGTCCACAAATGTATAATAAAGTCTCAAATGTACAAGAAAAGTCAATTTTACAAGAGGAAATTAAAAATTTGAAGAAAATGGTTTCAAATGTAGATAAATTTACAGAGAAAAATGGAAAACTATAAGAAAATTGTTATAAATTTTGAAGAAAATCCTCAAACCTTCAAGACTGAAGTCATTACTCAAGTTTATAAGTTGGTGCTTTTTGCATTCTTAAGGCTGCGTGTCCACCAAATGCGTTTTTTTCTGCTCTGGGCGGCTATTTTCCATTCATTCTCTATGTAGTCCAGCATTTACAGCGCTGAGCGCCCTCAGCACAGAAACACTCTCAGCATTGGTCGTTTTTTGCTGTGGCACTCAGAGCTGAAAAAAGTTCAACTTTTCAGAGACTGCAGCTGATCTCATCAATGTCAGATCAAGCAGCCAATCAGAACTGCTGCGTAGGCGGTACATGGGACGCCGGTACTAGTCTGTACTCAGACTCCTGCTTTTCATGTCATCATAGTTTACATCCAGAGCTGCAAGAAAACATTTCCTGTCCATTGTTATTTAGAGACTGCTATTAAAAAATAAGTAGAAAGTCTGACAATAGGAAAAGCGGACGGGCTGAGCTGAGAGTGACAAGCTGTTGCTTCGATACAGGGCACAGACTTTTTTTTCCCCAGAGTGCAGCGCACAAACGCTGAAAAAAAAAAAAAGCTCAGGGGGGTCGGGCGACAAAAAACGCATTTGGTGGACGTGCAGCCAAACTCTATTAGAAATTTTTGGTTGACTGATATGTGTGTGTAATGGAATGTGTAGTTATAAAAAGAGGTTCCTACTCACACATGTTGTGATGTAAAACAAAACAAACCACAATGGTGGATGTGCAACATTTGTTAATGATGTCAATCTTTTCTTGATGGGGGGGTTGTGCACTGAAGTGTTTTCTTTGTGATGTGCAAAGGTCAGTTATGACCAGAATGTAGTATACTGTATTTTATTTCAAAAGGGAAACAAATGTTAATGCTACTAACAGTGTACATTGCATTTTTGTGTACTTTGAGATATGCCTGAGTATGATGTGACCAAAATGGTTATTTACAGAATTTTATTTTTTTCCTTTTATTTATTTGCTGTTCAAGAGAAAAAAATATTTCTACTACTTCAAGTTCTGCTCAACCCCAGCACTGTAATTGTGTTTTTATGCACATTTGATGTGCCTTTGTCATGTGCCAAGCACACATTTAAAACCAAGACAATAAATAAAAAGTGCATATTTTTCGCCATACTGATCTGTGTTGGTTTGAAATTTGTCATATTCAGTGGATCACTGAACATGTGTGGCCCAGTTACATGTCTTGATTTCAAATTGTGGCCCAACTGATTTTGTAATTGAATAGATCTTACATAAGAGGTTGTTCAGTTCCTGCTGAACCAAACAGCACCTTATAAGGAATTGTTCAGAAATCCTTTATAAGAACTCCTTATAAGGAGTTAAGAACACAGCCCCCCTACGTTCAGATATGAGGTCATGCAATTCTGGTCACATGACCATATCAGGAGTTCTTCAGTTCCTGCTTCTTCTTCTTCTTCTTTTAGATTTGATTGGCGGTTGGAAACCAGCTTACAGGTGCATTACCGCCACATACTTCACTTTATATCACTCTTCTTCCTCTTCTTCTTCTTCTTCTAGATCTGATTACCGGCTGGCAACCATCTTACAGGTGCACCACCACCACCCACCAGGTTGGAGTGTGGACAAGACAATGGCAGGGGAAATAAAAACTAAATTCTTTTAATTAATCCAATTGCACTTAAATATCTAAACAGACCTACATATATTTCTTTGATTGAAGTTCCTAACATGTTTTCCAAAAGAAAAGTTAAATTAGCCATTTCCATTACTACAATCAGATGTTTCCTTTGTTCCAACAAAATGTGCTGAACTGTTTCCGGAGAACCACAATGTGCACAGCTGCCAGTTGGGTGTTTACCTATTCTATGTAGCATCTGGTTCAAAGTAGTATGTCCTATTCTCTTGTACAACACCTTTAAAACTTAGTTTGTTTTTTTAATCTCTCTATGACATCTCAGACACACTATGTTCCTATATGAGGTCATAGAATTCCGGTCACATGACCATATAAGGCAGGGGTCACCAACTTGTAGACTCTGGTCTGGATCCGGACCCCGAGAGTCCTCTGTCCGGACCCTGAAGCCTTATGATACAATTTGGAAAAAAGGGAGGCTGTTTTATTTTGGTGGGGAAAAAAAGCAGAAAAAGTGGAACTGAACTGCTGCACCTGCGACCGTCCAACAGATTATGGCGAGCCCTTGGGCACTCTCCTTCTGCTGCAGATTCCCCTCTTTGCTGTCCCACGAATCCCACCTCTGCAGAGACTCTGCAGCTCCAACCACTCCAGAGAGTTGGTGTCAGTCAGCCAGTTGCAAAATCAGGTTTGCTACCCCCCGCGCAGGCACACACACACACACACACACACACACACACACACACACACACACACACACACACACACACACACACACACACACAAGGCCGACAGCCAGGACATCCACCCAGGACAGACTGTTTCAGGTCTGTACCCACAAAAAAAGTACTGTTGTGAAACTGAACGTATTTACCTTCTTCCACTATTCTCCAATCCTCCGGTATCACTTAAAAACTCAGTAAAAGCTCTGTGTGTTACTGAACATGAAAAGTTCCACCTCCCCTCTCCCTGTAACCATGGAGTTATAGCTCCATCCATGCTTCTTCTTCTTCTTCTTCTTCTTCTTCTTCTTCTTTTAGATTTGATTGGCGGTTGGCAACCAGCTTACAGGTGCTGTAACAGAGTTTACTGTTGAGATTAAAACAAATGTCAAGGAATTCTGTTGTGTGGAATTATATCTTGTGTCCTGGAATTATATTTTGTGTCCATTTTTATGTCTTAGTTTGAAACAGTTTTTTCTGCACTGAAAATATTGTATAGAGGTGGACTTTTTTTGAAATTTTGTTTTTTTTAAGATATTAATCTTTTTTAAAAAATGCAATACAATTTAGTTTGTGTTCTCCTGTAAAACATTTTTTAGGATTTTAGTTGTAGATTTTAGAATTTTAGACCTATTTATTTGGAGTCAACAAACACATCTAGTGTTCTCCTGTATTATAAAATTTTATATTTGTCATGTATCTCAGCTCATGTTTTTACTTGAGCTCAGACCATCACTTTACTTCCAGGTATTGTTTGTTGGTTTGATTTGTCTACTTCTGTATATGTTTTGTGGGATTGTTTTCTTTTGAGCCTCCTCTTCCCAGACACTCCCACCACTGCCCACAGATTACTCTCCTGTCAGCTCAGCTGCGGGCAGTGGGGCTAATTAGGTCACCGGCTCCCTCATTGACTCGCACCTGCAGCTCATTAGTTGGGTTGGTATTTAAGCACTGCCTTTTCACTGATTGATGTTAGATTGTATGTGTCAAGACTGGTTTTCCTTGCCTGATCATTATTTGATTTGATTTGATTTGATTTGATTTTGTATATGCTGATCATCTTCTCGTTTCCTCCTGAGCCAAGCTGGTTCAGGAGTGCCACAACCTGTAAGTTTTTCCTGTTTGCAATTTTTGTATAAACTGCACCTTTTTGGACCTTTATGTTAATAAAATGCACAGCACCATCCAGCACATGGGTTTGTCCTCTCTGCCCAAAGGGGCAAACATGACAATATTCTGTTTTGTTTGAAATTGAACAAAGAATTAATTGTAATACTTTTTGTTTAAAAATTAATATAGAGATAAAACCTGCTAAAACATGAGCTTAATAAAATGTGTGAAAGCAGGTTAAATGATATTGGCCTGTCTGGAGACAGCTGAGGTCTTCTGAAAGAATGTCAATGAAAGGATGAGAGTTCTTCAAAGCACATTTTGAGATAAATTTGTCTGTTTTTTATTTAACCTTTACTTATACAGGGTAGTTCCACTGAATGGCAACCTCTTTTGTTCAAGGACGCCCTGTTCACATTCACACATTCACACCAGGAAGCTGCCCACTACAACCACAAACTGACCTGTGGCCACTGAGCAGCTGGAGTTAGGGGCCTTGTTCAAGGGCGCCACAGTGGGGTTAAGGAGGTTGTGGCAAACACTAGTATGTTATCTTTCCCACCAAGATCTAATCCTGCTGGTCCAGGGATCAAACCCATGACCCTCTGCTCACCAGTCCACATCCCTAACCATTAGGCCACCACTGCCCACCATGTGTCTGATTTCTTTTCCATTTGTTTTAATAAAAGATGTTGGAACTAAATTCATGGGTCACTGCAAATACTTTGCTTTAAAAGGGCCAAGTTGTCACACAGTGGGAGGGAAAAAGCTTGAAAAGAAAAAAAAGTGTCAAGATGCATTGAGAATGGTTTTAGAATCAAGTCGGAGTTCTGAATCATAATTGAATTATGAGGTGCCTAAAGATTGCCATACCTAGTTTGGACCTTGGCTGGGGAGGAGAACCAACTTATCAGACCTTTTGCAATTTTAGTTGGTGACCCCGATATAAGGAGTTGATCAGAACTCTTTATAAGAACTCCTTATATAAGGAGTTGTTCTTACATGGTCACATGACAATATAAGGAGTTCCTGCGGGGTTCTTAACTTCTTATATGGTTGTCACCATATAAGGTCACCACTGGAATTGGGTCTAAGGAAGACCCGGTTCCAGAGCTTGGATAGGGTCCAATTTTTTTACATTTTATCCCACTGGCCTCCAGAGCCTGCCCTATGAATTTCAACCTCCAACTCCCAACGGTTATACCTTTTCCATGTCTGTGTATATTTGATAGCCCACCCCCACCCCCCACCCCCCGTGGACGTTCAATAAAAATTTCCCTTTCTAAACTTCCATATAACCAGGGAGGCTGAAATTTGGGGATGCACACCCTCATAACCTCAGCAAAACACATATCAAATCCGAAGTCAGTCTGACAAACAGTTCGAGAGGTATGCACGGAACAGACAGAATGACACACACACCGACAATCCTTACATTATAATATGACTGGTGCAGTGCCCAGTCACATGAACATATAAGGAGTTGCTCAGTTCCTGCTGGGTTCTTAACTGCTTACATGGTCAGGACCATATAAGGAGGAAACAGGTCTTCCTTAGAAGGATATTAATATTAATTGAACAGATAGAATGACACACACATACACAGAGAATCCTTGCATTATAATATGATAGCGCCCCTATGGACATTCAATAAAGAGTCCCCTCCTAAAGGGAGGCTGAAATTGACAGGGGTTATTGGGCTTAATATTATAGCCGTAAATCCAAATTTTCAGCCCCCAAATAAGATAAGATAAGCCTTTATTAGTCCCACAATGAGGAAATTCCAGGATTGCAACAGCACAGGGATAGCAACACTCAGAGCAACAATTTAGAAGATAAGAAAATAAGAGCAGTGAATATACATATGTACACATAAATATATTATATATACACAGTGCAGAGCATTGTAGCTAGATGGAATAAACAGCATAACCATCTATTTAGTTACCCCACATAGTATGAATATGTAGCCATACATATTGTCACCCTCCGTAGAGACTGATATTGTCCTAGTTGTATACTGGAGGGGACCATTTTGTGTAAGTTTGTTGCGTCTTTTGCATTCAATACTATTAGGTTGTCACGTTTTTTTACAATCTCTGCGAGCAGCCCTGCTTAGGTTATGAAGTCTGACAGCTGTAGGTAGGAAGGACCTGCGAAACCTCTCGGTCGCGCACCTAGGATGATGTAGCCTACTGCTAAATGAGCTCCTTAGTGCATTCAGCATGTCCTGCATAGGGTGGGACTCAGACTCCAGCAGAGATGACAGCTTAGCCACCATCCTTTATATGGGTCATCATATATTAAGCTGTGATGTACAGTATATAGGTTCTATAGTCGTGTTAGTTTTTTACTTTCCATGGGTAATCCCTTTGTCATGTGTGTTTCTGTTGTTTGGCTGTCAACTGTCATGCTGCTGTTAAGATAAGATAAGATAAGATAAGCCTTTATTAGTCCCACAACGGGGAAATTCCAGGATTGCAACAGCACAGGGATAGCAACACTCAGAGCAACAATCAGAAGGCAAGAAAAAAACAAGCAAGCAAGAGCAGCTAATATACGTACATATGTACGTATTATTATAAAAATATATATATATACACACACACACAGACACACAGTGCAGAGCATTGTAGCTGGATGGAATAAATATATGAATATATGAACACACAGTGCAGAGCATTGTAGCTAGATGGAATAAATATGTAAATATATAAACACCCACAGTACGGAGCATTGCAGCTAGGTGGAATAAATATGCAAGTATATAAACACACACAGTGCGGAGCAATGTAGCTAGATGGAATAATATGTAGATATATAAATATATAAACACACCCAGTGCTGAGCATTGTAGCTAGATGGAATAAATATGTAAATATATAAACACACACAGTGCAGAGCATTGTTGCTAGATGGAATGAAACAGCATAACCGTCTACTTAGTTATCCTACATGGTATGATTATGTGCCCATACATATTCTCACCCTCCATAGCGACCGGTATGTTCCTAGTTGTATGCCGGAGGGGACTATTGTGTAAGTCTATTGCATCTTTTGCATTCAAAAAACTATTAGTTTGTTACGTCTTTTTGCTATCTCTGCGAGCAGCCCTGCTTAGGTTGTACAGTCTGACAGCCGTTGGTAGGAAGGACCTACGAAACCTCTCGGTTGTGCACCTAGGATGATGTAGTCTGCTGCTAAATGAGCTCCTCAGTGCATTCAGTATGTCCTGCATAGGGTGGAACTCGGACTCCAGCAGAGATGACAGTTTAGCCACCGTCCTTCTCTCTCCTATCTCCTCCATCGGATCAAGGCGCTGCCCCAGGACAGAGCTAGCTTTCTTAATCAGTTTGTTCAGTCTCTTCCTATCGGCTGCAGTAATGCCACTGCCCCAGCAGACCACTCCAAAAGTGATGGCTGATGCCACCACCGTGTCATAGAATGACTTCAGCAGCGCCCCTTGTACACCAAAAGACCTGAGCCTCCTTAGTAGGAACAGCCTGCGCTGTCCCTTCTTGTAGAGTGTATCGGTACTGTGTGACCAGTCTAATTTATTGTTCAGATGAACACCCAGGTACTTGTAGGATGTCACCATCTCAATGTCTGTTCCCTGGATGTTTACTGGTGCTGTGAGGGGTTGTCCTTGCCTGCGGCAGTCCATCACCAGTTCCTTTGTTTTTCTCACATTGATCTGGAGGCAGTTCCAATGGCACCAGTCCACGAAGTCCTGGATAAGTCCTCTGTACTCAGCTTCATCTCCGTTGGAGATGAGGCCGATGATCACAGAGTCGTCAGAGAACTTCTGTGGATGGCAGTGTGTTGTGTTGTGTGAGAAGTCCACAGTATAAAGGGTGAACAGGAAGGGAGCCAAAACCGTACCCTGGGGGGGCCCCCGTACTGCCGATGATTGTGTCGGACACACAATCCTGGGTTCTCACAAACTGTGGCCAGTTTGTGAGGTAATCCAGGATCCACGATGACAGGTGCTGGTCCACCCCTGCGCACAGCAGCTTGTCCCTCAGGATCATCGGTTGGATGGTGTTGAAAGCACTGGAGAAGTCAAAGAACATGATCCTCACCGTGTTCCCAGGCTTCTCCAGGTGGAACATGGAACAGTGTAGGAGGAAGATCACTGCATCCTCCACCCCGATGCCCTGCTGGTAGATGAACTGAAGTGGATCCATCGCTGGTCCCACCAGGGGGCGGAGGTGAACAAGGAGCAGTCTCTCCAGGGTCTTCATCAGGTGAGAAGTCAGGGCCACTGGTCTGTAGCTGTTCAGGTCTCTGGGGTGGAAAGTCTTTGGTACGGGTACCACACAAGATGTTTTCCACAGCTGTGGTACCCTCCCCAGCTTCAGGCTCAGGTTGAAGATGAGCTCCACAATCCCACACAGCTGGTCTGCGCAGGACTTGAGGAGCTTCGCGCTGATGCAGTCTGGACCCGAGGCCTTCCTCGCCTTGATCTTCCTCAGCTCCGTCCTCACCTGGGTCTTAGTGAGGGTCAGGTTGGGGATGGGGGGCTGTGTGCTGGGAGTGGGGGGGGGGTATTGGTGGAGGGGGGGTGGACAGCAGGTCTTGATGACGGTAGAGGTAGCAGTAGTTGTTGTGCAGGCGGAGGGGAGGGCGGTTGGTCAAGCCTATTAAAAAACAGGTTCAGATTGTTCACCCACTCCTTGCCCCCTGTGGCCTGGGAGGAGGTATTCTGGAGCCCAGAGATGGTTTTGAGGCTTCTCCAGACCCCGCTGATGTCACTCTGTTGCAGCTTGTCCTCATTCTTCTTCCTGAAGCTGTCCTTGCCTTCTCTGATCTTCCTCGTTAGCTCCTTCTGTACGGACTTCAGCATCTCCCTGTTCCCCGACCTGAAGATCCTTTTCTTTTCTCTCAGTAGTGATTTTATCTCAGGGTTGATCCAGGGTTTGTTGTTTGAGCAACACCGTATGATCTTGGTGGATATGGTGTTGTCCACACAGAAGCTGATGTAGTCCGTGATGGTGTGAGTGAGGCCATCGAAGTCCTCACCATGTGGATCGCAGAGCTGCTCCCAGGCAGTGATTTCAGAACAGTCCTTTAAAGCGTCCTTTACCTCCTCAGACCATATCTTCACCGTGTGCGTAACTGGAGGTTGTCTGTGTCCTAGGGTTTTGTACACCGGCAGAAGATAAACCAAGTTGTGATCTGATCTCCCAAGTGGAGGGAGTGGCGTTGAGGTGTAAGCCTCCTTGGTATTCGCATAGAATAAATCCAGTGTTTTATAGTCTCTGGTGTGGCACGTGACATACTGGGTGAATGTGGGCAGAATGGGAGACAGTGAGATGTGGTTAAAATCACCCGAGATGAGGAGGAGAGCATCTGGGTGTTCTGTCAGAAGCCTGCAAGTGACTGAGTGGATGGCGTCACACGCTGCCCCAGCATTCGCCGTCGGATTTGCATAAATAACAATGCAGATCACGTATGAGTATTCCCTCGGGAGGTAAACAGGCCACATGCTAACAGCTAGCAACTCAGTGTCTTTGCTGCAGTGTTGCTCTTTAACCGTGATGTGTCCGGGTTTACACCAGCTGTTATTGACATACATTATCACTCCTCTGCCCCTTGTCTTCCCACTGTCTGGTGTCCGGTCTGCCCGTATTGTGTGGAAACCCTCCAGTTCGATGTTAGCATCTGTTGCTAGTTCTGTTAGCCACATCTCAGTAAACAACATCATGCTGATCTCTCTGAAGATGCTCTCGTAGCGGGACATGGCTGCTAGCTCGTCTGTCTTATTGAGTAGCGATCGTACCACTGTCTTACTCCAGCTCGACATCCACGCCATTTCTGTCTGATTTCTCTCTGTATGTCGAGTTTTTTAGTTAGCACCGTGGGCCGGTTAAGTGCTAACAGCTGGTCCCTGTTGTACCATCTCCTGCTATAAACAGTGACTCTGTCCACTGGCTTGGGAGACATTTGGGGCAATCTGTGTGTCCGTGATGGATAAGGTGTCGCCGGATCAGAACGTTTAACCAGAGAAGCCAGATAGTAAATAAGAAAGAGGAAGAAAAATTCAGAATTGAGCCGCTGTTGCAAAAAGGCAACCGACTCGTGTGGCGCGAAAGTACATCACAAATCACCGTAATCCCAGCGGTTATACCTTTTCCACCTCTGTGTTCACTGAAAAGCTCCTCTATGGACATTCATTAAAGATTTCCCCTTCTAAACTTCCACATGTCTGGGGAGGCTGAAATTTACATGGGTTTTATTGGGCTTAATATTATAGCTATAAATCCAAATTAGAGAATCCTTGATAATGATGATATCTGGTACAATCCTTATTTATGTCAGTCTGCTTTACCCATGTTTTTTTGTGATTTCCAAACCATTTAAGATGTCAGTTCAGTATGACTGTGTGCAGTGCGGTCTTCCCCTGTGTCCCCTGCACTGTTTCTAGCTTCCTCGCTTTTGTTTGCCCCCTCACACTAAACTCTGTCTTCCTCAATGTCAAGGTGGTGAGGCAAAGACAATTATGGTGTATAAATATGTAAATATGGTCACGGCGGCTCAGCAGGAGGAGCGTCAGTGATGACATTTTCCACCCTCGTTTGGCTAATCCCCAAGACGCCTCCGAATTAGAAACCTTAATGACAACCAATAATGCACAGATGGTCAAACTCTGGGGGCACGCTGGCCCTTCTGATGCTGCCCAGGCTCCTTGCGGCATCGCTCTTCATGCCAACAATACACACTCGTGCAAAGGGACGCAGAGATAAACACGTGCAAACAGATGAGCCAACGCTAGCATGCAGGGAAGCAGATATACACGGGCGTATGATGTAGAACACTCACGGCTGCGTGCTCACACACAAGCCAGATGCCATCCGTACCCACGGGGGTGATCATGGTCGTAACTAGAAGGTCAGGTCTTGGCAGGCCAGTTAAGGCCAGGCGAGGCTCAGCTTCACTGTGTTTTTCGTGTGTGTGTGTGTGTGTGTGTGTGTGTGCTGAGGTTATTGTTTAGTGTCTCAGGTAATATGTCCGGTGAGGCTCCGTGGCAGATGTCGACCATCCGTCTTGCAAAGCTGACCTATAGAAGCTTTCCCTGCAGTTGCACCTCAGGAGAGAGAGCATGTCAATGCGAGGAAAAGGTATCTGGTGTGGCTCATGTGTGTGTGTGTGTGTGTGTGTGTGTGTGTGTGTGTGTGTGTGTGTGTGTGTGTGTGTGTGTGTGTGTGTGTGTGTGGCCAAGGAAGAACAGAGAGAGTACAGACAGAGAGGGAGATGTTTGGCTGGTTTCCGACAGTAATTAGTTCAACCTAGCTATTTGTTCTTCCTGCCTCTATTAGATGGGAAAATGTTTCTTTGGGGAGTAAGCAAGCTTTTTCACAGAGGGCAAAACAAAGTAAGAGAAACATGTCTGGCACTAGGCAGGCAAAAAAACAAAGGAGCGCTCAACTTTCAGCCGTCATTCAGCTCACAGATGATTCACCAGGAAATAATTGCTTGGTAATAAAGTATAGCCTACCTGAAATGTCATAACAGTTTGATATATAAAAGATTAATTGCTTCCAAGCGTAGTTTCATCTGTGTGTCCAAGCAGACTTTTCCTTAGTGGATATTCATCAATCAGGTCATAGAACAGATACACTGGATGCCCTTCTGCTTCAGACTGCTGATGTTTTCAGGTTAACACACAATGAGAAGCCTTGAACAATTTCAAAAGATGTGAAATCTACGTGGCTGGAGGTTGGAGGTCGAGTAACAACTAATACAGGGGGTTTTCCAGTTTCTTTTTCACTTACTCATTTTTAGGGTGAGGCCCTAAAACTGCTTGGTTAAGGCTAGTGTAATGGTAGGATTAGGGCTAGGAAATGATAAGGATGTACTTAAAGCACCACCAGTACCCCTCCACCTTGTCACTTGAAACTGTTGTTATATGACACCCTTTCCATAGTGTTAAGACACTCTTTGTACAATTTTCACCTTAAATTAATGCTTCCAAAATTATTTGGATGGTACATCAACCTCTGATTGGGTGAATGTCACTTCCCCACAGCCTGAGTGGGCCTACATCACCTGCAACAGCTCTGTTCTTGGTAGGAACATAGAAAGGACTACAACAGTGGTGACAGTGACCTGAGTCCCAACAGCCAATCACAGAGCACAACTGTAGCCACCAACAACTAAGCACCCAGTGATTGGCTGTTGGGACTGAGGTCATAGGTTGGCACAGATGTACTGTAGTATTTTCAGTGTTCCAACTGGAAAAAGAAAGTTAGGTAGTAGTGCTTTAATGCAAAATCTGAGCGTCAACCATGTCATTCATTTGTCAGAGAAAGGCTCTGAAAAATGGAAACATGAGTCCAGGCTGCTCTGTTCTTTGATGAAAAGGAGATGTTATAAGTGTTTAATAATCACATACAGCTGCTTCTCTTTTTTATGACATTTCATTGACTTATGAATTAAACCTTTCCTAAGCACAGCAGTTTCAGTTACTCAAACCTTCAGCAAGGCAAATTTTAATTTACTGTATTTTACTGTTGGTTTTCCAGCATTTGTGGCTTTTTTCTGACATGTGATAAATATCTTAGCAGCTAATGTCATATTATAATGCAAAGAGTCTCTGTCGGGGTGTGTGTGTGTGTGTGTGTGAGTGTGTGTCATTCTGTCTGTTCCACTCATTTCTCTCAAAACTCTTGTCAGACTGACCTTGGATTTGGTACGTGCTTTGCTGAGGTTATAAGGGTGTGCATCCCCGAATTTCAGCCTCCCCAGATATGAGGAAGTTTAGGAGGGGAAATCTTTAATGAATGTATATAGGGGATCTAT
This sequence comes from Pholidichthys leucotaenia, assembly GCA_020510985.1. Classification (NCBI taxonomy): domain Eukaryota; kingdom Metazoa; phylum Chordata; class Actinopteri; order Cichliformes; family Pholidichthyidae; genus Pholidichthys; species Pholidichthys leucotaenia. Next base: position 302,444,105 of record CM035846.1, read on the forward strand.
TAAATGAACACAGAGGTGGAAAAGTTATAACCACTAGGACTTGGGGGCCTAAAATGTGGATTTACGGTTAAGTCTAACCCTAACCCTAATATTAAGCCCAGTAACCCCTGTAAATTTCAGCCTTCCCAGATATGGGAAAGTTTAGGAGGGGAACTCTTTATTGAATGTCTATAGGGGAGCTATTAAATAAACACAGAGGTGGAAAAGGTATAACTGCTGGGAGTTGGGGGCTGAAATTCATAGGGCAGGCTCTGGAAGCTGGTGGGATAAAATGTTAAAAATTTGGGCCCGATCCGAGTTCCGGAACCAAGTCTTCCTTAGAAGATCTGGTTCTTCCTTATATGGTTGTGACGATATAAGGAGTTAAGAACCCAGCAAGAACTCCTTATATGGTCATGTGACCATATAAGAACAACTCCTTATATAAGGAGTTCTTATAAGGAGTTCTGAACAATTCCTTATATTGTTTGTTTGTTTATTTATTTATAAAAGGGACAGTGTATATTAATGAACATAAGATATATAAATATGCAGCATACAAGATTATAGCTAAAGCTAATTTTCATCTTGTGTCCCTTGGCCAGCCAATGCCAGCCATATAAAACAGATAACACAATACAACAATAATAAACAACACAACAATAATAAAGAAAATAACACAATACAACAATAATAACAAGAGCAGTAAGACTGCACACTGATAGGAAGAGAGAAACAAACAAATAAAAGTTAAGATGAATATTGTTGATCTCAGACCAGCAAAAAGTACCACAATGACCATGGTGGTACTCAAGATATTTAAAACCTTTTAACTGTCATAGGCGCCAAATGGCGCCTAACCCAATAATGGTCAAGAGTGGTAAAGATTTTTGTCAAGAACATATTCAGATCAGATGTCAGAGATTTCCAAGGCTATAACTTGAAAGTGGGAAGAAATAATGGCTTACTGTCAATTAGAAAGATGTAGAATATGATCCAAAGGTTGACATAGGAGTAAATTTATACATCTAATTTGCATAATGTCGTGCATAATGCCACAGCAGCCATATCAGAGATTTCCAAGTCTGTAACTTGAAAGTGGGAAGAGATAATTATTTACTGTCAATTAGAAAGATATAGAATATGATCCAAAGTTTCAAATAGGAGTAAATTTACACATCTAATTTGCATAATGCCACGACAGTGATATCGAATTACATAACTGTCAGTCAAAAGTGGACTTTGGACATATTTACACAAAGAATGGTTTTGCTTTTTGTCACAGTTTCTTGTTTTGGGGTTTTTTCTTATCTTATCTTTAAAGTATATGAACCAGAAAATCAGGAGAAAGTACACAGATGATACAAAAACAATCAGACCTACCGCTCATCACATCTTTTTATCCGTCCATTTTCGTCATCCACAGTCCTTATTTTGTCTTCTGCCAGGCAATTTTTTCTTTCTCTCCCACATCCAGAAAGTCTCTCATGAATCTTGTGATTTACCCCTGCTCAATTTCAGTAACAAAACGCCACCAAACCGTCACTATTGATCCAGCAATCCATCGGTGATTGTTCTCTGTCGTCACGTGCATCTCTGTCGATGGCAGACAAAACTGGACACGGTCCAGACTGTGTTCTCCTGTCACAAAAGGTAAATATTTCCCTTCATAAGCTAAATAATCTCTTTTTTGAATCATAGTTGGAAAATTCGGGAGCAATTCCTCCATTTCAGTCCATCGACAGTGATGGATAGCGTCCTTATTGGATTGTCTTCTTTTACTCTCGATTTCTCAGAGAAGAAGAAGAAGAAGAAGAAGAATTTCTTCCTCTGTGGTGTATTCCGTGTCAGCCATGATTCCTCCAACATGTGTCTGCCACCTTGTGAACAGGCATAATCAGTACAAATCCTCAGTACAGCTGGGCAGTGTTTCTGCACGTCATGTCACTTGACAAGTGCAGCGCTGCGCTGTGCCACTAGGGGTGCGGGATCTGTCCATGAAATCTTGCCAGTTCAAGTATTTAAGACACGTATAGCACATATGGTCACATGACCTGAACAACGCCATATAAGGACTATATGGTCATGTGACTAGAATTCCATGACCTCATATCAGAACATAGTGTGTCTTATGTCATAGAGAGATCAAAGAATTAAGTTTAAAGATGTTGTTCTGTTCTGCAGGAACTGAACAACTCCTTATATGGTCATGTGACTGGAATTGTATGACCTCGTATCTGAACATAGTGTGGCTGTGTTCTTAACTCCTTATAAGGAGTTCTTATAGGGACTTCTGAACAACTCACAAAGTGTTGTTCGGTTCAGCAGGAACCGAGCAACCCCTTATATGGCCATGTGATGGGAATTCTCTGACTGAACAACACCTTATAAGGAGATCAGCAGGAACTTAACAACTCCTTATATGGTCATGTGACCAGGCACCGCACTAGTATAAGCAAAGTCACAAACATAATGTCAAGAACCTCCTCATGTGCTACATGAAAGTAGATCAAAGAAGCTGCCTAACAGCTGCCGGCCAGAACGGTGGCTACAGGCATGGAAAAGAAAAGGGCAAAAAACATAAAAAACAACAAGAACTCAAAAGAAGACGCAATACATAAATAACCCAATACCTGAGCCACAGAGAACAGCCAGAACCGAGCCTAAGGAAAACACTGGCTTGGTTCATGACAGAGCCCCCCCCCCCCCAGGGGTGGATTCTAGACACTCATGGTGACATCACAAGGAAAGGAAACCCCTGCCCCCCCTCCCCCAGGAGGAACAACAATGACGAACCCGTGTGGGAGGTAGGGGGAACAGGCAAGGAGGGAACACAGTACACCCCGCCCAGGGCCCACAATTCCCCCCCCCCCCAAGTCCAAAGGCGTGGAGGCTCGGCAGGCTGCCCAGAGTCCCAGGCCCAGCATTCATTCATTCATTCATCTTCTTCTGCTTAATTCTTTTTGGGTTGTGGGGGGGGGGAGCTGGAGCCTATCCAGCATCTTTGGGCGAGAGGCCCAGCAAGCAGTCTGGCGAATTGAGTCTGGTGGCCTGCTGGAAAACACGAGCCATCTGGCCCAGAGACTCAGTCCCTCTGGCGGTCAGCCAGCGTTGTAGAGCCACCAGGACCAAAAAGGTGGAGCCGGAGGTGGCCTGCCCACCGGGAGGCTCACTGGTGGGTGACCAGACCGTAGGGAGGGAACCCCCACGGCGTCGGACAGAGAGGAGAAGAGGACCACGGCGTCCTTAGGCTGACCCACGGCACCCTCGGTGGTCCCGGCTTGGGACACAGCAGCACCCGTGGTGGACCCCGATTGGAGTTCTGCAGCACCCGTGGAGGACTCTAGCTGGAGCTCTACAACACCCGCGGTGGGCCCCGCTCAGTGCAACGCTGCACCCTCGATAGACTCTGACTGGGCCAACGCTGCAACCTCAGTGGACCCCGACCAGGCCAACGCTGCACCCTTGGTGGACCCCGACTGGGCCAATGCTGCACCCTTGGTGGACCCCGATTGGGGGTCTGCAGCACCCACGGTGGAGTCCAGCTGGAGCTCTGCAACATCCACGGTGGACTCTGGCTGGAGCTCTGCGGCACCCGCGGTGTCTCCCAATTGGAGCTCCACAGCACCCACAGTGGGGTCCAGCTGGAATGCCATTGTACCTGCGGTGGTCCCCATTGGGGACCTTATTGCTCCCACGGTGACCTCCCTAGCAAGGGATGTAGGACTTTCCACGGCCTCCATCGCCGAACCTGGATCCTTGGCGGCCTCAGGTGGAGTTGGCTGTTCTCCAACGGCCCTGGGAAGGAGCTCCGAAGTGGAGGGGGAGAGAAAGAAACCAAGTCAGGGTCGCCAGCAGTGGCAGAGCCCAGTGAGGTGAGACTGAGAGCTGCAGTGAGCTGCCCCTGGCCCTCCTTACCATGAGTCGAGCAGTGTGACTTCAACAAAAGCACAGGAAACATTATGGAGCACACTTGCCTGAACTCAGGCTCCACCACCATCCAGGACTCCGGCGATCTAGGGTGTGCTGGATCTGTAGGTCCAGGAGGTGCCGCACCCATGTCGGCCTCCACCGAGGTGGCCAGACTTGCGTCATCGTTCGTGGGCATGTCAGGCAGCAGCGGATCCTCTCCGGCGACCCTAGGAAGTAGCTCAGAGAAGACAGGAGAGGAAGGGCGGTTAGGGTCGCTGGCAGCAGCGGAGCCCGGTGAGGGGAGTCCGGATGCAGCTGAGGGCTCCACTCGACTCTCCTCCCCAAGAGCCAGGCAAGATCTCTCAAAACCTGACATGAGAATTACAGGAGAGATTACTTGCCTGCACTCGAGCTCCCCCACCGTCCAGGACTCCATCAATCCAGACAACGACACCGGCCCAACCTCAAGGCGATCCCGCGCAGGTTCCTCCTCCGCTGCGGCAACCTCTGCAGCTGGTTGGGTGATGGTGACAGTCCTGGTGCCCCCAGGCGAAGACTCCAATGCTGGTGTCTGATCCAGCAGGGAAGCTGGGGGCTTGCTCTGTGCTGGCACTGGTTTGACCTCCTCCAGGGCCACGAGCTCCTCCATCATCCGGCAGCTAGGTTCAGGAGCTGGCGGACACTCAGGGAAAAATGTGGGCGACATGGAGAGAATAGAAATAAATTTGACCATTGCAGCTGGAGGGGAGAGCCCAGTGGACTGCTGAGACTGGGCCTCCCCCTCGGGAGACAGACAAGGTTCATCATGATTAGGTGGAAAAGAATGACAAAACACTTGCCTGATCTCCCGGGCTCCGGTGTAAACAGCTGTTGGTGGGGGCCAGTCATCTATCTCCGTGCCTATATTGGGTTCGGCCCCCCTCGTGGAAAGTGGAGTAGCTGTCTCCAAGGTGATGGAGGTAGATGAGGCTGGTGGCGGATCAGCGGAACCCATATGGCAAGCCCTCCAGGAATGGAGGCAATGAGAGGATACAGGCGGTGGGCACTCCAATTCCACTGGTGACAGCCTCTCCTGTGTCTGGGATCCATCTCCCGGCAAAGACAATGGCATGGGCAAGACAAGAAAGACAGGTGGACAATCAAGGTCACCAGCTGACACCTCCTCAGGAGTCAGGCAAGCAGTTTCAAATGACATTAAAAGTGACTGAATAAGTACTTGCCTGAATTCCTATGAAGTGATGACGTCAGCTGCCGCATCCTGGTCGGGGAGGTGTGGCGATTCCATGGTTGGAGCCCGCTCCTCCTCGGGCTGAAGCTCTGGTTTTATCGGGGATTTCTCCTCCAACCTCCTGGCCACCTCCAGGGGGAGCCATGGCTTCACCTCCAGGAGGAGATCAGTCTCCGCCTGAAGAGCCAATCTACGTTCCTCTAGCTCCTCCAGAGATGGAGCAGGTCATGTTTCTGAGCGAGGAGGAGGGGGTGAAGTCGAAGGGGCCGGAGGCTTCTTTCGGCGAGGGTCCCTCCTCCTCGCAGACTGTTCGGGCACCAGATTATCCGGAATCCTCAGCACATCACTGGGCTGCGAGTAACAAGTGCGGAGAGGCTCCGGACTGTCCGAGGAATAAGGTGGAGTGGCTGCGGGGGGCTCAAACGCCGGGAGATCCTCCTCCGACCCCTCGCATGGCACAGCAAAGATGTCCCGGAGAATCTTCATCGTCTCTGGATGGTTCCAGAGGCTATCCCTATTCATTACCTTTAGCACCGTGTTCCGAGCCCGTCGAGCCGTCTCAGAGGAACAGGGCTCCAGTGTCCATGAAAGAATCTCCTCCAGGAAGCACAGAGAGCACAGCTCCCCCTCCAATAACTCAGTCATGGTTCCCGGGAAACAAGTGAGTGGAAAAAAGAAAAATAGTCAAAAAGAAAACAGATGTGTGTGTGCACCCGCTAAATCCTACACTGGCTGGTCCGTTCTGTCAAGAACCTCCTCGTGCGCTTTTGCGCAGCGCACAGTGGAGGGAAAGGATGGATGGATTTAGGCGCAGGGTTAGCACCACAACACATTTATTGACGTAAAGACACAGTTCCAAAAAGGGTGAGGATGTACAAAAATACACTTACAATAGACATTCCCAGGCCGGCATCGTTCGACAAACGCATAAAAAGGAGTAATCAACCACAGCCGCGTCCCAGAGCCAACATCGCTCACAGGATGCAACAGAATCCACAGCTAAAGTGGAAGTGACTAATCCTCCATTGCACACAGCAAACACAACTGTGTACATACAATAGATCATTCAACGGACCAGCAATGCTTGACTGGCAATTGCCACTTAAGTGCAAGCATTGCTGGTTCCGCCAATTGAGTACACCTGGGCGAGATGCAGGGATGACAATCACCGGAGTAGAACCAGCTGGCTGTCAGAGGAGAGGGGGCGTGGTCGGACTGGCGAATGTTAGACAACGCTTACATGAAAGTAGGTCAAAGAAGCTGCCTAACAGCCGCCAGCCAGAACGGTGGCTACAGGTATGGAAAAGAAAAGGACAAAAAACATAAAAACAACAAGAACTCAAAAGAAGACACCACATAAATAACCCAATATCTGAGCCCCAGAGAATGGCCAGAACACTGGCTCGGTTCATGACACATAAACAGGATTATATATATATATATATTACTCACAAAAAAGTTAGAGCTATTCAGCTTTCGGGTGAAATTTCAGGATGCACCTAAAATGCACTAGAACCTTTACAGGTTTCTATAAGATGGTGGCAGCGCGCTCGGACGCAGCGGCCCCTCTTGGCATCAGCGAGTGTGAGAGTTTTGAGTGTTGTGATCATCCCAGACGTACATTCTGTAAAACTTACAACCGTGAGACCTTATTAAACATCAAGGTACTGCACGCTGCAAGAATCGCGGCGATCGGTTATGATTTGGACATCCTACGCCAGCACGGAATTCTGGCGGAGTCCCCGCTGGAAGCTACCCGTGAGAGGAGGAAGCGGAAGCGGAGGGAACGCAGGAAAAAGCGAGGAAAAAGGGCCGGGATCCCTGCTAGGCTAAAGGCTAACCCCTCCAGACCAGCGGTACCGTCGCTTCTTCTCTCAAACGTCCGTGCCCTCGAAAGCAAGGTGGACGAACTGCGTCTGCTGAGAGAAACCCGGAGGGAGTGGAGGGACTGCTGTGTGTTTGTTTTCACTGAGACATGGCTCCATGACAACATTCCTGACAAGGCCATTCAACTGGAAGATATGGCGATGTTCCGTGCCGACAGGGAAACGGCGAGCTCCGGTAAGAGCCGGTGGTGGGTGGGCTATGCATCTATGTTAACAAGAACTGGTGCGTTAATGCCACGTTAGTGTCTAAACACTGCTCTCCGTTGGCGGAGTTCCTTATTGTAAATTGTCGGCCTTATTATCTGCCTAGGGAATTCAGCAACGTGTTTGTAGTCGGTGTTTACATAGCGCCGAGCACTAACGCTAAAGCTAATGCTAAGAAGGCATTCGGGGAACTGCACAATGCAATCAGTGAAATCCAGACTTCACACCCGGACAGTTTTGTGGTGGTTGCGGGGAATTTAACCACACCAGCCTAAAGACTGTGCTTCCCAAGTTTAAACAATGTGTAGACTTTAAGACCAGAGGAGAGAATATGTTGGACTTAGTGTACACAAACACAGATGCATATAAAGCTATACCCCGCCCCCATCTCGGCCGTTCTGATCACATATCCGTGATGCTGGTGCCTGCCTACAAACCTTTATTGAAGCGCAGCAGGCCAGCAGTGAAACAAATCAGGATTTGGCCAGAGAGTGCAACCCCTGCACTGAAAGACTGTTTTCAGCACACAGACTGGAAGGTCTTAAAAATAGCAGCCTCCCAGGAAGACAGGACAGATGTGGAGGAGTATGCTGATTCGGTCACCAGCTACATCGCGAAGTGCACAGAGGATTTCACTACAGTGAAGACCATCACTATGCGGGGTAATCATAAGCCCTGGATGACTGCAGAGGTGCGCTCGCTGCTCACAGCCAGAGATGCAGCCTTCAGAGCGAAGGACAGGATCGCCCTCCGCTCAGCCAGGTCTGCGCTTTCTAAGGGAATTAAGGCGGCAAAGCGCGCCTATGTGGAGAAAATCCAGGGACACCTCTGTGACACTAGGAACACCAAGCAGATGTGGCAGGGAGTTCGGACACTGACGGGCTTTAAGCCTAGGCAGGGGGTCGATGATGACGACGCTTCGCTTCCAGACAGGCTTAACGACTTCTTTGCACGTTTTGAAGCATCAAACTCGACAATCAGAGGGAGGGCTGGCCCTCCCCCACCATCGGTCGGACCAGCTTTTACCATCAACACAGCGGACACACAGAGGACCCTAACCAGAGTCAACCCACGCAAAGCTGCAGGTCCAGACAACATTCCGGGACGTGTGCTCCGAGACTGCGCGAGCGAGTTGGCGGATGTCCTGACTGACATTTATAACATCTCCCTGAGTCAGGCCATCGTTCCCAGATGCTTCAAGACCTCTATCATTGTACCGGTGGCAAAGAAACCAGTGGTGTCCTGTTTGAATGACTATCGTCCTGTTGCACTGACACCAATTGTGATGAAGTGTTTTGAGCGGCTTGTCAAACCACACATTACAGCCTGCCTCCCTGCATCACACGACCCGCTCCAGTTTGCATATCGTTCAAACCGCTCCATGGAGGATGCTATAGTCACCACCCTACACTCTGTCATCACCCACCTGGACCAGAAAGACACCTACGCCAGACTCCTGTACATTGATTTCAGTTCAGCATTCAACACCATTAGTCCCCAGAGACTGATGGAGAAATTACTCCTTCTCGGTCTGAACACCGCCACATGTCTCTGGATCCTGGATTTTCTGACTGAGAGACCTCAGTCTGTCCAGGTTGGAAACAACATCTCCAAGTCTGTCACGCTGAGTACCAGATCCCCTCAAGGCTGTGTACTCAGTCCACTGTTGTTTACACTTCTAACACATGACTGTGTATCCAGACACGAGGGGAACCAGATTATTAAGTTTGCAGATGACACCACGGTGGTGGGACTTATCCAGAGGGATGAGGAATCAATGTACAGGGAAGAAGTGAGAGACCTGGAGGGCTTGTGCAAGGAGAACAATCTGGTGCTCAACGTGGACAAAACAAAGGAGATGATTATCGACTTCCGGCGGTCGCAGCCTGAGCACGCCCCCCTCAGCATCGGCGGCCGTTTAGTGGAGAGAGTAGAGAACATCAAGTTCCTCGGAGTGCAGATCTTGCAGGACCTGACCTGGAGCAAGAATTCCTTGGAGATCAGGAAGCGGGCTCAGCAGAGACTGCACTTCTTGAGGAAAATCAAACAGGCCTCTCTCCCCATCTGCAACCTCAGGACCTTCTACAGAGGTGTGATGGAGAGTGTTCTGACGTACTGCATTGCTACATGGTACTCCAGCTGCAGTATGTCAGACAAAAAAGCCCTGCAGAGGATAGTCAAGGGGGCGGAGAGGGTAATTGGAGTCTCCCTCCCCTCTGTCCAAGAACTTTTTCAGAACCGTTGTAGGAGCAGGGCACTAAACATTGTCAAGGACCGTTCTCACCCTCTGCATAAACACTTTGAACTTCTTCCATCTGGTAAACGATTCCGGAGCATCAGAGGCAGAACCACCAGACTGATCAACAGCTTCCTTCCACAAGCTGTCAGGATGCTGAACAGTTGACCCGGAATCTCTCATACACACTACTGCACCTACGGACATTTTGTATATTATAGTTAGTTATTCTTTTTTTTTTCTTTTTTTTCTTTTCCCCCAAGTATGTCTCAGGGATGTGTGAATGGATGGGGGGGTGGGGGTGGGGGGAGCTATGTGGGAATGTGCCTTTTCGAACCTTTTGAATGCACATGTCCAACTGTTCAGTGTTTCAGTACTTTTTGCATAACTTGCTGTGCTTCTAACAAGATTCTTAACGGCAAAATTCACAACAGGTGTTTGATCCATGAATCGACCAATGTCACGGGCAGCGAGAGCACACCCCTCCCCTCCTGCCATACATTCGTCAACTCATCACTGCACCTGAGGCAGAGGACACACCTGCGCCCGCTCATCAGCCAGCGTACTTAAGGAGGCTTCCTCCGCGCAGTCAACGCTGGCTCATCTGGGTACTGCCCTAATTCAGGCAAGCAGGTCATTTTAGAACTAGTGTAGACACGTCATCTAACAGTTCTCTACTTTTCTATTTCAGGTTGATGCCAATGTGTGGGTGTGTCTCGGGACTGCGTGCGCTCTCCTGCCACCTCATCACCTCTCCCAGCAACAAAACTTCACCCGGTCAGGCACTCCAAGCTCATCCCCCTCCCCTACTGGTTCGTCTATTCCCCGCTGGAGTTCTGCAGGTCCTCTTCCGGAGTCCCGGGTAAGTGGTAATTTGGCTCGCCCATTTTCCCTTCTCTGCTTCTCCGCTGACAGCTCTCGCTTTTCTCTCCACGGGCGGGTTGAATCTTCTGGTGAGTGGCTGTTTCCTTAACGAGGCACTGTTTTCTCTATTTAATAAATCATTGAACGTACCCCCCTTGTGTGGTTCCGTCTTGTGCTAGCATCATGCACTTGAGCTGTCAGCTAGTCATGACAGACCAATACATTTTCTGTATCAATTCTAATTGAACCAGAAAATGCATTGGTTAATTCATGGATCAAGCACCTGTTGTGAATTTTGCATAACTTGCTATTTTTTGAACAAGATGATTAACGGCAAAATTCACAACAGGTGTTTGATCCATGAATCAACCAATACATTTCCTGGTTCAATTAGAATTGGTATTTAAACAGTTCCCTTCATCATGCTGTTCACATTTTGACATCATGAGGCCAAGACGGCATCTAACAACTGATCAACAGTACCTCACCATTGCAAGGCTTGAAACAGGATGTTCTCAGAGGGAAGTGGCCACTGAGCTTAGAGTGTCACAGAGTGTCATCAGCAGGTTGCAACAGAGATACAGAAAGACTGGAAAAGTCACAGAAAGGCATAGAGGTGGATGTCTTTTGGACACATCCCATGCTGATGACCACTTCATTGTGAACAGTGCCCTACTGAACTGGATGATGAATGGTACTCAACTCCAGGCACATTTAAGAGAAGTGAGAGGCACCCAAGTGTCACGTCAAACCATTTGAAACTGTTTACACCAGTGTGGTCTGCATGCTAGACGACCTGCAAAGGTACCTGACCACACCACCAGGCACAAGTGTTATCATCTTGCATGGGCCAGGGAGCATTTACGCTGGACAAGGGACCAGTGGGCCTCAGTGCTATTCTCTGATGAAAGTCGAGTCATGTTGAGCAGAAATGATGGCTGCCAATGATGTTGGAGACGTCAAGGAGAGTGCTATGTATCAGCCACTGTTGTCACCAGACAATCCTTTGGTGGTGGTGGTGTTAGTCTGGGCAGGTGTGTCTAGTCAATCCAGAACTGCCCTACACCTTATGAATGGTACAGTGACAAGCTGATACTACCTGAATGACATCATTAATGCAGTCATTGTGTCCCTGCATGAGCAACACAGGCCTAATTTAATCTTCATGGCTGACAATGTTCCAGCTCATCGAGGTCGCATCATTAGAGAACAGCTTCTGGGGGCTGGGGTACCTCAAATGGAGTGGCCTGCACTTTCTCCAGACCTGAATCCCACAGAAAACCTATGAGATCAGCTGAGTCGCTGTGTAGAGGCTTGTAACCCTGCACCTCACAACCTCAATGACCTGAGGGCTGCCCTTCAAGAAGAGTGAAATGCCATACCTCAGCAGACAATAAGTCGACTTGTGAACAGCATGAGACGTCGTTGTCAAGCTGTAATTGATGCTCAAGGCCACATGACAAGTTATTGAGACATTGACATTTTTTGTTGTGGTATACCCACCACTGTTGTTGGCTTTTGTTTCAATAAATTGTTTGAGATGAGAAAATCACAACTGCATGCTTCTACTTAAATTCCCTATTGTAGCGTGAACTTTTTACATTTTCCATAAATTTCACCTGAAAGCCAAATATCCCCAATTTTTTTGTGAGTAGTATATATTTGGACAAGAAAACTTTTGCAAGATTCTGTTGTGGCTTCTTTTCCTCATTCCCTGTTTTCTTTTCCCTATTTTTATATCCTTGCCAGCTCCTTTGCTTTAGAATTGTCAGTGAGTGAATTAGTTTCATTGTTTTCACATATTTTTAGTACAAGCATTATTCATTAAGCATTACCAATTTCCAATCACTTCAACACTGCATGCAACATATACAGTATACTTCCAACTAGGGCTTTGCGATATGACTTTGAACATGTATCGCGATACATTTAGGGTTTTATCATGACACATGATATACAGTATATCGTGATATTGGGAGATCTCCTCAGAACCACTGTATAAATGTAAATGTAAAATCTTTGCATAAAATGACACCAGCATAACAGAAACAGACCGTGTATTGCATTTTTTTAATTGCATACAAAAAACAGACAAAAAAATGCTGACAGTTTACACTGCCGCAAAAATTTATGCTCGATATCTGTGATAAAGGCATTTTATTTATCGTACTTAGTAGAATGTATCAATGTAGTAAATATATTCAGTGTATTGTCCAGCCCTACTTCCAACAAACAGTTTTCTGTCCCGCCACAGCACACTATGCTAGAAAATGTCTGACACAAACCCTTTTATTCATATCATTTTCCTAACTTCCAGTCATCATCAGGCACCCATGTTTATTACTCAAATAAATGTCATTTTTACTGTCCCCATGCAACAAAATACTTCAGTGATAATTACTGTTATAATGACCTCATCCATTTAAAGCCATATAGTGTGGAAGTGCATACAAAGCCATCACTAATGCAATATTTCTTATTACAAAGACGATTCTAAGATTTTTATTTATCAATACCTCTATATGTACAGGACATACTGCTGTTTGCTCTCTACATGTCTGTTCTTTTCATCTTCTCTGTCCCCTCACCCCCCAGCCAGTCGCAGCAGATGACTGCCCCTCCCTGAGCCTGGTTCTGCTGGAGGTTTCTTCCTGTTAAAAGGGAGTTTTTCCTCTCCACCGTCGCCAAGTGCTTGCTCACAGGGGATCACCTGATTGCTGGGGTCTTTCTGCAACTGTGGGGGTTCCCCCCTACAGTTGATAGTGCTATGAGATGACTGTTGTTGTGAAATGGCGCTATATAAATAAAGTTGAATTGAATTGAATTGACATACAGTAAAATTGAAATGCTGCTTCTCTCTCCCTTAGTGGTGTGTGCAATATATGACAAGAAGGAATAAGGATGGAAAACAACAACAACAACAATCTATGTACAGTAATGCTACCCACAGTGCAAATTACGGTAAAAGCACAGCAATCCTATGTACAGTAAACCGTAATACTGGTAAATTGCAAGTTCAGTGTAGTAACAGGGGTTCAGACAGTGACAGATTAGCCTGCATATGATCAGTATTGCAATGACAGACAACAGCAGGTATGGTGTTTGTGCAAATGGTTGCAGTAAGGTGCAGACATTCAGCAGCAGATGTGGTACTGTTGGTGTGCAAAGTCTTTCTGTGCAAACAACTCAGGTAGTTATTGTGTGGGAGAGTGTGTTACAGTCCAGGGGGAGGGGGGAAGTGGGCAGAGTTCAGGGTCCTGATGGCCTAGTGAACAAAGCTGTTTAGCAGTCTCATGGAGCAGGCCGGAGGCTCTGGTACCTTTTCCCCGAGGGCAGAAGGCTGAAGAGGGAGTGTGAGGGGTGAGAGGTGTTGCCTGCGATGTTGATGGTTCTGCAGGTGAGGCGGGTGTGGTAGATGTCTGAAAGGGAAGGCAGAGGGGCACCAATGATCTCGTTGGCTGCTTTCACTGTGCATTGTAGTGTCTTCCAGCAGGAGGCAGTGCAGCTTCCATACCACACAGTGATGCAGCTGGTGAGGATGCTCTCAATGGTACCCCGGTAGAATGAGCACGTGATAGGGGTGGGACTCGTGCTCGCTTCAGTTTGCAGAGGAAATAGAGGCGAGTTTGAACCTTCTTGGCCAGTGATGTGGTGTTGTTAGACCGGGAGAGGTCCTCGGAGGTGTGCATCCCCACGAACCTGGTGCTGCTCACCCTCTCCACAGCTGCTCCATCGATGATTAGAGGGGGATACTGTGTGTGTGTCCCCTCCTGAAGTCGACCACGGTCTCCTTGGTTTTTCCCACGTTCAGGAAGAGATTGTTGTCTTTACACCACTGGACCAGTTGGCTCATCTCATTTCTGTAGTTGGCCTCTTCATTGTTGGTGATGAAGCCCACCACCGTTGTGTCGTCTGCAAACTTGATGATGTGGTTGGTGTTGTAGGCTGGTACATAGTCATGGGTAAGCAGGGTGAAGAGCAGCGAGCTGAGCATGCACCCTTGTGGGGCCCCTTTGCTCAGTGTGATGGTCTTGGAGGTATTGCTGCTGACCCGCACATTCTGTTGCCTCCCTGTGAGAAAGTCCAGCACCCAGTTACAGAGAGCAGTTTTGAGTCCCAAGTGTCTGAGTTTTTGTATTAGGTGCTGGGAGATGATTTAGTTAAATGCTGAACTAAAGTCCAAGAACAACATTCAAATGTAGGAGTTCTTTGAGTCCAGGTGGGTGAGGGCTGGATGGAGAGCAGCAGAGATGGCATCTTCGGTGGATCTGTTTGACCTGTATGCAAACTGAGATGGGTTGTGGGAGGGAGGCAAGATGGGCTTGATATTCTGCATGACCAGCCACTCGAAGCACTTCATTATGATGGAGGTCAGTGCTACTGGCCGGTAATCGTTGCAGCTGGATGGGACAGGCTTCTTTGGGACTGGTATTATGGCAGCAGTTTTGAAACATGTGGGAACAACAGCTTGACTCAGGGAGATGTCGATGATGTCGGCCAGGACGTTCTTAAGCTCCTCCTCACAGTCCTTCAGAACGTGATCTGGTATGTTGTCTGGTCCAGCTGCCTTATATGGGTTGATCCTGGAGAGGGTCCTCTTCACACTAGCCAGATCCAGACCTATAACCTGCTCGTCTGGGGAAGGTGTGCTGTTTTGTGCTTCAAAGCAGCCAGTGAAGTCATTTAATTTGTTAAGCAGTGTGATGTTGTTTGCACAGGTCTGAGGTGGAGGTTTTCCTCCTTGATACCATGGGACAGGTTGGCCCTAGCTGTTGTTAGTCCTGCAGTGTCTCCAGCCCTAAAGGCTGTGTCCCGAGCCCTCAGGAGCCTGTGGACCTCCTGTGTCATCCATGGCTTCTGGTTAGAACGAACAGTGATGTTCTTGCAGTGAGTGGCATCATCAATGCATTTAGCTATGTAGCTACAACAACTTCAGTGTACTCCTCTATATTTATGTGTTCACTGTAAATGGCTGCATGCTTGAAAGTGTCCCAGTCTGTAGTGCTGAAGTAGTCTTTCACAGCATCCGAGGCCCCCTCTGGCCACACATGTACCTGCTTTTTTGTTGGTCCAATGACTTTCACTCTGAGTCTGTATGCTGGCCTTCGCAAGATGGTGATGTGATCAGAGAGACCAAGGTGGGAGAGGGGGGAGGTTCTGTATGCTGTCTTGTGAATTGTGTACACCAGGTCCAGCAGGTTGTCTCCTCTTGTTGGAAAGTCCACACGTTGGTGTAGTTTTGGTAGGAGGACCTTTAAATCTCCATAGTTGAAGTCTCCTGCTGTGATGAGGAATCCATCTGGATGCCCTGTTTGTGTCTCATTTATAGCCTGATAGAGTTCCTTTAGTGCCTGACTCCTCTCGCCGCTGGTGGCGATGGGAGAAGGGACATACATGGCAACTCGCAGGACGGATATAAATTTCCTCGGTATGTAGAACGGTCAGCACTTGATGATCATAAACTCCACCAATGGTAATAACAACTGTATGTAGAGCAAATTATCATGATTCAACAGATATACATTTTATTCAGTTAAACACATTAAAATTTAGGGAATTTAGGATCTTAAAATCATGAAAATTACACAAGAAGTTAAAAAAAATCAATGGTTTCTTAGTCTCCAAGAGATGTTCCAGCTGAGGGAACATACTGTATAAATGTGAATTAAGAGAATCATTTATTATCCAGAAACCTAAGCTTAGAACAAATGTTAAGATTGCACATTTTCTGTCACATGGCATTGCTGATCAGAAGTGATGTGACACATGTGATGAGTTTAAAATTCCAGCAAATGAAGGAATATATTAGTAGTAGGGAGCAGGTGGAAGAGAGACTAGAGGCATGCACTGGAGAGAAGCAGATTAAAGTCAGTAAAAGCAAGACAGAATACATGTGTTTGAATAAGAGGAAGGCAGGTGTAACAGTGTAGATGGAAGAATTAGAGCTAGTGAAGGTAGATGAGTTTAAATACTGTACCTGAGATCAACCATCCAAGGCAATGGATAGTGTACAATAAAGGTGAAGGAGAGAGTGCAGACAGGGTTGATATGATGGTGACAACTGTAAGGGGTGATTTGCAAGAGAGGGATAGCAGCTAGAGTGAAAGGGAAGATTTAGAAGACAGAAGTGAGACCTGTTATGATGTATGGTTTTGGAGATAGTGGCACTGACAAAAAGGCAGGCGGCAGAGCTGGAGGTGGCATTGGGAGTAACTAGGAAGGACAGGATTAGAAATGAGTATATCAGAGGGACGGCTCAGCCTTGATTGCATCTCCAACCTTGTCACATTTTTCTTAATCAAAGTGTCCCTTCAGGTGCTCACATTATCCTTCCAGGTCACTCTGAGTCCTCATTCAGCATGATGATCTAATATTGTTCTGGATGAGAAAGCCTCATTATATGCAAATCAGTTATTAATGCCATTAACAAACGATTCATCACCAGAATTTGCTACCACATCACACCATGCTGTTGATCATCTGCGTTTGCCTGAGCAGCAGCTCTGATTCCAGTAAGGAGACTGCTCTCAAAAGCTTATTAGTCCATTGCTACACCTATATATCATGCACTGCACACAGCTCTAAAGAAAACAAAGCACATTTAATTGGTTGTCAGTTCAAAGCTTTCTTACAAATATTACCAGAAACCGGGATTACTCACTGCTGAACAGCCACAGACTTTAGGCATGAAAATCAAATTAACACTGTACAGAGACCAAGCTGGGCCAACAAAGAGCTCCTTTTCATTTGCATTCTCATTTATCCAGATAAAAGTTTCTCTTTTAATAACTAGAGCCTCTTTAATAACCATAACAGTGGGAGTCCCATTTCTTTATTTGTTTATCTTTTCATTTATATATAAAGTTAACAGACTGTAAAAGATGTATTCAGAATGGGTGTTGGAGATAATGGATTATTAAATCAAAAAAGTACATTTTTCTTGTTGCCAAGGTGATAAAAGTCAGCAGAAATACTTAAAAATGTCCAAATAAACCTGAAGCATTCCAAAGGTCCCCCACTCTAAAGTGAGAGTTACTCATAATGCAGCCACACAACCTCAGAGTTGTGGCGACAATGTAAAATCCCAAATACTGATTTCTTCTTTTGTCAGACTGGGCATCAAGGCATGGGGCCGGAATTTATCTCAGTTTGTATTTGTTGACCTTTGCAGGCTAAGTGCTACAGAGGAAAAACAAAAACAATTTTCAAAATAGCCAACATATCCAAACCCATTTCTATCAGATCAGCTCCTGAAAGGATTCTCTCGCCTCAGTGCTTTAGTCTCTTATGGTGTTTTATGCCAGACCGTAGTGAAACGAGAGCCGAGTTACCCCTCTCAGTGGAGTGTTTGAGACAATCCTAACAGGTCCTGTTAATGCAGGGAAAAGTACTGAGATTTGCATTTTAAAAGTACCCTCTTGTTTTAAACAAGAACCCTGTGTTGGCAAAACAGATCCACTTTTTATATAAAATCACTACTCAACAGCAAAAGTCACATCATATCAAATATGTAGGAAGGAAAACATCTGTTCCAAGTTACAGTCTTCATTATCTGCAGATGTCATGTATCATATTATACTGTAGGGATTCTCTGTGTGTGCGTCTGTCTGTCTGTCTGTCTGTTCCACGCATATCTCTTGAACCGTTCCTCAGACTGACCTAAGATTTCATACGTGTTTTGCTGAAGTTATGAGGGTGTGCATCCTCGAGTATGGAGTAGCTCAGTCAAAATATGTATTTTTTATCAATAAAAGTTTAGCCACCGCTCTGTCACTGCTCTGTCTCTTCATGCCCTGGCTTCAGGAAGTGTGGGTGGGATTTCAGATTGACTCCATGCTGACTGGATAATATGCGGTATCATGGCCATGCTGATTGGATAATATGTGGCATCACAACCGCAAACACAAAAAGTAAGTGAGAAATGACAAATTTGACAAGAAAGAGAGAATAGTGAAGATGTAATACTTTAAAAATTATACTATAATGTTGCCTGGATTGCGTACATCTAAAGGGTAATTTGGGGAATGCCAGCGGGGACCCGGGGTCTGCCTAAAGAACACCAGTGTTGGAGAAGCAGTGGGCGGAATGTGGTCCTTTGCAGGGAAGCAAGCCCAGCCCGCCCAGTCAGTGGTAAATGGGAGTCCCTGCTTCTGCTTCACCCGTGTGGCACCACTGTACTTTGCAGGACTGCGAGTCCCCCCTCCCACATGAGTATCTAAAAATTAAAACCTTAATAATAATACTGCCATGACTGTGGAGCAGAATTGCTGGAATGACTTAATAACCAAATGCAGGACACAAAAATGCCCAAATAATGAAATAAATCATTTTTAGTTAAATATTTGCTGACAAATGGGCAGCACTGATGCAACGGTTGCAGTCATACGGGCCCTTCTGCTGTAGATAATAATGTTGGTGTTTTGTAGTTAATCCGGTTGATTACAGTTGTAGCCCAGTGGGAAGTTTGGGATATACCTTTATTTGTTCACTTATTTATTTTATAAATTATGAATTTAATCTTTGTGAGAATGTATTTTTTGTTGTTTTATTCCCATATTTTGTGCAATGTCTTTTTCTTAGTGTATGTGTTTTGTTTTTTTGTTGTTGCTGGGTTTTTTTTGTCACCAAAGAAAGTGCAGTGGTTACTACAACAACAACAAAAAACGCTGATGGGGGGAGGAGAGAAGGAGATGAGAGCGTGAGAGAGAACAGAGAAGTTGGGAGGAGATCCAGAGTTTATGTCAAGCTGAGGGACACCCATGAGAGGACTTTTGCTCATCCAGCATCTTTCTGTCAAGTTTTTGTTTGAGAAAGGCTGATGGTGGTCGGTCCGTCCAGCGTGGACAGCCACTACGTCACCTGGACGGCTAATTAACGGCAGCCAGGGAGTGACGGGAGTTGACCCCATCAGCTGACTTCACCTGGGAGCGGCAGTTAGTTTCATCAATTAACTCCACCAGTTTTCTTCAGGGCCAGAGAGACCAAAGGACTTCTCCACAGCCTGTGCGGACGTGGGTGTCTGGAAGAAGACCTCCATGGCGCTTCCGCCGACTACCCTCCTGACCCAGACCAGCGCACCTGTCAAGCCGCGACAGTTGCGGCTGTTGAACTTAACGGCTGAGCAGAGTCAGCCGCATCGGTTCACTCCAGCAGCTTTCTTTAGGGCCACACAGTATTAGGAACTCCTGAGCAGCCTGTGAATGTTAGAAGGGGACCTTCTGGGGAGTGCGTGGTATTTTATTTTATTTTATTATTTTTTAAGCCAGATTCTTCCTTCCTCCCGGACAAGCGTGGCTGTTGAGCCCCTGCGTTTTTTCGTTGCTGTTGAACCTGCCGGATGGAAACTGGACCGTTGCCAGAACTGGGAGCAACAATAATTCTTTTTTTTTTTTTTCCTCTGTTCTGTTGACTGAAGAGAGCCGTTGGCTCCAACGAACACACGCAACGATTCAGGCCAGCAACGACTGGATTTGGGGTATTGTGTGTGTGTGTGTGGGTGGGTGTGGGTGTGGGTGTGTGTGTGTGTGTGTTGGGCCCATGACTGTGTTAAAGCTTAATTTATTAATTTATGTAAAATATACACCTGATCTCACTTTTAACTTTTTACACTTTTGACAGCTAAATTTTGTGTGAATATTTCTTAATTTTTACTAAAGGCTTCTTGTAAATTTTACACATTGGTTGTTGTGTGTGGTTAATTAACCATCCATCCATCCATCCTTCTTCTTCCACTTAATCCTTTTTGGGTCGCGCGGGGGGGGGGGGGGGCTGGAGCCTATCCCAGCGTCTTTGGGCAAGAGGCAGGGTCCACCCTGGACAGATCGCCAGTCCATCGCAGGGCCAACACAGAGAGACAGACCAACATTCACTCTCACAGTCATACCTAAGTAACTAACTAACTAACCTGCACTTATATAGCGCTTTTCAAGTCACAAAGACCACTCAAAGCGCTTTCATTAATACTAACCCTCTATTCTAAGGGCCTATAGGAAACAGATATCTAGGGACAATTTAGAACAGCCAATTAACCTAACATGTATGTTTTTGGCATGTGGGAGGAAACCGGAGAAATCCCGGAGTAAACCCACGCAACACGGGGAGAACATGCAAACTCCACACAGATCACTGTTGGTCGGGGGCTGGGATCGAACCCACGATCCCACGATCCCCACAATCCCCCGGCCAAGGGTAAACTGTGCTGCCGCAGTGCTAACCACTGCGCCACCGTGCAGCCCTAAGGACAATTTAGAATCCCCAGTTTGATTCCAATTAGCCTAACTTGCATGTTTTTGGCCTGTGGGAGGAAACCAGAGAAATCCCGGAGTAAACCCACACAGACACGGGGAGAAACTCCACACAGATCACTGTTGGTCGGGGGCTGGGATCGAACCCAGGATCCCCCGGCCAAGGGTGGGTTGCTGTGTTGCCCTTTAAGTTATATTTAGTATTTAAACAAACTCAGGGCACCCCTGGCATAGAGGAGATCACCACCAGGGGCGCTACACAGTTTTAAAAAACATTTTAATAACAAAATACTGCTAAAATATAAAATGATGCACTACAGTGGGTCTCATATTTGTAAATGTGTCCTGTTGTAGTACTGCATGAGTTTATTGATGATGCACAGAAGACATTCAATATTACACTGAACTCCATCACTGAACAGTGATATAAACTAAAATAATTACTGTATATAATGATGACTGAACAACTGCCATTCCCCAGAGCACAAGATACACTGTTATGAATATACAGTAAGTGATAAAAGATCAGACAAACAAGTGATCTGACAAACAAATAAGGGATCTGAAACAGTCGCTAATGTTGGATGTCCCATTCATTTTTGATAATTAGGTATTTTGTAATTAATATTCACACAATCAAATAAATCTTGGTGTCATTTACTCCCTTTTATATTTGTCAAAGTCTAATATGTGATTGCCGACATATAGCCTACACCTCTTTGTATTCCACTTTCAACTACAGCCTACATTTGGGCCTGGAAAGCCTGATTGGGAAACCTGTTTTCACACAAGAATATTTGCTTTCTATGGGAAATGTACTGTCATATTATAATACAAGGATTCTCTGTCTGTCCAACAGACTCTCATGATAAATTGTATATCAAGGATTCAGTGTACCCCGCCCGGTATGGGGTTACCGGGGCCCCACCCTGGAGCCAGGCCTGGGGGAGGGGCTCGAAGGCTAGCGTCTGGTGGCCAGGTTTCCACCCATGGGACCCGGCCGGGCTCAGCCCGAAGGAGTTACATGGGTCCGCCCTCCAGTAGGTTCACCACCTGCAGGAGGGATCATGGAAGTCCGGTGCTATGTGGATTAGGTGGCAGTCAAAGGCGGAGACCTTGGCGGACTGATCCCAAGCTTTCTAAACTGGCTTTTGGTACGTGGAATGTCACCTCTCTGGTGGGGAAGGAGCCTGAGCTGGTGTACGAGATTGAGCGATACCGGCTAGATATAGTCGGCCTCACCTCAACACACAGCTCCGGTTCCGGAACCAGTCTCCTGGAGAGGGGCTGGAGCTTGGCCTTTTCTGGAGTTGCCCCGGGCGAGAGGCGACGAGCAGGGGTAGGTATTCTTGTATCGCCCCACCTTGCTGCCTCTATATTGGAGTTTTCCCCGGTGGACGAAAGGGTTGCTTCCCTGCGCCTTCGGGTTGGGAAACGGGTCCTGACCATCATTTGTGCCTATGCACCAAGTGATGTTTCAGAGTACCCACCCTTTTTGGAGTCTGTGACTGGGGTGCTGGAGGGTGCTCCTCCTGGAGACTCCATTGTCCTACTGGGGGACTTCAATGCGCACGTGGGCAACGACAGTGAAACCTGGAGGGGGGTGATTGGGAGGAACGGCCTGCCCGATCTGAACCCGAGTGGTGTTCAGTTATTGGACTTCTGTGCTAACCACAGTCTGTCCATAACGAACACCATGTTCAAGCATAAGGGTGTCCATATGTGCACCTGGCACCAGGACACCCTAGGCCGCAGGTCGATGATCGATTTTGTTATCGTATCATCAGACCTGCGACCGTATGTCTTGGACACCCGAGTAAAGAGAGGTGCAGAGCTGTCAACTGATCACCACCTGGTGGTGAGTTGGATCCGATGGCAGGGGAGGAAGCCATTCAGACCTGGTAGACCCAAACGTATAGTGAGGGTGTGCTGGGAGCGTCTGGCTGAGGCCCCTGTCCGGGAGGTCTTCAACTCCCACCTCCGGAAGAACTTCAACCACATTCCGAGGGAGTCTGGAGACATGGAGTCTGAATGGGCCATGTTCTCCACCTCTGTTGTTGAAGCGGCGGCCCAGAGCTGCGGCCGCAAGGTGGTCGGTGCATCTCGTGGTGGCAACCCCCGAACCAAGTGGTGGACACCAGTGGTGAGGGGGGCCATTAAGCTGAAGAAGGAGTCCTATCAAGCTTGGTTGGCTTGTGGGACTCCCGAAGCAGCTGAGGTGTACCGGCAGGCCAAGCGGAGTGCAGCTCGGGTGGTTGCTGAAGCAAAAACCCGGGTATGGGAGGAGTTCGGTGAGGCCATGGAACAAGACTTTCGGTTGGCTTCAAAGAGATTCTGGCAAACTGTTCGGCGGCTCAGGAGGGGAAAGCAGCTCCCCGTCCACACTGTGTATGGTGCGGATGGGACACTGTTGACTTCAACTGGGGATATCGTCGGGCGGTGGAAGGAATACTTCGAGGATCTCCTCAATCCCACTGATACGCCTTCCACAGAGGAAGCAGGGTTTGGGGACAAGGGGGATGACTCGCCTATCACAGGGGCTGAGGTCGCCAAGGTGGTTAAAAATCTCCTTGGTGGCCGGGCCCCGGGGGTGGACGAGATTCGCCCCGAGTACCTCAAGGCCCTGGATGTTGTTGGGCTGTCATGGTTGACACGCCTCTGCAACATTGCGTGGAGGTCGGGGGCAGTGCCTTTGGCATGGCAAACCGGGGTGGTGGTTCCTCTCTTCAAAAAAGGGGACCGGAGGGTGTGCTCCAACTTTAGAGGGATCACACTCCTCAGCCTCCCTGGGAAGGTCTATGCCAAGGTACTGGAGAGGAGAGTCCGGCCGTTGGTCGAACCTCGGATTCAGGAGGAGCAATGTGGTTTTCGTCCTGGCCGTGGCACATCGGACCAGCTCTTTACCCTCTCGAGAATTCTTGAGGGTTCGTGGGAGTTTGCCCAACCAGTTTACATGTGTTTTGTGGACTTGGAGAAGGCATTTGACCGCGTCCCTCGTGGATTTTTGTGGGGGGTGCTTCGGGAGTATGGGGTATCGGGCTTGTTGTTACGAGCTATTCGGTCTCTGTACGACCATTGTGAGAGTTTAGTTCGTATTGCCAACACTCGGTCGGAGTCATTCCCAGTGAGAGTTGGACTCCGCCAGGGCTGCCCTTTGTCACCGGTCCTGTTCATAATTTTTATGGACAGGATTTCTAGGCGCAGCCAGGGAATGGAGGGTGTCATACTTGGTGACCACAGGATCTCATCTCTGTTGTTTGCAGATGATGTTGTCCTGTTGGCTTCATCCAGCAATGACCTACAGCTCTTGCTGGGACGGTTTGCCGCTGAGTGTGAAGCGGCTGGGATGAGAATCAGCACCTCCAAGTCCGAGTCCATGGTCCTCAGCCGGAAAAAGGTGGATTGTCCTCTCCGGGTTGGGGACAGGCTCCTGCCCCAAGTGGAGGAGTTTAAGTATCTTGGGGTCTTGTTCACGAGTGAGGGGAAAATGGAGCGAGAGATCGACAGACGGATTGGAGCAGCATCTGCAGTGATGCGGACGTTGTACCGGTCTGTTGTGGTGAAGAGGGAGCTTAGTTCTAAGGCAAAGCTGTCGATTTACCAGTCAATCTACGTTCCTACTCTCACCTATGGTCACGAGCTTTGGGTAATGACCGAAAGAACGAGATCGCGGATACAAGCGGCTGAAATGAGCTTTCTCCGTAGGATTGCTGGACTCACCCTCAGAGATAGGGTGAGGAGCTCAGTCATCCGGGAGAGGCTCAGAGTAGAACCGCTGCTCCTCCACATTGAAAGGAGTCAGTTGAGGTGGTATGGGCATCTGATTAGGATGCCTCCTGGACGTCTCCCACTTGAGGTGTTTCAGGCACGTCCCACTGGGAGGAGACCCCGGGGCAGACCCAGGACTCGGTGGAGAGACTATGTCTCCCAGCTAGTCTGGGAACGCCTTGGTATCCCCTCTGAAGAGCTGGAGCAGGTGGCTGGGGAGAGGGAAGTCTGGGCTTCTCTGCTTGAACTGCTGCCTCCGCGACCCGGACCTCCGGAAAAGCGGTAGAAGATGGATGGATGGATGGATGGATTCTCTGTCTGTCTGTGTGTGTATCATTCTGTCTGTTCTTCGCATATCTCTCGTGTGATGGCCTGCTCTGTGTCATTATCTCCCACAGCTGCGCACACACCGGCTCCTCATCACACTCGGGCTGTTTATTCCACTCCGCCTTCAGATCAGCACGGAGTCGTCTGTCTCCCTGGCTGAAGAAGCCCTACTCTTGTCTTCCGTGAGAATTATCCTGCCTTCGTCGTTCCTGCCTAAGCCTCCTTGCCACAGCCTTATCCTTTGGAAGTATCTTCCTCAGCCACCAAGTAAGCCACTCTTTACTTACCTGTTTCTGCGTTGGTCCCCTGTGCACAGGCGGAGTCCCATGGCGGTGGAACCATTCCTCCTGGCGGCAGAACCAGCCTTGGCCTTCCCAGCGGGTCCAGCTCATCACCAGCGGCGTCGTGACGACATGCGCTTTCCTCCTGGCTGTAGCCTCCTGGCCGACCTGTGCGCATCTCCCTTTCTGCAACAGTAAGCCACAGTCATTCATCGTACGCCCCCTCCGTAGGACTGTACATTAGTACAGTCCTACGGAGGGGGCTGATTTTATTGTTTTCTTTCACTCATTTTTGATATGCTTTCAATGATCTGTGCTTCTGCTCTGTCTATAGGGTTGCCAGGTCGTACGGCGCTCTGCTCACCCCCGGCTACAACGTCTCTGCTAACATACTCTTACACTTACACATACACAACACGCACCCATTCACACACACCCTAATTATTCAATAAAGATAATTGAATCCACTTCCGAGCCTGTGTCTGTTCCCTGGGTCTAGTAATCATGTCATCTCGGACTTTTCGTCAGACTGACCTCAGATTTGATATGTGCTTTGCTGAGGTTATGAGGGTGTGCATCCCCAAATTTTAGCCTTCCTAGATATGTGGAAGTTTAGGAGGGAAAGTCTTTAATGAATGTCCATAGGGTAGCTATTAAATGAACACAGAGGTGGAAAAGGTATAACCGCTGGGAGTTGGGGGCTGAAAATTTGGATTTACAGCTATAATATTAAGCCCAATAACCCCTGTAAATTTCAGCCTCCCCGGATATGTGGAAGTTTAGGAGGGGAAATCTTTATTGAACATCCTCATCTATTAAATAGACAAGGAAAAGGTATAATCACTGGGGAGTTGGGGTTGAAATTCATAGGGCAGGTTCTGGAGGCCGGTGGGATAAAATGTTAAAAATTTGGGCCCAGTCTGAGTCTTCCTTAGAAAATCCAGTTCCTCCTTATATGGTAGTGACCATATGCATAAAGATCTCCTTATATAAGGAGATCTTATAAGGAGTTCTGAACAACCCCTTATATGGTCATGTGACTGGAATTCTATGACCATGTATTGGAACACAGTGTGTCTGTGATGTCAGAGAGAGATCAAAGAACTATGTTTAAGGCTGCGTGTCCACCAAACACGTTTTTTGTCGCCCAACGGCCCTAAGCGTTTTGTTTTGTTTTTGTTTTTTTCAGCACTTTTAAGATAAGATAAGCCTTTATTAGTCCCACAATGGGGAAATTCCAGGATTGCAACAGCACAGGGACAGCAACACTCAGAGCAACAATCAGAAGGCAAGAAAAAACAACATCTAGCAAACATATGTCCATATTACTATAAATGTATATATATAGACACACAGTGCAGAGCATTATGGCTGGTGGATGTGCAGCAGAAAGCACTGCACTCTGGAAATAAAGGCTGGGCCCTGTATCCCAGCAACAGCTTGTTACTCTCAGCTCAGCACTTCCGCTTTTCCTATGATCAGACTTTATACTTATTTTTTAATAGCAGTCTCTAAATAACAATGGACAGGAAACATGTTTTAGCAGCTCTGGATGTAAAATATGATGACACGGAAAACAGGAGTCTGAGTAGAGACTGTATTGGCGTCCCATGTCCCGCCCTTCCTTAATTCTGATTAGCTAGTTAGAAAGGTCTGACACTGACGAGCTCAGCTGCAGTCTGAAAAGTTGAACTTTTTTTCAATGCTGAGTGCCCTGAGCGCCGTGACAAAAAACGGCCACCTCTCAAAGCGTTTCAGTGCCGAGGGTGCTCAGCACTATAAACACTGGACTACATAGAAAATTAATAGAAAACAGTGCCCAGAGTGGAAAAAACGCGTTTGGTGGACACCCAGCCTAAAGGTGTTGTTCATTTCCGCAGGAACTGAACAACTCCTTATTTGGTCATGTGACCATGCACAACTCAGGTATTGTATTGAATAACTCCTTATATAGTCACATGAACTCGTATTGGAACATAGTGTGTCTGTGTTCTTAACTCCTTATAAGGAGTCCTTATAAGGACTTCTGAACAACCCCTTACAAGGTACAACTCCTTATATGGTCATGTGACCAGCCAACGCACTAGTTTTATTGATGTTAATCACCGCATGATTTTATTGTTTTCTTTCACTCATTTTTGATATGCTTTCAATGATCTTTTAATGAACGCCAAATTTTTCCACCTCAAAAGTAGAAGTGGCTGAGCGATCAGTGAGGGATCACTGAGTGTTCGATAAAAGACCAGTAGAGTTCATTGAAAGATCACAGTGGGTATCGCTGAGAGATTGATGAGATTGTTCAGTGCTCCTTGAGAGTTGAAAAATCACATTTTTTATTTTCAACTTTTATTTATACAGGGAAAGGTCCATTGAGAGGTAACCTCTCCTTTTCACCTAGAAGCTGCCCAGTACAACCACAGACTGACCTGAGGCCACTGAGCAGCTCCACTGGAGCAGTTAGGGTTAAGGGCCTTGCTCAAGGGCACCACGGTGAGGTTAAGGAGGGTGGGGCAAACACTGCTGTGTCATCTGTGCCACCCGGATCTGATCCTGCCAGTCCAGGGATTGAACCAGCGACCCTCTTGTCTACATCCCTAACCATTAAGCTGGATTTATGCACCCGCGTCGATGCGATGCAGCTGTGACGGTGTCAACGCAGCGTTGACGCAATATCCCTGTGCATCGGTCAATGCATACCTCTCTAGAGAAGGAGAAGTGCACATTGGCGACACAGGCCATAAGAGCTGTGATTGGTCTACTTTGTCTCCTTCTTCACATTTCCTGGTTCTCATCACTGCTCCGCTCTGCCCATTCATGCTCCAAAGTGAGTCGGTTAAACAACGGTCCAAATTGAAAAGAATATTGAGGAAGTGAGCACATACAGAACAGGTTATGGTTCATCATAACACCACTAATTACACGGACTGTCAGATAACGGCAGCAGTGGTGGTCGCACACATCGTTTTCTTCTCTTTTTCTCTGTGCAACAATGAAAAGTTGCTTTTTCTTAACATTTATTAGCTCCAACTCCATCACAATCTGCTCTTGTCCGTCACTATTTAATAAACAAAAACACATGACAAACCCAAGTCACTACACACACTGGCTGATACCTGTTTTGACACCGGAACAACACATTTCACCCAACAAGAAAAAATTGCTGTGGCAGCGACGTACGTTGGTAATGACATCGGCATGATGGAGGTGCATGTATCCAGTTTAAGGCCACCACTGGCCCGCTCATGCCTTGATGCTCAGTCTTACAAAAGAAGTAATCAGTATTTGGGATTCTACATTGTCTCCACAACTCTGAGGTTGTGTGGCTACATTATGAGTGACTCTCAGTTTAGAGTGGGGGACCTGTGGAATGCTTTAGGTTTATTTGGACATTTTTAAGTATTTCTACTGACTTTTATCACCTTGGCAACAAGAAAAATTTACTTTTTTGATTTAATAATCCACTATCTCCAACATCCATTTTGAATACATCTTTTGCAATTTGTGAACTTTATAAATATATGAAAAACAAATAAAGAAATGGGACTCCCACTGTGATGGTTATTAAAGAGGATCTAGTAGAAACTCCTATCCGGATGAAAGAGAATGCAGGTGAAAAGGTGTTCTTTGTTGGGCGCTCTTTGGAGATTGTTGAGAGGTTGTTTTGGACTGAGTCAAAACCTTGGCAACTGTGGAGATCATTGAAGACCATTAAGAGATCGCTGAAAGGTTGTTGAGAGATCTGGCCATTTTTTTAATCTTTCAACAATCTCTCAATGATCTAAGCTCCTTTATAAAGGGGATATAAGAGATTTTTTTAGTCCAGTCAGATTTTGATTTTTGTTAGCTCTTAAAGGGTTCATTGACTGCACTTTTTCCACATTTTAACAGTTCACTCAAGTGTTAAGGAAGTGTTTGTTACATATTTTGTTCACATTTTCTTTAATGTTTTTAATTATTGAAGGAAATTTGTTTTGTATTTTTCCTGGTTTTCTTGAAACGCTCTGATTTAAGGCCTATCACTTTAAGAAACATCCTTCAACTATGCAACTCCGCCTTCCCTCATACTGTATATCAGTTAGCTGACTGGCTTCTAGCCTCAATCTAGCTTGGATGAGCAGCACTGGTTCACTGATCTACAATCGTTTATGCATCTCATGTCACTCCAGCCCACTCCCCAACAACTCTGTCAAGATGCCACAACAAATAGCCAGCACTGTGGTCCGGGCAACCGATCGCCGCAACTCGAGGCCCCTAGCTGAACCACCAAGCCACAGGGATCTCAAAGGGCAATATCTTACTTCGCGGTACTCTGTTCCTCTCCCACGGCCAGCCGGGGGATGCCCCATAACGAAGCAGCTCCCCCACACTGCCCGCTAGAGTAGCCCCGGAGGATGGTGGCCGTAAGAACCAGCTGGCCGTAAGAACCAGCATCTCCAGGCAGCAGCCCCGATTTGCAGCAACCACCTGCGCTATGACCCAGGGTTGCTGTCTGGAGCTACTGGCTCTCACAGCCAGCTCCCTGTGACCAGTACGCTGGCACTGGTGTTCTACAGGAACCACGGTGAAACCAGCGGTAGATGAGCCGGAGTGACACGAGGTACATTGTGGACCGCGGACCAGTGAACCAGGTGGTAACAGGGATGCTTATTAGGGTGAGTAAGATCTGAAGAAAATGACAATATAAGCCGTGCTCGGTTCAAGCTTCCTGGTACCAGTGTTAGCTTGGGGGCTAATAGCTCAGGGCTTAATTGGCTACCTTTAGCACCCCTTCCATCTACAATAATAGAGCAGTGGGCGGGTGTCAAGAACGGTGAGGGTTAGCTTTTTCTAAACGTGACATATACAATTTAGACGGAATAGTCAAAAACATTTCTGGCATTTCTGGGAGAGAAAATGAGACCAAGGTTGTGTGTGTGTGTTTTTTTAAGAGAATTGACTGTTTTGAAAAATTTTTTGGTAATTAGGTGACCAGTGGACTCATTTCAGGCAGTTAAAACCTACAAACACCATTTTTCAGGAAATGAACCCTTTAACAAAGAGATGCAGTTACATTTAAGAAATCCTTTTTGTACCTGTCTGCATGTTTATTTCTGCTGTTAAATCCACACTTTCAGTACTGGAGTCTGTGATGGCACTTGGCTTGTGACTTGGAGGATCTGTAGTCCTTTATGTGGGAATAGAGGCATCTTCTTTTCAAGTGCAGAATAAAATTTTTCAGTCACCTTTTCAAATAGCATCCTGATGTTTTCTGTAAAGAAAAAGCGACATTATCTGCACCAAAGCTCTGTTTTATATATTTGGTGAATTCTTCTTTGGTGTAACAGCCATGATATTTAACTTTGTGTATACAGAGATTACTAGGGCCTCATTAATACATGTGAACTGGCAATGGGATGGCATACTGTATAAATAATGTGTAGATGTCCCAGTAGTTTTGTCCATATACAGTGGTGTGGTTAGTGTAAGAACATGTTCTGTTGTGAGAACATGAGCAATTGCTTGTACATGCACAATCTTGCTGACACCATCACCAAGCGATAGAGCTGCTGCTGCTAAAGCAGTTATGGTTTTACACTAGGGGGTTAAGCCTAAGCAATGCTAAAAAAAACTGAAATTACTTACAAGAACTCTGTGATAAAATGAAGGGAACTGCACACAAAAAATCCCAAACACCACCTCGTACAAAACAAACACAAGAAAGGGATGATTAAAGAAATACTGACAAACTAACAACTGAGAGAAATAAGAAAAGAACTGTACGAAAGAAAAGGACTATACAGTACATACTGGGAAATCTGTTTACATTGCCCGGGTAAATTAACATCCTCTCATCTCCGGGTGTCAAAATGTACATTTTTACCACATCCAGACGTGGACAAATTTGTTGGTAATCTTCTGTTAAAGAAAGAAAATCCCACAATGGTCACTAAAATAACTTGAAACTGACAAAAGTAATAATAAATTTAAAAAATTCAAAAAATTAAAGAATGAAAATCACATTGCTTTTGCATTTTGCTTCAACAGAATCATTTTAAAAAGTAAATTAATGAAACTGGCCTGGACAAAAATATTGAAATATAGAATATTAGAAAATATTGAAAATAATTTGACCGTGGGTGTAGAAGAGCTGGAAATGACGAGGCGGTTTTGTATCACAAAAGCATAGTCTTTAATGAACAACTCTTCTATCTTGTCTCATCTGGTGCAGAGCTTGGCAGAAGGCAAAGAGGAAGAATTCTGCCCAGCTCACTGGTTAAATACAGGCACACATCAAAGACATGCAAAACACAAGCTGAAATCCCCCGTTATCTAAATCCCCCATTAGTCCTGTTAACTCCTCCCTTCATCTTGGGAGGTGATGGGAAAACCTCTCCTCGCCTTAGGGGGTGAAGGTGTCAAGTCTGTTGCCATTGCGTCCTGTGACGTCATTGTCTTCACACGGCAGTGAGATTCCTTTGTCCTTTCAGAGGTGTGAAGTTCCTTTGTATATTCTGTCCCAAACATTTCCACATGCTCTAACAAATGTAGGTATGGAATATATGAGTAATATATACCACAGGCCCCCCAAACAACTATGAAAGGACACAGAAAGATTCACAGTCTAGGGTAATTACTAAGACATACTACGTGTTACAGCTGTTGCCACAGAAGAAACTTTCAAGCAGCCATGCTCCTACGAGAGTTCAGTGAAAACATAACAGCATAGTATAATCATAAGTCAGTCCTAAACTGTTGCAGCACAATTAGCGAAAAACTGCGGAGTGTTGAAATCAGTCCCTGTGCTGTCTAGGTTTCAATCTTCTCCCAAAGCTGCTGTAGTTTGGTTTAGGCGTCCTGCTGGGATCTTGTTGTGAGGAATCTGCAGTGTGGGAAGGGGAGAGATTATCTGTTCCCTGCCTGGGGGCTGAGACTTTTTCCTTGGGAGGTCTGCCTCGCCGAGGTGCTCTCGCCAACTGTGCAGGTTCGTCTCTCAACAAGAAAGCAGGTTTGAGTCTGTCAATGCTGACCGTTTCATTTCTATCCCCATAATCAAGCACAAAGTGTTTGTCACCATTTTCCAGCACTCTGTATGGGCCATCGTATACTGGGCGTAACGTTGGTTTTAGTGCTTCATGTTTAACAAAAACAAACTCAGCGTTTTTTAAAGATTGAGGAACAAAAACTCGCGGAAAAGAGTGGTGAGCTGGACCGTGGAGAGAGTTCGGTCTGTTGCTGCCTAAAAACCTTGGGACTGGGAGGTGCCCTGGTTCTGGGTTCTCCGGTAAAAATTCACCTGGGAGTCTGATAGGTTGGGCAAAGACTAATTCTGCAGGGGAAGCGTCTAAATCCTCTTTAGGTGCTGCACGCAACCCCAATAAAACCCAGGGGAGTTTGTTTACCCAATTTGTGTCCGTTAATGAGGCTCTGAGGGCGGCCTTTAAGGACCTGTGAAAACGCTCGCATAACCCATTAGCCTGAGGGTGATAAGCGGTGGTGCGATGAATGGTTGCCCCTAAACTGTTGGACATGGCTGACCAGAGTTCTGAGACAAATTGAGGCCCCCTATCTGACGTGATGTCTGTTGGGACGCCGAAACGTGCCACCCAATTCGTTAGAAAAACGCGAGCGACTTCCTCCGCTGTAGTTGCTGCTAGAGGGACTGCCTCTGGCCAGCGCGTGGTGCGGTCTATCATTGTTAGCAGGTGTGTGAAACCTTGGGAGGAAGGCAGTGGCCCCACGAGGTCGACATGAATGTGGTCGAACCTTCTAGCAGGGATGGGAAAAGGCTCCAGAGGGGCTTTTGTGTGTCTGTGTACTTTGGCGCGTTGACAAGGAATGCAAGTTTTTGCCCATTCTTTTACGTTTTTACGCAGGCCTGGCCACACAAACTTTCCGGCAACCATTTTGACTGAAGCACGCACACCTGGGTGCACGAGGGAGTGAATTGCGTCGAAAATACGGCGGCGCCAAGCAGCTGGTACTAACGGGCGAGGTCGGCCGGTTGAAACATCGCATATTAGGGGGGGCACGCCGTCGCGCAACCCTTTTTTCTCCAGCCTTAACCCTGTTGGTCCAGACAGGAGAGCGCGCACGTCCGCATCACTGCTTTGTTCTTCCGCCATGGCTGCATAATCTATCCCTTCGAGGATAGGTGCTGCATATGTGTTTGCGTTAGAGAAAAGCTTCGCTGCTGAAGCAGTGTAATCTGTCTCCTCATGCTCTGGTGGTGCCACAGCGCGAGAGAGACAGTCCGCTACTACGTTAAGTTTGCCCGCTACATGTCGAATGTCTGTGGTGAACTCTGAAATCGCAGCTAGCTGTCTTTGTTGTCTGCCCGACCAAGGTTCTGAAATTTTAGCCATCGCAAAAGTGAGCGGTTTATGGTCCACAAAAGCCGTGAAACTCCGCCCTTCTAACCAAAACTGGAAATGGCGGATGGACAAATGAAGCGCCAGCAGCTCCCTGTCAAAAGTGCTGTATTTGCGTTCCGTCGGGTTTAGCGATTTGCTAAAGAATGCTAAAGGTTGCCAGACCCCGCTGACAAGTTGTTCTACAACTGCCCCTATGGCCAGGTCTGAAGCATCTGTGGTTAGAGCAATACGGGCCGAGGGATCTGGGTGGACTAACATTGTTGCGTTAGCTAGGGCGTTTTTTACTTCCGCGAAAGCGTGTTCACGCTCCGGGGTCCATTCGACCGCTTGGGAAGCTTTCTTTTTTTTGAGCACATCATACAGGGGCTGCATGAGCTGAGCTGCATGAGGGAGGAAACGGTTGTAAAAATTAACCATCCCCAAAAATTCCTGTAGCGATTTGACCGTTTGGGGCCGTGGAAAACCTTTTATCGCATGAATTTTGTCTGGAAGCGGGACTGCCCCTTTCGGGGAGACTCTATGTCCCAAAAAATCAATTTGCGATATGCCAAATTTGCATTTGGCTGGATTAATTATTAGTCCGTGCTGTTCTAGCCTCTGAAAAACAGTAGTAAGGTGTTGCTCGTGCTCCTCCTCTGATGAGCTGGCTACCAGCATGTCGTCGAGGTAGACGAAAACAAAGGGGAGGTCGCGTAAGACCGCGTCCATCATGCGTTGAAAAGTTTGAGCAGCGCCTTTGAGACCAAACGGCATTCGTAGGAATTCAAAAAGGCCGAAAGGGGTTATAACCGCTGTTTTAGGAATGTCTTCAGCTCGGACTGGGACTTGGTGATAACCGCGGACTAAGTCTATCTTTGAAAAAATGCGCGCGCCCGCTCAATGCAGTGAAAAATCCTGTATATGAGGGATGGGGTAGCAGTCATGCGCTGTGGCGTTGTTTAATCTGCGGTAATCTCCGCACAGTCTCCAAGAACCGTCGGATTTCGGAACCATGTGAAGTGGTGAAGCCCAAGGGCTCTTTGAACGTCGGACAATGCCTAATTTTTCAAGAGCTGCAAATTCGTCCCTTGCTATGTTGAGCTTGGCCGCGTCTAAGCGGCGAGCTTTGGCAAAAACGGTAGGTCCCGTTGTTGGAATGAAGTGTTTAACCCCGTGTTTGGCTACAGTGGCTGAGAATTTGGGGGTTGTGAGTGCTGGAAATTGGGTGAGGAGTTGCTCAAACTTACCTCCTGCCGTAGTGACGTTGGCCTGCACAGGTGGTGGAGAGACTCGAGCTGAGCAAGGAATAGAAGCAAAACCACAGTGCATTAACCAGGCGCCTATTTGCTAGATCAACTAATAACCCGTGTGCACACAGAAAATCTGCGCCTAACAAGTTAAAACTCACCGCCGCTACAACAAATGTCCATCTGTAGCTGCGGCTGTGAATGAGGAGATGCAGGCTCTTTTCCCCGAACGTGTCGATGTCCGAGCCGTTGGCTGCCACTGCTCCATTGCCCTGGGTGCCCATGGCTCGATCTGCGTGGGAGGGCATGACGAAACTCAGCTGGGCTCCCGTGTCGATGAGGAACTGCTTGCCTGTGTGTCCATCCGTCACGTATAACAGCTTATTTTTCTCGCCGAGAACCGCTGCTGTTAACGGCCCTCGGCTTTGGCGTTTCCCGACATCGTAAACTTGCAGGGGGGGAACACATTTCCGGGCTTTCTCGGCGAAGCGGTGGTGATAATAACAGACATCATTCTGTTTGTTGCGCTTGGGCCGCACTGCTGTCACCGTGGGTTGAGCCTGCTCCGTGTTTTGTGACTCTCCAAGGTTCGGGGCGTCAGTTTTGAGGTCTGCGGATGCCGCTGTGGGTGTCCAATCTCTGCAGGCGTTGACGAGCCGATAAGCCTCGTTGGCCAGCGTGTGGAAGTCCTGATGATTGTTGCACTTCATACTGGCGAGTGTCCCTCTCATGTGTGGTGGTAGCGTGCTGAGGAAAATAAATTGAAAGAGGAAATTATCATTGTCCTCCTCCTTGAGCTGCACTAAATCCTCCATGAGGGTCTTTGGATTGCCCCCTCTGTGGCCGTAGACTGCCAGGATTTTTTCGGCTCTTTCTTCCGCCGACGGGACGTAATTTGCCACGATGGTCGCCTTGAGTGTCTCATACTTGTCCCGGGCCGGTGGTCGCTGGATCAAGCTTCGCACACACCTCGAAGTGGCGGAGTCGAGTTTGGAGACGATATGGTAGAACTTAGTATCGTCTGCCGTGATGCCCGCCAGTATGAACTGGGCTTCGGCTTGGAGAAACCAAGAGGCCGGGTCTTCTCGCCAGAAATCTGGCAGTTTAACAGCGATGGCGTTTGTGCACATCATCACTGTTGTGCCCGCCGGGTGAGAGTGCCTTGCCTCGGCTCTCACGGCGGTGCTGGAGCTCGGTTGAGCTCTCTTGGTACCCTCTGCCGGGGGGAACAGCTGTCTGCTTGTTCCCTCGTCTGCGTTGTCGCTGGCGTAAGTCAGATTCGCCGCGGATGAGTCGCTTGAAGAACGCTTCAGGTCCATACTCGCGTCAAGGCCACCAGTGTAGAAGAGCTGGAAATGACGAGGCGGTTTTGTATCACAAAAGCATAGTCTTTAATGAACAACTCTTCTATCTTGTCTCATCTGGTGCAGAGCTTGGCAGAAGGCAAAGAGGAAGAATTCTGCCCAGCTCACTGGTTAAATACAGGCACACATCAAAGACATGCAAAACACAAGCTGAAATCCCCCGTTATCTAAATCCCCCATTAGTCCTGTTAACTCCTCCCTTCATCTTGGGAGGTGATGGGAAAACCTCTCCTCGCCTTAGGGGGTGAAGGTGTCAAGTCTGTTGCCATTGCGTCCTGTGACGTCATTGTCTTCACACGGCGGTGAGATTCCTTTGTCCTTTCAGAGGTGTGAAGTTCCTTTGTATATTCTGTCCCAAACATTTCCACATGCTCTAACAAATGTAGGTATGGAATATATGAGTAATATATACCACAGTGGGGACATTAAACTAAGGTGTGTCCTGTAATTAGCATCACAGGTGTCCTCAATCCTATTTAAAGGGGAAAAACATGGTCCTGTGTAGTTTGGTATCATTGTATGCATCACACTGAACATAGACCAGAGAAAGCAAGAAGAGCTGTCTGAGGAACTCAGAAAGAAGATTAAAGATAGCCATGTAAAAAACGATAAGGTTCATGGGACTGTATCCAACATCCCACAATGTGGATGCAGGAGGAAATGCAACCCCAGGCTGATCAGAAGGGTAGCACGTATTGTAGAAGAAGAGCCTAGGAAGCCATCCAAAATCACTCAAGCTGAACTCCAAGGTCAAGGTACATCACTTTGTGATCGCACCGTGGGTCGCAATTTGAACATCGGTCTCCATGGAAGAAGTCCAGGAGGGCTCCACTATTGACAAAAAACATTTAAAAGTGGACAAAATGCATACTGACAAGCCCCAAAGTTTCTGGGAGAATGTTGGGCTAATGAGACAAAACTGGCGCTTATGGGGCAATCATATCAGCTCTATGTTTACAGATGGAAAATTGAAGTTTTAAAAGAACACTGTACCTACTCTGAAACACAGAGGGGGGTTGGTTTTGTTCTGGGGCTGCTTTGCTGCTTCTGGGACAGCGTGTCTTGAATCTGTGCAGGGTGCAATCAAATCTCAAGACTAAAAAGACATTCTCAAAAGAACTGTGCTGCCCAGTGTCAGAATCAGAATCAGAATCAGAATCAGAATCAGAATCAGGTTTATTGCCATTGTTCATGTAGTACACAAACTAGGAATTTGTCTCGGTACAATGCTGCAACATTAAACATGATAAGATAAGAGAAATAAACTATACATGTAATAAAGTGTAGAATAAGATTAAGTGATACTGGTCAACAGTTAAAATATATATTAGCCAGCAGCAGATACTGTGGAGAACTATATAGTGCAGTCGGTAATGCAGGAAGAAAACAGTGATGATTGACATGAGTCTGGTTGAGCTGCTGTACATGGTGCACGAGAGTCACTTAGTGTTCAGCAGTCTAATGGCAGAGGGGAAGAAGCTGTTCATGTGACGGGAGGTTTTAGTCTGGATGGACCGAAGTCTTCTACCAGAGGGGAGGGGGGCAAACAGTACGTGACCAGGGTGTGAGGGATCGGCTATGATCCGGCCAGCACGCCTCCGGGTCCTGGAGATGTACAGATCCTGGAGAGATGGGAGCTTGCAGCCGATCACCTTCTCAGCAGTGCGCACGACGCGCTGCAGCCTTAGTCTGTCCCTGGCAGTGGCTCCTGCATACCACACGGTTATGGAGGTGGTGAGGATGGACTCGATGATGGCTGTGTAGAACTGCACTAACATCTTGGTGGGTAGCTTGAGCTTCCTCAGCTGCCGCAGGAAGAACATCCTCTGCTGGGCTTTTTTGATGAGTGAGCTGATGGTCAGCTCCCATTTGAGGTCCCTGGTGATGGTAGTGCCTAGGAAGCGGAAGGAATCAGCAGTGGTGATGGGAGAGCCTGAGAGGGTGAGGGGGGGCAGAGGAGTAGTGACTTTCCTGAAGTCTACAATCATCTCCACTGTCTTCAGAGCGTTCAGCTGCAGGTTGTTATTGCTGCACCAGGACGCCAGCTGGGCCACCTCTCTCCTGTAGGCGGACTCGTCGCCGTTGGAGATGAGCCCGATGAGGGTGGTGTCGTCCGCAAACTTGATCAACTTGACAGACTGGTGGCTGGAGGTGCAGGAGTTGGTGTAAAGGGAGAAGAGTAGGGGGGAAAGTACACAGCCCTGGGGTGATCCGGTGCTGATGCTAGTATAGTCTGAGACAGTCTTGTCAGAAAGCTTGGTCTCAGTCACAGGTCTTCCAGTGGGTTAATGACCCAAAACACAAAGCTAAAAAGACCCAAGAATGGCTGAGAGCAAAACACTGGACTGTTCTGAAATGGCTTTCTATGAGCCCTGATCTAAATCCTATTGAACATCTGTGGAAGGAGCTGAAACATGTAGTCTGGAGAAGGCACCCTTCAAACTTGAGACAGCTGGAGCAGTTTGCTCATGAGGGGTGGGCCAAAATACCTGTGGACACATGCAGAGGTCTCACTGAGAGTTGCAGAAATCGCTTGATTGCATCAAAAGGTTGTGTAACAAATTGCTAAGGTATCATTTTTGTCCAGGCCAATTTCATTAGTTTCTTCATTAAAATTATTCTGTTGAGCCAAAATTTTTTTTAAAAAAAGTCTGATTTTTCATTTGTTAATTGTTAGAAAATGTTTATTATTTTTATGAGTTTCAAGTTATTTCAGTGACCCTTGTGGGATTTTTCGATGTCTGTACTTCAATCAAAGCTTTATTTCTGTAGCACTTTTCATAAAAAGAAATGTAACACAAAGTGCTTCACACATTGAAATAAAACACAGTTAAGCCCCCTCTACACATATACACGCACACACATGCACACCCATGTACACACACACACAACGAAACTTTTGACTGTGTGACTTATGGTTTATGACTTATGACTGGGCACCAAGGATCCAAGTGTGGAAGCACTGTCACTAGGGAACCCTCACCAACACCCACGGCTACAGGAACACCCCCTCTGAGACCGCTCAAGTCCAGTCCGAGGGGTTGACGCCGCAGCGTATGATCCCCTCAGCTGGGCAGACCAGGGGAATCACAGGCCGGTGGCC
Organism: Pholidichthys leucotaenia; assembly: GCA_020510985.1. Classification (NCBI taxonomy): domain Eukaryota; kingdom Metazoa; phylum Chordata; class Actinopteri; order Cichliformes; family Pholidichthyidae; genus Pholidichthys; species Pholidichthys leucotaenia. The sequence continues at coordinate 302,483,078 of CM035846.1, forward strand.
TGCATTCAGAAAACAGGCACAATTCGCCATGGGAGGGCTCCCCACGAGGAAACACCGGAGGTTGGACAAGGTGATTAAAAATTTTTAAAAATCACTGATAAATAATAAGATAATTTGCTGATAAAAGGAGTAAACAGTGAAGATAACCAAAAGAGTAAAAGCACACTTAAATACAATCAAAATTATTAATAATTAGTAGTAAAATAATTGTGACCAGAGCAACATCATATTATAATGCAAGGATTCTGTGTGTGTGCGTCTGTCTGTCTGTTCTGATATGAACAGTTCATGCAGGAACTGAACAAGTCCTTATATGGTCATGTGACCAGAATTCTATGACCTCATATCGGAACTGACATGGTAGGTTATTACAGACTCAAAAGCAGGCAACAAGGGAGACCAAGGTAGCAGTGCAATTATAATGTTTAATATTGCTGAATGATGTGCACGGAGAGTCTGGCAACCCTGCAGAGGGGAGAGAAAGAGAGATGAGTAAGTTGATGCAGGAATGGATCTGGGCAATTGCAAATAATATCTCTTTTCTCTTACAGGCCTGACCGGATATCCAGTGGTGGTAGGCTTTTTCAGTGACTCGCCAGCATGGTGGAGGAGTCCAGCAAAGGGGAGTGGGATTTATTGAGTGTGGGACGGTGCCTTGGGGAGAAGTGTGGGAGAGGATTAGGTGCATGTTGGTAAGTTGACTTACTTGAGGGGGTGGAGAGTGAAGGCTGGGATCCGGATCCACAGTTCCGCCAAGGAGAGAATCCACTCCGCTAAGAAAGTCCTGAGGATGATATGGAAGAGGTAGTTACAGTAGGTGAGGATAGGTTGGTTGCTTACAGCTGTGTGGTAGGGTAGGAAGGCGTTCAGGCTTGGAGACTGCACACTGGGTGTCTAATCCCGAGGGGGCAGGTAAAGAGTCTGACGAGCTCCTACAGTCTGCAGAGTGAGAGTCCAGTTTAAGGAGTGGGGCTGGTTACCGGCAGGTGTGGAGCTCAGCTGTGGAGAATGAATAATTAGGAGCAGGGGACACAGTGTGCGGCCTGGAACACTACATGAACTTAGTGTGGCTGTGTTCTTAACTCCTTATAAGGAGTTCTTATAAGGACTTCTGAACAACTCTTTATAAGGTGTTTTTCAGTTCAGCAGGAACTTCTTATATGGTTATGTGAGCAGGCATCGCACTAGTATTTTTAATGTGTGACATAAAACCAAGCTCTAAAATGACGCCCAAATTCTTAACATGTTGGGATGGGTAAAAGACAGACTATGTAATTTTAGGAAAATTTTGTCTCTCTGAGCTTCAGGACAGATGACTAAAACTTGAGCTTTGTCCTAGTTAAGCTGAAGAAAGTTTGCTGCCATCCATGATTTAATGTCTAAAATACAGTTATAGTGTTATTTGGTTCCAAGTCATCAGGAGACACAGCCGTATAAAGTTGTTCGTTATCAGCATAACTATGGAAATTACCACCATGTCTCCTGATAACATCCCCAAGGGGCAGCATGTACAAATTAAAATGTATTGGACCTACAATTGAACCTTGGGCACACCACAGTTTTTTTTGTAGACTCTGGATGAACATGTATCAATACTTACCAAAAAAGTTCCTGTCTGTGAGGAAGGACTTGAACCAATTAAGAACAGTACCAGAGAGTCCAACCAGGTCATTTAGTCTAGTTAGAAGAATATGGTGGTCAACTGTATCAAAGGCAGCACTTAGATCCAGTAGAACCAAGACTGAAATTAACAATCCTGACCAGAGCCGTCTCAGTACTAATTTTCATCAAATATGTTATTTGATATTAAAAAATAATTTAACTGAATAAAAACAAGTTTTTCCAAGATTTTGTTTAAAAATGGTAAGTTGGATACTGGTTTGTAGTTATTAAGGTTTTCAGGATCTAATTGACTCTTCTTCAGGAGGGGTCTCACCACTGCCATTTTAAACGCAGTAGGGAAAACACCCATCTGTAGATAGTAGTTCATTATGTTTAAAAGTTCCTCCTGGAAAAATCTATAAAATGTTTTTAAAAGTGATCTGGGAATGGGGTCTAAAAGACAGGTTGTTGGATTGGCTTGAGAGAAAACTCGACCAAGAGTTTCAGCATCAACCTGGGCAAAACTCTCCAGTGTTTCCTCAGATAAAAGCAAAGGTTTCACAGTACTAAACATAATATCTTGTAATAAAAGATTGGATCTAATAACATCTATTTTACTTCTGAAGAGGTCTGCAAAGTCCTCACATAGTGAGTCTGTTGGCATCCTGCTGGACTTCTTAAAATCAGGTTTGATCAGGTGGTCTATAGCGGAGAAAATGATTCTGGGGCTGTTTTTGTGAGTATTTATTATTTTGGAGAAGTGGGAATTTCTCATTTGTTTGACTGTGTTATTATATATTTTCAGTTGTTCGCCCAGAATTTGGTAGTGAACAGTTAATTTTGTTTTTCTCCACCTTCTCTCTGCATTTTCTTTTCTGCTGTTTGATATCTTCATTCCAGCAGGGCGGGACAGGTTTAGTTTTTGTGGTTTTAGTCTTTAGTGGTGCAGCCAAGTCCAGTGCTGATTTTAGTTTATGATTAAAACTGTCAGTAATAAAATTACATGATGCAGGTAAAACCTCAGCAGGAGCCTCAGCAGGAGCGCCACTTAAAACCCTGATAATTTGGAGCCACTTCAGAAGTCAGATGCCGCTTCCTCACAGTTCTCACCAGGGTCTCTCACGGAATAAAACTGGTGAAGTTAAAAAACACACAGAAGACATGCATTTTGTAATAAACACATATTATAGAGTTTATTTTAGGAAATTAATGAACACATTGATGATGTGGCAGGTGGTCATCCATTTTTTTCCATTCCTTTTTTAGTGCATTGTATGATGGGGTACAAGGCTTTCATCTATCAGTTGGCCATTTCTAATAAAGAGCCAGTGGGAGACAAAGTACTTTGGTAAATTACATAAGATAAGATAAGATAAGATAAGCCTTTATTAGTCCCACAATGGGGAAATTCCAGGATTGCAACAGCACAGGGATAGCAACACTCAGAGCAACAATCAGAAGGCAAGAGAAAAAAAACAAGAGCAGCAAGTATACATATGTACATATAAATATAAATATATATATATATAGACACAGAGTGCGGAGCATTGTAGCTAGATGGGATAGATATATAAATATATAAACACAGTGCGGAGCATTGTAGATGGATGGAATAAATATGTAAATATATAAACACACACAGTGTGGAGCATTGTAGCTAGATGGAATGAAACAGCACAGCCGTCTACTTAGTTATCCTACATGGTATGATTATGTACCCATACATATTCTCACCCTCCATAGCGACCGGTATTTTCCTAGTTGTATACTGGAGGGGACCATTGTGTAAGTCTATTGCGTCTTTTGCATTCAATACTATTAGGTTGTCACGTCTTTTTGCTATCTCTGCGAGCAGCCCTACTTTGGTTGTACAGTCTGACAGCCGTAGGTAGGAAGGACCTGCAAAACCTCTCGGTTGTGCACCTAGGATGATGTAGTCTGCTGCTAAATGAGCTCCTCAGTGCATTCAGTATGTCCTGCATAGGGTGGAACTCGGACTCCAGCAGAGATGACAGTTTAGCCACCATCCTTCTCTCTCCTGTCTCCTCCACTGGGTCAAGGCGCTGCCCCAGGACAGAGCTAGCTTTCTTGATCAGTTTGTTCAGTCTCTTCCTATCGGCTGCTGTAATGCCGTTGCCTCAGCAGACCACTCCAAAAGTGATGGCTGATGCCACCACCGTGTCATAGAATGTCTTCAGCAGCGCCCCTTGTACACCAAAAGACCTGAGTCTCCTCAGTAGGAACAGCCTGCGCTGTCCCTTCTTGTAGAGTGTGTCAGTATTGTGTGACCAGTCTAGTTTATTGTTCAGATGAACACCCAGGTACTTGTAGGATGTCACCATCTCGATGTCTGTTCCCTGTATATTTACTGGTGCTGTGAGGGGTTGTCTTTGCCTGCGGCAGTCCACCACCAGCTCCTTAGTTTTCCTCGCGTTGATCTGGAGGCAGTTCCGATGGCACCAGTCCACGAAGTCCTGGATAAGCCCTCTGTACTCAGCATCATCTCCGTTGGAGATGAGGCCAACGATCGCAGAGTCATCAGAGAACTTCTGTAGATGGCAGTGTGTTGTGTTGTGTGAGAAGTCCGCAGTATAAAGGGTGAGCAGGAAGGGAGCCAAAACCATTCCCAGGGGGGCCCCTGTGCTACCAATGATCGTGTCGGACACACAGTCCCGGGTTCTCACAAACTGAGGCCGGTTAGTGAGGTAGTTCAGGATCCATGATGACAGGTGCTGGTCCACCCCTGCGCACAGCAGCTTGTCCTTCAGGATCATCGGTTGGATGGTGTTGAAAGCACTGGAGAAGTCAAAGAACATGATCCTCACCGCATTCCCGGGCTTCTCCAGGTGGGACAGAGAACGGTGAAGGAGGAAGATCACCGCATCCTCCACCCCAATGTCATGCTGATAGGCGAACTGGAGTGGATCCATCGCTGGTCCCACCAGGGGGCGGATGTGAGCAAGGAGCAGTCTCTCCAGGGTCTTCATCATGTGGGACGTCAAGGCCACTGGTCTGTAGCTGTTCAGATCTTTGGGGTGGGAAGTCTTTGGTACAGGTACCACACAAGATGTTTTCCACAGCTGTGGTACCCTCCTCAGCTTCAGGCTCAGATTGAAGATGTACTCCACAATCCCACACAGCTGGTCTGCACAGGACTTGAGGAGCTTTGCGCTGATGCCGTCCGGTCCCGACGCCTTCCTTGCCTTGATCTTCCTCAGCTCCATCCTCACCTGGGTCTTAGTGAGGGTCAGGTTGGGGGGCTGTGTGTTGGGAGTGGGGGGGTGATGGTGGAGTGGGGAGTGGGCAGCAGGACTTGATGTCTTTAGAGGTCAGCAGTGGTTGTTGTGCAGTCAGGGGGGAGGGCGGTTGGTCAAACCCAGTGAAAAACAGATTCAGATTGATCGCCCGCTCCCTGCCCCCCGTGGCCTGGGGGGAGGTATTCTGGAGCCCAGAGATGGTTTTAAGGTTTCTCTAGACCCCGCTGATGTCGCTCTGTTGCAGCTTGTCCTCCATCTTCTTCCTGAAGCTGTCCTTGCCTTCTCTGATCTTTCTCCTCAGCTCCCTCTGACTTCAGCATCTCCCTGTTCCCGACCTGAAGATCCTCTTCTTCTCTCTCAGAAGTGTTTTTATCTCAGGGTTAATCCAGGGTTTGTTGTTCGAGCAACACCGTATGGTCTTGGTGGGAACGGTGTTGTCCACACAGAAGCTGATGTAGTCCGTGATGGTGTGAGTGAGGCCATCGATGTCCTCACCATGTGGATCGCAGAGCTGCTCCCAGGAAGTGGTTTCAAAACAGCCCTTTAGAGCGTCCATTGCCTCCTCAGACCATAACTTCACTGTGCGCATGATCGGAGGTTGTCTGTGCACTAGGGGTTTGTACACCGGCCGGAGATGAACCAAGTTGTGATCCGATCTCCCGAGTGGGGGGAGTTGTAATGAGGTGTACGCCTCCTTAGTGTTTGCGTAGAATAAGTCCAGTGTTTTATTGTCTCTAGTGTGGCATGTGACATACTGGGTAAACGTGGGTAGAATGGGAGACAGTGAAACATGGTTGAAATCGCCTGAGATGAGGAGAAGAGCATCTGAGTGTTCTGTCTGCGGCCTGCCAGTTACTGAATGGATGACGTCACGCGCTGTCCCAGTGTTCGCCGTCGGATTTGCATAAGCAACAATGCAGATCACGTGTGAGTATTCCCTCTGGAGATATGTAGGCCGCATGCTAACAGCTAGCAACTCAATGTCTTTACTGCAGTGTCGTTGTTTAACAGTGATATGTCCCGGTCTGCACCAGTTGTTGTTAACATACATTATCACTCCACCGCCCCTTGCTTTGCCACTGTCTGATGTTCGGTCTGCCCGTATCGCGTGGAAACCCTCCAGTTCAATGTTAGCATCTGCTGCTAATTCGGTTAGCCAAGTCTCTGTGTATAGATACAGACTGCACTCCCGGTATATGCTATCGTAGCGGGAGATAGCCGCTAGCTCATCTACCTTTCCCAGTAACGATCGTACATTCCCCATGACAATGGATGGAAGGGTGGGTCTGTACCTTATATTTCTTGTCTTCCGCCTTACTCCAGCCCGGCACCCACGGCGTTTTCGCCTCAGTTCACCCGGTATGTCGAGTTTTTCTGTTAGCACCGGGTGGCGGTTGAGTGCTAGCAGCTCTTCCCTGCTGTACCGTCTCCTGCTATAAACAGTGGCTCCGTCCACCGGCTCGGGAGACATTTGGGGCGATCTGTGTGTCCGTGATATAAATGGAGTGAAAGGTGTGCCGGATCAGAGAGTTGTCACCGGATCAAAAGAGAGAGGAAGGAAAATAAGACTCAGAATTGAGCCGCTGTTGCAAAAGGCAGCCGACTCGTGTGGCGCCGGAAGTGAAAAAAAAAATAAAAAAAACATATTTCCCCCCCTAACTTCACATGCTATTCTTTAGTGAATGTGAAGGGATTTTAGACATGGCCAAAGACAAATGGTAAATACAAAAGAAAACAGCAAGTGATTGTACATGTAACAGACACTGAGAAATGACAAAGAAACAAAAGGTGAGAGATCATACCCCGCCTTCAGGTTCCTGGGCACCCACATCTCCTCTGACCTCTCCTTGACTGTCAGCACCAAGGCCCTGGTGAAGAAGGCCCAGCAGTAGCTGCACTTCCTCCATGTCCTGAGGAAGAACAACCTGGACCAGAAGCTGCTGCTGGCCGTCTATCGCTGCTCAGTGGAGAGCGTGCTCACCTACTGTCTGGGTGTGTGGTATGCCGGCTCCATGGCCGAGAACAGGAAGTGCTGTGCAGAGGGCCATCAACACAACCCAAAAAATCATCAGCGGCCCCCTGCCCTCCCTAGAAGACATCTCCAGATCCTCCTGTCTCAGAAGGATCAAGGCCATCACAGGAGACCCCTCACATCCCGCCCACCACCTATCTGACCTGCTTGCTTCTGGATGACGGTTCAGATCGATCAGGTCCCACACCTCCAGACTAACAAACTGTTTCTTCCCCTGGGCCATCCGAACTGCAAACAGTCAGAGGCTCACCTGCTTGAACGTTCACATGCGCAGAACTGAGGAGTTTTTCACAATCACTATAACTCACCTGTCTTTGCACTCCGCACTTTCATGCTCATTGAACCATCCGTAATACCACTACTGTGTATATTTCCATAATCCTGGGCCATTTTTGTTTTCATTGTCATTTTATTTTACTTTTATTTCAGTTGTGTGTTTAATTGTGTGTTCTGTAACTGTGTTTTATCTAATCCTTGTCTCCTACTTTACTGTGCAGTAGCCTGGTGGAGCACCCACAATTTCCTTGTACTGCACTACTGTACAATGACAGCAAAGCCTATTCCATTTTATTCTATTCTGTTCCATCAAATGAGATTTAATGATGAGAACATTTAAATATACCTATGAATGTATCTCACTTAATAAAATGTGATGCTGTAAATTTGGTAGAGAAGAAAAAGTTCACAGATGGATTATCATTCTTGCCATCCACACACATTAGAGTCATCTTAATAAATGAGAAATCTACTGTAATTTTTGTTTAATCCAATGACACAGATGTCCAGACATGATAAAGTTTACGCTGAAGTGGCTCAGGCACCGGTGTAAACATGGCAGCGGTTCATCTTTAGTTTATTCTCGCAGCAGAGTCATTCAGTAGGCGGTGATGTGGTTATAATAAAAAGGCATCACGATGGAAGAGGCTTCAGTGTGGCATCGGAACAGGATCAATAGTGGCAGAGCTGCTGAGGCTGCAACTGCTTTACAGCATGAACCCTTCAAGAAGCTCATTGAAAAAGAAAACTATCTGAATGTTTTGTTGGCCATGGATTTATGCACTATTTCTTTGGGTTGTCTATGAAACACACCTGAAGTGATTTACTCTCTATGTAGGTTTGGTTGGTTCGAGAGGAAATGAATGATAATTTAATCTATGCAGTACAAATAAATATTGAAATTAATTTCCAGTAGCACAGGGGTTAAGTATTACAGTCAGAAAGGAGGAATGGTGAACTTCTTTCCGTCATCAGCTGGCACAGTTGGTGCATAAAAGTCTTCCTGTACCTTGATCAGGTGCATTGTAAATAGCCATATTACTTAGCAGATCTGCAGACCTGACTTTTGTGCAAAACTAACTCTACTGATTCTCCTGCAACAGAACTGCAGTGCACAGCAATAATGCACTCATCTGCAGTGTCACATTTAAACTTAATTTCGAAAGATCTGCTGACAAAGGCCAATTCCTAAACCTCTGGTTCACTCCTTATAAAAAAGAGCTGGGAGTTTTATTTTTGCCTCTTTCTTAGTGTGCAGGATTTTAGCAAAAAAGCTAACTCTGCGCTAATTGGAGGGTGGGGGGGTGCTAGGAAGAGCAGTGAATGTCACTCATCCTGGTTGGTCAGCTCCAGTAGAAAGAGGGAGGAAGCAATATGGGGCACACTGGAGATGAGCAGAGTAATAGAGGCTCAAGTACAAGAAACATGAGGTACGTCCAAAATCTGACTTGTCAAAGATGTATCAGTACATATTAATAAGAGATAAGGTGGGGAGCTCAGTCATCTGGGAGATGCTCAGAGTAGAGACCCCACTCCTCCACATTGAATGGAGCCAGTTGAGGTGTTTTGGTCATGTGATCGGAATGCTTCTTGGACGCCACCCATGTGAGGTGCTTTGGGCACGTCCAGGACATGCTGGAGAGACTTTGGGCCGTATTATAGCGGCACAGTCAATAATCAGTTGTCTGAGGTGTGGAGTGCGTTTGTGGGCATTTCCAAGTTCATTTTGCTATTACAGCAGCACCAAAACAAATCTTGCGCCACATGCAAACTGCAGAGAGACTGTCCTAATGCTCTTAATTATTCAGGAGTGTTCTTTGGGGTGTAACATGAAATAAACCAATTATTCCCTTCAATAAACATGTGCACAAGATCAAAGGCTTAATATTAATATGATAGCATTTTAAATGGGAGGACAAATCTGTCTTGCACTGAGGACAATGCAGGTTTGTTCACAAAGTGAAAATGCATTGAAGGGTAATGCACTTTTAAAGAGCATTTTAACCTCATCCACAGCCCTGCTCACACTGGGGAGACTTGATCATAATTACACACGAATGAGAGCTGTAGGCTACAATTTAGAAATTATGCCAGTCCTTCTCATTGAATATGATTTTAACAGAGCTGTAAAACTTTATTCAATTATATTATCATTCATCCAAAGTCTGTTAATCTCCTCTGCTGAATGCAAAGTCAAAATGTTTAACTTGTAGGTACACTGAGCTTCTATTCTAAGGACCTATCAGAGACAGATACCCACGGACAATTTAGAGTCACCAATTAATCTAACATGCATGTCTTTGGAATGTGGGAAGAGCCCCCGGAGCAAACCCACACAGCACAGGGAGAACAGGCAGACTCCACACAGAAAGGTTCTCAACCCTGCCAGCCTGGGGATTCAAACCTGGAACCTTCAAGCTGTGAGGCAACAGTGCTAACCACTGCACCACTGTGCTGTTTTAATTCAAAGCAATTGTCATGATATTTTCATTTTGAATAATTCTGTTAAAAAGAATGACAGAGGATGAGGTTAAAAATTGTTTTAAAAAAACTGTCATCATTAGATAATGATGAATGTCAGTTTTGCGCGAACCTGTCAGCACTTCTCCATGGTCACAGTGACAGTTCTTTTCCCAGTATAGGGTAGACTGGTCCCACTGAGGTCCAGTAGTTAAATTACAAAGGACTACCTGCTGAATGGTAAACCCACACACCATTTTTCCTCTGTGCAGTGAAAAACTCTGCTGTGTCTATTTAACTGTCTTCATTTAACAGATAACAATGGCTGAGTGTGTGTTTTTCATTAATCAGGATATGCAAGTACACAAATGCATATGCAAATGGAATGTATGCACAAATAGACACAAGATATGATGATGTGATATGATGATGTGATATGACGACAGGAACAATAGATTAGTGGACAGAATGCCTTATCACAGAAAAGAGGTTTGTCATTTAAAATCTTCAGACTGACAGTGTCCCACCACCCCTTCCCCATGCACTGCAGCCACACACTCCCTGTTCATCCATTCACCCCCCCCAAAAAAAAAATGAATACATCAATACCTAATCTATAGACTATACTCCAACTATAAGTCCACAATTAAAATGAAAATGTGGATGGACTAAAAAGAACAACAAACTGTATCATATTATAATTAAAATGACAGTTGATTAGATTATAACTGTCACAACTCTCTCCATTAAAATAAATGGTAAATGGCATACATTCTTTTTCTCATCTCTAGATGACCAAAGCACTTTACAGATCCTCCTATCCACCCATTCACACACACACATTCACACACTGATGGCGGCAAAGCAGCCACGCACAGGCACTGGCCTGACCCACCAGGAGCAACTAGGGGTTCAGTGTCTTGCTCAAGGACACTTCAATATGCAGACTGCAGACAGAACGGGAATCAAACTCCTGACTCTCCGCTCAGTAGTTGGCTACACTACACCTGCGCCACAGCCGCCCCACATAAAAACAAAAATCCCACCACATGCTGTGTTTCCTCATGAGCTTCTGTCAATAGGAACAGCCCAATTTCAGAACACGCTTCTGAAATAGCATTAAACAATGTGCTAATGATGACAGACCTTTTTCCTGATCAAAACAGCACTGTCATAAAATGTACCAAAATACCGATGCACATGAGATTGCACACTGCCACACCTTGTTGAAATGAACTTCTTCCTCCCAGTGCAAAGCCGGTGCACTTTCTCCTGGCAATTAGATGGTGTGACGCAAAGCATAAAAAAACAGACAATATGTTGACAGAAACCAGCAAAAGCAATGACGTAAGGTTAGAAGTGTGGTGCAAAAACACACTGTTGATCCTCATAATAGGGCCCTATGTCTCCCAGCTGGCCTGGGAATGCCTTGGTATTGCCCCTGAGGGGTTTGAGAAGGTGGCTGGGTAGAGGAAATCACGACTCAGACCACTGAATAAGCTGTAGAGGATGGATGGATGGATGGATGATACACAGTCAGCCAGAGAGGTAATTAAAGCAGGCAAATGCACACTTCAAATAGCAAGCCGAGCAAAAGGTGATGTATTTTAGATGAATATTGTTTTGTATAGACTTGAGTTTTTGCACTTAACAACATGCACTGTTCTCATAGCTAACTGATGAGAGAGAAAAAACAATCAACCAGAGTGAACTTTATTGTAAAATCTCACTGAATTCATTCATCCATTGCTCAGATTTTTAAGCTGTGACTCATGTTAAATTAATCCCTTTCACAGCATGTGGTGTATGGGGCAGCACCTATCTCCATTTCACTGACCCCAGGCCACACAGTTACTGTAAGTAGGGAAAGCTACAGTGTGTGTGTGGGGGGGGGGGCAGTTCTCTAGTACCTCTGTGCATTAACATTCCTTTCCCCATTCTATTTTGCTGAGCACCAAGCTAGAAGGTGCAAAGTACCATTTTTATGTGGTCTTTGGTATGACCCGGCCGGGATTTGAACCCACAACCTTCTGGTTGTGAGGTGGATGCTCTACCAACTAGGCCACCACTCCTGTCACTGTGATTCATTGTAAAGCTACTTTATTAGAATGTAAGAACCATTGCTCTTGCAGGAACTAAACTAGCTGGAAAGCTTCAACACCCTTATGAGCAAAGAACATCTGTCCCTCAGCTTAGCAGGCAGCCAAGACAGGGTGCCTGTTTTTATGATCAAAATAAAGTCGAGTTCCATATGCAAAAATGATTGCTGAGGATTACAGAGAGCCTAAACAGCACACAAACATAGATGCACATGGATGCACAGAATCAGTTAAAGAGTCATTTCAGGCTTTTCCAGCCCTCCAGCAGCAGCGGCTTAAAAAGGCTCTCCACCATCCAGCCACAGTTCCTCTGAAGTGGCGCGTTTAGATCATACTCAAGCATTTGAAGAGGCTGTAACTGTAACTGCGCCATCATAAGTTGAACCAGTTGTGGCCGCTCCTGCAGCATGACGACAAAGGCCTTTTCGAAGCTGTAATCAACGTTGCAGCCCACGCAGAGGCTGAGGGACGAGCCAGCTGGAAAGATGAATCTGCTCACCCCAGATCACAGACTGAGCCATACAGTGGGGTCTAAGCCTTGCTAAGTTGGCGGCGGGAGGAGTCTGAAGATTAAACAGAGAGATCTTTCTCTTGATCAGGCTCTGGGTCTGCCCTCCCCGCCATCCCTGCACCTGCTACTCGCAGCCACTGATCTATGTGCTGTCTTCTTCCTCTCCCCCGCTTGCTGTCTGCCTCTCAACTTTGACTGGATGTCTTCTTTTTACCACCAGCTCCTCTTCCTCCTCTGCCTCCCTACCCTTTTGATTATCAGCTGCAGTGTGGAGCTTGTGCGAGCAAATCTGTCAGAATTTAATTTCAGCTCCACTTGCAATCACATTCACAGGTACACCCCCCCCCCCCCCCACACACACACACACACATGCTTTCATTCTACGGAGACCCACCTCTCAAAGCACAAACATTCACATTCCAGCAAGGACATTTTGTCTTTCCTCCCTCGCTTCAGCCAAAAACACTGGGGCTCTTCATAATCTAGAGGAGACTCAAGCTATTTGTTTATTCTGGATTTTATCACTGCAGGATGAATGAGGAAGGAACACAGAATATGCATGCCGAGACGTGTCAGTGTCAACATTAAGAACGTTTCAGGTGAGTTGTTAAAAGCAGCATGCAAAATAAATGGGTGTTGCTGCCTCTAAATTAGTAAGAGAGAAATATCATTGTAGTGTTGTTGTGGATCCTTACATTGAAACTTTGGAGACCTTGTGCTTTAGCACAGGGATCAGAGGTCCCTGTGAGGTGCAGAACAGTGCAGGGTAGCAATCAAGGACAGTGCCTGAGGGGCGAGGCTTGGCAACATTACAGCTTGAATCTGAGCCCCTTGAATGAAGGGCAGTTTGTCCAAAAACAAAGCCAAAACAAAGGATAAAGTTGGCATAAGCCGGGGTTTTATTTGTGGGTCCAAATCTCTAAAAGTGTCCTTCACTGTTTCTCAGCGCTTTCTTACTCTAGCCCCTCCGGTAAGACTGCTGTTATTTCACAATGGTACGCAATATATCTGTGATATCCTACCGTGTAGCAATGATCACACTTGAGTTATTTCTTTGGCTAACTCTGCCATTTATTCTGCAACACACATATAGACTGAACATGGATTCTGCGCGGGGTTTTCACACTCTTGTTCTAATGTGTCCCCTTAATAGTAGTGCTGAACAATACAGGTAGTTCCCCCTAGAGGCATGTGCCAGTAATGTTTTAAATTAGACTTGCAGTCTACCACATCCCTCCCCTCTAGATTAAACTACTTTTAATTACACTAGCCAATTTTGCTAGACATCCTGGAACTCCCATTTAACCCTAAACAATCACAGTTACTTTTAACTTCTTAAACACATGTGCCATACACATAATTTCTTTCTCTTTTTTTTTTTTTTTTTTTTTTTACATGTATAACACACATAACAGTCTAACTGGGGATTTGGTTTGACTACCGCATCCCAGTGAGGTTCCAGGACGCATTCTTGTCCTGTGGCTGGGGAACTCACTACTGACTAAGTATAGTCCTTCAAGTAGTCTGGAGCTTTCCTAGCTCGCTGAGATCTTCTCACGGCGGGTGAGCCAACTGCAGGTGAAGACTCAGACTGCTCCACTGTTTCGGCTGCTGCAGTGCTGCCCGTAGAATCTGCAGAGACGGTTACCTCAGGTTTCACCTGAAGTGGTGGTTCGTTGATGCTCTCCTCAGGATGGGTGTCAGACAACACCTCTGGTGCCATCGGCAGGGGAATGGAGCTCCTACCATGAACTTGGTCGATGTGTCGCCTCACCACTTGTCCATGACCTAATGTCACCTTGAATGACACAGGGCCTGTCTTTTCTGTTATTTCTCCTGGTACCCAGGCTGGTCCTGAGCCAAAGTTGCGGGTGTAGACCACGTCTCCTTCTCTCAGTATTCTCTCTCTAGCATGCATGTCATGATAACCTTTTTGTTTCTCTTGTTTATCATGCACTTTGTTTCTGAAGTCTGGATGTATTAAGTCAAATGTTGACCTCAACTTTCTTCCCATCCATGGACCTGCGTAGTCAATGTGAATTCTTCTCCATGGTTTATCTGGAACTTCCCAAGGATGTAGTGGGGCTGCTGGAGGACTGTTCCTGTTCTCCTGGCATGCCGCACATGACTTCACAAGCGCCTCCACCTCTGCATCCATGTTGGGCCACCACATGTAACTCCTCGCCAACGCTTTCATGCGAGTGATGCCAGGGTGTGCTTGGTGTAGTTGTTGCAGTAAGGCATTCCTACCAGGTGGTGGAACAACCACGCGTCCTCCCCACAGGATACAACCTTCCTGGTTGCTGAGCTCATCCTGTCGTCGGGCATAGGGAATGAACTCAGGACTGTTCATCTTCGGCCATCCTCGCAAGATGTATTCTCGCACTCTTGCTAGAACAGGGTCTTTGTCTGTCCACTTCTTTATTTGTTGTGCGTTCACCAGGGGCACGCCCTTCTGCTGCTTGACCCCCCATGACCATTTTTCTTCCTTCTTAAGTAAGGTATGTAGTGGTGCCAGCAGCGTGGAGAGCTTTGGGAGGAACCTATGGTAATAGTTCAACAAGCCCAGGTAGGCTTTTAACTCAGTAACATTTTGTGGCTCAGGCGCCTCCGCAATGGCTTCCACTTTGTCTGTTAGAGGGTGTAGACCACTGGCGTTGATCTTGTGGCCTAGGAACACCACCTCTTTTCCCATGAACTCACACTTGCTTCTTTTCAACCTCAGACCGCTTTTCTCCAACCGTTGAAGCACTTCCTCCAGCGTTTTCAGATGTTCTTGTTCATTTGGTCCTGTACAAAGGATGTCATCCAAATAAATGGCAACATTCGGAATTCCACCTAGGATGCCCTCCATAGTTCTCTGGAATATAGCAGGACTGGAAGCTACTCCAAATGGTAAGCGTGTGTAGGTATATAAGCCTTTGTGTGTATTGATGGTTACATACTTTCTTGATTCTTCTTCCAGGACTATCTGTTGGTAGGCGTGACTCATGTCTAATTTCGTGAAGTGTCGGCCGCCGTTCAGCTGTGCGAAGAGGTCCTCCACTTTAGGAATTGGATATTGATCCACCTGTGATGCTCGATTGACAGTGAGTTTGTAATCTCCACATATTCTCATGGAGCCATCCGGCTTTCTCACTGGGACTATGGGCGCCGCCCATTCTGCAACCTGCACTGGCTCAATGATCTTGTCATCCCGCAGCCTCTGTAGCTCGCTTTCAACCAGTGGCTTGACTGCATAGGGTACCGGTCGGGGTTTGCAGAATCGTGGTTGGGCCTCCTTATCCACATTAATCTTTGCAGTGACACCTTTTAGCTGTCCTACGCCTTCTTTGAACACCTCAGCGTGTCTTTCGAGGATCTCCTCCAGCTGCAATTTGGGCTGAGATTCCACTTTATTCACCAACTGATCAATCATGGCCAGTTCTTGTAGCCAACTTCGCCCTAGTAGATTTGGTCCTTCGCTCCCAACTACTACTACAGGTAAGTCCTTTTCTTTGTTTTCGTGCTGCACCTTCACTTGTGCCATGCCTAGCACGTCTAGCTTCTCTCCTGTGTATGTTTTTAATTTTAATGAACAGGGATTTAATTCTGCTGTGTCTGTTTTCTTCCACAGTTGTGTATATTGCTGTTTACTTAATATGGTTACTCCACAGCCTGTATCAACTTCAAATGTTACTTTCATTCCATTAACATTCATGGTACGCGTGATGGGCGCTACCTTGGTCAGCTCCTCTGACGTGTTGTAAATTGTGTGAAAACCCATGTCTTCTGTATCACTTTCTCCCTCCCCTCTCAGTTGATTTGCTCGCTGTTCCTTTCCTGGGCCCTTGTTTTCATACTTTTGCCCTTTTACTGTTGCTTTCAGCACCTGTGCGCTGTCCACCTTTATTCTACATGCTTTCTTAATGTGCCCTCGCTTGCCACAATTATGACACAGCTCAGTGGCAAATTTGCACTCGGCGGCATTGTGCTGGCCTTTGCAGCGATAACAACTGGGGAATTTGTGCTGAGTTTTGTCAGTTGACACTTTGTGGACACCTACTTGGGTCTTAGGCACACGAACATGCGTTGCTGTGTCCTCTGTTAGCTTCCCTTGCATCTCTCTCACATCTTTAGATGCTGTTTCCATCGCTTGGCATAATTCCAAAGCCTTCACAAAAGTGAGTTTTGTTTCAGATAAAAGTCGCCGTTGCATTCGGTCATCATTCACTCCACACACAAGTCTGTCTCTTAACATTTCTTCCAATGAGTCTTTGTAATCACAGTGCAGTGTTAATTTCCTCAATTCTGCCACATACTCTGCTATGGACTCAGTGTTCCTCCTTATGCGTGAATTAAATTTGAATCGTTGCACTATTTCACTCGGTTTGGGGCTGAAGTGCTTCTGAAGCTCCGCAGTAATCTGGTCGTACGTTTTATCTTTCGGTAATGCAGGGCTTATTAAATTTCTCAACAAGCTGTAAGTAGTTGCACCAACTCCACTCAACAGTACAGCCTTCCTTTTGTCTGGCTCCTCAATCTCATTAGCTTGGAAGAAAAAGTCCAACATTTCACTATATTCTTCCCATGACTGAGTCGAGTTATCAAAAGGGGTTACCGTTCCGATTACAGCCGCCATTGCTCGTCGTGGTGGGGAAACCTCGTTTTTCCTCCTCTGAACTTGCACTCGAACTACTGGAGTCACTTGAGTTCGCCACACTTGCAATGTTCTCTGTTTCTCGCCGCTGATTTTTTTCTTTTAATCCTCGTCGCCAATTGTGTGATATCCTACCGTGTAGCAATGATCACACTTGAGTTATTTCTTTGGCTAACTCTGCCATTTATTCTGCAACACACATATAGACTGAACATGGATTCTGCGCGGGGTTTTCACACTCTTGTTCTAATGTGTCCCCTTAATAGTAGTGCTGAACAATACAGGTAGTTCCCCCTAGAGGCATGTGCCAGTAATGTTTTAAATTAGACTTGCAGTCTACCACAATATCCTTGGTTGCTAATAGCCAGAAACACTATGTTGCCAAAAGTAACGAGACACTCCTCCACATGAATGGGCACCAATACACAAAGAACGGTCCATAAAAACGTGGATGAATGAGTTTGGTGTGGAGGAACTAGACTGGCCTGCACAGAGCCCTGACCTCAGCCCAGTAGAACACCTCTGGGCTGGAGCCAGGCCTTCTCGTCCAACATCAGTGCCTGACCTCACAAACTGACATCTGGAGGAATGGTCAGAAATTCCATAAAGACACTCCTAAACCTTGTGGAAAGCCTCCCTTTGCAGCTATGACAGCTTCAACTCTCCAGGGAAGAGTTAGATATTGGTGCCCATTCATTTGGTGGAGTGTCCCCGTACTTCTGGCAATATATTGTTGTTTTTAATGTGTAAGATTACTCTGATGTAAGTGTGCATTTCAACCCAATTCTGTGTTCAAACCTAAAAAAAAAAAAATCAAACATGACAAGGGTAGCTTAGCATATGAGTCAAAGTGCTGTGGAACAAAGCCAATGATTCAAAATGTGAACGGGACAAAAATGTTCTCTGAGTCTAATAAATCTACCTAGAGGCTGACAAAAAACGTTTGTCTTTGTTGCATTCAGAAACCACAAACTATTGTCAGCAGGCTAGTTAATCTAGTGAAGTTTGCAAGTTGGTTTTACTGCATAAAGTCTAGTTTTTAGTCATATTACAGACTTTTTATTGTTTTGAATCTATCGGTGAAGAGTTTTGGATCTAGATCTAATTTAGAATGAGTTATACATCTGACAGTTTGTGTGAAGGTACAGTATGTTGTATTTCCAAAACTATTTATGATCATCACAATCAAAAACAGTTGGATTCATTTGGCTCCATCATAACAATCTAATGTGTACGCTTGAAACCACGCTTGAAACCACACTTCTTGTTGTCTCATACAATAGTAGTAGATTAGTTTATTTGACAGGGACAGTGCAATAAACATAGACAATTAATCAAAGACAATCAATCTGATGTGTTGCACATAGAGTGTATAGCTATTAGCTAATTTGCAACTCTTGTCCCTGGATGGGCTTTAGAAAAAAGAATCAAGATAAAAAAATATACACAATAACCACATACATCAATGCAGAAAAATTATAAATACACAATTATAAATATTATAAATATTATAAATACACAAATATAACAGCCTGACTCACATTTAACATAAATATTATAAATATTATAAATACACAAATATAACAGCCTGACTCACATTTAACACATATAACATAACTCACATTTGCCTATTTCAGGCCTTCCTCCCTCCGTCACTCACTATAAACAAACACATTTATTCCTTCCCTTCATTCACTCTCACTTTGCAGACAAATAATTCATACATGAGTACATTCTTGTTTATTTTTCAGCCAGTTTTTAACATTTTTAGTGAATGTTTTAAAGTCCGTTATTATTTTAATTTCATTTGGCATTGTGTTCCAGATGTGACTGCCCTTTATAGAGAAAGCTGTTTGTCCAAATGTGGTTCTGCGGTGGAATATTTTACAGTTATTGTTAACAGAACTCCTGGTGGCTCTGCTGCTGTCCTGTCTTTGGACGAAACCAGCAAGTGGCTCGGGTGCTGATTTATGGAAACATTTGAACGTTAATTTCAGAAGACAGAGGTCAATGAAGCTCTCAAAACTCAATAGGTTGTATTTTTTTAAAACATTACAGTGATGCCACCTAATGGGCTTTTTGTCCAAGATTTTTAGGGTTTGATTATATAATGAACCTATATGTCTTATTGTGGAAGGGGCTGCTTGAGCCCAGACTGTCAAACAGTATGATATATGAGAAAAAACCATAGAATGCATATACAGTGCAGCTGCTTCGTAAGGTATGTAATATCTAATTAATTTAAAGCAGTTCAGATTTTTTTTTACTGTTTTTGAAATTTTCTTTATATGAAGATTAAATTTGAGTTGAGGATCTAGTACAATGCCAAGGTATTTGAATTCTGTAGCTAAACTGATGTCATGATCATGTATATTAACTTTAAAATGTTGCAGGTTACATTTTTTGATTGAAAAGCACATTGAGACTGTTTTCTGAAGGTTCAGCAATAGATGGTTCTTGAGGAGCCACTCTTGGACATCAACCATACTTGTAGACAGTACATCTGCAGCCTGTGCTGGAGTCTTGGCAGCTGTGTAAATAACTGCATCATCTGCATAAAGTTGGCATGTTGCAGCTGAGCAGTGTAACGGCAAGTCATTAATAAAAATGCTGAAAAGTAAAGGACCAAGAATGGACCCTTGTGGGATACCCATGCGGTTGTTTAAAAATGAGGATTTATCCTGGTGAACTTTTACACACTGTTCTCTATTCTGGAGATAAGATGCAAACCATTCTAATGTATTTGGGGAGAAGTTAAAAGATACCATTTTGGATAAAAGCAAACTGTGGTTTACAGTATCGAAAGCCTTTTTGAGATCTAGAAAAACAGCTCCTACCACATTACCCCTGTCCAAGGACTGTTTGACGTTTTCAATAAGGCAACAATTTGCTGTTTCTGTTGAGTATCCTGGTCTAAAACCAAATTGATGTGGATGAAGAAGTTGACTGTCTTGTAAGTAGTCTATCAGCTGTGTAGCTACAACTTTTTCAAGAACCTTAGATAGGACTGGTAAAATAGAGATTGGGCGGTAATTGCATATATCGTCTTTACTGCCTGATTTATGAACTGGTATGACGACAGCTTTTTTCCAGCCAGATGGAAATGTACTAGACCTAATGGAGAGATTAATGAGATGAGTCAGTGGTCTGATTAATATTTTGCTGTGCATTTTGAGAAAGGAGGTGCTCATATTGTAGATATCATTAGTTTTTGAGTTTGACAGTGTTTTAACAATACCAGCAATTAACTTCTCATTTAAGATAAGATAAGATAAGATAAGCCTTTATTAGTCCCACAACGGGGAAATTCCAGGATTGCAACAGCACAGGGATAGCAACACTCAGAGCAACAATCAGAAGGCAAGAAAAAACAACATCTAGTAAACATATGTCCATATTACTATAAATGTATTGTAACGTGCTGCTCGACATGGCGACGTCCCACCGGGAGATTTGAACTCACGCCTCCTGCTCCGGAGTCCCGCACCCTACCTGTGTCGCCAATAGGGTCAACCCACTTGGCAAGCCAAGTAGGGTGCTCATATTGAGTTCGCTACAGTATATATATAGACACACAGTGCAGAGCATTATGGCTGGTGAATGTGCAGCAGAAAGTCTAAGTTCTCTCTCCGCGGATGCAGCGGGCCAGCTGGAAGTCTTTGGGCATGATGGTGACCCCCTTAGCGAAGAAGAGACCATCAGGTGGGCCTCGCTGGCCTCCTGCATTTACCTCATCGATGTGAAAAGTATCTGTTGGAAGTATGGAATTTGTGTTGTTGAGCACATTTGGCAGCACAAAAATTTTTGTTAAGTCTTCCACAGAGCCCACAAAGTGTGAATTAAATTCATTTGCCAAAGTAGCCTTGTCACTGACGGTCTTGCCATTGATTCTAAGTTCTAATAGAGACAACAAGAACAAATAAAATCAATGCTTCAAACTGGGTCAAAAGGATGGCTGCTGTCAACACTTTGCTATTTTCTAGATTTGCATTTCTGAGTAACAAAAATCACATCTAAAGTCAGTTCTGCAATTATTGATCACTATTTAAATGGCACATTTTTACAATGCATGCATGCACATAGCTTGTTCTAACACAGGAACACATGGATCGTCTTGTACAGAGACACGAGGATTCACGTACGTTCACGAGGATTCATGACACCCCATTGATCCGGTTGCTTATTTGGGTGCAACAGCAACACTGTTCCACCTGGTTGTAACGGATCAGTTCCGTCTTAAGCTTCACTTTCACTCTCTTGTTATGTCAAACATTCTATAAACACTTCTGCGTCTAGGCGCTAAGACTATTTGACCTATGTTGGGGAAATGGTTATGTAAGGAAAAGATGACATATACTTTAAACACTTTACAGTTAACACTGCAGCCCAAGGCTTCACTTTTTGAAGTCAAAAGTCTCTCTCCGCACCAGCACTGTGACCCAGCGGGCCTGAAGGACACAAACAGATACGCACCCCTGGCTAAGGTCTGGGCTGATATAAAGTGCACTAGATTTATAGCACCAGTGTAATTACTGTATTTGTTATTATGATGGTCAGGTTCCATTTTGCCAAACATCCTCAGTGATTAACCGCATCCATGTTTCTCTTTGCTGCAGAATGGCTGCTGGAACATAGACTGGGTTTTAGATTATATCTGCAATGCTGGGCACAAAGAATTTGACATTCACTAAAGAAAATAAAAACTCAAACATCTTGTGCTGTGTAAATAAAACATGACAATCACCCGCCCAGTGAAACTGTGCAGCTCTTTCATGCATTTTAAAGCTGTTTAGACAAATATGGTTTTTTTGTTGTTTTTTTTATGGGCAGAGACAGATTATGGAAAGTCTTTTCCTTTTTTTTTATTCTGAAGCAGTCTGTGAAAACCTTTCCAAGAAACTTTTAAAAGTTCCACTGGAGCCTCAAAGCAATGCAGCAGAAAGTTCCCCCATGCCCTCATGCTGGTTGTCACGTAACTCTTCTGCACTGCACTGTCCAACAGAAGAGAAGCCTGAAACAAAAAGGGCAAACTCATCCAGAAGTAAAACCCTCTGAAAATAACATTTAGTATTATCTGAATACTGATGATTTCCTTTAACCATGCAGCGTCTTCAGGGCCCATCAGCCCACCATTAACAATTAATGGATGCATGATTGAGCTCACTTTATTCTCCTCAATCACTGCTAACTTTTGAATATTTCACTGTGGGTGGTCGAGGCCAGTCTGCTTCCCAGCTTTTTATTTTTAGCCGAGATCCCAAATATTGGCCTATTTGGAGCTTTAACATAGTTTCTGGTGAGGACAGACCGAGAAGCGGCATTGGAGACCTCACAGCTGCTTAACTATTAAACTGACGGACAGTGGTGGCACAGAAAAAAAAAAAAAAAAAAAAAGCTTTTCTTACGGCTTTACGTCTAAATCCAGATAGCAATTGTGTGATCAACAAAACAGTTGGGCGATTTACAGTCTGGAAAGCTCCATAAAAGCAATCTGTAGTCTCCTTCTAACACTTTCAGTTCTTTGCCATGTGTGTTTGCTGCCTGTGACGGCCCCCTCCATGAGTAATTGGTCAGTGGTGCAGGTCCTGACACCATAGAATACACCTCCGCTGCTAGCTGAGAGCTAGTGGGGGATTCCTCTTTGGCTCAGTAGTAGAGTGGAGGTGTTGAGATCATGGTGTCATGGGTCCAAATCACAGCCTGGGATATTGGCGAATGTCTACCTTAGCCAAAAGAAGGGGGTGAAAATGACCAGGTTAATACATGTTGGCACAGGGGCTGAGACGGCCTTAAAAATCCCAGGAAAATATAGGCAACTCTGGCCTGGGCCCAAAAAGAGGCTGTAACGCTGTCAGTTTTGTTTATGGCGCTATTCCTTTCAAGTCAAAATTCACTAAAAATTCACGTTTTTAAATCTGCAATAAGTCATATTTTATATTAATAACCAAATAAAATTAGTAGCTGCAGCATAAGATGGCTCCCTTCCACATCAGTGAAAACCGGGAGAAAATTAATACCCCAAACTCCAGTTATCAAGAGCAATTTCAGATCCTTAAGTTGTTTTTCCTCACTTTAAAGAAGAGAGTTGCACTGAAAAAGACATAAATTAGTTTGCATTTTTATATGGTCAAAGAGTAAGTCTGGAAAAAAAAAAACAGACAAAAGTTTGTGTTTTGCTTTTGACTTCTAACGTCTCACGTGTCAGTAGAGCAGCTTTTGAACAACTGCTGTCATACTTTGCTTGTTGTGTTTTCAGGCACAAGATGAAGTATTTAAGTGCTCCACTAAACTTGGATGCTTGTCAGGTATGAATGTCTTAAAACATATGCTCACTGTGTCTGTTATCTCCCCACATAAAACAAGCATGGCTCTGTCATATATCTGGCTATAGGCTTCAGTGCCATGTATGCAAATTGACTGAGATTAGTTTCCTGTCAGCAGCACCACATTTGAGAGGCAGTCGTATAATGTGCAGCTCCAAGGCCATGATCTGCATCTACAGCGTGAGATGATGACAGGAAGAGCAAGTTGGTAGTTTCAACTTGCATAATTTTATCCCCCGTCTGTTACAGTCAGGAACTTAAAGGCTCAAACCAAGCTCAACATGAGTCATGGCAAGGACACATGAAGACCATAACACTCAGCAGCTAGTGTGTCTCCGTCTATGTCGGCCCCACCACAGCTATTTAATAGTGCAGATTAAACCTGCAGGATATCCTACAACACTATATTATAATGGTCACAGTTTCCCATAATGCCACCAGCCTGTTTGATAGTGTATGGCTGAATCTCATTCTCCTCCCTTGCAGACTCGTTGACTTTAGGCGCATTCACGTGAAGTGAGGGGCTGTCCCTGTCACAAACCTCCCAGAGCGCTTTTACGCAGCGCACGGAGGAGGAGAAGGAAGAATGGATTTACGAGCAGAGTTTCACCTCAACACTTTTATTAAACACAAGAGTTGACAGTTCAAAAATAAAGACGTACAAAAAGGGAACAGGGTGCACTTAAGGGCATGACACGATAACGTGCAGCAGGCAGACCACAGTGCACAGTGGCCACAGAAACAAACAATACAATTAATGTCTTGGTTCGGGAAGCTAGGAGACCTCTAAGAGGCTCAACTGGCTGAAAATTAAACCTGGGCTAACCAGCCAAAGTGTAGCAGTCGAATGCACGGAGAAACGCCAACAGAAAAATCCACAGAACGGGAGCGGTAGCGTAGCAGTCAACTGCACGGAGAAACGCAAAACAGATTACCTTACAGAACAGGAGCAGTCCAATAGTCCAAGCATCCAACGAGCCAAACACAATCCTCCATTACACAGGCAGTCACATGGCGATTGACATCCATGTAACTAGCTCAATGGTCCAGCAGTGCTTGACTGGCAAAGGCCGCCTAAGTACAAGCGTTGCTGGCTCCACAAATTAGGAACACCTGGGCAAGGCGCGGGAATGACAATTACAGGAGAGAAAACAGAATCAGAAATCAGCTGGCTGTCAAGAGACAAGGGGCGTGATCAGACCGGCGAGTGTTAGACAACGCCCACATGAAAGTAGGTCAAAGAGGCTACCTAACAGCCACTGGCCAGAGCGGAGGCTACAGGCATGGAAAAGAAAAAGAACAAAGACATAAACACCATAAGAACTCAAAAGATAACACAATACATAAATCATCCGACACCCGAGCCACAGAGAACGGTCAGAACCGAGCCCACAGGAAACACCAGCTCGGTTCATGACAGAGCCCCCCCCCTTCTAGGGGTGGATTCCAGACACCCACAGCAACATCATAAGGAAAGGAAACCCCCCCCCCCATCCCCAGCAGGAACAACAACCACGAACCCGGATGGGAGGTAGGGGGAACAGGCAAGGAGGGAACACAGTACACCCCACCCAGGACCCACAATTACCCCCCCCCACACACGTCCCAAGGCGTGGAGGCTCGGGAGGCCATCTAGAGTCCCAGACCCTGCAGGCAGTCCGGTGAACAGAGTCCGGTAGCCTGCCGGAAAACACGGGCCATCTGGCCCAGAGACTCAGTTCCTCCGGCGGCCAGCCAGTGTTGTTAAGCCACCAGGACCGAAGGGGTGAAGCAGGAGGCGGCCTGCCCACCGGGAGGCTCACTGGTGGGTGATCAGACTGTAGGGAGGAAACCCCCACGGCGTCAGACAGGAAGAAAAAGGGGGCCATGGCATCCTCAGGCTGACCCGCCACATCCCCAGTAGTCCCAGCTTGGAACACAGCTGCACCCGCGGTGGACCCCCACCAGGCCAACACTGCACCCTCGGCAGCCCCTGGCTGAAGCTCTGCAGCACCTGCGGTGGCTCCCGATTGGAGCTCTGCAGCACCTGCGGTGGCTCCCAATTGGAGCTCTGCAGCACCTGCAGTGGACTCCAGCTGGAGCTCCTCAGCACCCATGGTGGACCCCGCGCTGGAGCATGGCATCCATGATGGGTCCAGACAGGAGCACAGCACCCACGTTGGGCTGATCCTGGGGCGCAGCCTCCACGAGGGTCCTAAGCCAGCGTGCCGCACCCAAGGAGACTCAGCCTGCAGATGGACCCATTTGACAGCCTCAGGTAGCAGGGGAGCTGGACCCATGACATCGTCAGGTGGTGAGACCGGTTCCGTGGAGACCCCTGGAGATGGTGGTTCCTCTCCAGCAACCCTAGAAGGATTCTCAGGAATGGGAGAAGAAACAAAGTGGTTAGGGTCGCCGGCAGTGGCGGAGCCCAGTGAAGGGAGTTCAGATGCAGCTGCGTGCTGTGCCTGACTCTCTTCACCTAGAGCCAAACAAGATCTCTCTAAAACTGATATTAGAAAAACAAGAGAGAAAACTTGCTTGAGCTTGAGCTCCACTGCCGTCCAGGACTCCGACGAGCTTGGCAATGTCTCCGGACCTGCCTCCAAAAGGTCCAGCTCAGGCTCCCAGTCCCACGCCTTTGCCTCCACAGCAGGAGAGATTGTTGTTGCAGCCCTACAATTCTCCTGCAGCGGCTCCAATGCTGCGAACTCCTCCGGCGTGGCTGCACGGGAACATCTCCGTGCGGACCTCTGGGCAGGATCTTCCAGGGCCCCAAGCTCCTCCAACGTCCAGTGGCTTGGTTCTGGGGCCGGCGGACACCCTGGGAGACAAGGAGGAGACACAGAGAAAATTGGGGATGAGCATATAACTGCAGCTGGAGGGGAGGACCCAGCGGATTGCTGAGACTGGGCCTCTCCCTCGGGAGACAGACAAGGTTTATCAAGGCTTAATTGAGTAGAACGAAAAAACACTTGCCTGTCATCCCGGTGTGTGATGTTCACGGCTGCAGCAGGTAGAGTGTTGTCTCTCTCTGTGTCCATGGTGATCTTGGCCCCTTCTAAGGATTGAGGAGGAGCCGTCTCCCTGGCAACAGAGATGGGTGTTCCCAAGGCAGCTCAAGCCAACCTCACAGCAGCTGGAGGAACGATGACAGATGAAGGAGGAAAAGGCTTCTCCCGGTGCTTCACCACAGGACGATGCTCACATAGCAGAGCTGAAGTGGCTGGAGCAGGGCTGACGGAGTAGAGCTGTTCCTCCGTGGAGTGTGCCTCAACGAGGGTGCCGGATGAGCTGGGGGCTCCTCCCACATCAGCCCAGGGAAGGACCATTGCAGATCAGCGAGCATTGCCAGAACGCTTGCAAACTCCAGAAACCTCTTCAGCCCTGGGAGGTCCCGTAATCTCCCGACCGCTGCCTCCATGTTCTGAAAGATTTTCCTGGGGCTCCGGGAGACTAGCGCATCGGAGACACAGCCCTGAATAAAGAGAGCTCCGAACTGTTCTTCCAGACTGGGACTCCCGACTGCCAATCCTCCTCTGCGCACTGAGGACCGGGGAGCTGGGGACATGTTTACTCCAAACCAGGTGAGTGGAAAAAAAGAAAAAAACAGTTCAAAAAGAAAAACAGATGTGTGGGTGAACCCGCTAAATCCTTGCTGGCTGGACCATTCTCTCACAAACCTCCCCGTGTGCTTTTACGCAGCGCACGGAGAAGGAGAAGGAAGAATGGATTTACGAGCAGAGTTTCACCACAAAACATTTATTAAACATAACAGTTGACAGTTCAAAAATAAAGACGTACAAAAAGGGAACAGGGTGCACTTAAGGGAATGACACGATAACGTGCAGCAGGCAGACCACAGTGCACAGTGGCCACAGAAACAAACAATACAATTAATGTCTTGGCTCGGGAAGCTAGGAGACCTCTAAGAAGCTCAACTGGCTGAAGATTAAACCTGTGCTAACCAGCCAAAGCGTAGCAGTCGACTGCATGGAGAAACGCCAACAGATAATCCCACAGAACAGGAGCGGTAGCGTAGCAGTCAACTGCGCGGAGAAACGCAAAACAGATTACCTTACAGAACAGGAGCAGTCCAATAGTACACGCATCACAACGAGCCAAATGCAATTCTCCATTACACAGGCAGTCACACGGCAATTGACATCCGTGTAGCTAGCTCAATGGCAAGTGTTAGACAACGCCCACATGAAAGTAGGTCGAAGAGGCTGCCTAACAGGGGTGGCTATGGGCACGGAAAAGAAAGAGAACAAAGACATAAACACCACAAGAACTCAAAAGATAGCACAATACAAAAATCACCCGACACCCGAGTGACAGAGAATGGTCAGAACCGAGCCTACAGGAAACACCGGCTCAGTCCATGACAGTCCTGATCTGAAATCAGGAAGTGGCTGACTACTCACTCGCTGACTTCATGAGCCCTTAAAGGGCCTATATCATGCTATTTTAAGCCTTTCAGAGTAAACTATATGCATGTATGTGATAGTATATTACCTTTGGTACACTGGAGAATGAATTTCTTATGAAATATGAGTTATTTTCGCGAGCTACTTTTCCAACCCGGAAGTAAGATGCCTCGATCTCTGAGGCTCTGCCTCTCCTTCTTGTGGCTGCCACCCATTTCATGACGTAACCCCTGAGCCGGCTGCTGCAGTGTGTCGCTGGGTTCCGCCCACGAAAACTTAGAAGACATTGTCTTACGTAAAAAAGCAAACAGTTGTTGTCACTGAGCAGATTAGGTGCGAGAGGAACTACATCTTCACAGCGTCAATGCTAAAGTGCAAGAGTTTTGCCGATCACCGCTCCGTTAGCTGCGAGGAGAAAGTGGGTGTGTGCGTTAGCCTGGGGGCGGTGCTGGCAGCACAGGCACTTCCTGGAGTGGGCGGCTCACCCACGTTCATGCGTATGAACATGGGGACCCAGTCGTTATCAGGGACAGGGCGGAGCAGCAGCTCAGAGAGCAGGGTTGAGGAGGAATACTCAGAGATGCGTGAATGGAGCAAAATACCACTTTGGGGGTGTTTTTGGTGAGGAATTAACATTATAACATGCTTAAAAGCTCAAAAAAGTCGATTTTGCATGATATAGGCCCTTTAAATGAGCCCTTACCTTAAGTCAGCATGCTTAAGGCATAGCATGCTGACCTTAAGTCAGCATGCTATGCTGACTTAAGGTAAGGAAATTACCCGCAGTTCAGAGCGCCATGCCGGGGTTTCTCAAGGGAACCCTCCTGATTGGTCACCTGTTCATCACTGACCACCCCTTCACCCCTGCTCCACCCCACACACAAAAAAAATAACAAAATAAAAACAAAAAAACACGCAAACACAGCAGCATGGAAGGAACAACTCCAACCATCACTAAAAAGATGTTTCCATGTCAGTCTAATGTAGCTCACTGGTCTGCAGTGTGTCTATAGGTGCATAATAAAATATTTTTTTATTTACAAACAGGGAGCAATGAACAAACATTACAGTTTATTGAGCCTGGTACTGAACTTGACTCCAAATTCCTGGGCCACAGAAATGCATCTGCTCAAGGTTTCAAGTAAGTATTCAGCTGCTATATTATTATGATTATTAATTGTGACTATTTAGTAAGCCAGTGGATGACTATAAATAAGGATTTAAGATACTGCATTTAACACACTTCATATAAATAAAGGATAAATAAATAAAAAATAAATATACTATAGTGCAGACATTATTTATCCACTATTTTGTGTAATTTTCATTAAAAAAATTAAATTATTTTTTCATAATTACCTCTCTTTCGTTCTGTATGACTAGTGCCTGGAAGATATTTAGATCAGCCAATTGATTCCTTCTGTCCCTTGGCCTTGAAGATAAAATCAATCTTAAAACAAAAAGTCAGCATCCCACAATACTAAGCAGCGTGTTTGTCGTACACCGTTGTCAAGGTAGGGTGACATGTCAGAAAGTGTCCCACTCCTTTTAGACCATTTCAAGCCCTCGCAGACTTGCACACTTACACACTACTAATGGCTGCCGCCTAAGTCTACAAGGGCTCAGGGCTTGAGGGCTTAGGGAGGAGGTTGAGATTCAGCCTATCTGACAGTCAGCACAGAAGACCCTCACACCTGCTTTTCAAATCAGTTTATGTGCTGCAGCCAATCAGAGGACAGCAGAGGAAAAGTAACCAAAATGGCTTATTTCAGACAGGTGATGAACTGAGCAGCTGTCTAAAATAAATAAGGGTTTGGGGGTTTTTTTGTCTGAAAGTTCAAGTCAGTCCTATCTGACACCAGTGGCAGATGTAGAAGATTTTACATGGGGTGGCAAAGGAGTGGCAAGAGGTCTCCGCAGGGTGGCATTGGACGTCCTTGGTGCAGCATGTGAAAGTCCTCTATGTAAATGGAGTCAGCAAGAGATCCACAAAAAGAGTTTTAATGTAATTCTGATTTTCAGTAATTCATTTTTATTAACATTTCCCATCATTCTGAGCACAGCTGTATCTTTTCTTCCCTACTTTTGAATTTGCTCCATGAAATCATGTCACACAAGTAAAGTCAGACTTTTTGATATTGTAAAATGTCTGCAGGCAAAGCAATATGCTGCATCTCTTGATAGAGAATATTCCAGCCGTGGCCAAGAACTCTGCCACTCACTGTGGAAACTTATTTTTGCTGCTCCATGAAGTGTTTTGGGGAATGTCTAAATTGGGCTGCACTGCTGCATCGCCTTTGCATTTTGATCACTGAAACTTAAGCCTCTGAAACAACGACCGTCTGGATTCAGACATTTTTTTTAATATCTAAATGCTTCATAAACTGCTTTTGTATTTATTATAATCAAAACTAACTAACTAGGGAAATATTGTATGCTCCAACAAATCACAAGTGAGTCACTGTTGGCAAGCGATTAATGGACGTATTGAACCGTGACTATCCATCACCTTTAGCACGCATTACATTCATTACAACTTTAATTTGACTTTAACTTTGTGTGTTAAAACGTCACCTGGGGAAACCAACTTCCCCTGCAGAAGCTGGGTGGCTCAGTCGCTCCACTCTACTGAGTTGCAGACAGTCTGTCTCCTATATGTGTGTGTGTGTGTGTGTGTGTGTGTGTGTGTGTGTGTCCTGCTGGGGGGCAGGAGGCAGTTGCATGCTTGATGCAGGGCCGTAGCTAAGTTTTTGAGGGGCTTAAGATTATTTACAATTATACTCTTTTGGTGATTTTTTTCTTTTTATTTCAGTGCTATGAGAGGCTTTTGGGCATACAAGTGATGTATTTTTACAAGTATAATTTTAGCTGGGAGACCAGCTGTGGTGGCAAGGTTCTACATTGGGGGGGCAGTTGCCCTCCTTGCCCCCTTGTAGATCTACCCCCGTCTGACACATAACATCATTGCTGTGATGCCCAGTTTCACTTGCAGTCCTAGCCAACATGCCCATGTGGGCTCCACCATAGGTTAAATCTGGGCAGTGTTATGGGTCCCATGTGGGTTTGTCTGCAGGTTCCATGTTGGCCCCATATGTGTTTGCCCACATGGACTTTACGTGTGGCACACTTGAGCAGGTAATCTACTTACCTGCATGAAACTCATCTGGGGCCCACATACAGGTGAGCAGGTTTCAGTAACACTGGCACCAGAGGAAAAATGACACGAAGAAAGTCTCAAATTTATGAAAGAAAAGGTGAAAATTTAGGAGAAAATGTCATAATCTGGACATGATCATAGGATCATGCCCACGCTTCATGTTCATTTGTGCTTTCTGTGTTTTCCCCTGATTTGGGTTATTATGATTATTTGCATTATTTGCCTTCTGTGTCCCCCTGGGTTACCGGTCATTGTCTTCTGTGTTCCCCCGTTCTGTTGTCATCCCCTGTTTGTCCTTATTGTCATTATGGTGACCCCTTGTCTATTTTCATTATTGGCTTTATTGTCCTTGGTGCTTTCCAGTCTTGTGTGTATATTGGTTTACCTATTGGTCTCAGCTCCTCATGTTTTCCATACCTGTAGACACCTTCCCTCATGTGTGCTCCTGTTTAGCTCCTGATTGTTATCCCAGCTGTTCCATGTTCCCCTACCTCAGCCTTAGTTTGATCATTGTGTTTATTTTTCATCATCATCTCAAATTAGGTTCTGTAGTCTTGGATCCTGCCCTTTAGTGCTATTATTATTATTATCCCAATCATGTCTATGTTAATCCTCCCTGCTCCAGCTTCTGTGTTTATAGTCATTGTCATCATGGTCCTTGTTGTGTTCCTGTCCTTGTCGATCATATCCTGTTCATGGTCATGCCTCCCAAGGTCCTTTGTCATGTTTCATGTGCATCCCCTATCTGTGATTGTCTGTACAGCCCCGCCCGTCCTGTTCTCCATACCTGTAGCTGCTTCCCTGATTATCTCTGTGTTGCTGTGATTACTCCCCTGTCTATATATGCTGGTGTCAGTCTGTGTCAAGTGTGGCATCATTGATGTTAATGTTACCATGGTGATGTTAACCATGATGTTAACCTTTGGTCTCTGCCGGTTACAGAGTAGGTGGCAGTAATGCACCTGTAAGCTGGTTGCCAACCGCCAATCAAATCTAAAAGAAGAAGAAGAAGAATCCTGTGTCTCAGTAAGTTTAGTTATTCATCGTGAGCTCAATTATTTTCAGCCCACGTGCTGTTATTGTGTTCCTTGGCTTTCTGTTTCATTTGTTAAATAAAACCACGTTATGTTGGAGTTCTGCCCGCTACTTGAGTCCACCACCCATGCTTACCGGAGGGGTCAATGACAGAAAAAGGTTGCTATTTTATATGAAAAAAAAATTTGTAAATTTATAAGAAAAAAAAGTCACAAATATATGAAGAAAAAAATACAAAAAGTTGCAAATTAACAAAAAAGTAGCAAATATGGGAGTAAATAAATTGAAAATTTATGAGAAAAAAGTCATAAATTTTTGATTTAAATTTTTGATAAAGTTCAAAATTTACAAAAGAATGTCTCAAATTTATGAGAAAACTCACAAATTTACAAGAAAATAGCATATTTACAAGGAAAAAGCAACAAATGTATCAGAAAAAGTGCCAAGATTACAGTACAAAAGTGGCAAGTTTATGAGAAAGTTTCAAAATTACAAGACAAATTTAGCAAATTTGCAAGAAAAAAGTCACAATTTTACAAGAAAAACACATTTATGAGAAAAAGTTGCAAATTTACAAGAAAAAAAAATCAAAAATTTATGAGAAAAATTTGTAAGTTTACAGTTAAAAAAAGTTGAAAATTTAAGGGAGTTTCAAATTTTCAAGAAAATTTTATCAAATTTATGGGGAAAAGTCACAAATTTACAATAGCAAATTTATGAAAAAATAAGTTGAAAATAGATAAAGGGGTAAAGTCCATGTGGGCAAACACAGATGGGGCCAACATGGAACCCACAGAACAACCCATTTGGGACCCAGGAGACAGTACTGCACTGGCAGACAAGATTTGTGGAGTGGACCGAGCAGAATCACCTGAAGCTGGAAGTCAGAAAGACCAGAGAAATCGTGACTGACTTCAGGAAGAAGAGGACGCCTTCACAGCCACTGTGTATTAGGGGGCAGGATGTGGAGGTGGTTGAGGACTACAAATACCTGAGTGTCAGGATCAGCAACGGGCTGGACTGGAGATCCAACACCGATGCGGCGCACAAGAAGTGGATGAGCAGACTCTACTTCCTGAGGAAGCTGAGATCCTTCAGTGTGTGCAGCAGGATGCTGGAGCTTTTCTACCAGGCCGTTGTCACCTGCACCATCTTCTTTGCTGCTGTTTGTTGGGGTAGCAGTATCAGGGCCAGCGACACCAGCAGACTTGACAAGATTTTCGAGAAGGCTGGCTCTGTAATTGGTCTCAGACCGGAGACCTTTGAGACTGTGGTGGAGAGGAGGAGACTAAATAAACTGTGACCCATCACGGTCAACCCTGATCACCCCCTCCACCACGTACTGGACAGACAGCGGAGCACTTTCTCCAGCAGACTGCTACAGCTTCGCTGTCAAACGGCCAGGTACAGGAAATCTTTCCTGCCATATGCCATTTCACTGTACAATTACTCATTCTGATGTTGAGTTCTGGTCAAAACTATGCTGCCATACTGCACCTTACAGTCTAACTGGTACCTCACATCTCACTCTGCTCCTGATAGTCCTGCATTGTACAGCAGGCATGATTCATATGTCTGTATGGGTCACCATCTATTCATCTATGATGTATATAGGCTTTTATAGCAGCTTTAGTTTTACTTTCCATGGGTAATCCCTTTGTCTGTTATGCTGTGTGTGTTTCTGTTGTTTGGTTGTCTACTGTCATGCTGCTGTTACACTGTAATTTCCCAGTTTGAGATCAATAAAGTACATCTATCTATCCATCTATCTATCTTGATGCTCAGTAGGGGTGTAACGGTACGCTAAAATCACGGTTCGGTACGTACCTTGGTTTTAAGGTCACGGTTCCGTTCATTTTCGGTACAGTAAGGAAACAAAATGCAAAACATAAAACTGCTTATATTTTGTATAAGCGGGGATGGCTTTGACAAAAAAAACCAGCAAACTGCTAGCAGTAAATTCTCCAATAAATAAAATGCATACAATAAAATAAAATAAATTATCTTTTTAGCAAATGAATGATGCAGACAAGTGCAACAGTAGAAGTCTAAATAGTCTGAATTATTCTTTTATTTTTAGGAGATTAAAGTTCTTTATTGCCCGACAGTGTTTTTAACCAGGGTGCTCTGGTATGTTCCGGTTTCTGTGGGAAATTAATGATCTAATTTCACTTGTTAACTAACTAACTAACTAACCTGCACTTATATAGCGCTTTTCTAGTCACAAAGACCACTCAAAGCGCTTTCATTAATACTAACCCTCTATTCTAAGGGCCTATAGGAAACAGATATCTAGGGACAATTTAGAACAGCCAATTAACCTAACATGCATGTTTTTGGCATGTGGGAGGAAACCGGAGAAATCCCGGAGTAAACCCACGCAACACGGGGAGAACATGCAAACTCCACACAGATCACTGTTGGTCGGGGGCTGGGATCGAACCCACGATCCCACGATCCCCACAATCCCCCGGCCAAGGGTAAACTGTGCTGCCGCAGTGCTAACCACTGCGCCACCGTGCAGTGGTTAACTGGTAAATAATTTGTCATTGTTGTGTATAGGTTCTGAAGGCAGCCATGCACAACAACAGCAAATTATTTGCTATTTTTTTGACAATTAAGAAGTTAAATTAAATAGTGTCCCACAAAAAATTTGAACATACCAGGGCACCCCTGAAAACTACAGGCCTCAAGGGCAGCATTAACAGATTTAGCTTTTTCTTAAAAGGATGGTATTATTTTCTGGCTGAAGTGGACACAACAAGGAATTTCATACCGGGGCTCAGTTACCTTCAGCACGTGTTTAAACCCGGTGTTCTTAATAACTGAATATGGCCTTCGATCCGCTGTTATAAAAACACCGATGGCATTTGTTATTACTTTAGCTTGATCTGAAAAGCCCTTGAGAGGCCATCTAAATGCCGCTGGAAGCTGTGCTTGTACCACGCTAGTTTTTTTTTTTTTTTTTTTTTTTTGTGCTGCACATTCGTGTGGTGCCGCTTCAAATGAGTTAACAAGGTAAACATACTGCCAAAAGCATATCTGATGCTGTTTTCGTCTTATTCACTTGCCTTGGTCCGTCTTCAAGCTCTGGCTTCTCTGTACAGGGCTGAACTGTTTGGTTACATGTCCGGCGCGAGGCAGTTACACTTCATGTCCGTCACTCAGCATGGTCTGTGTGGAACCTCGGCATGCCTCTGCATGGAACCAAAGGTTCCATACCAAAAAATTTGAATACAGATACAAAAACTGTTACACCCCTAATGTTCATAACCCTGTCAAAATGCAGTATGTAATATGGCAATGTCTATAAAAAAGATCAAATATCTCCATATTATATTCCACATCTTGGGAAGTGTTAAATTTAGCATTGAAAATTCTATAATACCTGATTGGCAAATTGTCAGTGTGTACCCTCACATCATGCAATCATTCAAGCAAAGACTCTTAAAGTTCCCAGTACTTGTAGGATTGTGCTACTGCACTGCTGTATTGCCACTGGTCTCCAGTGGGTTTTATTTTCCTTGGTGGAGTGAGTACTAGGAAGTTTTACAAGAAGTATAAAACTCTTTTGCAAAAAAAGGCCATTTGCACCATTGCATCCATGTTTATGTATCTGAGCGTAGGTTTTTATTTTTGCATGCCTTTCACACAGCTTGTGTGGCATCAAAGTTCTAACAATCAGCTTGTGTAGCATCATGCATTCAGCCAGTGTCCCAGCAAAAAAAAAAAAAAAGGATAGATAAGCAACAGTACTGTAGTGGCCTATCTATGCCCAGCGGTGTCCCTTAGAGATGATGTGCAAATTTGTTGTCAGGGGCCAACGTCCAATTAAATTATCAATAATGATGAAACGTTTGTTGATAGGACCCTTTAGGGCACTCTGGGTCCTGTTGGTAATCTATGCCTACCCATTACGGAGCTGTCTGCACAGATTACCGATCAGTGGCGGTAAGGGGGCCATCCAGCATTAAAAGTCAGCGATCTGCAGGCGGCTGCAGCCGCCAAAAATCAGTTCACTGATCACACGCGCGAAACAAGAGGCGTTTGTTTCCCACGCCGCCAGAGCCCGCCGGTGCATCCCGCCCCCGCTCGCTCTCTCCGCCGCTCTCTCTCATCCGCCGGGCTGTGAGTGGCTGAAGCAGCCGGGGAGACAAACGGCGAGGAGGGGAGAGCAAAACGGAGCAAACCGAGCCATGTCGAGCATCGTCAACATGGGGCCGAGACTGCCGCTACATCCGCTGCTGTTGCTGGGGGTCCTCCTGGCCTTAAAGCCGGCTGCCGTCTGGTGCCTGAACGGCGACGAGGACCAGAACCAGGACACCGAGTGCAAGATGAAGAGCGTCACCGTGTCCGCGCTGCCGTTTCTGCGGGAGAACGACCTGAGCATCAT
Source organism: Pholidichthys leucotaenia (assembly GCA_020510985.1). NCBI lineage: Eukaryota > Metazoa > Chordata > Actinopteri > Cichliformes > Pholidichthyidae > Pholidichthys > Pholidichthys leucotaenia. Next base: position 302,519,271 of record CM035846.1, read on the forward strand.
GCACAGTCCGTCGGCCTCCGAGCCCAAGCTGCTGTTCTCCGTCAGGAACGATTTCCCCGGAGACGTGGTGGTGGTGGACGACCTGGAGAACACCGAGCTGCCCTTTTTCGTCCTGGGTGAGTGTGTGTCAAAGGCGGCTCATTGGGGGGCAGGGGAGAGGCTGAAAGCCGCCCTGGACGTTTGTCATCCCCGGAGCATCTGTGTGTGTTAGCTTAGGCCCGGCTACAGACTGGTAGCATTGTTTTGGAACACACCGTAGGCTTTGTTAGCAATAGTGCCAACAGATACCACTAGTAGCTCTTTTTGAATGCTATAATTAGCTGTGGATAATTAGCGTTGCTGCCCTTTAAAGCATGCTAAATCAGCGTTAGCACTTGTAGTAACAGGCTGTGTAGCACCGTAATATTGAGAAAAGTGACTACTACTAAATATATCAAGCCATATATAGTTTTGTGCAGGAACACCAGTGTTGTGCTCTGTGCTATTTTGTGTCCATTAGGGAGTGTAATGAACAGTTTCTCCTGCTTAGCCTTGTACTTTACACACTAGCAAGCCTGCAGTTGTACTGCTGTTATTTTATGCTACAGTTCAGAGTTTTTAGGCTTAAGTGTAAACTGTACTGGCCACAAGGCTGTGTTTGGGTCTCGTGGGTTCTGGCGTTGCTCCCTGTGGAAGTTTGCTGGCTGCTGTCCATGGTGCTGAATCCTCCTCCGTGCGGCTGATGCTCCTGCTCTTCTGCGGCTTCAAACTCACTCACAAGGCTTTGTGTCAGCTGCAGTGGAACGTTTATGCAGACAGGAAGGTCAGCTGTGTTTGCATTTGTATGGGGGGGGGGTGTCCCTGGTGCCTCAACTGGCTGTCATGGTCACCCATGTCAGATATCAACGAGAAAACGAAGATCTCAAGAGTTTGTGTTTGATTTGTATGGTTATGTCTGGTGAATTACGAAAAGTCTGAGCTAGAACTGTGCATTACCTGTTTTCACAAAGAAACATTAGCTTAGTTAAGCTTCTGCTAACCTGCTGCTTGGCAGATTTTCTTCAACTCAGGTTGAGTTTCTCCTCCACTTTAGATGAAACCAGCAGATCTCACAGCACAAATACTCACAAAAATCTCAGAATGTAACTAAAATCCACTTGGATATTTTATATATTTGAATATTACTGAACTTGTTTCTTTCTGGAGAATTGATCATTTATCTTTTATTCTTAATGTGCATATTGCTCATCTGACACATTGTAATCATGCTCTTTGTTCTGAGCAAGTTTTTTTGTATTGAACTTGATTGGATGCTACTTAAAATAATTTTAATGTGTCGTGGCAACATACAGTACAGTATTATCATGAGATATTAAAGACGTCTGTGTGAGTTTACTTGAGTCATTTGCAGCAACATGCACCAAAATCTTGAAGGGATAATGTAAAACAATACTTACATTAATCCAAGGCACACCATGTCAGGCTGAAGAGATTCATTTTTGTTTTCCTTAAAGAGGTTTGTAACTATAGTGACAGCTTGGTGATGTTGTTTGAACGTTATCAATTTCTGTACAGTGTTTCCTCTGGCTTAAAGATCTTGGCGCGGTGGCAACATATTTTTCCCCGGGGGGGGGGGGGGTGGTAAACATACCGGAATATGTTAATTTTAGACTATTTATTTCTTTTTAAAATTTTACACAGTAACGTTGCATATGGAACTTACCATTTGAAGTATTGTACAACCGAGGCTTGAATATTGGCCCAGTTGGGGCCCCACCCAGACATCCTGTGTTCAGACTTTTTAGTGGTGTTCTCCTTCTCTCCTTCCTCTGCCTGAACACTTTCCTCTCCTTGGCTCCTTTCTTCTGTCTCATCTTGCCCTCTCTGAGCTCTGAATAATTCAGCTTCTCTCTCTGTCTATGGTGGTCTACAAACAGGTTAGAAATTATCAAGTGTCATGTTTTGTCCTGCAGGTTTTTTTTTTTTTTGTCATGGTTTACATAAATGACAAAAATATGTGTATTTTTTGTATTTTTATTCTAATGTTTCTTTTTTTCCATTGAGAGAGTAGGGAAGGGAAAGAAACATTCATAATAGTAATGTACTCATGCATACTTAAATTATATGCTCAGGTGGGTATAGTAACCAGAAATTCCACTCATGTAAAAGCAGTGCTTTGAAATTAATAATTAAAAGCTGACAACCAAAAATTTCTAGTTGAGTTAAGGGTACAAAGAGCAGCCACTTAAAAATTTGAGTAATGACTTCAGTCTTGAAGGTTTGAGGTTTTTCTCCAAAATTTATAACAATTTTCTTATAGTTTTCTACTTTTCTCTGTAAATCTAAAGTTGAAACCATGTTCTCAAATTTGTAATTTTCTCTTGTAAAATTGACTTTTCTTGTACATTTGAAACTTTATTATAAATTTGTCGATTATTTTGTGACTAATTTTTGTCTGTTTTTTAAAATAAAATTACTGTTTTTTTCGATCAATTTGAAACAGACTGTGGTAATTTTTTTAACTTTTTCCTTATAACAATTTACATTTTTGACCATAACTTTGCAGTCAGAACAGAACAACAATTTAACTCTGATTACAAAGAAAAATATTAATAAAATTGTATTTAATGAAATAAATTAACTTAAATGACCAAATATGCCATTATTTCTGTTATAATATTTCTTTATATTTATAGTTGTTGTTTTTTTTAAATAAATCTCCTCACCACCCAGACAGCAGGAAAACCCTCCCTTATTTTGAAATCAAATGTTGGCACATTTAGTTTTTCTGAAGGCTGCTGACGGATTAAAGTCATTGACTTCATGAATTTCGGTCATCTTAACCTGCCAGGTACATAATAAGGAACTGTAGCGGACTGTAAAGACATAATTCACCACAATATGTGTTCATGTACAGAATGATCTGTTTAGGCAGTCATAGTTGTGCTCTCAGGCTTTCTCATCAGGCACCTCTCTAGGCAGCCGCTGAAGGACCTCAGTTTAGAGTGAAAATAGAGCTAGCGTTTTTAGCTGTTTCTTTTTGTCACTGCCGCTGGAGAATAAAAACGGCACGCCTGCTCGTGTGAGAAAAAGAGAGAAATTGCCAGTCTCTTCATTCCTGCAATTCCTACAGAACATAACTTAATATTGTAGTGGCTGGTGAAATAGATCCTCAGCAGTTCATCAGTCCCCCTCGCCTTTCCCTGCATATGAATTCTAACCACATCTCTTTACTAAGCGACTCTTCCGTTATTGCTCCCGTTTCCAGCGGGTTAAAACCATGATAAACCCCTCTAGTGCTTACATACCTCTAATGATTTTTTCCGCGTTTAAAGTACTTTAACAAACTCATGTTTTTGTTGACAGTCACGCTTAGCAAGACACTGCCTGCTGACTGAGTTGAGAACTCGCGTGGGAAAGGCGCTTCTAAACTCCATGCGGATGACGGCCACGGGCGTTGCTCGTGTGCACGCTTGTGGAAAGTTATTGCTTCACATATTTTTCTTAATAAAATCATATCGCCTTGGGGTGGCGGTACAATTTCTGGCAAGGCAGCCCGCCATGGAGAAATGTTACCAGAGGAAACCCTGAAGTGCACTCTGAATAACTTTATAAAGGTACAGAAGGTTAAGATGACCAAAATTCACAAAGTCAGTGACTTTAATCTGTCAGCAGCCTTCAGACAAACTGAACGTGCCAATATTTGATTTCAAAATAAGGGAGGATTTTCCTGCTGTCTGGTTGGTGAGGAGATTTATTAAAAAAAACTATAAATATAAAGAAATATTATAACAGAAATAACGGCATCCTTGGTCATTTAAGTTAATTTAAATCATTAAATACAATTTTATTAAAAAATTTTTCTTTGTAATCAGAGTTAAATTATTGTTCTGTTCTGACTGCAAAGTTATGGTCAAAAATGTAAATTGTTATAAGGAAAAAGTTTAAAAAAAATTACCACAGTCTGTTTGAAATTCATCGAAAACCCCCCAGTAATTTTATTTTAAAAAACAGACAAATATTAGTCATAAAATAATCCACAAATTTATAATAAAGTTTCAAATGTACAAGAAAAGTCAATTTTACAAGAGAAAATTACAAATTTGAGGAACATGGTTTCAACTTTAGATTTACAGAGAAAAGTAGAAAACTATAAGAAAATTGTTAAAAATTTTGGAGAAAAACCTCAAACCTTCAAGACTGAAGTCATTACTCAAGTTTTTAAGTGGCTGATCTTTGTACCCTTAACTCAACTAGAAATTTTTGGTTGTCTACTTTTAATTATTAATTTCAAAGCACTGCTTTTACATGAGTAGAATTTCTGGTTACTATACCCACCTGATCATATAATTTAAGTATGCATGAGTGCATTACTATTATGAATGTTTCTTTCCCTTCCCTACTCTCTCAATGGAAAAAAAAGAAACACTAGAATAAAAATATAAAAATATACATATTTTTGTCATTTATGTAAACTATGACAAAAAAAACCTGCAGGACAAAACATGACACTTGATATTTTCTAACCTGTTTGTGTACCACCATAGACAGAGAGAGAAGCTGAATTAGGCACAGCTCAGAGAGCTAGTTGCAGCAGCATCTTCGTGGAAAAGGTGTGAAAACCGGAAAGTCAAACAGCAGAAATGGACTGAAGTGAAACTTTGTGAAGAAGTCCGCCGTTTCTTTGTTGTTGAAAATCCTGACGCGTCAGCGCCTTGGCGCTACCTATCAGGCGGGAGTGAAACTACAAATGATGGTTGTGTGCATGCGTCAACCGCTTGGCCTGGGTAGATGAAAAAAGTGAGCATGTACAGTGCCGCGTGTGTGCCGGACTCGTCCAAAGCGTACGTGGACCAAGGCGGACTAGAGGGGAAATGCAGCATAATGAGGCTTGACTGTCTGAGAGAAACATGAGTTTATTAAAGTACTTTAAACTCAGAAAAAAAAAATCATAAGAGGTACTGTATGTAAGCACTGGAGGCATTTGTCATGGTTTTAACCAGCTGGAAATGCGAGCAATAACGGAAGAGTCGCTTAGCTAAGAGATGTGGTCAGAATTCATATGCAGCCGTCTTTATATGAAGGGAAAGGCAAGGGGGACTGATGAACTGCTGAGGATAGATTTCTCCAGCCACTACAGTATTAAGTTATGTTCCCTATTATGTACCTGGCAAGTTAAGATGACTGAAATTCATGAAGTCAATGACTTTAATCCGTCAGCAGCCTTCAGACAAACTAAGCATGCCAACATTTGGACTTCAAAATAAGGGAGGTTTTTCTTGGCGGTGAAGAGATTTCTAAAAAAAAAAACAACTATAAATATATAGAAATATTATAACAGAAATAATGGCATCCTTGGCCATTTAAGTTAATTTAAATCATTAAATACAATTTTATTTAAAAAATGTTTCTTTGTAATGAGAGTTAAATTTTTGTTCTGTTCTGACTGCAAAGTTATGGTCAAAAATATAAATTGTTATAAGGAAAAAGTAAAAAAAAATACCTCAGTCTGTTTCAAATTTATTTAAAAAACAGTAATTTTATTTAAAAAAACCCTGACAAAAATAAGCCATAAAATAATCCACAAATTTATAATAAAGTTTCAAATGTACAAGTAAAGTCAATTTTACAAGAGGAAATTACAAATGTGAGGAAAATGGTTTCAAATTAAGATAAATTTACAGAGAAAAGTAGAAAACTACAAGAAAATTGTTATAAATTTTGGAGAAAAACCTCAAATCTTCAAGACTGAAGTCATTACTCACGTTTTAAGTGGCTGATCTTTGTACCCTCAACTAGAAATTTTTGGTTGTCTGCTTTAATTTACATGGCACTTGATATTTTCTAACCTGTTTGTATTCCACCATAGACAGAGAGAGAACCTGAATTAGACAGAGCCCAGAGAGGGCAAGATGAGACAGAAGAGAGGAGCCAAGGAGAGGAAAGTGTTCAGGCAGAAGGTCCAGGAGAGGTGAGAGCAGAGGGAGGAGAGAAGGATGACACCAGTAAAAAGTCCAAATACAGGACGTCTGGGTGGGACCCCAAATGGCCCAATAGTTCAACATTCAAGCCTTGGTTGTACAAGACTTCAAACTGTAAGTTCCATATGCACGGCAATGACTCAGGAGGTAGAGTGGGTCGTCCAATAACCGGATGGTTGGCAGTTCGAATCCCGCTCTTCCCAGGTATCCTGCCATTGTGTCCCTGGGCAAGACACTTTACCCACCTTGCCTCCAGTGTCCATAACACTGGGTATGAATGTGTATAAATGTTTGGTGGTGGCCGGAGAGGCCGTTGGCATTGATTGGCAGCCACGTTTCCGTCATCCTGCCCCAGGGCAGCTGTGGCTACAGTAGTAGCTTACCACTACCATTGTCTGGAGTGAATGAATAATGTATCTGTAAAAAGCGTCTTTGAGTGTCTATGATAAAGCGCTATTATTATTATTATTATATGCAAAGTTACTGTGCAAAATTAAAAAAGAAATAAATGGTATAAAATTAACATATTCATACACATGTGTTTCCTGCCCCCCCCCCCCCCCGGAAAAATATGTTGCCACCGTGCCAAGGTCTTTAAGTCAGAGGAAACACTGGTGTTGTTAGTGGACATCGGCACGGCTATAGTGACCTAATGACTATTAGTGAATAATATCCGTTGCAATTAGACACCACGATGAGGCCTTTACGGCTCATTTCAAATAACCAAAACTTCAGAGATGCTCATTTTATAATGATGTAAACAAAGAAAAGCAACGATCACATGTGAGATGCTATAACCAGAAAATTTGTTTCATCTGAAAATTGTTCACAAATTGTAAAGCACAAGGAAATGCCACAAGCCTGTGACATAGAAGAGAAACTAGTGTATCACCCCCCAAAATGTATCACTATTAGGGCTGGACATTGTGATCTCAATGCAGCATCATGAACAACTGAACAATTCACTTCATTTTGGTTTTTACAATACTTTAAAAAATATGTATTTATTTTTTGGAGAGGTATACATACAGCGGAGAAAATAAGTATTGAATACGTCAACATTTTTCTCATTAAACATATTTCTGATGGAGCCATTAATTACCCTGAGATTTTCACCAGATATCAGTAACAACCCAAGCAATCCATATACTGTATACAAAGAAATCAAGGCAACTGTGTTCACAACACAAGTTATATTTAATAAAGTGGAATGACACAGGGAATAAGTATTGAACATGCTTGGTGAAATTAAATATTTAGTAGAAAAACCTTTGTTGGTAATAACAGCTTCCAGATGCCTTCTATATAGAGAAACTAGGTGCAGGCATTGCTCAGGAGTGATTTTAGCCCATTCTTCTACACAAACTGTGTTCAGATGTTGAAGGTTCCATGGGTGTCTTCTATGAACTCTGATCTTCAGTTTGTTCCATAGATTTTCAATTGGATTCAGGTCAGATGACTGACTGGACCGTTCTAGCAGCTTTATTTTCCTTCTCTCTGAGCCAATTGAGAGTTTTCTTGGCTGTGTGTTTGGGATCATTGTCTTGCTGAAATGTCCACCCTCATTTCGTCATCAGCATCTTGACAGATGGCAACAGGTTCTTTTTAAGGATGTCTCTGTACATTTGTCCATTCATCTTTCCTTCAGTTATATGAAGTCTGCCTGTCCATGTGCTGAAAAACACCCCCACACCATGATGCTCCCACCTCCAAACTTCACTGTTGCTATGGTGTTTTTGGGCTGATGTGCAGTGCCATTTCTCCTCCAGACATGGTGTGTGTTGGGGGGCAGAAAACACATGAATGAATGAATGAATGAATGAATCTTTATTTCGGATAGATTAAAAGTACAGATTAAAAGAAACTGAATAATATAACAAAGGGGGAAAGAAAATCCAACAAGGTCAAATTAGACAATAACTCCTCTGATTATACAGTTCAACATAAGTTAAAACACATGACGCTGTTGTAACCAGAATATGTTAATTTTATACTATTTCTTTCTTTTTTAATTTTGTACAGCAACTTTGCATATTGATCTTACCATTTGAAGTATTGTATAACCGAGGCTTGAATGTTGGCATATTGGGCCAGTTGGGGTCCCACCCAGACATCCTGTCTTTGGACTTTTTACTGGTGTCATCCTTCTCTCCTTCCTCTGCTTTCACCTCTCCTGCATCCTCTGCCTGAACACTTTCCTCTCCTTGGCTCCTCTCGTCTCTCTCATCTTTTCCTCTCTGAGCTCTGTCTAATTCAGGTTCTGTCTTTGTCTATGGTGGTAAACAAACAGGTTAGAAAAAAATCAAGTGTCGTGCAAATTAAAAGTAGACAACCAAAAATTTTTAGTTGAGGGTACAAAAGAGCAGCCACTTAAAAACTTGAGTAATGACTTCATTCTTGAAGGTTTGAGGTTTTTCTCCAAAATTTATAACAATTTTCTGGTAGTTTTCTACTTTTCTCTGTAAGTTTATCTAAATTTGAAACCATTTTCCTCAAATTTGTAATTTTCTCCTGTAAAATTGACTTTTGTTGTACATTTGAAACTTTATTATAAATTTGTGGATTATTTCATGGTTATTTTTAAAATAAAATTACTGTTTTTTTAAATAAATTTGAAACGGACTGTTAATTTTTTTAACTTTTTCCTTATAACAATTTACATTTTAACAATAATTTTGCAGAGCCAGAACAGAACAATAATTTCACTCTGATTTCAAAGAAAAAAAATTAATAAAATTGTATTTAATGAAATAAATGAACTGAAATGACCAAAGATCCAGTTATTTCTGTTATAATATTTCTATATATTTATAGCTTTTTTTAGAACTCTCCTCACCAACCAGACAGCAGGAAAAAACCTCCCTTATTTTGAAATCCAAATGTTGGCAGGTTTAGTTTATCTGAAGGCTCACTTCCTTGTGGTAACGTATCGTCACTTCCTGTTTTGCTGTCTGCCTGTGTGGTTTGCTCTCCAGCCACTAGCTATGGCTACTACCTCTCTTTCCTCTCCTCCTCTGGTGTGCTCTCTCTGTCAGATGTTTAGCTACACCTCTGCCTCTTTTAGTGATAACGGTAAATGTAATAAATGTTGTCTTTTTGAGGCGCTCGAGGCGAGGTTGTCTGATTTGGAATCCCGGCTCCGCTGCATTGAAACACCGTCTGCGCCAGTTAATCTCGACGGACGCCCATTAGCTGCAGCGGAGCTAGCTAGCTTAGGTCGAACTGTCACCGGTTCCCCGGCTCTCCTCAGCAGCGAGGAGACTGGGTGGGTGACGGTGAGAAGGAAGCCTAGTCGCAAAGCCCTGGTTCACCACCAACCTGTTCACGTTTCTAATCGTTTTTCCCCGCTCAGCGACACACCCGCTGAGGAAAAAACTCTGATCATTGGCGACTCTGTAGTCAGAAACGTGAACCTAGAGACTCCATCGGCCATAGTCCAATGTATTCCTGGGGCCAGAGCAGGCGACATCGAGTCAAATTTGAAAATGCTGGCTAAAAGTAACTGTAAATATTCCACAATTGTTATTCACGCCGGCATTAATGACATCCGTCTCCGGCAGTCGGAAGTCACGAAACTTAATATAGAATCGGTGTGTGACTTTGCAAAAACGATGTCTGCCACTGTAGTATTCTCTGGGCCCCTCCCCAATCTGACCAGTGATGACATGTTTAGTCGCTCGTCATCCTTGAACCGCTGGCTGTCTGTGTGGTGTCCTAAAAATAACGTGGGCTACATTGACAATTGGAACTCTTTTTGGGGAAAACCTGGTCTTATGAGACGAGACAGCATTCATCCCACTTTGGATGGTGCTTCTCATTTATCTAACAATCTGGCATCTTTCTTATCCAAATTTCCAAAACCATGACTACTCAGAGTTGGGACCAGGAAGCAGAGTCGCAGTCTTACACGCCTCTCTGCAGCTCCTCTTCATCCGCCACCCCTCAGCTTAGCCCCTGTCTTCCCCATCAGAGAATCGTTGTCTGCTCCCTCCAAAGTAAATAAAAATATAATGTATAAGCATCCCAAAGTGATAAAGCAAAATATTGGTAAAACTCAAATTAAACATAAAGCCTCTAAATTGAATGATTTGGCCTCTGTTCCTCCTCATAATTTAAAAATTAAATGTGGTTTATTAAATATTAGGTCTCTAACTCCCAAGTCTCTGTTAGTCCATGATCTGTTAATTGATCATCAGATTGATTTAATTTCCCTTACAGAGACTTGGTTAGGGCAAGAGGATTATGTTGGTTTAAATGAATCAACCCCCTCTGGTTATTTAAACTGTCAAAATCCCAGAAGTTCTGGTCGTGGAGGAGGAGTAGCATCAATTTACCATTCCAAATTACTAGTTAATGTAAAGCAAAAAACATGTTATAATTCCTTTGAGGGCCTGGTCCTCAGTGTTGGGCACTTTAGCAATTCCAGGTTAAACCCAATTTTATTTGCCATAGTTTATCGTCCCCCATCAACCTATTCAGAATTTTTATCCGAATTTGCTGATTTCTTAGCTGATTTAGTGCTGAAATCTGATAGAATAATTATAGTAGGGGACTTTAATATACATGTGGATGTAGATAGTGACTGCCTTAATGTGGCTTTTAATTCAATATTAGACTCGATTGGGTTTTCTCAGAAAGTAGGAAATTCTACTCATTACCTCCACCATACATTGGACCTTGTTCTGACATATGGCATAGAAATAGAAAATCTTGTAGTGTCTCCTCATAACCCTGTACTGTCAGACCATTGTCTGTTAACCTTTGATTTTACTATTTCTGACTATTTGGCTCCTAAAGAAAAATATTATCACAGTAGATGCCTCTCAGATGATGCTGTTTCCAAATTTATGCAGATTGTTTCCTCTATGCCATGTGTCAACACAACGGAAATAAGCTATAGACAGCTTGCTCCTTCTGTAATTGATAACATGGTGGATAGTGTTTCAGCTTCTCTGCATCAGGCTCTAGACTTGGTGGCCCCCTTAAAAAAGAAAAAGTCTAATCAGAGATTTTTAACTCCTTGGTTCAACACAGAAACTCGTAGCTTAAAACAGAAGACTCGTCGATTAGAAAGAAAATGGCGCTCTACTAATTTAGATGAAATCTATTTAGCTTGGAGAAATCATCTTTTAATTTATAAAAAATCTCTTAGAAAAGCTAGAACGAGTTATTACTCTGCATTAATAGAAGAGAACAAGAATAATCCCAGGTTTCTTTTCAGTACTGTAGCCAGGTTGACAAAGAGTCAGGACTCTGTCAATCCTAGCATCCCCTTAGAGCTTACTAGTCAGGACTTTATGAACTTTTTCAATAATAAAATTTCATCCATCAGAGATAAAATCAATCAGATTCTTCCCACAGTTAACTTAAATACTGTAACTACTACAACTCCTTCTATTGATGTCTGTCTTGATGAGTTTACTCCAATCGACCTTTGTGAGTTAGACAAAATAGTTTCCTCATCCAAACCTTCAACTTGTCTTTTAGACCCTATTCCTACCAGGTTATTTAAAGAAGTCTTCCCACTTATTGGTAGCTTTATTCTTCATATAATCAATTCTTCATTAACTTTAGGCCATGTACCGCAGGCTTTTAAAACGGCTGTAATTAAACCCTTACTCAAAAAGCCAACGCTAGATCCAGGAGCTTTAGCTAACTATAGACCAATCTCTAATCTCCCTTTCATTTCAAAAATCTTAGAAAGAGTTGTTGCTACGCAATTATTTGACCACCTGCAGGGAAATGGTTTACTTGAGGAGTTTCAATCTGGGTTTAGAATCCATCATAGTACTGAAACAGCCTTAGCGAAGGTCACTAACGACCTCCTCATTGCATCTGATAATGGACTAGTTTCTGTACTTGTCCTTTTAGATCTTAGTGCAGCTTTTGATACTATTGATCATAATATTCTACTTGATAGATTAGAACACTATGTTGGACTTAATGGAACTTCGTTGCAGTGGTTTAGATCTTATTTATCTGATAGGTTCCAGTTTGTTCATGTAAATGATGAGTTTTCTCTCAGCTCAAAGCTTAGTCATGGAGTTCCACAGGGATCTGTGCTTGGCCCTACTCTTTTTAGTTTATATATGCTTCCGTTAGGCAACATTATTAGAAAGCACTGTATACATTTTCACTGTTATGCAGATGACACACAATTATACTTGTCAATGAAGCCAGATGATACTAATCAATTAGCCAAGTTAGAAGCCTGTCTTAAGGAAATCAAAGCTTGGATGACTTGTAATTTCCTGCTATTAAATTCAGATAAGACTGAAGTCATTCTTGTTGGTCCAAAAAACCTTAGAAATTCCTTTCCAAATCAAACTTTCAGTTTGGATGCAGTTACTCTTTCTCTTAATAGCTCTGTGAGGAACCTTGGAGTTATTTTTGATCAGGATTTGTCCTTCAATTCACATATTAAATTTGTTTCTAGGACTGCCTTCTATCATTTGCGTAATATTGCCAAGATTAGGAGCATCTTGTCTCAGAGTGATGCTGAGAAGCTGATCCACGCTTTTGTTAGCTCGAGATTAGATTATTGTAATTCTTTATTATCAGGCTGTCCTAAAACATCTTTAAAAAGTCTTCAGCTGATCCAAAATGCTGCAGCAAGAGTTTTAACAGGTACTAGAAAGAGAGATCATATCTCTCCGGTTCTGGCCTCCCTTCATTGGCTTCCCATAGAGTTTAGAATTAAGTTTAAAATCCTTCTTCTTACTTACAAAGCTCTAAACAATCAGGCTCCTTTTTATTTAAAAGATCTGATACTACCGTATCATCCTAACAGAGCACTACGCTCCCAAAATGCAGGTTTACTTGTAATACCTAGAATCTCCAAAAGTACAATGGGAGGCAGAGCCTTCAGTTATCAAGCTCCTCTCCTGTGGAATCAGCTGCCAATCTGGATTCGGGAGTCAGACTCGATCTCTGTTTTTAAGAATAGGGCTAAAACCTACCTTTTTGATATAGCCTACAATTAGGGAGGGATCATGTGTTTCTGAACCCTCCCTTAGTTATGCTGCTAATAGGTTTAGTCAGCCGGGGGACCTCCAGTAATGCACTGGGCCTCACTCCTTTCCTCACTCTCTATGAAATATTTTTTTTTTGCTGGTCATTAACATTTGTTTGTTCTCTCCCATAGATTGAGTCCCCATCGTGCTGTTTGCTCTCTACATGTCTGTTCTTTTCTTCTTCTCTGTCCCCTCACCCCCCAGCCAGTCGCAGCAGATGACTGCCCCTCCCTGAGCCTGGTTCTGCTGGAGGTTTCTTCCTGTTAAAAGGGAGTTTTTCCTCTCCACCGTCGCCAAGTGCTTGCTCACAGGGGATCGCCTGATTGCTGGGGTCTTTCTGCAACTGTGGGGGTCCCCCCTACAGTTGATAGTGCTATGAGATGACTGTTGTTGTGAAATGGCGCTATATAAATAAAGTTGAATTGAATTGAATTGAATTGATGGATTAAAGTCATTGACATTGTGAATTTCGGTCATCTTAACTTGCCAGGTACATAATAATGAACATAAATTAGTTAATTAATGTTAACTAAGGTAAAGGTAAAAACATCTCCTTTTTATTCTTCTCTGAAATAAGAAAAACAAAAAACTAACCACGTGTTAGCTAAGCGACTCTTCCATTATTGCTCCCGTTAACAGCGGGTTAAAAAACATGATAACTGCCTCCACTGCATACCTCTTCTGATTTTTTTTTTTCTGCATTTTAAGTACTGTAATAAGCTTGTGTTTCTCTCAGACAGCAACGCTCGTAGCGTTGCTTGCTGACTGGAACACATGGGCGGGGCGCTTCTGCACTCTGCACGGATGACGGTCACGCATGTTGTTCGTGTGCATGCTTGTGGACCGTCATTGCCTCATATATTTTTCTTAAATTTATATTTCCTGGTAGAGTGGTGGAAAATTTTCAGGCATGGCAGGCCGCCACCCTGAAATATTACCAGAGGAAACCCTGCATCAGTCAGCACTTAACCATCTAACTACTAACTAACTAACCTGCACTTATATAGCGCTTTTCTAGTCACAAAGACCACTCAAAGCGCTTTCACTAATACTAATCCTCTATTCTAAGGGCCTATAGGAAACAGATATCTAGGGACAATTTAGAACAGCCAGTTAACCTAACATGCATGTCTTTGGATTGTGGGAGGAAACCGGAGCCCCCGGAGTAAACCCACGCAGCACAGGGAGAACATGCAAACTCCACACAGAAAGGTTCCAACCCCTGCCAGCCTGGGGATTCGAACCAGGAACACTGAAATTAATTTGCACTGATAGGGGATGGGATGGCTTCCTAAATTCTGATGGATTACAACTGGTTTCTTGGCTTTCTATGCCTTTTTGCACCTCTCTTTCTTCATGTGTTCAACACTTACTGCCTGTGTCATTCCACTTTATTAAATATAACTTGTTTTGTGAACACAGTTGCCTTGGTTTCTTTGTTTGTATGGATTACTTGGGTTGTTACTGATATCTGGTGAAAATCTCAGGTCAGTGTTTAATGAGAAAAAATTTGACATGTTAAATACTTATTTTCCCTGCTGTAACTGTGCCCAATAAATAACCAAAATATTTATTATAAAGTATTTATCAATATTACTTCTGTTTGTCATCCACCAGAGAGGAAGGGGTGTAAATACAGTATGTTGTTACAAGTCTTCTTACTTTTGTTGTGAAGGCTCAGCTTTTACTCTGAAAGTATCAGTCAGAGGATCATAGTTTAGTTTTGGTTTCAAACTGACTTTCAGTTCATGAGTTTTAAATTTTATAATGATATGCTGCCGCAGCTATAGTCTCACTAGCACTAATGCAGCTCTGCAACGCTTCAGCTGATCTTCTGCTAGTCTTGCATTGGTGTTTGTTTTTAGTGGGATAATTCTGAAAGAAGAGAGGTGTACTAAACTTTACACGGTGAGGCTCATTACATACACTGCATATCAGCTTGTTGGTCTGTTACTCATGGTCACAAAGCAGTAGTATCTCAAACTGAATTTAATAAAGCATTTAAGTCCACACATCATATATGTGGACAGTGCATGAAAAGTAATAACCAACATGAGCAAATTATTTCAGTTTGAGGGTCTGAATGTTGGTTTTGGATAATTTTCATTTAATTGCCCAGCCTTAATCCATACAATTCCATGATTTTTACTTGACAGCTGTGATATTTAAGTACACTAACAGAGCATGACTGAAGTTTGGCTTTAAGGCTTTAAAGTGGACATATGATGATGAAAGTGTAATTTTTTTCACTGCTTTTGTTCAGTGAAAAAGTAATTGGAGCAGCTGCCAATGGAAAAACTCAGTTTATTTTGCTATTTTATGTAAATTCTAGTCAACCCACAACCCATCCCTGTGAAAACGCTGTTCAGTAATCCACAGGCAATAATATATCTCCCTTCATTCTGGTTTATTTTGTTATATTTGTTACATACTGTATATTTTGGGTGCCTAGCATCTTGGCTAACTGGCTGAGGTTGGGCTGTCTACCACCTCAGAGATCTCAATAGAGACCTCAGTAAACATCTGTATTCCCACCTGCTTCACAAACCCATGGTCGTTAATATATCTTGCATCATTCTGGCTTACCTTATTGTATTGTATGTAACTGTAACAGGCTGGGGCATTTAGCTACTTGTACCTTGAGGTTGGTCTAGCTACCTCCTTGGAGATTGTCTTGGTGTTGAGAGGGTAATATATTACCTTGGTTCCCTTTAGCAAAGACATCCAGTCGCTCAAGGGTTCTGTGCTAATTGGACGCCAGGAACTGGTCATAACCTTTCGATCACTGACATGCCCAATAATGCTTTATTTGGGCTTTTACATAATCACTCTGAGCCACTGGTTATGTTAGTAATTTCAGTTTTTCATCTTCACCATCCAGAGCTAACAGCTAACCAGCTAACATTTGCCTCTAATGGCACCTGTTCCTCCTCAGCCAAACTTCTTGAGGTCATGAAAGAGGGATGGTGGGGGCACACTTTTGAAGAACCATGCACTTTAAACAAGTCCTTCTCAGGAAGTCTGTTAAAATGAGTTAATGGTGTGGAAATTAATAAAGGCTGATGTATTTAGACCAAAGCGTGCCTCAGACATCTGTTGTAAAACTGTAGGAACGGTGTCAGCATGTGGAAAAAGTGCAACATGTGTTCACTTTAAGCTCATCACGCATGAAAATAGTGGCGATATGAACAAAAATTCCCAGGATGCATCCAGGTGAAAAGTGAATCCAGGAAACTGCAGCATCATTATGTTACAGCTGAAGTACGCTTTTACAGACACTGACTACTGACACATAACCAACATAAATCACTGTAAGGGATTTTCTCTTCAAGATAAGTACATCCCTTTATTAGTCTGCTACTCAAATATAAATGCATGTTTTAAACTTGCTGCTTACACTGTATTTAGA
The DNA here is from genome assembly GCA_020510985.1 of Pholidichthys leucotaenia. Classification (NCBI taxonomy): domain Eukaryota; kingdom Metazoa; phylum Chordata; class Actinopteri; order Cichliformes; family Pholidichthyidae; genus Pholidichthys; species Pholidichthys leucotaenia. The sequence goes on from CM035846.1 coordinate 302,535,653, forward strand.
AAAAAAGCCTTGAACTTTAATTTTTTTTTACAGATTTTAAGCTGTCATATTAAAGCCAGGACTTATCTGTATTTATAAGTAATTCAGAAACCACTTAAGCATTTAAAATATCATTACTTTGTTGATTTTAATGAGCAGACACTTGGATGTAGGGGATATTCCTTCCAAGGTCCCCGTCGACATTAATGTTTGTACTGCAAGACTGCGCCGGCTCTTTGAATAGTTTGAATATTTCATTTAAATCACTCATTTAGACAATGGATAATTCACGATGGAGTGGCTGAAATGTAAAGTGACAAATGCACAGCAGCACAGATCTCCCAGGAATGGTGTTGCATTTTAATGAGTCGGAATTTGTGCCTGACATTTCCTAGCATAGCGCGCTGTGGCGGGACAGAAAACTTTTAATGAAAATTCACACCAGGGAGCCTAACACAATTCCACATTTGTGCAGCAAGTAACTTCCCTGCTACCAGAATATAAACATTGGAGTGGCTGTGCCTTTCCTTTTTTATATATATTTTTCTTTTTCTTTATAGCTTGATTTCTTTTGCCGTTCAAAAAAATGCCTGTGTGAGGGAAAGAGGCAGTTCACTTGAATTACGAACCACAGCTCACATTTATTGTATGCATAAACATGTTTTCAGGAAACTAAAGCAATTTGCGCTAACATGGTGTGGTCGTGTTGATAAAAAGCAGCAATTACATTAAACCCAGTGTGACAAGATGCCTTCTGAAGGCTGCGTGTGTGTAGAACCAAACTCACTCACTGCTGTTTGCGATCCAGTTGTCATCTCACACATGAGCCAGTACTGTATTGTGCGGTCTGCCAAAGTCTCATTGTGATTAATGTGGTACATGGTTCCTCTCAGCATATTTAAGTTAAATCCCTTTACCATTTTAAATAGTATTGAGGACATTATATGCAGGCATCTGTGTGTCTGTGTGGGCAGCATAATATTGGCTAGTTGAAACAAGTCCTAACTGAATAGAAAGTTCTTCTTCTTTCAGTTGCTCCCTTCAGGGGTCTCCACAGTGGATCATCTGCCTCCATCTCACCCTATCCCTTCATCTTCCTCTGTAACACCAACCCTGCTATGTCTTCCTTCGCTACATCCATTGATTTTCTCTGGTCTTCCTCTTTTCCTCCTGCCTGGCAGCTCCATCTTCAACATCCTCTGTCCAGTATATCCACTGCCCCTCCTCTGCACGTGTCCAAACCATCTCAGCCTTGACTCTCTTACTTTGTCTCCAGACTGCTCAACTGAGCTGGCCCTCTGATATACTCATTTCTTATTCTGTCCCTCCTAGTCAGTCCTAATGAGAATCTTAGCATCTTCAACTCTGCCACCTCCAGCTCTGCCTCCTGTCTTTTTGTCAGTGCCACTGTCTCCAAACCATACATCATAGCAAGTCTCACTACCATCTTGTAAATTTTCCCTTTCACTCTTGCTGCTATCTTTCTGTCACAAATCACCCCTGACACTCGTCAAAATCTCATCGAATAGAAAGTTGTTCATTTTATGTAAAACAGATGGTCTGATTGCATTTAGAACACCAGTCTGGCAAGTCATTCTTTTGACGACATTGTGAAGTCACCGTTCTCAGTTGTAACATTTAAAAACATTTGATCTGTCTAGGCCTGTAACGATAATGAATTGGATTTTTATAGCACTTTACAGGGAATCTATTATTCATTCACTCCTCAGACAGACACTAATAGTAGTAAGTTACCTCTGTAGCCACAGCTGCCCAGAGGCAGACTGACAAAAACGTGGTTCAAACCACCAACCTTCCTGTTATTGGATGACTCATTCTCAAGACGACCCGTTCTCCTGAGGTACGGCCGCCCTGCCTGTTAGGTAACCGCTAACTTGATAAATCGTACGATAAGTAAAAACAACCTTGATAATTTTTCTGGCCACGATACAACCGCGTTTGTGTGTGTGTTTCTTTACGTAATCCACAATTTCAGCTGGCTGCGCTGCTTCTGTCCCTCTGCACGCTCTACGTGTTAGGTATGACTTTTTCTCAAACAGTGAGGACAGCCAGAAGAAGTGAAGCAGAGAGCTGAAGGACCCATTCAGTCCTGACTGAGCCTAAGGTCTGCTCCTTTTTAACAGCGGGATCACTTCACGCAGTGGAGCGCTCAGTTCTGCCCAGTTGGATAGGTCGTCTTCGACTCTGGCTCAGTTACTCATGTAATACCCATGTTTACATAACGTGCGTATGATGTATGATTGGCGTTACCATTATTACATCAGTCATTTTACAACATAGTGGCTGTATAACTATGGGGGGGAGGGGAAACCACAACAGCTACAAATAGATGTTAAGATCCATGAAGTTGAATTGTTCACTATGTACTGTAGTTGTCTACTGTGCCGACTCTGTGACGGCACGTATCATAACCAAAATGGTGTTTACTGATGATGAAAAGGCACAGGTCTTGGTTGTCCATGGCAACATGTAACAGTAGTGGCCAAAACAATTTTTGTCTATTGTTTTGTTTTTAGTGTTTAATTTATTTAGGATATTTTAAATATTTTTCTACATTTTTATTCCAGTGTTTAATATTATTCATAAATAAAAGTTTAGCTCTTTGAAAGTTGTACTTAGACTGTTATCATTGTATCACTATATCCTGGGCGTAAAATAGTCTTCATGACATTAACGATAATGTTATTTATTTGGGGAAAATTTATCCTTTATCAAAATTTGTTACTGTTCCATTCCTATGTCTGGCCAGCATGGATGTTCCTTATATTGTTCTTATTCAATTCAGTTCAGTTCAAATAACTTTATTATTCCGTGAGAAACTTAATTTGTGGAAAAAGCATCAGTGCACACCTATCTCATCCACATACATAAAAATACAGCAAAATACACACACAAGCCGTATGACATAAAAACATACATAGAATATAAAAACATATAATAGATGGTATAATGCTATGCATTAAAAGGAGTTAAAAATAGTAATAATAAATATGAAATCCAAAAAAGCATAACTTTAATAAGAGTGAAAGAGCATTCATAGACCTCAGTTTGCTTAATGCCAAAAAATGTGTTGCACTACTGTGGAAAAAGACTCATAGACCAGATGTGACTCAGTGGTTAAGACAGATGTTAACAAACCTTCCACTAGAAAGAATAACATACATACTGAAATCAAAGGAAATTGTTTGAGAATATATGGAGACCTTTCATTGATTATGTAAAGAAATTAAACATAACTTCTGAAGAAGAAGGTGAATGATGTGTGTGGACCTTGTAAATTCCAAATTGGTGAATGTATAATATGTATACTTATGTAATGGATTGCCTAGACTAAACAGAGGAGCATTGTTGAAGACCTGTCTTTGTTAGTGGTTGTTGGTGTTTTTAGTACATTTTTTTTCTTTTCTTGTAGTTAGTGTTTGGTTTTTTATTTTTAAATTACTTTAGTGTTAGTGTTTGATTGTTTGTGTCATGTTTGTAAAAAAAAAAAGGTTCAATAAAAAATATTGTGGAAAAAAATAATAAATATGAAAATGAGTGAGTGAGTCATCTGTTCATGAGTCTAATGGAAGTTGGTGCAAACCTGGACATTACTCTGCTGGTCTTGAAGGTGAGTGATCTGTATCTGTGGCCTGAAGGTAAAAGAGTGTATTGGCTGTGGAGTGTGTGAGTGGAGTCTGAAGCTATTTGTGTTCCTTTTGTTTTAGTCCTTCTGTTGTAAATACTAGTGATTTGTTCCTGTCCGATTATCTTGCTGCTCAGTGTGATGATTTTGTGTATTGGTTTGTGATGGATGTTGGGTAGTGCTCCGAACCAGGACGTGATGTTGAAAGTGATTATGGATTCAATAAAACATTTGTAAAAAGCTGTTAGCACTGACTGATGCACCTGAAGTCTACAGAGTTTCCTTAAAAAAAGGGGCATTGCTGGCATTTAGAGAAAACAGTTTGCATGCTCTGTTGAAAGGTTAGTCTGTTATCAATCATGGTCCCAAGATACTTATATGACTCCACTCTTGCTATTTGTTGATTGTTTGCTGGTAGAGTGTGGCTAGTAGAAGGTGCTTTGTGGAAATCAATAACCATTTGTTTTGTTTTTGAGGTATTGAGATCTAGATGGTTAAGGTTGCACCATTCTATGAGGGTGTTAGTTTGAGCCTGAAGTAAGTGTTGTGAGTTGGTGGTGTCCATGATCACTGTGTCATCAGAATATTTAATGTATGTTATGTCCGGTTGCGTACTCCTACAGTCATTTGTGTAGCGTGTGTAAAGAACTGGTGATATTACAGATCCCTGTGGAACTCCTATGGAAACTGTCATGGAAGAGCCGATGTGACTGACTCTGACCCTCTGCGGCCGGTCAGATTGGAATGAGAGGATCCAAAGGACCAGGAGCCTCATGTACAAAGACTTGCGTTTATTTCCTACTGAAGGATGACGTACGTTTAAATCAAGAAAACGGCATAAGCAAAAAAAATCCAGATGTATGAAACTGTCCGTACGCAGGAATTCAAGCACATTTTCTTTGTACATACCGATCAGCTTGAAATTGAACGCACATGATTAAATACTGGACCCCTCCCTTGGCACGCCCACATTTGAATATGCAATTAGATTTAAATACGTATGCAAATAGATATATACAAGCCCAGCACGTTTGATTCTTCTGTATCCATGATCAAAAATAATGGATTTAATGGAATTTCATGGACTGTGAGTAAGAGATGCTCCTGAAAGCCAGTCATCATCCTGAGCCAGAAAATCTGTCTCTAAATACCTTTTTTCTTCTCACTGCAGGATTTGCAATATCCTCTAATCCTCTGTTGTTAGAGGCATTTTTTGCACTTCTTTGTGCTTGCTTTTAAATCCACTCATCTAATTGCGCACTCTTGGATGTTTGTTCATCATGTGTCTCTGGTGTGTACAATAATTTTCACGTCATTATCAGTCTCCCAACATCACCTCTAAGTGTCACCAACGGACCAATAACAGTAGAAACGTACGTACGCCAGCCATGAAGTTGGCATGGGGCTGTGCATATTTCCATGGTCATTTCATTCTTGATACATCTGAAAGTTTCCATGGAAAAGGACGTATGCCATGTCTCTGTGCCAAAGTATCCTTTGTACATAAGGCTCCGGGTGTGGATTGACATCCATGTCTAATAGTTTTTGGCCCATCAGAGAGGGTTGCACGGTGTTAAAGGTGCTGGTAAAATCCACAAACACTAGCCTGAGATGTGACTTTGGCTTGTCAAGATGGGAGTAGACACCATGCAACAGTGTTAGCAGTGCATCATATACTCCTGTGTGCCATTTGTATGCAAACTGGAGAGGGTCAGCATGCACACAGACCTCCTGAGTCTGGAAAAGAAGGAGCCTTTCAAAACATTTCATGACCAGTGATGTTAGTGCCACCGGCTGATAGTCAATGAAACAAGAGGGGCTGCTTTTTTGGGGTGCAGGACATATAATTGAGGATTTCCAAATTTTAGGGGCTGAATGTTCTGCCAGAGAGTAGTTGAAGAGATGCAAAACACCTGGGATAGCTGACTACAGCACACCTTTAGCAGGCGGCCACAGATCTGGTCTGGTCTTGGTACCTTGTTAGGCTTCATCCTCTTCAGGGTGAGTTCTACCTCTGTCTGCTGCAGTTCCCGGTTGGCACAAGCAGGTGCCATGCGAGTGAGTTTACTTGTTATTTCCTCTCTCTTCTGTGAGAAATTAGACTGGTCGAACCTGCAGCAGAATTGGTTGAGTTCTGCTGCCATGGTAGGGCTGTGCAATATGACGATATATATTGGATGACGATATAAAAACGTCTATCGTTTCATAGAATACTCTATCGTTTATAATATATTTAAAATGCCCATGTGCCCGTTTATTCAGAAAAGCTCCTGCCTCACCACTTCTTGTCAGCGTTTCGTCTTTTCCCTGCAGTGCGTGACTGTGCGCAGCGGAACAGGTGTGGTGGGTGGCTAAGCTTTAGTCCAGTGGTTGCTAATGCTAACTCCAAACTACCAGTTCAGGTAGCTGCTACTCCTGTTTGCCAGGGATGTGGGACCGTTTTTCATCATGCTGAGTCAGAGAGGATAGTTCGCTAACCTTGTTTTAATAGGAGGTAAGTAACGTTAACATCATGTCTAATTATAAAATGCTAAATGATCGTCATATAAGCTAAGTTGTGCTAACTGGAAATTGGAGCAGACCATCGTTTTTTGGGGTTTTTTTTTTTTTGGTAAATTATTGTGGAGTTTCTTAGTTTTGTCTGATTTTTTTTTTTTATTAAAGCTGCAAAAGTGCATGATGGTGGCACATACATGCAAAATAAATACTAAATGCATTAAAACTGGTCGGAGGAGCAAGTTGGCTCTTAATGTAATTTATTTGATTTCTAATCATTTTAATTAGTCAAGTAATGATAATGAATAAAGTTAAAATCATCACATGTATTTTATTACATTATCTTTTGTGTCTTTGATTTTCCGATCATGACCAATCTGAAATATTTTTGCTAAGAAGCAAACGGGTTAAATCAGGCCAGAATGGCAGTCTTCAGGCTGTGGATCTACACTTAAATTTTCACTGATTTAAACTAACAGGTAATTTATGTCTAAAGGTGACAGCCATGGATAATTTTCTCATTTTCAGACATTTTTTTATGTTTTTTTTTTTTTTTTTTGCTATTCTCCTTTGGCTCAAGAAATATTTAACTTATTGATGTTTATTTTTTATTCCTATATGATTTAGAAGAAAAACCTGAAATTTATGAGAATCAAGTCTCAAGTGCACATTACAAAAACTATTTTATAATCCTGCAAAATTATGAGGAAAAATGGTACATGTAAAAAGAAGAGATTGTTCTTTTTATATTGATTATCTAAACTGTTGAATTTACAGAAAATGCATATTGTGATATATATCGTTATCATGATATAAGATAACATATTGTAATATGAATTTTTTGCCATATTGCACAGCCCTATGCCTTAGTGTCTGCTGCCATTCATATACCTTATAAGCATATTAAAGCCTTTTTGTTATTGATATTTCTGCCCACAATAGCAGCCATTTCTCTCTGTCATCATCAGTTTATTGTGATCATTTAACTGATGTTTTCTCATGTTCTCTTACTGTCCACCAGAGTGGGGTAAATGATAGATAAAACACTCTCTTTATTTAATTTTTGTACTTTAACATTATGGAAATTGGCAAAAACAACACAGTACATTGGCAAAATTAGTTTGGGTGTCAGCGACAGATAATTGGTGTGATGTGGAGTGGAGTGGTGGCCTAGAGGTAGAGAATCCGCCCCATAACCACAAGTCCCGGCCAGGTCATGTCAAAGACCATATAAAAATGGAACTTCCTGCCGTCCAGCTTAGTGCGCCGCAAAAATGGAATGGAGGAGGGAATTGTGGGTGGCAGTGACTCAGGAGGTAGAGTGGGTTGTCCAATAACCGGAGGGTTGGCAGTTCGAATCCTGCTCTCCCCAGTCATCCTGCCGTTGTGTCCCTGGGCAAGACACTTTGCCCACCTTTCCTCCAGTGTCCATGACTGAATGTGTATGAATATTTGGTAGTGGTTGGAGACGCCGTTGGCGTGGATTGGCAGCCATGTTTCCATCAGTCTGCCCCAGGGCAGCTGTGGCTACAGTAGTAGCTTACCACTATCAATGTCTATCTGGAGTGAATGAATAATGGACTCACTGTAAATGCTTTGTCAGTTGACATGAAAAGCGCAATATAAATGTAAAGTGCCATATAAGTCAGCCATTATTATTATTATTATTATAGATAGATAGATACTTTATTTCGAACAAAAAAGTAAAACAAAAACAAAACAAATGACAAATGCAATAAAGTAACAGTATACAGTGTTCGAAAGGGAGAAGGAAGAAGTGAACACTTATTAATTCCAACTCCTCTTTTTCATAAATACAACCTATGTGAAATATATACAAATTACCACATTTAAGACCCCAAGTAAACAATTAACTATATTTTATACATATCAACATTAACACCCATCCATCCCAACATACATACAGTCCATACATCAAAACCAGCCCCAAACAACACAGATATACACAGTGCTGTCCCACCCACCATTCCATAGTGTCCCAGAGTGAGCATAGTGAATCGTACATATAAATACTACCCTTCTAACATATATCCTTTCAGCAAATAATGTTTATACCTCTTTTTGAATTGATTTCTGTTTGTGCATAGTTTCAGTTCCGGCTCCAGACTGTTCCACAAATCCACCCCACAGACAGATATGCTCATACTTTTCTTAGTTGTTCGTATCTTGGGTTTTGTAAAGTTTGAGTCTCCTCTCAAATTATAATCATTGTCTCTTTTTTTTAAATATTTTTTGTATATTAGTTGGGAGTTGATTATTAATTGCCCTGTACATTACTTGTGCTGTCTTAAATTTAACTAAATCGATGAACTTTGACATGTGACTTTAAAAACAATGAATTGGTATGGTCTCTATATCCTACATTATTTATTATCCTTATAGCTCTTTTTTGTAATGTGCATATTGGCTGTAGGTTGGTCCTGTAGGTGTTTCCCCAGACTTCTACACAGTAGTTAAGATAAGGTAGAAACAGTGAATTGTACAGTAAGACCAAAAATTTATAGTCCAAGATGTGTCTTGTCTTCCCCAGTATGCCTATACATTTTGCCAACTTGGCCCGGATGTGACTGATGTGAGGTTTCCAGCAGATTTTATTGTCTAGCGTCACCCCCAGAAACTTATTTTCCTGTACTGTTTCTGTTCTGGTATCATCTATCATTACCATTATTTCATGATTTATTTTATAATTTCCAAACAACATAATCTTTGTTTTTTTCAGATTTAGAGATAATTTATTTTTGTTGAACCACTGCGTTAACCTTTTCATTTCAGTTGTGACCACCTCTAAAACCTGCAGCAAATTCTCACCAGTGCAAAGGATATTTGTGTCATCCGCAAACAAAATAAATTTCAGAATTTTTGATACTTGGCGTATGTCATTTATATACAAGATAAAGAGTTTGGGTCCCAAAACTGACCCCTGGGACACACCACAAGTGATGCCCATGGTTGTCCATTATTATTATTATTATTATTATTATTATTATTAAGTGTCCATAGATGATGAGCTGGGGCACTTACAGTCAGTTATTGGCACTATCTTAGACAAGGTATCATTTTGCTGAAGTTCCCATTCATTGGAAATGGAAAGTAGAGCCTGACAGAGACATGCCCTTTTCTTCTTAAAAAAAAAAAAAGTTTAAACAATTACAATTCATATGGCTTTAAGGGTTTTTAGCTGACAGCTGATATTTGTCTACTTACGATCAGTAATTATTTTATGCTAAGGCCTTAATTCTTGTATTCTTAGACCTGCTGATAAATGGAAACTCTTGCTGTATTGTTGCAGTGTTTTTGTGTTTGATCCATACAGTACAAGATGGTCTGTGCTATTTAGGATACTGTCAGTCCTTTACATATTCATGGAGTGAGGGAGCTGGACAATTATAGTCTTCATCATCATTGTTTTGTGGTTGAAGTTGAGATGGTTTACACAATTCTTTGTCACATAGCCTTTCTGCCAATAGTAGAGGAAGGTCTTCAAACTTTATCTCAGTATCTCAGGAGATGGTGTCTGGATAGTGAATTTCCTCCCCTTCAAAGCCTTTAATAAGACGAGGTCAGATATACTGTAGTTTTTCCCTTTGCAGGGAATGCATGATGTGTGAATTGGGCTCTACGTTTGGCGAGTGTCCCACATAGCAGAGGAATTTCCCAATATATCTGGTCCAGCTTAAGATGTTGTCTCCAGGATATATTCTGAACCCTCTAAAATAATTTTGTGTAACAGCCATCAACCTGCTTCACATTCTTTTCTTTTAAAGTTAATGCCGCCAAGCCTTTTGTCACAGTAGGTTGCACGATTGACCTAAAGAGAATTTATTTGGTGGATTATTTCTCCAGAACTGATTGAGCTGTTGTAAGCATTCAAAGCTCATTCCTTCTGATTTCTAAAATCCTTTGCGAAGCACATGATCTAAGAGCCAAGATATTTAAAGTCTTCTACGTGTTTCAGGGCATTTCCTGAGAGGGAGTATACGGTTGCATTAAGGCTAGTAGATATAAATTCTGTCTTTGATTCGCAAATCAACATAAGCACCTGATATTCTAGGGCATGAAGAAATTGATGCCCTAGTAGGGCTATGTGATATGATGATATACACTACTCACAAAAAGTTAGGGATATTCAGCTTTCAGGTGAAATTTCAGGATGCACCTAAAATGCACTATAAACTTTACAGGTGACCTTAATTTGACCTTCTCTAGCTTTTTGAATGCACATGTCTAACTGTTCAGTGTTTCAGTACTTTTTGCATAAATTGCTGTTCAATTCAAACAAGGTGTTTAACGGTAAAATTCACAGCAGGTGTTTGAGCCATGAATTGACCAATAAATTTTCTGGTTCAATTACAATTTGTATTTAAACAGTCCTTCTCATCATGCTGTTCACATTTTGACAACAGTACCTTGCCATTTCAAGGCTTCAAACAGGATGTTCTCAGAGGGAATTGGCCACTGAGCTTAGAGTGTCAGTGTCATCAGCAGGTTGCAACAGAGATACAGAGAGACTGGAAGAGTCACAGAAAGGCATAGAAGTGGACGTCCTTTGGCCACATCCCACGCTGATGACTGCTTGATTGTGAACAGTGCCCTGTGGAACCAGATGATGAATGCCAATCAACTCCAGGCACATTTAAGGGAGGTGAGAGGCACCCAAGTGTCACATCAGACCATTCAAAACCATTTACATCAGTGTGGTCTGCGTGTCAGACGACCTGCAAGGGTACCTGACCACACCATCAGGCACAGGCGTCATCGTCTTGCATGCGCCAGGGAGCATTTACGCTGGATAAGGGACCAGTGGGCCTCAGTGCCGTTCTCTGATGAAAGTCGATTCACGCTGAGCAGAAATGATGGCCGCCAGCGATGTTGGAGACATCCTCCCATTTCTTCAGCAAAGCTCCTCATGCACTACTTGTCAGCACCCTGCTTCTACCCCACAGTGCGCACAGCGGATCAAGTATATGGTGGGTGGCTAGGCTTCAGTCCTGTGGTTGCTAACTCCAAACTACCGGTTTGGTCAAATAGCTTCTACACCTGTTTGCCAGGGATGTGGGACGGTTTTCCATCATGCTGTGTCAGAGAGGATAGTCCGCTAACCTCATTTTAGTAGGAGGCAAGTGATGTTAACACCACGCCTAAATATAAAACAGCAAATGCTAAATGACGATGCCAAGTTGTGCTAATTGGAAACATTATAGTGTATCAGACCATTATTTCTTTGGTTTAAATTGCTGCTGAGTTTCTTAGTTTTGTCTGGAAAAAATGTATTAAGGCTGCAAAAGTGCATGATGGTGGTACATACATGCAAAATAAATAATAAATACATTAAAATGAGTTGGAGGAGCAAGTTGCCTCTTAATGTAATTTATTTGATTTCTAATAATTTTAATTAGTGAAGTAGTGATAATGAATAAAGTTAATGTTATCACATCTATTTTATTACATTACCTTTTGTCTTTGATTTTCAGATCATGACCAATCTGAAATATTTTTTTTTTCCACAATATCTTTATTGAACCTTTTTTTTTTTTAACAAACATGATACAAACAATCAAACACTAACGCTAAAGTACTACAAAAAAAAAAAAAAATGCACTAAAAACACCAACAACCACCAACAAAATCAAGTCTTCAACAATGCTCCTCTGTTTAGTCTAGACAATCCAATACATAAGTATACATATTATGTTCACCAGTTTGGAATTTACAAGGTCCACACACATCATTCACCTTCTTCTTCAAGAGTTATGTTTAAATTTTTTACATAATCAATAAAAGGTCTCCATATATTTTCAAACACAATTTCCTTTGATTTCAGTATATATGTTATTCTTTCTAATGGAAGGTTTGTTAACATCTGTCTTAACCACTGAGTCACATCTGGTCTATGAGTCTTTTTCCATAATAGTGCAATACATTTTTTGGCATTAAGCAAACTGAGGTCTATGAATGTTCTTTCACTTTTATTAAAATTATGCTTTTCTGTGTACAGACCCAACAAAAACAGTTTAGGATTCAGTATGATTTGTTTTGAGATTATTTTTTCAATTGTTACCCTCACCTCTTCCCAAAACATTCTTATTAATCTACATTCCCATAAACAATGAAATAGGGTTCCTTTACTTTCCATGCATTTTGTGCATGTATCTGGTATATTTTTGCTATATCTATTTAACTCCTCCGGTGTAACATACATCCGCATTAACCATTTGAAATGTATCAATTTAAGGCGTGCATTTATTGATTTGGTTTGAGCTTCTGTACAAGCCAATTCCCATTGTTCCTCCGAAATTTCAATTTGCAGATCTTCTTTCCAGTAGTTTAATCTTTTCAGTGAATTTTCACTTGCAGATAGTGTCAATGAGTTATAAAACTCTGAAATAATACCCTTTCTTTTACTATCTTTCATCATCATTTTTTCCAAGGATGAATAAATAGGTCGAGTGAGAGCTTTATTTTGATTTGATCGAATAAAGTTTCTAAGTTGAAGATATTTAAAAAAATGTGTTCTATTGAGATTAAATTTGATCCTCAGCTCTTCAAAAGACATTATGTTGTCTGCACATGGCAAATATAAATCCTGAATCTTTTGTATCCCTTTTAAATTCCATACTTTAAATACAGCGTCCGCTCTCCCTGGTTTAAAATATTGATTACCCCATATTGGACTAAATAATCTGAAATATTTTTACTAAGAAGCAAGCAGGTTAAATCAGGCCAGAACAGCATCATCAGGCTATGGATCTACACCGAAATTTTTATTGATTTACTAACTAACTAACTAACTAACTAACCTGCACTTATATAGCGCTTTTCTAGTCACAAAGACCACTCAAAGCGCTTTCATTAATACTAACCCTCTATTCTAAGGGCCTATAGGAAACAGATATCTAGGGACAATTTAGAACAGCCAATTAACCTAACATGCATGTTTTTGGCATGTGGGAGGAAACCGGAGAAATCCCGGAGTAAACTCACGCAACACGGGGAGAACATGCAAACTCCACACAGATCACTGTTGGTCGGGGGCTGGGATCGAACCCACGATCCCACGATCCCCACAATCCCCCGGCCAAGGGTAAACTGTGCTGCTGCAGTGCTAACCACTGCGCCACCGTGCAGCCCATTTAAACTAACAGCAAATTTATATGTATAGATGGCAGCACTTTTTTTTTTTTTTTTTTTTTTTGGCTATTCTCCTTTGGCTCAGGAAATATGTACTTATTGATGTTTACTTTTTTTTCATATGATATGATTTAGAAGAAAAACCTGAAATTTATGGAAATAAAGTCTCAAATGCACATTAAAAAACTATTTTATTGCAATACTACAACTTTATGAGGGGAAAAAGGTGCATGTAAAAAAGGTTAAAAAAAAAAGAAAAAGAAATGATCCTCGTGTTTTTTTGTGGGGGGTGCTTCGGGAGTATGGGGTATCGGGCTTGTTGTTACGAGCTATTCGGTCTCTGTTCGACCGTTGTGAGAGTTTGGTTCGTATTGCCAACACTCGGTCGGAGTCATTCCCAGTGAGAGTTGGACTCCGCCAGGGCTGCCCTTTGTCACCGATCCTGTTCATAATTTTTATGGACAGGATTTCTAGGCGCAGCCAGGGAATGGAGGGTGTCATGCTTGATGACCACAGGATCTCATCTCTGTTGTTTGCAGATGATGTTGTCCTGTTGGCTTCATCCAGCAATGTCCTACAGCTCTTGCTGGGACGGTTTGCCGCTGAGTATGAAGCGGCTGGGATGAGAATCAGCACCTCCACGTCCAAGTCCATGGTCCTCAGCCGGAAAAAGGTGGATTGTCCTCTCCGGGTTGGGGACAGGCTCCTGTCCCAAGTGGAGGAGTTTAAGTATCTTGGGGTCTTGTTCACGAGTGAGGGGAAAATGGAGCGAGAGATTGACAGACGGATTGGAGCAGCATCTGCAGTGATGCGGACGTTGTACCGGTCTGTTGTGGTGAAGAGGGAGCTTAGTTCGAAGGCAAAGCTGTCGATTTACCAGTCAATCTACAGTCCTACTCTCACCTATGGTCACAAGCTTTGGGTAATGACCGAAAGAACAAGATCGCGGATACAAGCGGCTGAAATGAGCTTTCTCCGTAGGATTGCTGGACTCACCGTCAGAGATAGGGTGAGGAGCTCAGTCATCCGGGAGAGGCTCAGAGTAGAACCGCTGCTCCTCCACATTGAAAGGAGTCAGTTGCGGTGGTATGGGCATCTGATTAGGATGCCTCCTGGACGCCTCCCACTTGAGGTGTTTCAGGCACGTCCCACTGGGAGGAGACTCCGGGGCAGACCCAGGACTCGGTGGAGAGACTATGTCTCCCAGCTGGTCTGGGAACGCCTTGGTATCCTCTCTGAAGAGCTGGAGCAGGTGGCGGGGGAGAGGGAAGTCTGGGCTTCTCTGCTTGAACTGCTGCCTCGGTGACCCGGACCTCTGGAAAAGCGATAGAAGATGGATGGATGGATGGAAAGAAATGGTCCTTTTATTAGATTTTCTACACTGCAGAATTTACAGAAAATGTATATCGCGATATATATTTATATATATCACAGTATAAGATTACTTATATTGTTTTGGTCTTATCGCACAGCCGTATGCCCTAGAATATCAAATGAAAAGTTGACATTTGTAATATGCATAAAAGGGTGATGTCTGCTCTACCAAAGATGGATTAGGAGTATCTTCTCATGATAACTATCAAGAGAGATTCGCAGAACATAATCAAGAATGCTAATGAACAGAAAGGGTGTTAATGTAGCACCAGAGAAGAATACTAGATTTGGTGGCCCCTTTAAAAAAGAAAAAGCCTAACCAGAGATTTCTAACCCCTTGGTTTAACACAGAAACTCGTAGCTTAAAACAGAAGACTCGTCAATTAGAAAGAAAATGGCGTTCCACTAATTTAGATGAATTCTATTTAGCGTGGAGAAATCATCTCTTAATTTATAAAAAATCTCTTAGAAAAGCTAGAACAAGTTATTACTCTGCATTAATAGAAGAGACTAAGAATAATATCAGGTTTCTTTTCAACACTATAGCCAGGCTGACAAAGAGTCAGGACTCGGTCAATCCTCGCATCCCCCTAGAGCTTTCTAGTCAGGACTTTTTGAACTTTTTCAATCATAAAATTTTCAGATTTTATGATTGAAAAAGATTCAGTCATATTCTTCCCACCGTAAACTTAAGTACAGCAACTACTACAACTCCTTCAATTGATATCTGCTTAGATAAGTTCACTCAAATTGACCTTTTAGTCAGATAAAATAATCTTCTCATCCAAGCCTTCATCTTGTTTTTTAGACCCTATTCCTACCAGGTTATTACCTCTGCCAAGGAGGTTATGTTTTTACCGGGGTTTGTTTGTCTGTTTGTTTGTCTGTCTGTTACCAACATAACTCAAAAAGTTATGAACTGATTTTGACGAAATTTTCAGGACAAGTCCCAAATGGGACAAGGAAGAAATGATTACATTTTGGGAGTGATCCGGATCACTGTCTGGATCCAGTAATTTTTTAAAGGATTCTTTATCATTGTGAGATAGGGCCATTTTTACCATATGTGTATATAACTCCACAATAAATGGTCAAGACGCTTGCCAAAAAAATACAGGATAAAATCCCAATAGGTTCTACAAAATATCAAAGACCGATCCGGATCCTGCAAAAAATCCGGATACTGTGATCCAGAACAAGAAATAATAGGGGATCTTTGGAATTTTCATCACTGTAAGGTAACAAATTAAGATATAAACATAGAACAAACACCAAAATGTAGCCAAGACACTGAGGAATCAGTAGTGTGCCAATGGATTTGTTGTATCTTCAAAAGCTATGGGGCTATATCCAGAAGAAAACCATTACCGAAAGTGATTTTTGTCAGTAACTACTGAACTAATAAAGATATCAATGTGAATCCAGTTGCTAAAGGTATGCTGTGGTGGTCAAGGAATCTAAAAATATAGATAAAATAAATGTAGGACTATTATATTTGGGGAAAATCCCAATATTGTGGAGAACTGACATACTTGGTGGAGGTCTGTGCTCTACGAGTACTTTTCTAGTTCTAGACTTCCGGGAAGATGGTGGAGAGACATAACGCTTAAACAGAGAGCTCTCCCTAGTCGGATTTAAAATCTTCGATAAATGGCCAACTCGACATAAATGGAACAATAAACCAAGGGATGAAAACACGAAGAAGCCGGGCACACGGACAAAAGCAGGATAAAACTAAAGAATCCCTCTTCAACAACGCAGGAGAAATCGCTGAACACGAGGCCCAAAAAAACGAGGTGACTACAGCAGAGAAAATGGAGGACGCCAAACTCGATATTATGAACACTGGCATCGCCAATATAAGTAAAGACCTAAAAGACTTCAAGCGACAACTCCAACAGGATTTAACGGCTCTTAAGGAAGAACTGAAAAAAGAGATGAAGGAGGAAATTATGGGCCTCCGAAAAGAAATGGAACGCAAGCTAGCTGAAAACATGGAGGAACTGCGCACTCAACGGACGTGTTTGACAGAAGCACAGGCTCAAATATCAGAGTTGGAAGACTGGAGGATCGAGGCAAGCGAGCGGCTGCAGACCCTGACGGCACAAACACAGAGGATGCAGGAAAAAATAACCGACCTGAAGAGCAGGTCCAGACAGAGCAATATACGCATCTTCGGGATTCCGGAGGGCATTGAAGGCAACTCAGTGACGAAATTCATGGATCAATTCTTAAAAAAAGAGCTTGAGCTGCCCGATGAAACGGACCTGCAGATCCAACGAGCGCACAGAGCCTTGGCACAGAACCCGAATCCAAACTCTACACCCAGGTCAGTTGTGGTAAACTTTCTAAAATACGACGTAAAGGAAAGAATCCTGACACAAGCGTGGAAAAAAAGATACGAGTCGGTGACAAACAGATATTCTTTGACCATGACTACCCGACAGAAATTGTGCAGCAGCAAAAGAAATATGCCAACATTAAAAAAAATGCTGAAAGAGAAAAAAATTTAGATTCCAAACGCCGCTAACGAAGATGAGAATTCATTGGGAGGACGGCGTGAAAACCTACAGCACGGCCAGAGAGGCAGCGTGGGACATGACGGAGCGAGGCTTTATGGTGAGCGTACTGGAGGAAGCGGCTGGAGCAGCGGCGGCACGGAACACATCGCGACAGCCGGAGTGGAGGCGAGTGAGCGGCAGAAGGCGGGAGACGGACGTGGCGCACCGTGCCCAAGAAAAACTGCAAGGCTTTCAACGGAAAGCCTAGATTATAACAAAGATTAAGAAGGACACAGAAGAAATGAAGGCCAAGAAGACAAGGTAAAAGAGAAACAAACGGCTAGGAGAGGTTTAAGTGATTTTTGTTGGACATTTCTAGACTAATGACTATTACTTGGATAGTAAATACAGGTCTAGGGAGGGCCGAGATTCGTTAATGTGTTTTTGTACAAATATGTGTTAGTTTTGTTGTTAAAGGGGTTAGGAGCACAAGTTAAAAAAAATGGAAAAACATTAATATGGTTAAAAATCTTAAGATAATGACATTAAACGTGAATGGTCTGAACTCACCTGTTAAAAGGGAAAGAATAATAAGAAAATTCAAGAAGGAAAAAGCCGAAATTATATTTATACAAGAGACACATTTGAACAGGACAGAACATGAAAAACTAAATAGATTTGGCTATAAGAACTCCTACTACAGTTCATTTAAGGGAGGAACTAAAAGGGGGGTTATGATACTAATTTAAAATAAAATACAATTTGAATGTGAACAAGAAATCCAGGATAAAGAAGGCAGATATGTAATAATAAAGGGAAGAATAGGTGGTATGCAGATCACATTAGTGAACATCTATGCCCCACTAGAAAGTGACAAGGGTTTTTTTCAACAACTGTTTGATCTCATAGCAACACACAGTGAAGGAGTCAACATTACACATAATTAATCAAATACATAAAGAAAAGAAAAGCGCAGTAATAATGAGTTTAGATGCAGAAAAAGCATTTGATAGGGTTAATTGGATGTTCCTATATAATGTACTGGAACGCTTTGGATTTAACGAAAAATCAGTGCAATGCATAAAGACACTGTATCAAAAACCTGTGGCAAGAATCAAGATAAACGGTAGCTTAACAGACAAAGTAAATATACAAAGATCAACTAGGCAGGGATGCTGCCTATCGCCCACCTTGTTTGCTCTGTTCATAGAGCCACTGGCTCAAGCGATGCGACAAAATAAGAAATTAAAAGGTGTAACAATAAAGGGAGCGGAACACAAGATTGGGCTATTTGCAGCCGATATTATAGTTTACCTTGAACAACCAGATGAATCAATAATGGAAATGATGGACTTGATAGAAAATTTTGGAAAATTATCAGGATACAAGATAAAATAACAAAAACACAAATACTGACATTCCACTATAATCCTTTGAACCAGGTAACTGATAAGATCAAACTAAACTGGAAACAAAAAGAAATAAAATACCTTGGAGTGAACATACCTAAAGATTTAAGCAAAATCTATAAAGCAAACTATGATAGGTTAGAACAAGAAATAAAAAAAGATATTGATAGATGGTCAATCTTAAATATGGATCTGAATTCAAAAATTAAGACAGTCAAAATCAGCATACAACCTAGACTGCTTTACCTCTTCCAGGCTCTACCAACAGAGATTCCTGGTGCCCAGTTCTCAAAGTGGGACAGGATGATATCGAGATTTGTTTGGGGAGGTAAAAAGCCAAGAGTGAAATATAAAACTCTCCAATTACCAAAAGAGAAAGGAGGCATGGGTCTAGATTAGATTAGATTAGATTAGATTAGATTCAACTTTATTGTCATTACACATGTATGAATACAAGGTAACGAAACACAGTTTAGCATCCAATCAGAAGTGCAAAGGACAGCAGTGCAGTATATACGGTAATTAACAGTATGTGCAATTTAAGCAAATATATGCAAATATATGCAGCAGTGCAGAAAGTTAAGAGTACTGTTATGTGCAAATAATGTACAATAAGTTAGATGGGCAGTTATGTACAGGTGAGGATGGTAAGAGATGATGGTAAGAGAGTCAGCGGGGAGCTAAGTTCAATAACGTGACAGCTGTTGGAAAGAAACTGTTCCTAAACCTGCTGGTTCTAGTCCGAAGGCTTCTGAAACGCCTTCTGGAGGGGAGAAGCTGGAACAGTCCATGAGCAGGATGGTTGGAGTCCCTAAGAATGCTGCGTGCCCGGCGCAGACATCTTTTCCTGTAGACGTCCTCTATAACTGGAAGTGGAGTCCCTGTGATGCGTTGGGCGGTTTTCACCACCCGCTGCAGCGCCTTACGGTCAGCGACAGAGCAGCTCCCATACCAGACTGTGATACAGTTGGTCAGGGTGCTCTCTATCACGCAGCGGTAGAAGTTGCCCAGGATGTCAGTTGACAGATGGTTCTTCTTCAGTGTCCTCAAGAAGAAGAGGCGCTGATGGGCCTTCTTGATCAGGCTGGTGGTGTGAACTGACCAGGACAGGTCCTCCGAGATGTGGGTCCCCAGGAATTTGAAGCTGGGGACACGTTCAACAGCTATGCCATTGATATGGATGGGGTCATGTGTCTCTCCCCTCTCCTTCCTGTAGTCCACTATGAGCTCCTTGGTTTTGCTGGCGTTAAGGAGCAGGTTATTGTCAGCGCACCAAGTAGCCAAGTGCTCAACCTCTGCCCTGTAATCTGACTCGTCGTTGTCCCTGATGAGTCCAATCACCGTGGTGTCATCTGCGAACTTTATGATGGAATTGGATCCATACATAGGCCTGCAGTCATGGGTGAAGAGGGAATAGAGGAATGGGCTGAGCACACAGCCCTGTGGTACACCAGTGTTGAGTGTGATGACGGAAGAACGGTTGGGGCCTGACCTAACACCGAGTCTACCGAGTCTAAAGGAATATTACTACTCAGCACAAATAAGATATATCATATGTTGGTGCGACGGAGGATATGAGGCAAAATGGAAAGAAATGGAAAAGGAAATTGAGGGACTCCCAGTACAAAGCATAATAGGAGATAAGGATGCATATAAACAAATCAAACAAATAGACCCAATCACTAAATTTACTTTGGAACTGTGGTATAAAATAGTACAAAAGTATAATATAAAGGAGGACATGAAGCTATTGAAATGGGTAGCATTTGACAGTCAGTTTGAACCGGCAAAGCAAGATAGGGGATACAAAAATCTGGTGAACAAGGGAATCACAGCATGGGGCACTATCGGAAAAAAAAGATTTCGGGAGTTTTGTAAACATGAGAAGAAAATTTAAACTAGAAAAATCTGAATTCTTTAGATATCTGCAGATGAGAGATTATTATATGAGGAAGATTAGGCATAACCTCCACATAGATGTGAGCGAGATTATACAATTCATTTTAAGCTCGTATGCAGGAAATAAAATAAGAATTATTTCAAAGCTATATCAGAAACTTACGGCAAACAAACATTCAAGTAACTATATAAAGGAGAAATGGGAGAAAGAGCTAAATTTAAACATAACAGAAGAAAACTGGCAAGAAATATGGAAAACACAACACACATGAACAAGTTCAAGGACATGGAGGGAATTTGGATGGAAAAACCTGATTTGCTATTTCATTACACCACAGATTCAAAGAAAATATACAAATACCCAATCTATATGCTGGAGGGGCTGTGGGGTTCAAAATGCAGACCACTCACATATGTTTTGGAAATGCTGCAAAATCTCATCATTCTGGAAATCTATACATGTGACAATACAGAGGATATTAGGATATAATATACCAATGAACTGTAACTTGATGTATTTATGTGATCTTAAAAGAGACAATGTAATACAGGCTGAGGACAGATATCTAGTTAAAATATTGCTGATTGCATGTAAAAAAACAATCACAAGAAAATGGCGATCAGAAGTTCTTCCTGACCAAGAGCAATGGACTGACATTGTTGAGGATATACGTTTAATGGAAAAACTAACATATCGACTAAGAATGCAAGAAGGACAATATGAAAAAAAATGGTGGAAATGGACACACTACAAGGTGCAACAACGAGACAGAAATTGAAAGAATAACCAAAGACACTGAAAAACCAGAAGAATTAAGAGATGGAAACTAAAAACTTGATGCTCCAACATTTGTCCCCCCCTCCCCCCCTTTTTTTCTTCCTCTAGCTCCTTTTTTTTAATGTAGAGACTGTGATCTGAATGTAATATGTATGATGAAAAATGAATAAAAATCAAAGTTACAAAAAAAAAAAGTCTTCCCAATTATTGGTAGCCATATTCTTCATATAATTAATTCTTCTTTAACTTTAGGTTATGTACCGCAGGCTTTTAAAATTGCTGTAATTAAACCCTTACTCAAAAAGCCAAAGCTCGATCCAGGAGTTTTGGCTAACTATTGACCAATCTCTAATCTGCCTTTCATTTCAAAAATTTTAGAGATGTTGCTGCGCAGTTGTTTGACCACTTGCAGGGAAATGGTTTATTTGAAGAGTTTCAATCTGGGTTCAGAGTTCATCACAGCACTGAAACAGCCTTAGTGAAGGTCACTAATGACCTCCTTATCGCATCGGATAATGGACTCGTTTCTGTACTTGTCCTTTTAGATTTTAGTGCAGCCTTTGATATTATCGATCATAATATTCTACTTGATAGATTAGAACACTATGTTGGACTAAATGGAACTTCGCTGCAGTGGTTTAGATCTTATTTGTCCAATAGACTTCAGTTTGTTCACATCAATGATGAGTTTTCTTCCAACTCAAAGCTCAGTCACGGAGTTCCCCAGGGATCTGTTTTAGGCCCTACTCTCTTTAGTTTATATATGCTTCCGTTAGGCAATATCATTAGAAAGCACTGTATACATTTTCATTGTTACGCAGATGACACAATTATACCTGTCAATGAAGCCCGATGATTGTAATCAATTAGCCAAGTTAGATGCCTGTGTTAAGGAAATCAAAGCTTGGATGACTTGTAATTTTCTGCTATTAAACCCAGATAAGACTGAAGTCATTCTTGTTGGTCCAAAAACGCTTAGAAATACCTTTCCAAATCAAACTCTTAATTTGGATGCTGCTACTCCTACTCTGAATAGTTCTGTGAGGAACCTTGGAGTTATTTTTGATCAAGATCTGTTCTATAATTCACATATTAAATTTGTTTCTAAGACTGCCTTCTATCATCTGCGCAATATTGCCAAGATTAGGAGCATCTCGTCTCTGATGTTGAGAAACTGATCCACGCTTTTGTTAGCTCTAGATTAGATTATTGTAACTCGTTATTATCAGGTTGTCCTAAAATATCTTTAAAAAGTCTTCAGTTGATCCAAAATGCTGCTGCAAGAGTTTTAACTGGTTCTAGAAAGAGAGATCATATCTCTCCGGTTCTGGCCTCCCTTCATTGGCTTCCCATAGAGTTTAGAATTAAGTTTAGAATCCTTCTTCTCACTTACAAAGCTCTTAATAATCAGACCCCCTTATATATAAAAGATCTGATATTACCCTATCATCCTAACAGAGCACTATGCTTCCAAAATGCTGGATTACGTGTAATACCTAGAATCTCCAAAAGTACAATGGGAGGCAGAGCCTTCTGCTATCAAACTCCTTTCCTGTGGAACCAGTTACCAATCTGGGTTTGGGAGTCAGACTCGATCTCTGTTTTTAAGAATAGGGTAAAAACCTTCCTCTTCAGTATAGCCTAAGATTAGGGAGGGATCTTGTCTCTTAACCCCGCTTTTGTTTTGCTGTTAATTAGATTCAGACTGCCGGGTGACCTCCAATAATGTACTTGGCTTCTTACCGTTAATGTTTGCTCTCTTTATGTCTGTTCTTTTCATCTTCTCTATCCCCTCACCCCCAGCCAGTCGCAGCAGATGACTGCCCCTCCCTGAGCCCTGTTCTGTTAGAGGTTTCTTCCTGTTAAATGGGAGTTTTTCCTCTCCACCATCGCTAAGTGCTTGCTCACAGGGAATCGTCTGATTGCTGGGTCTTTCTGCAATTGTGGGGTTTTCCCTACATTTGAAAGTGCTATGAAATTACTTTTGTTGTGATATGGCGCTATATAAATAAAGTTGAATTGAATTGAAATTGAATATGTTACACGATATAAAACCGACCAGTTTCACCACTGTGAGTTAGTACAGAGTTCCTGGAATCAGTGTAAAGATCAAGAGTACCTTAATGGTATTGATTATTTCCTGTGTAATACCACAGAGGTTGAGGATATCAAACATTGTTTTTCCATCCACTGGGTAAAATGCCTTTTTAACAACTATAAATACCAGTGTCATTTCTCTGTTAGTATTACACAGTTCCTCAATAATACATCTCAGCAATCGTATTTGAGAGTGAGTTGAGCTATCCTTTCTCAGGAGTGGATCTAGGGCTCCTACTTGTCTGTTGAGGATGAGCTTATCATAGATCTTAGATGCTATTGCTGTAAGATTGATTCCTCAATATTAAAATAGGTCTGAAAAAAATCACCTTTGTTTGGCACAATACCTGATGCTCTCCTGCTGACTGGACATACCAAGCTAATAAACACTTGGTTACAGAGGGTGCCATAAACGTGTGTGTGTGTGTGTGTGTGTGGTTTGTCAGGAAGCAAACATAAGTCCCAAAAGTTTCTTGAATAAGTAAACCAACTTTACTTAGGTTTTGTTTTGGAGCTACTCCGATGGTAATAAATAGTTGTGGCTTCCTTCCTGTTAGCTCATTATCTACATCCCATTGTGCTAAGTGTTGCAAGAAGCATGCAATTGTTGCACTGAATTGAATTTCTCCCCTAATATAGCCAGTGGGTTCATGATTGCAGACATCAGAAAGCTGCTCATGGGCAGTTGTGACATTTTGTTGCAGAGCTGTTTTTGGTGATTCATTATATCTTTAAGTAGCTGCATATATCTCCAGTCTTGCTTCATGGATAGATTTTAATAGGTGTAGGGATTTAACCCTTGCTGAGACTTTTTGGGAAGAGTTATTTTAATACCACTTACTATGTGCAGGATATTTGCTTGTCATGATTTATATGTAGGGCAGCACAGTGGTTAGCACTGTGGCAGCTAGGGGTGGGCAATATGGCCTAAAAATGATTTTCACGATAACGATATTTTTCATGATATTGCAGAATGCTGTTTTTTTTTTCTTTCAAATCTATGCAGAAAGGACAGTTGCACAGGCCCACATTATTTACCTTCAACATTCAGGAAAAACAAAACAAAAACTCTTATTTCTCCATTTTATAAACCGCAGCTCAGATTTAGTTTAAAATATTTTTTAGTTCTGTATCAAATATTGCAAGAAAATAATATAAACCGTTACATCTTAACTGTACACAGACATCGGGTTTT
Source organism: Pholidichthys leucotaenia (assembly GCA_020510985.1). NCBI lineage: Eukaryota > Metazoa > Chordata > Actinopteri > Cichliformes > Pholidichthyidae > Pholidichthys > Pholidichthys leucotaenia. Next base: position 302,560,176 of record CM035846.1, read on the forward strand.
ATGCTGAATCACTTTACCTGCTCCCGTTGCATGGGCCTGTCCTGGGGCTTTTGGCTCTTGTTGCACTGAACAGATGTTTTTTGTTTCTGTCTCTCTCTTCAGATGGTTTAATAAAATCAAGAGGAAGCTTGCAAAATGGAAGTAATATACAGCCACCTCGAGTGGCACATTGTCCATTAATACCGCTCCAGCAGTGTTGACGTGTGGAAGAAATGCAGGCAGATTATTCACACCGCTGCACCTAAACATGACAGCAGTCTGAAACATAAAGTGAAACTTAAATGTTTCCACTCAACTGGAGATGGTCTGACTTCGGAGCTGCAGCTTCCCGCTGCTATGTTCATTTTGCCATTTCTGTGTGGTGTGACGTCATCATGCAGCAGACCCCAAATATCACAATATTCATTTTTACACCGGTATCAAAAGTTATACCGGTATTATCATGAACGATACGATATGTCACATCCCTAGTGACAACACAGCAAGAATGTCATGGGATCGATCCCACTCCTGACTATTGTTGACCCTTCTGTGTGGAGTTTGCATGTTCTCCCTGTGTCTGCGTGGGTTTACTCCGGGTACTCCGGTTTCCTCCCACAGGCCAAAAGGCATGCAGGGTAGGTTAATTGGCATCAGCTGGGAATTCTAAATTGTCCTTAGGTATGAATGTGAGAGTGAATGGTTGTCTGTCTGTCTGTGTTGGCCCTGCGATGGACTGTTGATCTGTCCAGGGTAGACCCTGCCTCTCATCCAAAGATGATGGGTGAGAGGCAGCATCTTTTTCCATTCGTAGGAGGTAGGGCTGTCACAATAACCGCAATTATGTAATACTGCAGTATGGACACGCCTACCGCGGAGGAAAATGACCAACTGCAACAACCGCGGTGTTCACTTTTTTTTGTGTGTGTGTGGCTATATCTCATTGTTCACTTATGTGCCCCTCTTGATTATTAAATAAATTGCTAAAATGAAGTGCATTTTTTATTACCAACAGCATGTTTGCACCTGGTACTCTAGAAGCTTCCACAGCACACGGCACTACCGCCATTTGAGGCATTCTTTCCAGACTGACTCCAGCAGGCAGTTTGTGGGGAAAGCGTTTGGACTCCTTGTTAAATACAGCCATTAACATTGAGCACTGAAAGGGCACAAAGCATGTGATTTCCTTCTGAGCAGAGTGTGTATGGTCCTGACTGTGTATGCTCCTGTCTATGAGCTCCGAGAGCAGCTTGTTTGAACGAGATTTTTCGGACAGCGGCAAAAATCAGAGACAAGAACCACGCAGGGTCCTGTACGGAGACTGTCCTGCTTATAAGCTGAATGTCGCTGCAGTCTCCAGTCCACACACCCCTTAGTTACCGCCACTGCTTTATGAAAATGATCTTTTTTTTTAACAGAATCAGCAGTTCATGCCTGTATATAGGCTGCGTGCCCACCAAATGACTTTTTTGTTGCCCGACCGCCCTGAGCATTTTTTTTTTCAGCGTTTGTGCACAGTGCTCTGGGGGAAAAAAAAGTCTGTGCCCTCTATCTCAATACTTCCACCTTTTCTATTGTCAGACTTTCTACTGATTTTGTTTTAATATCAGTCTCTAAATAACAGTGGACAGGGAATGTTTTCTAGCAGCTCTGGATGTAAAAGACGATAACACGGAAAGCAGGAGTCTGAGTACAGAGGAGTACCGGCGTCCTATGTCCTGCCCACGCAGCAGTTCTGATTGGCTGCTTGGTCTGGCATTGACGGGCTCAGCTGCAGTCTCTGAAAAGTTGAACTGTTTTCAGCTCTGAGCGCCCTGAGTGGCGCAACAAAAAACGGCCACCGCCGAGAGCATTTTAGTGCCGAGGGTGCTTTGCGCTGTAAATGCTGGACTACATAGAGAATGATTGGAAAATAGCCACCCAGCGTGGACAAAACCCATTTGGTGGACACGCAGCCTAAAGAGTGGAGTGCCGCACAGTTGTAACACATGCCCATAAAGTTGAGAGCGAGCTGCAGCGAGACTCTCACAGCTTCCCTCATTTGCCACCTAAGTTATAAACCCTGTTTAAATTACGAATCCAAAGGGTCCTAAAAACGTTTGTAATAATACTGCATACCGTGGTATTGAGCTGTCCACCGTCACCGCAGGGGAGATTCCTCTACCGCGACAGCCCTAGTGGGAGGGCTCCTGCCCCTCTCCCGCTTAATCCGAAAAGGATTAAGCAGTAGAAGATGAATGGATGGATGGATGGAGTCTTGGTCATCATTACGGATGCACAATCGATTGTATACTTCACTGACTGCTGAGAAAACTCCAAGTGTTACTGTAAAAAACTCCATGCCTAAGACTACAATCAATGATCTGACCACGTTCAGGCTGTTGATTAATTGCTTCTTTGCTGTCAATGAAGCCTGTTCCAGTTTATATCATGCTTGCTTCATTTAAACTCAGGCTTGCTCAGGCAAGAGCAGATTTTGAAATACTACTGCTACGTTTTGAAATATTAAATAGTGTAGCATTGGAATATTAACACTTAATTGACTTCCGAGTAAATGCCGATAAAATGTCGATTACTTTATATTTACTGTCAATACTGTCAGTTAATTGAATATTCCGCAGTCCTTTGCCATTGGAGTTTATTTAGTAGGAAATGTAAAGTGCTGATGTACATTTAGCTTGTAACAGACATATATTCAGACTTCTCTACAGCTTATTGGTGGAGGGTGTTTGAAAAAGTATGGACAGATCATCACTTTAAATGCAAGAGACTTGGGGGTTTTGACTTAAGACCCTGACCACTTCAGTCAGCCTGAAATATAGTGTACAGTTCTAGGCTTATCACACAGTAGCCGTCTCAGCAGTGAGTGAAGTGAGTCATGCTTGCATCTGCACTCTCTGTCATGTTCTGTGCCTCATCAGGACACATTCAGCTAATCCTCAATCATTATTTTTTTTTCCACAATATCTTTATTGAACCTTTTTTTTTTTAACAAACATGATACAAACAATCAAACACTAATGCTAAAGTACTACAAAAAAAAAAAAATGCACTAAAAACACCAACAACCACCAACAAAATCAAGTCTTCAACAATGCTCCTCTGTTTAGTCTAGACAATCCAATACATAAGTATACATATTATGTTCACCAGTTTGGAATTTACAAGGTCCACACACATCATTCACCTTCTTCTTCAAGAGTTATGTTTAAATTTTTTACATAATCAATAAAAGGTCTCCATATATTCTCAAACACAATTTCCTTTGATTTCAGTATATATGTTATTCTTTCTAATGGAAGGTTTGTTAACATCTGTCTTAACCACTGAGTCACATCTGGTCTATGAGTCTTTTTCCATAATAGTGCAATACATTTTTTGGCATTAAGCAAACTGAGGTCTATGAATGTTCTTTCACTTTTATTAAAATTATGCTTTTCTGGGTACAGACCCAACAAAAACAGTTTAGGATTCAGTATGATTTGTTTTGAGATTATTTTTTCAATTGTTACCCTCACCTCTTCCCAAAACATTCTTATTAATCTACATTCCCATAAACAATGAAATAGGGTTCCTTTACTTTCCATGCATTTTGTGCATGTATCTGGTATATTTTTGTTATATCTATTTAACTCCTCCGGTGTAACATACATCCGCATTAACCATTTGAAATGTATCAATTTAAGGCGTGCATTTATTGATTTGGTTTGAGCTTCTGTACAAGCCAATTCCCATTGTTCCTCCGAAATTTCAATTTGCAGATCTTCTTTCCAGTAGTTTAATCTTTTCAGTGAATTTTCACTTGCAGATAGTGTCAATGAGTTATAAAACTCTGAAATAATACCCTTTCTTTTACTATCTTTCATCATCATTTTTTCCAAGGATGAATAAATAGGTCGAGTGAGAGCTTTATTTTGATTTGATCGAATAAAGTTTCTAAGTTGAAGATATTTAAAAAAATGTGTTCTATTGAGATTAAATTTGATCCTCAGCTCTTCAAAAGACATTATGTTGTCTGCACATGGCAAATATAAATCCTGAATCTTTTGTATCCCTTTTAAATTCCATACTTTAAATACAGCGTCCGCTCTCCCTGGTTTAAAATATTGATTACCCCATATTGGACTAAATTGTGACAATAACTGTGGTTCTTTTAAATAGTTTTTAGCTTCACACCATATTTTGATCATATGCTTTACAAATGGATTTTTAACTTGTTTTTGTAATTTTTTTGCCGAATCTGAGTATATGAATATGGGAAGAGGTAAAGGTAAATTGTATGATTCCATTTCAGTCCAGTGAGGGAGATCATTTGATGAAAAATAATATGTCATAGACCTCAGTTGTGCCGACCAATAATACAACATAAAATTTGGACATTTCAGACCTCCACGATCAAATGGTAAATATAATAAAGACAGACGTAATCTAGCCCTCCTGTTGTTCCATATAAATTCCACTAACTTTTTTTTTATTCTTGAGAATAGATCTAAAGGTGGTGATAAGGGAATGTATTGAAATAAATAAAGTATTTTAGGTAAAATATTACTTTTAAGTATATTGATTCTCCCGATCATCGACATTGGTAGTGACATCCATCTCTGAGTTAACTCATTGATATCTGACATTAAGGCTTCATAGTTGACGCTGGCGACTGATTCTAGCTTAGGCATAATTTGGATTCCTAAATATTTAAACTGATTTACAACATTGAATTGATTTGCCTCAGAGGCTGGGTAATTTCTCTGGGTCTCATTTAGCATTAATATTGAAGATTTAGTTTTATTTATTTTATATCCTGATATTTCCCCAAAATTCTTTATTAAATTCAACAAGGTTGGAATTGATTTTTTTAGATTCGACATAAACAAAATTATATCATCGGCGTACAGGGAGATTTTATGTTCTGTTGGCCCAACTTTAATTCCATATATTTGTGAATGTAAACGTATCGCTATCGCTAAAGGTTCAATTGCCATAGTAAACAGTAAAGGTGAAAGTGGACAGCCTTGTCGACATCCTCTATTGATTTTTATTGGTTTTGAAATATTGTTATTTGTTAGGATTTCTGCTGCAGCATTATTGTATATTATTTGAACCCATTTTATGAAATTATTTCCAAGTCCAAACCTTTGTAGGACTTCAAAAAGAAAGGGCCATTCAACTCTATCAAAGGCCTTTTCGGCGTCCAATGATAGGAGAGCTGTATCCGGTGCTTCTTTATTAAAATAAATAATATTAAATAGTCTTCTTACATTATGGAAGCCTTGTCTACCCTTTATAAAGCCATTCTGATCTCGATTAATAATATTTGGTAAAATTTCTTGTATTCGTCTTGCTAAAATTTTACAGATTATCTTAAGGTCGGCGTTTAATAGGCTTATTGGTCTCATATTTTCACATTTATTAGAGGGCTTACCTGGTTTTGGCAGCAGTATAATTAAGGCATTATTTATGTATGATGGTAAATTATTATTTTGAAATGCTTCTAAAACCATTTCCAAAAAAGGTTTTATTAATTTATTCTTAAATTTTTTATAAAGGTCAACTGGAAGACCATCTGGTCCTGCACTTTTTCCTGATTTCATATTATCAATGGCTAGCCCAACTTCTTCTTGACTAATTTTAGACTCCAATATCTCCTTGTTTTCATTTGGTATACACGGTATAGATAGTTCGTTCAAAAACCCATTTAGTTTTGTTAAATCAGGTTCATTTTTGGTATCATATAATTTTTCATAGTAATCTCTAAAGGCTCTATTAATTTCTAAAGGATCTATAACTACCTGTCCATTACTTATAATACTGGTAATTGGTGTTTTAATTTCCAATTGTTTAATCTGCCATGCTAATAATTTTCCTGATTTTTCACCTTGTTCATAAAAAGATTGTTTCAATCTTAGAAGACTCGAGGCAGCTCTATTCGCTGATTTTTTGTCGTATTCAGCTCTCAAAATCAGTAATTCATTCTCCAACCTTGGGTCACTTCCTGCATACACTTTTTCCTGAAGACTTTTTATTTTATGTTCCAATTTAGCTCTCTCCTCTCGAGTCTTCTTAGATTTTGATCCTGTATAACTAATAATATGTCCCCTAATAAAAGCTTTGAAAGCCTCCCACTTTACACATGCTGATGTTTGTGTAGTATTGATGTCAAAGAACTCGTCTATCTGTTTTTCTATATACTTGACAAATTCCTCATCCTGAAGCCATTTATGCTGAAATTGCCATCTACCTGATTCCTTTGTCAATTTTTTATCTACATATATTAGACAACAGGGTGCATGATCAGAGATCACGATGTTATCATAAAAGCAGTTTTGAATCTTGGACCTTAATTCTGTGGAAATCAAAAAATAATCAATACGTGAGAATGTCTTGTAGGTACTGGAATAACAAGAATAGGCTTTAACTTGTGGTTTCATTTCTCTCCATATATCTAACAATCTCAATTCTTTCATAAAATGATTAATAGTCATCCTACATCCAATGTGCGTACAATCCAGTCCTGTTGATCTATCCACACCTGGATTCAATGTACAATTAAAATCCCCTGCTATTATATGTTGCCCTGTAAGTGATGATAAGATGAGAAATAAATTAGCAAAGAACTTCTGATCATCTATATTGGGACCATATAAGTTCACAAGATTTATATTTTCTAATAGCAAAGAACCTTGAATGATTACATATCTTCCAAATTTGTCTCCAATTACATTTTTCACTTGAAAAGGAACTGATTTATGTATGAGAGTCATAACTCCCCTGGCTCGGGATGAAAATGAAGAGGTGAATACACTTCCCTGCCATCTACTCCTAATTCTTTTAACATCCTCCTCTATCAGATGAGTTTCTTGTAAAAACACAATTCTTGAACCCATGTCCTTTATTTTATTCATAACTTGTTTAAGTTTTTTTAAATTTTGTAGACCTCTGCAATTCCATGAAGTTAAATTAAGATTAACACTTTGGTCCATGATCAATAGAGAGTTTGGGATTACCTTGCAGTGTAAACATGCTCATACAGAGAAGCAAAAACATGAGTGGTTGAACATTCATCCTACAAACTACACACAAACAAATTTCCCCTTCCCACATTTGTGGCAAACCCCCCAAAATCAAAAGAAAAATTCTGTCTCCCGATATAGCCATCGACCGTTCCACACCCACGGGGAACAGCCTAAGCCACTCCTTCTTCATCCTCCCAATCACCCCAACTCTACTGCTTTTAATGACGTAACATTAACTCTCCTCTGTAGTTTTCCAACTTAACTCCAAAATTTTTAACAACTTTGTACATCATAGTTTTTTTTTTGTTTGTTTTGTTTTTGTTTTGTTTTTTTAATATATAATACAATCTATATTTTGTAAACTTACTATTTACTTCAAGTCAGTCAGATGCCTGTGCAAATGCTTAATTATTCTACCTTATATTTTGTTCATGCTTAGCTCCCACCAGTCTCTTCTTCTTCTTTGATCTTCTTGATGAACTCCTGCGCCTCCTCTGGGGTCTTGAAGATGTGGGTTCTGCCCTCATACGTGGTCAGCAGTTTCGCAGGATAGATTACACCATGACGAATCCCAAGGTTGCGCAGCTCCTTACGTACGGGATCAAACTGCTTCCTCAATTGCTGGATTCCTGTGGCCAAATCTGGGTAGAACCGCACCTGCTGGTCCTGGTGTTTAATCTCTCCTTTTTTAGCTCGTGCAGCGTTGAAGATCTTCATCCTGTCTCTGTTGCTAAGAAACTTCATAATTAAGGTCCTCGGCGGTCCCTTATCTCTCCGTGGGCCAATACGATGTGCTTTTTCCAGAACCACTGCTGATTGCAACTCCTCGCTGCCCAGCACCTCCGGAATCCACTTTTCCAGAAAGGAACATACGTCCCGACCTTCTGATTCCTCTGGAAGACCCACCAGCCTCAAATTATTCTGTCTCGACCGAGATTCCAAATCCAAAATATTATCTTCCAGAGATTTATTTTTTTTTTCCAAAGTGCGCACCTTTAATTGAAGACGGGTGACGTCATCTTCAGCACTAGCGAGACGGAGCTCCATCTGCGCCGTTCGTTCTACACAGTCACCCAATTCCTTTCTTATTCCTTCCAACGCTGTCATAATCCCATCAAATCTAGAGGAAAAGTCCGCTCTCATTGAACTCATGGCAGCCATCAGCGCATCTGCGCCTCCCCGCGCAGACATCGCACCGTTGCCAGCCTCCTCCGCCATATATGGAGTTTTGTTTACTGCGTCACAGACCTGAAAGTCCGTTAATTTGGACTGTTTCGGCGGCTCGCTTTTTCCTTTTCCTGGTTTTCCAGCCTTAGGCTTCGCCGACATATCCTCGCCCAAATGCTGGGATACGTTCTGTCCCAAATGAGAGAGTTATTTGCCGATTTTTTTTTTTTCCAGGAGCAGAGCAGAGCGAGACACGTCCGTCCTACGTGGCAGCCATAACCGGAAGTCCTCAATCATTATTTAAGTTTTTTAAGACCTCAGAGACACAGAGATGGGAACATTTTTTCAGAGATCGTCTCAGTGTTCTCGTTAATGATGACACCTTCAAGCTCTCGAACTCCTTTTGAGAGGATGTATGAGGCACCGCTGCTACTCTTCTGTTTTCAGTTGCACATCAAATTCTTTGAAGACATATTTTAAAGATTTATTTTATGCATGTGCTTACTGTGGTGATAGTGGTGACTGGGGACTGTTTTTCTCCAACCTCGCACAGTAGCCGCAGTATTTTATTTTATTTTATGTTATTTATTTTTTACCAAATCTGAAAAATAAAAAAGGGGGGATTCTGTGACTGACGGCCAATTCTGGCTTCAGGAACACAGCCACTCGTTACTGTCAGTAAAGCCTGGTCACATTATTACCTTCGCCAAGGAGGTAATGTTTTTACCGGGGTTTGTCTGTCTCTCTGTCTGTCTGTCTGTCTGTTACCAACATAACTCAAAAGTTATGAACAGATTTTGATGAAATTTTCAGGAAAGGTGTGTAATGGAATGGGGAACAAATGATTGGATTTTGGTGATGATCTGAGAGTGCATACCTACACCAAGGGCTTTGTTTGTATTTGTGCAGCAGGATTACACAAAAACTACTTTATGGATTTGGATGAAATTTTCACCAGAGGTGGTTCTTGGGCTATAGAGGAACCCATTGTATTTTGGTGATGATCTGAGAATTCATACCTCAGCCAAGGCTCTTATCTTCTCACAGTGTGTTAGCAACAATACTCCAAAACTGATGGAAAGACTTTGATGCCATTTTCACCACAAGTGGCGATAGGCCTACACACAAACCCATTACATTTGGGAGGTGATCCATGACAAACGGAAGAAGCTTTGGCGGAGGTATGCGCTCTGAGTGCTTTTCTAGTTAGAAATTTACTCTTTTGGTGTTGTCATAAATTGTCAGGGAGTTGAGGTAATAAAGTTCTCTGGAGGAGACCCAGGCTGTGTTTGCTCTGGCAGTGATTTGTACATCTGGGCGTCCATGGCTTGGAGGGAAGTGGGCCCTGAACTGCCTCCCATTCAAATCATTTTCCTGGCACTATAATTTGATGGGGATTTGTGGGAGTGTGTCTTAAATCATGCTGCTTCTATTTATATGGATGCCGAGAGAAACACATCTTCATCTTGCCTGCACTACAGTTGTATGTACAGCAATATGACAATAAAGTTTAATTTGATTTGAAATTGTTATATTGATGCAGCTGGAATGAGCCTTAAACTCCAGACCAACTTGCAGTTATCATATCACCTTTGACTCCTGAGCAACAATATACTTTGTAGAAAACTGGACTCTTCGTGTCATGTTATCTGCTGACTTTGATCTCCCAGTTTTGGGGTTATTTAGCCTGTATACTCCACTTACCACTAAGACTTCTCTTGACTTGAGACTTCTTGATCTTCTTTTTTTTTCCCACAATATCTTTATTGAACCTTTTTTTTTAACAAACATGACACAAACAATCAAACACTAACACTAAAGTACTACAAAAAAAATGCACTAAAAACACCCACAACCACCAACAAAATCAAGTCTTCAACAATGCTCCTCTGTTTAGTCTAGACAATCCATTACACAAGTATACATATTATGTTCACCAGTTTGGAATTTACAAGGTCCACACACATCATTCACCTTCTTCTTCAAGAGTTATGTTTAAATTTTTTACATAATCAATAAAAGGTCTCCATATATTCTCAAACACAATTTCCTTTGATTTCAGTATGTATGTTATTCTTTCTAGTGGAAGGTTTGTTAACATCTGTCTTAACCACTGAGTCACATCTGGTCTATGAGTCTTTTTCCACAGTAGTGCAATACATTTTTTGGCATTAAGCAAACTGAGGTCTATGAATGTTCTTTCACTTTTATTAAAGTTATGGTTTTCTGGGTACAGACCCAACAAAAACAGTTTAGGATTCAATATGATTTGTTTTGAGATTATTTTTTCAATTGTTACCCTCACCTCTTCCCAAAACATTCTAATTATTCTACATTCCCATACACAATGAAATAGGGTTCCTTTACTTTCCATGCATTTTGTGCACGTATCTGGTATATTTTTGTTATATCTATTTAACTCCTCCGGCATAACATACATCCGCATTAACCATTTAAAATGTATCAATTTAAGACGTACATTTATTGATTTGGTTTGAGCTTCTGTACAAGCCAATTCCCATTGTTCCTCTGAAATTTCAGTTTGCAGATCTTCTTTCCAGTAGTTTAATCTTTTCAGTGAGTTTTCACTTGAGGATAGTGTCAATGAGTTATAAAACTCTGAAATAATACCCTTTCTTTTATTATCTTTCATCAACATTTTTTCCAAGGATGAATAAATAGGTCGAGTGAGAGCTTTATTTTGATTTGATCGAATAAAGTTTCTAAGTTGAAGATATTTAAAAAAATGTGTTCTATTAAGATTAAATTTGATCCTCAGCTCTTCAAAAGACATTATGTTATCTGCACATGGCAAATATAAATCTTGAATCTTTTGAATCCCTTTTAAATTCCATACTTTAAATACAGCATCCGCTCTCCCTGGTTTAAAATATTGATTACCCCATATTGGGCTAAATTGTGACAGTAAGTTCTTTTAAATAGTTTTTAGCTTCACACCATATTTTGATCATATGCTTTACAAATGGATTTTTAACTTGTTTTTGTAATTTTTTTGCCGAATCTGAGTATATGAATATGGGAAGAGGTAAAGGTAAATTGTATGATTCCATTTCAGTCCAGTGAGGGAGATCATTTGATGAAAAATAATATGAAAAATAATATGTCATAGACCTCAGTTGTGCCGACCAATAATACAACATAAAATTTGGACATTTCAGACCTCCACGATCAAATGGTAAATATAATAAAGACAGACGTAATCTAGCCCTCCTGTTGTTCCATATAAATTCCACTAACTTTTTTTTAATTCTTGAGAATAAATCTAAAGGTGGTGGTAAGGGAATGTATTGAAATAAATAAAGTATTTTAGGTAAAATATTACTTTTAAGTATATTGATTCTCCCGATCATCGACATTGGTAGTGACATCCATCTCTGAATTAACTCATTGATATCTGTCATTAAGGCTTCATAGTTGACACTGGTGACTGATTCTAGCTTAGGCACAATTTGGATTCCTAAATATTTAAACTGATTTACAACGTTGAATTGATTTACCTCAGGGGCTGGGTAATTTCTCTGGGTCTCATTTAGCATTAATATTGAAGATTTAGTTTTATTTATTTTATATCCTGATATTTCGCCAAAATTCTTTATTAAATTCAACAAGGTCGGAATTGATTTTTTAAGATTCGACATAAACAAAATTATGTCATCGGCGTACAGGGAGATTTTATGTTCTGTTGGTCCAACTTTAATTCCATATATTTGTGAATGTAAACGTATCGCCATCGCTAAAGGTTCAATTGCCATAGTAAACAGTAAAGGTGAAAGTGGACAGCCTTGTCAACATCCTCTATTAATTTTTATTGATTTTGAAATATTGTTATTTGTTAGGATTTCTGCTGTAGCATTAGTGTATATTGTCTGAACCCATTTTATGAAATTATTTCCAAGTCCAAACCTTTGTAGGACTTCAAAAAGAAAGGGCCATTCGACTCTATCAAAGACCTTTTCGGCGTCCAGTGATAGGAGAGCTGTATCCGGTGCTTCTTTATTAGAATAAATAATATTAAATAGTCTTCTTACATTATGGAAGCCTTGTCTTCCCTTTATAAAGCCATTCTGATCTCGATTAATAATATTTGGTAAAATTTCTTGTATTCGTCTTGCTAAAATTTTACAGATTATCTTAAGGTCGGCATTTAATAGGCTTATTGGTCTCATATTTTCACATTTATTAGAGGGCTTACCTGGTTTTGGCAACAATATAATTAAGGCATTATTCATGTATGATGGTAAATTACTATTTTGAAATGCTTCTAAAACCATTTCCAAAAAAGGTTTTATTAATTTATTCTTAAATTTTTTATAAAGGTCAACTGGAAGACCATCTGGTCCTGCACTTTTTCCTGATTTCATATTATCAATGGCTAGCCCAACTTCTTCTTGACTAATTTTAGACTCCAGTATCTCCCTGTTTTCATTTGGAATACACGGTATAGATAGTTCGTTCAAAAACCCATTTAGTTTTGTTAAATCAGATTCATTTTTGGTATCATATAATTTTTCATAGTAATCTCTAAAGGCTCTATTAATTTCTAAAGGATCTATAACTACCTGTCCTTTACTTATAATACTGGTAATTGGTGTTTTAAATTCTAATTGTTTAATCTGCCATGCCAATAATTTTCCTGATTTTTCACCTTGTTCATAAAAAGATCGTTTCAATCTTAGAAGACTCGAGGCAGCTCTATTCGCTGATTTTTTTTTGTCATATTCAGCTCTCAAAATCAGTAATTCGTTCTCCAACCTTGGATCACTTCCTGCATACACTTTTTCCTGAAGACTTTTTATTTTATGTTCCAATTGGGCTCTCTCCTCTCGAGTCTTCTTAGATTTTGAACCTGTATAACTAATAATATGTCCCCTAATAAAAGCTTTGAAAGCCTCCCACTTTACACATGCTGATGTTTGTGTAGTATTGATGTCAAAGAACTCATCTATCTGTTTTTCTATGTACTTGACAAATTCCTCATCCTGAAGCCATTTATGCTGAAATTGCCATCTACCTGATTCCTTTGTCAATTTCTTATCTACATATATTAGACAGCAGGGTGCATGATCAGAGATCATGATGTTATCATAAAAGCAGTTTTGAATCTTGGACCTTAATTCTGTGGAAATCAAAAAATAATCAATACGTGAGAATGTCTTGTAGGTACTGGAATAACAAGAGTAGGCTTTAACTTGTGGTTTCATTTCTCTCCATATATCTAGCAATCTCAATTCTTTCATAAAATGATTAATGGTCATCCTACATCCATTGTGTGTACAGTCAAGTCCTGTTGATCTGTCTATACCGGGATTCAATGTACAATTAAAATCCCCTGCTATTATATGTTGCCCTGTAAGTGATGATAAGATAAGAAATAAATTAGCAAAGAACTTTTGATCATCTATATTGGGACCATATAAGTTCACCAAATTTATATTTTCTAATAGCAAAGATCCTTGAATGATTACATATCTTCCAAATTTGTCTCCAATTACATTTTTCACTTGAAATGGGACTGATTTATGTATGAGAGTCATAACTCCCCTGGCTCGGGATGAAAATGATGAGGTGAAAACACTTCCTTGCCATCTACTCCTAATTCTTTTTACATCCTCCTCTATTAGATGAGTTTCTTGTAAAAACACAATTTTTGAACCCATGTCTTTTATTTTATTCATAACTTGATTAAGTTTTTTTTAAATTTTGTAGACCTCTGCAATTCCATGAAGTTAAATTAAGATTAACACTTTGGTTTATGATCAATAGGGAGTTTGGGATTACCTTGCAGTGTAAACATGCTCATACAGAGAAGCAAAAAAATGAGTGGTTGAACATTCATCCTACAAACTACACACAAACAAATTCCCCCTTCCCACATTTGTGGTGATCCCCCCAAAATCAAAAGAAAAATTCCGTCTCCCGATATAGCCATCGACCGCTCCACACCCACGAGGAACAGCCAAAGCCACTCCTTCTTCATCCTCCCAATCACCCTAACTCTACTGCTTTTAATGACGTAACATTAACTCTCCTCTGTAGTTTTCCAACTTAACTCCAAAATTTTTAGCAACTTTGTACATCATAGTTTTTTTTTGTTTTTTTTTAATATATAATACAATCTATATTTTGTAAACTTGCTATTTGCTTCAAGTCAGTCAGATGCCTGTGCAAATGCTTAAATATTCTACCTTATATTTTGTTCATGCTTAGCTCCCACCAGTCTCTTCTTGGATCTTCTTGATGAACTCCTGCGCCTCCTCTGGGGTCTTGAAGATGTGGGTTCTGCCCCCATACGTGGTCAACAGTCTCGCAGGATAAATTACACCATGACGAATCCCAAGGTTGCGCAGCTCTTTACGTACGGGATCAAACTGCTTCCTCAATTGTTGGATTCCTGTGGCCAAATCTGGGTAGAACCGCACCTGCTGGTCCTGGTGTTTAATCTCTCCTTTAGCTCGTGCAGCGTTGAAGATCTTCATCCTGTCTCTGTTGCTGAGAAACTTCATAATTAGGGTCCTCAGTGGACCCTTATCTCTCCGTGGGCCAATATGATGTGCGCTTTCCAGAACCACTGCTGATTGCAGCTTCGTGTTGCCCAGCGCCTCCGGAATCCACTTTTCCAGAAAGGAACATGAGTCCCGACCTTCGGATTCCTCCGGTAGACCCACCAGCCTCAAGTTGTTCCGTCTCGACCGGGATTCCAAATCCAGGACATTATCTTCCAGACATTTATTTTTTTTTCCAAAGTGCGCACCTTTAATTGAAGACAGGTGACGTCACCTTCAGCACTAGAGACACAAAGCTCCACCTGCGCCATTCGTTCTACACAGTCACCCAATTCCTTTCTCATTCCTTCCAACGCTGCCATAATCCCATCAAATTTAGAGGAAAAGTCTGCTCTCATTGAACTTATGGCAGCTAGCACCGCACCTGTGCCGTTTCCCGCAGATACCGCACCGCTGTTAGCTTCCTCCGCCATATATGGAGCTTTATCTGCTGCGTCACAGACCTGAAAGTCTGTTAATTTGGACTGTTTCGGCGGCTCGCTTTTTCCTCTACCTGGTTTTCCAGCCTTAGGCTTCACCGACATATCCTCACCCAAACGCTGGGATACGTTCTGTCCCAAATGAGAGAGTTATTTGCCGATTTTTTTTCTCCAGGAGCAGAGCAGAGTGAGACGTGTCCTTCTCACGTGGCAGCCATAACCGGAAGTCCCTTCTTGATCTTCTTACTCTTTTTTTCTCCCTCACGTATTAATGTCATCTGAGATTGCCATTTTGGTGCACAATTGGCATGCAGTTTTCCTCTAATGGTGCAGGTCAGTAGTCAGGATTTTCTTTCTGTTCTTAGTCTTGGCAACTTATATCCAACGCTGGTTTCACACAAACTTATTGGGTCTGCTGCTGCAGCCATGGAAAGCATAATCAGGCAGTTGTGCTAAAAGTAAGTGTTACAAATATAACTTGCATCTTACGCAGTCAAAATGAGCACAAATTGAGAGAGCTACAAACCTCTTAGTATGTAGACAAAATGTGCAGTATTTAATTTTTTTTTTAAATTTTTATTTGACCTTTATTTTATCTGGTAAAATGTTTGAGAACCAATTAAACCAAATTTACAAACATGACCTGGCCAAGAGGCCCCAGTAAAAAAGAAGAAGGAGAAACACATAGCTACATACAGATATAAGCATACCTAGTATAAAAAGAATAAAAATACACAGGTCATCATGGAACAACCACATAAATCGAAGGACAGAATAAATGGCAGAAGTAGAAGAAGTCAGCTAGTATTAACAGGATAGAGGGAATACTGTATGTGCATATGTGTGTAAGGAGAGAATGTATGCTCACAAATGTGGTCCAGGGTGATCAGCAAGAGCAGCAGTCAATTATAATCTGTTGGAGTTTAAACTTGAAAGTGGTAAAAATTGTCAAAGATGTGAGTTTAGGAGTATTTTGTAGATTGTTTCAGTCATTCGCTGCTGCAAAGTGAAAGGAGTTGCATCCAAAAATAGTAGAGGTATTGGGTAAGATGAACTTGATGTATTCACTTTACCTAGTATGATATTTATTATGGGCGAAGTGAAGAAGAGATGACCGATAGGGTGGTATCTTGCCCAGGATTGTCTTATAGACAAAGTGAAACCAGTGATGGAAGTGCCGGGTATGAAGGGAGGGCCAGCTCACCATTTTATAGCGATCACAGTGGTGAGTGTGAAAGGGTGCATTAGTGGAAAAGTGGATAGCTGAGTAATAAAGAGTGTCTGATTTATTGAGAGCAGTGCTTGATGCCATTTTGTAGCTGATGTCACTGTAGTCCAGAATTGGGAGTATTGTTAATAATGATGAGAGTGTGCTTGGCAACATGACTGAAGGAAGCTTTACTGGGAAAAAGGAAAGCTAGTCTAGCTTTGATGTTGGTCTGAAGGTGTTAATGTGTATGGAAAAGGACAGAGATTAATTCAGCCAGATGCCGAGATATTTGTAGGATTTGACATAATCCAAGGCTGAGCCATCAGCACAGCGGATCTTGGGGGTGCTGGAGGCATCATGTTTCCGATCAAAGATGATGCATTTGGTCTTATTGATGTTAAGGCAAAGATCGAGGTTGCGAAAGGACTGTTCTACAGAGGTGAGGCTGAGTTGCAGAGTTGATATTACAGAGTAGAGAGAAGGGCCAACTGCATATAAGATGGTGTCATCAGCATACAGGTGGATCCTGGAGCTTCCAGCAGCTTTGGGTAAGATAAGATAAGATAAGCCTTTATTAGTCCCACAATGGGGAAATTCCAGGATTGCAACAGCACAGGGATAGCAGCACTCAGAGCAATAATTTAGAAGATAGGAAATAAGAGCAGTGAATATACATATGTACACATAAATATATAAATATATACAGTATACACAGTGCAGAGCATTGTAGCTAGATGGAATAAACAGCATAACTGTCTATTTAGTTACCCACATACTGTAGTATGAATATGTACCCATACATATTGTCACCCTCCGTAGCGATTGATATTGTCCTAGTTGTACATGCAGTGGGGCAAAAAAGTATTTACAGTAGTCAGCCACCAATTGTGCAAGTTCTCCCACTTAAAAGATGAGAGAGGTCTCCAATTTCCGTCATAGGTATACCTCAACTATGAGAGACACAATGAGAAAAAAAAAATCCAGAAAATCACATTGAAGGATTTTTAATGAATTAATTGGTAAATTCCTTGGTAAAATAAGTATTTGGTCACCTACAAACAAGCAAGATTTCTGGCTCTCACAGACCTGTAACTTCTTCTTTAAGAGGCTCCTCTGTCCTCCACTCGTTACCTGTATTAATGGCACCTGTTTGAACTCATTATCAGTATAAAAGACACCTGTCCACAACCTCAAACAGTCAGACTCCAAACTCCACTATGGCCAAGACCAAAGAGCTGTTAAAGGACACCAGAAACAAAATTGTAGACCTGCACCAGGCTGGGAAGACTGAATCTGCAATAGGTAAGCAGCTTGGTGTGAAGAAATCAGCTGTGGGAGCAATTATTAGAAAATGGAAGACGTACAAGACCACTGATAATCTCCCTTGATCTGGGGCTCCACACAAGATCTCACCCCGTGAGGTCAAAATGATCACGAGAACAGTGAGCAAAAATCCCAGAACCACACGGGGGGACCTAGTGAATGACCTGCAGAGAGCTGGGACCAAAGTAACAAAGGCTACATCAGTAACACACTATGCCGCCAGGGACTCAAATCCTGCAGTGCCAGAAGTGTCCCCCTGCTTAAGCCAGTACATGTCCAGGCCCGTCTGAAGTTTGCTAGAGAGCATTTAGATGATCCAGAAGAGGATTGGGAGAATGTCATATGGTCAGATGAAACCAAAATAGAACTTTTTGGTAAAAACTCAACTTGTTGTGTTTGGAGGAGAAAGGACACCATACCTACTGTGAAGCATGGGGGTGAAAACATCATACTTTGGGGCTGTTTTTCTGCAAAGGGACCAAGACGACTGATCCGTGTAAAGGAAAGAATGAATGGGGCCATGTATCGTGAGATTTTGAGTGAAAACCTCCTTCCACCAGCAAGGGCATTGAAGATGAACTGAAGAAGAAGAAGAAGATGGAAGATGACTCTGCTTCCGGCTCTCAGAGAGAACAGACGCTTCTCTTCACTCCTCCTGCTCCCTCCCTCTCCTTCCCTACCTGACTGGATCCCAGCTTGCTATTGTCTGTGTCTGCGTCGTTCTTCTGGCTGATTCTTCTACTGCTGATTCTTGATCCTAACGGAAATTATGGATTTGGTAAGCTGGGCTTTGAACACAATTTACACTGTCTTTTCAACGAGGAAATCGGGCCTGGGGGAGCCCACCTGTCCTGCAGGTACTGCTGCTGCGGGTTATATAAGAGACGCATATAATTGGAAACTTATGTGTCTATGCAACCTTTCAATTGAAGATGCAGAAGACATATACCTATTCGATGCTACAATCTCAGGACTTCTACTGATCGGCTTTGGGATAGTCCTGGTGTATCGAAAATTGAAGAAGATGGACAGAGCTTATCAAAATGCTGACCCCGCGAAGCTCTTTCATCAATATGACCAGCTGGGGAGGACTCCGATAGCGGCTAATGGAGAACTGAACAGGAAGATTGGCAACATCACGATGGCGCTGGGAGCACTTCAGGAAATGATTTTAAAGCCTGGCAATGATGGAAATTATGGAGCACTGAACGCATAAGAGATGAAAAGTTTTTCTCTAACTGTGCTCATTCGACCTTGTTTTCGGCGCCCTCAGCACTCAGTCCTCCTGGTGAAGATAAGCAGTGGAAATGTTTTGGCTGATTTCTCTCCTTCATAAACAATCTGGCGTACAGTAATCTGAACTCTCAAGGACAGCGCATGTGACTGGCTCAGAGAATTTCCACCTGCCATGCACTGAGAGTTGATCTCACAAGGACATGCTCCTCTAAGTTTCAGACACTAGACATAACATCAGCTGAGAGAGGATTTTTGCTGTCCACCAGTAACTGATAACTGACACTCACTGCATTCATCATACACGACTGATTCACTTACACTGATGAACACACACATCCACTGTTCTCTCTGCTGTCTCTGTTATGTGAGGTTGATTGTCTGCTCTGTGCCATTGAGAGGTTTTTTTCATTGTAATCATAATCTGCTTACACAACTATAAGCTGTATTCTGATAACGAAGTTTTTTTCTCTCGCCTAATGTGTCATTCCCTGTCCCCCCTCCCCCTCTTATCCCTCACTGTTTTTGATGAGGCGCCTTGTTTACGGCTGCCGTGTCGTTGTGTTGCGCTTACACACGCGTCAATGTCAAGTCAAATTCCTCGTGTGTTTTTTTACATGCTTGGCAATAAAGCTTATTCTGATTCTGATGAAACGTGGCTGGGTCTTTCAGCATGACAATGATCCCAAACACCCTGCCCGGGCAACGAAGGAGTGGCTTCGTAAGAAGCATTTCAAGGTCCTGGAGTGGCTCAGCCAGTCTCCAGATCTCAACCCCATAGAAAATCTTTGGAGGGAGTTGAAAGTCCATGTTGTCCAGCGACAGCCCCAAAACATCACTGCTCTATAGGAGATCTGCATGGAGGAATGGGCCAAAATACCAGCAACAGTGTGTGAAAACCTTGTGAAGACTTACAGAAAACGTTTGACCTCTGTCATTGCCAGCAAAGGGTATATAACAAAGTATTGAGATGAACTTTTTTTATTGACCAAACACTTATTTTACCAAGGAATTTACCAATTAATTCATTAAAAATCCTTCAATGTGATTTTCTGGATAATTTTTTCTCATTTTGTCTCTCATAGTTGAGGTATACCTATGATGAAAATTGGAGATCTCTCTCATCTTTTAAGTGGGAGAACTTGCACAATTGGTGGCTGACTAAATACTTTTTGGCCCCACTGTATACTGGAGGGGGCCAATTTGTGTCTCTTGCGTCTTTTGCATTCAGTACTATTAGGTCGTCATGTTTTTTTGCTATCTGTGCACGCAGCTCTGCTTAGGTTATAAAGTCTGACAGCTGTAGGTAGGAAAGACCTGTGAAACCTCTCGGTTGTGCACCTAGGGTGATGTAGCCTACTGCTAAATGAGCTCATCAGTGTGTTCAGTATGTCCTGCATAGGGTGGGACTCGGACTCCAGCAGAGATGACAGTTTAGCCACCATCCTTCTCTCTCCTACCTCCTCCACTGGGTCAAGGCGCTGCCCCAGGACAGAGCTAGCTTTCTTGATCAGTTTGTTCAGTCTCTTCCTTTCGGATGCTATGATGCCACTGCCCCAGCAGACCACTCCAAAAGTGATGGCTGATGCCACCACCGAATCGTAGAAAGTCTTCAGGAGCACCCTTTGTACACCAAAAGACCTGAGCCTCCTCAGTAGGAACAGCTTGCGCTGTCCCTTCTTGTAGAGTGTGTCGGTATTGTGTGACCAGTCCAGTTTATTATTCAAATGAACACCCAGGTACTTGTAGGATGTCACCTTCTCAATGTCTGTTCCCTGGATGTTTACTGGTGCTGTGAGGGGTTGTCCTTACCTGCGGCAGTCCACCACCAGCTCCTTAGTTTTCCTCGCGTTGATCTGGAGGTAGTTCCGATGGCACCAGTCCACGAAGTCCTGGATAAGTCCTCAGTACTCAGCTTCATCTCCGTTGGAGATGAGGCCGACGTTCGCAGAGTCGTCAGAGAACTTCTGCAGATGGCAGTGTGTTGTGTGAGAAGTCCGCCGTATAAAGGGAGAACAGGAAGGGAGCCAAAACCGTACCCTGGGGGGGGGGCCCGTGCTGCCGATGATTGTGTCGGACACACAATCCCGAGTTCTCAAACTTTGGCCGGTTTGTGAGGTAGTCCAGGATCCATGATGACAGGTGCTGGTCCACCCCTGCGCACAGCAGCTTGCCCCTCAGGATCATCGGTTGGATGGTGTTGAAAGCACTGGAGAAGTCAAAGAACATGATCCTCACCGTGTTCCCAGGCTTCTTCAGGTGAGCTAGGGAACGGTAAAGAAGGAAGATCACTGCATTCTTCACCCCGATGCCATGCTGGTAGGCGAACTGGAGTGGATCCATAGCTGGCCCCACCAGGGGGCCGATGTGAGCAAGGAGCAGTCTCTCCAGGGTTTTCATTAGGTGAGACGTCAGGGCCACTGGCCTGTAGCTGTTCAGGTCTCTAAGGTGGGAAGTCTTTGGTACAGGTACCACACAAGATGTTTTCCACAACTATGGTACCCTCCCCAGCTTCAGGCTCAGGTTGAAGATGTGCTCCACAATCCTCGTGCTAATGCCGTCCGGTCCCGAGGCCTTCCTCGCCTTGATCTTCCTCAGCTCCGTCCTCACCTGGGTCTTAGTGAGGGTCAGGTTGGGGAGGCTGTGTGCTAGGAGTGTGGGGGTGTTGGTGGAAGGGGGTGTGGACAGCAGGTCTCGATGACTATAGAGGCAGCAGTGGTTGGTGTGCAGGCGGGGGGGAGGGCGGTTGGTCAAACCTATTAAAAAAACAGGTTCAGATTGTTCACCCCCCCACCCCCCGTGGCCTGGGAGGAGGTATTCTGGAGCCCAGAGATGCTTTTGAGGTTTCTCCAGACCCCGCTGATGTCACTCCGTTGCAGCTTGTTCTCCATCTTCTTCCTGAAGCTGTCCTTGCCTTCTCTTATCTTCCTCCTTAGCTCCCTCTGTACGGACTTCAGCATCTCCCTGTTCCCCGACCTGAAGATCCTCTTCTTCTCTCTCAGAAGTGTTTTTATAAGATAAGATAAGATAAGATAAGCCTTTATTAGTCCCACAACGGGGAAATTCCAGGATTGCAACAGCACAGGGATAGCAACACTCAGAGCAACAATCAGAAGGCAAGAAAAAATAAACAAGCAAGCAAGAGCAGCTAATATACATATGTACATATTACTATAAAATATATATATACACACACACAGACACACAGTGCAGAGCATTGTAGCTGGATGGAATAAATATATGAATATGTAAACACACAGTGCGGAGCAATGTAGCTAGATGGAATAATATGTAGATATATAAACACATCTAGCATTGTAGCTAGATGGAATAAATATATAGATATATAAACATAAACACACCCAGTGCGGAGCATTGTAGCTAGATGGAATAAATATGTAAATATATAAACACACACAGTGCAGAGCATTGTTGCTAGATGGGATGAAACAGCACAACCGTCTACTTAGTTATCCTACATGATATGATTATGTGCCCATACATATTCTCACTCTCCATAGCGACCGGTATTTTCCTAGTTGTATGCCGGAGGGGACCATTGTGTAAGTCTATTGCATCTTTTGCATTCAAAAAACTATTAGTTTGTTACGTCTTTTTGCTATCTCTGCGAGCAGCCCTGCTTAGGTTGTACAGTCTGACAGCCGTTGGTAGGAAGGACCTGCGAAACCTCTCGGTTGTGCACCTGGGATGATGTAGTCTGCTGCTAAATGAGCTCCTCAGTGCATTCAGTATGTCCTGCATAGGGTGGAACTCGGACTCCAGCAGAGATGACAGTTTAGCCACTGTCCTTCTCTCTCCTATCTCCTCCACCGGATCAAGGCGCTGCCCCAGGACAGAGCTAGCTTTCTTGATCAGTTTGTTCAGTCTCTTCCTATCGGCTGCAGTAATGCCACTGCCCCAGCAGACCACTCCAAAAGTGATGGCTGATGCCACCACCGTGTCATAGAATGTCTTCAGCAGCGCGCCTTGTACACCAAAAGACCTGAGTCTCCTCAGCAAGGAACAGCCTGCGCTGTCCCTTCTTGTAGAGTGCATCAGTATTGTGTAACCAGTCTAGTTTATTGTTCAGATGAACACCCAGGTACTTATAGGCTGTCACCATCTCGATGTCTGTTCCCTGTATATTTACTGGTGCTGTGAGGGGTTGTCCTTGCCTGCGGCAGTCCACCACCAGCTCCTTAGTTTTTCTCGCGTTGATCTGGAGGCAGTTCCGATGGCACCAGTCCACGAAGTCCTGGATAAGCCCTCTGTACTCAGCTTCATCTCCATTGGAGATGAGGCCAACGATCGCAGAGTCATCAGAGAACTTCTGTAGATGGCAGTGTGTTGTGTTGTGTGAGAAGTCCGCAGTATAAAGAGTGAACAGGAAGGGAGCCAACACCGTTCCCTGGGGGGCCCCCGTGCTACTGATGATCGTGTCGGACACACAGTCCCGGGTTCTCACAAACTGAGGCCGGTTCGTGAGGTAGTCCAGGATCCATGATGACAGGTGCTGGTCCACCCCTGCGCGCAGCAGCTTGTCCTTCAGGATCATCGGTTGGATGGTGTTGAAAGCACTGGAGAAGTCAAAGAACATGATCCTCACCATATTCCCGGGCTTTTCCAGGTGGGACAGAGAACGGTGAAGGCGGAAGATCACCGCATCCTCCACCCCAATGCCATGCTGGTAGGCGAACTGGAGTGGATCCATCGCTGGTTCCACCAGGGGGCGGAGGTGAGCAAGGAGCAGTACCTTCAGGGTCTTCATCAAGTGGGACGTCAAGGCCACCGGTCTGTAACTGTTCAGGTCTTTGGGGTGGGAAGTTTTTGGTACAGGTACCACACAAGATGTTTTCCACAGCTGTGGTACCCTCCCCAGTTTCAGGCTCAGGTTGAAGATGTACGTCACAATCCCACACAGCTGGTCTGCACAGGACTTGAGGAGCTTTGCGCTGATGCCGTCCGGTCCCGACGCCTTCCTCGCCTTGATCTTCCTCAGCTCCGTCCTCACCTGGGTCCTGGTCAGGGTCAGGATGGGGGGGCTGTGTGTTGGGAGTTGGGGGGTGTTGGTGGAGTGGGGAGTGGGCAGCAGGACTTGATTTCTTTAGAGGCAGCAGTGGTTGTTGTGCAGACAGGGGGGGAGGGCGGTTGGTCAAACCTATTGAAAAACAGATTCAGGTTGTTCGCCCACTCCCTGCCCCCCCGTGGCCTGGGGGGAGGTATTCTGGAGCCCAGAGATGGTTTTGAGGTTTCTCCAGACCCCGCTGATGTCGCTCTGTTGCAGCTTGTCTTCCATCTTCTTCCTGAAGCTGTCCTTGCCTACTCTGATCTTTCTCCTCAGCTCCCTCTGTACGGACTTCAGCATCTCTCTATTCCCCGACCTGAAGATCCTCTTCTTCTCTCTCAGAAGTGTTTTTATCTCAGGGTTGATCCAGGGTTTGTTGTTTGAGTGACGCCGTATGGTCTTGGTGGGAACGGATTTTTCCACACAGAAGCTGAGGTAGTCCGTGAAGGTGTGAGTGAGGCCATCGATGTCCTCACCATGTGGATCGCAGAGCTGCTTCCAGGCAGTGGCTTCAAAACAGCCCTTTAGGGTGTCCATTGTCTCCTCAGACCATAACTCCACAGTGTGCATGGCCGGAGGTTGTCTGTGCACTAGGGGTTTGTACACCGGCCGGAGATGAACCAAGTTGTGATCCGATCTCCCGAGTGGGGGGAGTTGTGATGAGGTGTACGCCTCCTTAGTGTTTGCGTAGAATAAGTCCAGTGTTTTATTGTCTCTAGTGTGGCATGTGACATACTGGGTGAACGTGGGTAGAATGGGAGATAGTGAAACATGGTTGAAATCGCCTGAGATGAGGAGAAGAGCATCTGGGTGTTCTGTCTGCAGCCTGCTGGTTACTGAATGGATGACGTCACGCGCTGTCCCAGCGTTTGCCGTCGGATTTGCATAAACAACAATGCAGATCACGCGTGAGTGTTCTCTCGGGAGATATGTAGGCCTCATGCTAACAGCTAGCAACTCAATGTCTTTGCTGCAGTGTCGTTGTTTAACAGTGATATGTCCCGGTCTGCACCAGTTGTTGTTAACATACATTATCACTCCACCGCACCTTGCTTTGCCACTGTCTGGTGTTCGGTCTGCCCGTATCATGTGAAAACCCTCCAGCTCAATGTTAGCATCTGCTGCTAGTTCAGTTAGCCACGTCTCAGTAAACAAAAGGAGAGAGCACTCCCGGTAAGTGCTATCGTAACGGCAGATAGCCGCTAGCTCATCTACCTTTCCCAGTATCGACCGTACATTTCCCATGACAATAGATGGAAGGGAGGGTCTGTACCTTATATTTTTTGTCCTCCGCCTTACTCCAGCCTGGCAGCCGCGGCGTTTTCGCCTCAGTTCTCTCGGTATGTCGAGTTTTTCCAATGGGACCGGGTGGCGGTTGAATGCTAGCAGCTCTTCCCTGCTGTATTGTATCCTGCTATAAACAGTGGCTCTGTCCTCCGGCTCAGGAGACATTTGGGACGATCTGTGTGTCCGTGATATAAGTGGAGAGGATATAAGTGGAGAGGATATAAGATGGTAGGATCTCGGGGTTGATCCAGGGTTTGTTGCTCGAGCAACACTGTATAATCTTTGTAGGTACGGTGTTGTCCACACAGAAGTTGATGTAGTCCATGATGGTGTGAGTGAGGCCGTCGATGTCCTCACCATGTGAATCGCAGAGCTGCTCCCAGGCAGTGATTTCGAAACAGTCCTTTAGCACGTCCATTGCCTCCTCAGACCATATCTTCACTGTGCGCATAACCGGAGGTTGTCTGTGTACTAGGGTTTTGTATTCCGGCCGGAGATGAACCAAGTTGTGATTTCAGATCTCCCAAGTGGGGGGAGTGGTGATGAGGTGTACGCCTCCTTAGTGTTTGCATAAAATAAGTCCAGTGTTTTATTGTGTCTGGTGTGGCATGTGACATACTGGGTGAATGTGGGCAGAATGGGGGACAGTGAAATATGGTTGAAATCACCGGAGATGAGGAGGAGAGCATCTGGGTGTTGTGTCAGCAGCCTGCCAGTTACTGAGTGAATGGTGTCATGCACTGTCCCAGCGTTTGCCGTCGGATTTGCATAAATAACAATGCAGATCACATGTGAGTATTCCCTTGGGAGATAAGCAGGCCGCGTGCTAACAGCTAGCAACTCAGTGTCTTTGCTGCAGTGTTGCTCTTTAACAGTAATATGTCCCGGTTTACACCAGTTGTTACTGACATACATTATCACTCCTCCGCCCCTTGCCTTCCCACTGTCTGGTGTCCAGTCTGCCTGTATTGTGTGGAAACCCTCTAGTTCAATGTTAGCATCTGTTGCTAGTTCTGTTAGCCATGTCTTAGTAAACAACATCATGCTAATTTCTCTGAAGGCGCATTCGTAGCGGGAGATAGCCACTAGCTCGTCAGTCTTATTGAGTAGCGATCGGACATTCCTCATAATAACGGATGGTAGGACGGGTCTGTACTTTATATTCCTCGTCCGCCATCTTACTCCGGCTCAACATCCATGCCGTTTTCGTCTTATTTCTCCCAGTATGATGAATTTTTGCATTAGCATCATGGGCCATTTAAGTGCTAACAGCTGGTCCCTGTTGTGCCGTATCCTGCCATAAACATTGGCTCTGTCCGCCGGCTCAGGAGACATTTGGGGCAATCTATGTGTCTGTGATTGATAAGGTGTCGCAGGATCAGAAAGTTTAGCAAGAGAAACCAGATAGTAAAAAATAAGAAATAGGAAGAAACTGAGCCGCTGTTGCAAAAAGGCAGCCAACTCATGTGGCACCGGAAGTCATAATAATACATTATTAATACATCATTCATGTAGATGGAGAATAAGGTTGGGCCCAAGATGGAACCCTGAGGCACACCTTTGGAGAGAAGTGGTTTGGACAAGATGTTTTCAGTCTTCGGCTGCTGCACATGATTATCAAGATAGTTGGCAAACCAGTCACAGCAGGTGGTGGACAGACCAATGCTAGAGAGCCTATGTAGGCTAGAGAGCCTACGTAGGAGGATCCCATGATCAAGTGATTAAGTAAATGTCAAAACATTTGCATAACCTATGTTAAATACAGCAAGAAAAATCAAAACTGTTAATAGAATGCCAAATCATCCATCTGGAAGCTATCTAGGTTTTTAGTTTGTCCTTGATGGGCAGTAAAAAAATGTGACAAAGCAGTCAATATTAGGTGTGCATTTTGCATGTAGAATTAGGGCTGTAGCAGTGATGAATTTTGTTGGACGATAAACTGTCCCGGAACATTTTTTCCTTTGGCTTAAAGACCTTGGTGCATTGGCAACATACTTTTCGGGGGGGGGGGCAGAAAACACATACCACTATTGTAACCGGAATATGTTAATTTTATGTTACAGGTGCATCTCACTAAATTAGAATGTCAACAAAAAGTTGACTTATTTAGGTAATTCAATTAAAAAAAATTAAACTTCTATATTATATAGAGTCATTACACAGAGAGTGATATATTTCAAGTGTTTATTTATTTTAATTTTGATGATTATGGCTTACAGCCCATGAAAACCCCAAATTCAGTTTCTCAAAAAAATTTGAATATTACATAAAATTAATTAAAAAAATCATTTTTTAATAGAAATGTTGGCCAACTGAAAAGTATGTCCATGTACACACTCAGTACTTGGTCGGGGATCCTTTTGGATTAATTACTGTATAAATGTGGTGTGGCATGGAGGTGATCAACCTGTGGCACTGCTGAGGTGTAATAAAGGTCCAGGTTGCTTCGATAGTGACCTTCAGCTCATCTACATTGATGAGTCTGGTGTCTCTCATCTTCCTCTTGACAGTATTCCATAGATTCTCTATGGGGTTTAGGTCAGGAGAGTTTGCTGGCCAGTTAAACACAGTGATGCCATGGTCATTAAACCAGGTTTTGAGACTTTTGGCAGTGTGTGGGTGCCAAGTCCTGCTGGGAAATGAAATCAGCTTCTCCATAAAGCTTTTCAGCAGAGGGAAGCATGAGGTGCTCTAAAATTTCCTGGTAGACGACTGTGCTGACTTTGGTCTTGATAAAACGCAGTGGACCAACACCAGCAGATGACATGATTCCTCAAATCATAACTGACTGTGGAAACTTCATACTAAACCTCAAGCAACTTAGATTCTGTGCCTCTCCACTCTTTCTCCAGACTCTGGGACTTAGATTTCCAAATGAAATGCAAAATTTACTTTTATCTAAACAGAGGTCATTTGCTGGTGTTTGTCCACTGTGTTTTAGTAACAGTGCACAGTAACTTTGCATATGGAACTTACCATTTGAAGTATTGTACAACCAAGACTTCATTGTTGGTCTATTGGGCCAGTTGGGGTCCCACCCAGACATCCTCTGTTTAAGATAAGATAAGATAAGATAAGCCTTTATTAGTCCCACAATGGGGAAATTCCAGGATTGCAACAGCACAGGGATAGCAACACTCAGAGCAACAATCAGAAGGCAAGAGAAAAACAAGAGCAGCGAGTATACATATGTACATATAAATATATAGACACACAGTGCGGAGCATTGTAGCTAGATGGAATAAATATATAAATATATAAACACAGTGCGGAGCATTGTAGCTAGATGGAATAAATATGTAAATATATAAACACACAGTGCGGAGCATTGTTGCTAGATGGAATAAATAATAAATGTTTGGACTTTTTACTGGTGTCATCCTTCTCTCCTTCCTCTGCTCTCACCTCTCCTGGACCCTCTGCCTGAACACTTTCCTCTCCTTGGCTCCTCTTTCCCTCTCTGAGCTCTGTCTAATTCAGGTTCTCTCTCTATGGTGATATACAAACAGGTTAGAAAATACTGAGTGTCACGTTTTGTCCTGCAGGATTTTTTTTGCCATGGTTTACATAAATGACAAAAATGTGTCGTGTTTCTTTTTTTCCATTGAGAAATAGTAGGAAAGAGAAGGGGAAGAAAAATTCATAATGGTAATTTACTCATTCATACTTATGAATATGATCAGAAGTGGGTATAGTAGCCAGAAATTCTACTCATGTAAAAGCAGTGCTATGAAATTAATAAGTAAAAGTAGACAACCAAAAATTTCTAGTAGAGTTAAAGGGACAAAGAACACCGACTTAAGAACTTGAGTAATGACTTCAGTCGTGAAGGTTTGAGGTTTTCCTCCAAAATTTATAACAATTTTCTTATAGTTTTCTACATTTCTCTGTAAATTTATCAAAATCTGAAACCATTTTTCTCAAATTTCAAAATTGACTTTTTTGTACATTTGAAACTTTTTAACTATTTTGTGGCTAATTTTTGCCTATTTTTTTAAATAAAATTACTGGGATTTTTTAATAAATTTGAAACAGATTGTGGTAAAATTTTGACTTTTTTTTCCTTATACAGTTTACACTTCTGACCATAATTTTGCAGAGCCTGTCAAAAACGCCTTAATTAGTCAAAGAGAAAACCAAGCACAGACGGTAAGTTTGCACGTTTATTCACAAAGACGAACAAAACCCCAAAATACCAGAACACAGACACTTACAAGAGACGCCGGGGAACACCTGGGAATGAATACACAGACGAATAGAACCACGTCTGGACGCAAGACCGCTGCAGTGAGACAACTACAGCAGTCTGCTTAAATAGAGCTGTGCAGATGGTCAACAGGTGTGAGTGTATAAGTGAAAACATAATCAAACTGACAGGTAACAGCTGTGCAGCCCGTGAGACAGTCTGAGAGTCTGAAACTGAGACTCTGAAAGATATAACCAATACCAACACTGCAAAATGACACACAATAAGAAGACAAGAGAATAAGGATAAACCCAAGAGTGCCACACTCAAAAAATAAACAGATAAAATCCAACAGATCATGATAAATAAAGAAACTGTGGAGGAAAAGGATCAGGCGAGATGCGACGAGCTGGAAGGTTGCAAAGTTTTATTTCCTCCAACATAATGAGTCACACTTTGTAGCTCAGTGAGCTACTGTGCTACTGAGGCATGTATAGCAAACTCTTTTATACACGTTATACAGACAGAGAGAAAGCATGGCATATTAGCATAGTGATATACAGTACATATCAGTCAGTACATATTATTAGCGTGACCAACTGGCGCCCGGATGTCTTCTCCCTTATCCAGGGATGTATACACAACAGTCCATTGTTCTAATTGCCCCCTGGGGCTCTCTGTCTGTATGTAAATTGTTCTCCGTTTCCTCCAGCCCTGCTGAGTGTGAAATAGTATCAATCTGCAGTGTGCTGGGTCACCACACGGCTCCCCCCAGAACACTCAGAAGGGACTGTGACCCCCCCCCCCCCCCGCCGTCGTTTGGGCTCCAGCTCCGGTAGAACTGTCCTGCTGTAGAGGAGTGTCGGAGGGCATGTCAGTCCGTTGGGGGGACGGGGGAGGGGTGGAAAAGACAGTGTGCTCTGCTCCGAGGTCCAGCACGTTGAACGGCCGTGGATCGTGGGCGCACGGGGCCGGTGCGCGTCGTGTGTAATGAACAAACCGGTGATCGGCCGGCTTTAGGGAGTGAGGTGCGGGAAGAGCGCTGTGGAGGAGGAGGTGGAGGGGGTGGGAGTAAGTGAGTGCCGGCCCGGGACGTCAAAGGTGTCTGGGCCGCGCAAAAATTGCGTGTGGATCCCCGATGGTGATAGGCCGTGAGCAGCTCCCTCAAAATGTGGCTAGAAAATGATTTTCGTGGCACCCAACTGGGAACTACGGGATCTTTGATTTCTATGTAAAAAAAAAAAACCTGCTGAATCTGAAAATCGATGTTCCCACTGTCAAAAGTGTGGATAGCTATGTCAAATTTGCATAAATCCAAGATGGCTGCCACGACTAACCAAGGGAATGAATGGCCTAACATTTCAACCAGTCTACCTAGAAACATGTTCGAGGCCTCTTTTTCGGATAATGTTGAGCCGAAGAATTGATTTCTGAGGTCGACTGTGTGATTGAGGGTCAAAGAACCACGCTAATTTGCATAAATCCAAGATGGCTGCCATGGATGGACTTACTTTTTAGCCATTCTACCTAGAATCACGTTGGAGACGTCCTTTTCGGCTAATGTTAACCCGAGGAATCAATTTCCGAGGTCATTAGTGTGACTGAGGGTCAAAGAACCCCGCTAATTTGCATAAATCCAAGATGGCCCCCATGGGTGTGGATGGACTATATTTTGAACCACTCTACCTATAATCACGTTTGAGACGTCTTTTTCGGATAATGTTGACCCGAGGAATCGATTTCTGCGGTCAGATATGTGATTGAGGGCTCCACTAATTGTCATAAATCCAAGATGGCTGCCATGAATGGCCTAACTTTTTTATCAGTACAACTAGAATCACGTTTGAGACATCATTTTCCGATAATGTTATGCCCAGGAATCGATTTCTGAGGTCACTTTTGTGATCAAAGGTGGTCAAAACCTTTGACCTTGAGGTCAAAGGTTTTCTGGAAACCAAGTCTCTCACTGCTCGATAATCTGGAAATAAAATAAAAAATAATGCTATCTGGAGTAAAACTACACAATATTATATAAAAATATAAAACTAGTGTTTCAGTGAGTTTGATTTAGTAGAGACCTATGACATTTTCCCTTTTGACATTTTGACAACCATGACTTTACTCATTTGTAAGAATTTGTATAGCCCCAAAGGATCTCTGAATTCATATATTTGAAAATAAAAAGGAATAAATTACAACCTGGAGGATTCAGACTGACTCTGTAGAAATCTTGTATACTGACGATAGCAGCTGCCATGGTATTTGACCTCATTAGCAGCACAATCACGGTCTCTTATGTGTCTGAGAATGGTTTCATCTGCTTTCTCAGTAGCTGCTTGTCTTAAAAGACCTGTGTGCAAATAAATCAAAAGACATTAAATTAATAGTAAAACTCAGTCAACCTCCCTGTTCTATTCCATCACTAATGGCTCCCAAGTATTTCAGTATCAAAGATATGAGAAATAACATACCAGTAATATAATATGTGTTAAGATTAAATAGACATTATTTTTCTTTAAACTTTCACCACTCCAAATTGTAAGATCTACCAATTTTCTTACCAGCATCACATGTCTCAGCTTGCATCAGTTTTACAGTGACTCGATTTGTCCGTGGCCCTTCTCTGAGCGTTTCCTTCTTGCAGATGATGCAGATGTTTGGCAACACATTGCTTGACCTTGCAGATGCTTGGCTGATGGTTGCTGCAGCATGGTGAGATCGCAGTCGCTTTTTAGGAGATGGTGTTGGGGGACGAAGTTCTGGTCCGCTTTGCTCCTGAGGCTCAGGAATGTGGGCTTCGGACAGTCGTTTTTTACAAGCTTCAGCACATTCCACTCTTGTTTTGTCCGTAAAACGGCTATAGCACACACGATGGTAGCCAAATGTTGGATCAAGGTTGTTTAGATCTGAAAACATATTATATGGACCATAGGGTATTATAAGATAAGATAAGATAAGATAAGCCTTTATTAGTCCCACAACGGGGAAATTCCAGGATTGCAACAGCACAGGGATAGCAACACTCAGAGCAACAATCAGAAGGCAAGAAAAAAAAAAAAAAAAAACAAGCAAGCAAGAGCAGCTAATAAACATATGTACGTATTACTATAAAATATATATATATACACACACACACAGACACACAGTGCAGAGCATTGTAGCTGGATGGAATAATATATGAATATATGAACACACAGTGCAGAGCATTGTAGCTAGATGGAATAAATATGTAAATATATAAACACCCACAGTACGGAGCATTGCAGCTAGGTGGAATAAATATGCAAGTATATAAACACACACAGTGCGGAGCAATGTAGCTAGATGGAATAACATGTAGATATATAAATATATAAACACCCACAGTACGGAGCATTGCAGCTAGACGGAACAAATATGCAAATATATAAACACACACAGTGCAGAGCATTGCCGCTAGATGGAATGAAACAGCATAACCGTCTACCCAGCTATCCTGCATGGTATGATTATGTGCCCATACACACTCTCACCCTCCATAGCGACCGGCATGCTCCTAGTTGTATGCATATTATACAACTTTATGTATTTTTATAATGTTTATAATGTTTTATACAACATTATAACATTAGGCCTACCTTGTACCCATATAGATATAAAACATTGCAGATAATTTTCACATTAACAGTGAGCTTATAATAGAGACCTTGTGCAACCTAGTCACTGCTCAATGTAAACTTGCAAAATGGCAAGCACAGACCGTGTGCCCATATTTATTGAGAGCATAAAGTATACAGGCGACTGCTGCTGCCATGAGTTTAACCTTTCTTGGGTGACACATCACAAACATATGGGCTTTCCTTAACAGGCCATTTTCCTTCCGCCTAAGGCTTGATAGTATGGGTGTGACTATGTGCAAACTATATAAATGTATGCCCAAACTTGTTCCTCCCTCACCTACTAGTACACTGCACCCCTTGGGCTTGGGCTGAGAAGTACATCCAACCCTCAGACTCAGAGTTAAGCTCATTGGGATTGCTACCCTTTTCCCATTTGAGCTACTTTGTGGTGGTGGTATATTTTGACTATAATTCAGGCCCAGGGTGGGTTCTGGGGATAGATGCATCATCAGAGTGAGTCGATCTGCATCATCTAGATCTATACTAGGACTATGTTACCTGGCACCCAGAGTCCCTTGGTTATTAGCCTCTACACCCCCAGATCGGCCTACTCGGAGTCTTAGACCAGGACTAGGTCACCCTGTGAGCAGCTGACAAAGGTTTTAGACATCTAGGGTTCCATTTTAGTTCATATTTAGAGTTACAAATGATCTGAGCCAAACGACTCCAGGGCACACGCAGTACAACCATAAACAATGGCTGCCACTCACCTTTCTCTGCACGGTGGCGCAGTGGTTAGCACTGCGGCAGCACAGTTTACCTTTGGCCGGGGGATTGTGGGGATCGTGGGATCGTGGGTTCGATCCCAGCCCCCGACCAACAGTGATCTGTGTGGAGTTTGCATGTTCTCCCCGTGTTGCGTGGGTTTACTCCGGGATTTCTCCGGTTTCCTCCCACATGCCAAAAACATGCATGTTAGGTTAATTGGCTGTTCTAAATTGTCCCTAGATTTCTGTTTCCTATAGGCCCTTAGAATAGAGGGTTAGTACTAATGAAAGCGCTTTGAGTGGTCTTTGTGACTAGAAAAGCGCTATATAAGTGCAGGTTAGTTAGTTAGTTAGTTAGTTTCTCGAACAAGTCGCGACGTTGTTCTGCTACTTTCTGTTGGGGTCAGTCAAGTACAAGCCATTTTTGGGCACACTCACGTACTTTTGCCCACGATGCTTCAGTAAAACGAGTGATACTGCCTGAAAAGTTATCGGAAATGTGAATAACACAGGAGAGGCTTTCAGCGCACGCTACCCCTGTGGGCGCTGCCATTTTGTTGTCACATGACCAAAGGGACGACGCTGATTGGTTAAAATGTCCCGGACTGGGCCATGTTTAAGGTAGCCAGACAATTATTACCGACTGACTTCAATCACATTTTTCATACAGCTATCCACACCTTTGGAAGTGGGAACATCGATATTTTGTCTTACAATAATGTAATCTTAATTAAGAAACACTAAAATTTTAGTTCCCCGTTGGGTGCCACGAAACTGAACGAAAAGTGGCAGCTGCTCACGGCCTATGAGGGACTTTCCCAGTAAACCTGGCGGTGATCCGCAGCAGGTGTGAAAAAATTAAGTCTCTGACTCCTCTCGCAGCTCGGTCCTGCGAGGATGTGGTGAAGGCGAACGGCCAAGTTCCCAGAGGATGCGTAGCGGCTGTGAAACAACTGCAGCTGTGTGAGGGACTTGGCGGTTTGGCTTTTAGGTGCGGAAGCAGCCCTAAAGCCATCGGGGACAGCAATCGGCTAAATTCCCATTGTGCGCCGTGGCCAAGAAGCCCATACAAAGTCCTGTGTGCGGGCTGCGTGCCTGCTTCAGGTGCGTGAGCAGCCCTGAAGGTTCCGAGGATGGCGGTTGGCTGTGTTTCTTGGGCATATGCAGCGACGGAGGACGATGTATCAGTCTCTGAAGCCGGTTTGTCCCTATGTGTGGCACACGCTTGGCAGAGTGACCACATAGCTGGAAGTTGCGCTGTCCTTGTAATCCTGCGGTGTGCGTGCGGGGCTTCTGTGCGCGGGAGGTCCGCTGTCAGGAGTGAATCAGGGTCGGGGAGCTTGGTGGAAATCAACGCAGACGGCGCCGATGATTTTCCCCATTCAGGCTGCTTCCTTCGGTTCGCTCATGTCGCCGTTCATGGTGCGTGTCGGTCCCAGCACTGCCCGCTCCAGAGAGCGCGCTCCGGTGTGGATGGAGAGGATGCCGGCGTTCTCTGGTCCTCTGGAATCCACAGCGTGGTGAGAGGGAGTAGACGATCATTCTCTCTCGTCAGGTCACCAGTGTGGAGAAAATGGCATGGTCGAGAGACGCACCATGCCCGTCCAGGGTCACCAATGTGGAGGAAAAGGATCAGGCGAGGGACGCACCATGACACATCTAGGGTCACCAATGTGGAGGAAAAGGATCAGGTGAGATGCGACGAGCTAGAAGGTTGCAAAGTTTTATTTCCTCCAACATAATGAGTCACACTTTGTAGCTCAGTGAGCTACTGTGCTACTGAGGCATGCATAGCAAACTCTTTTATACACGTTATACAGACAGAGAGAATGCATGGCACATTAGCATAGTGATATACATATCAGTCAATACATATTATTAGCGTGACCAACTGGCGCCCGGATGTTGTCTCCCTCATCCAGGGATGTATACACAACGGTCCGTTGTTCTGATTGCCCCCTGGGGCTCTCTGTCCGTATGTAAATTGTCCTCCGTTTCTTCCAGCCCTGCTGAGTGTGAAATAGTATCAGTCTGCAGTGTGCTGGGTCACCACAAAACAAATAAACAGAAAAAAATTGAACTCCAACTGGAGACTGGGCACGGCCCCTACCCATGCCCAGGATCATGACAGAGCCAGAAGAGAACAATAATTTAACTCTGATTTCAAAGAAATATAATTTTTATTAAAATTATATTTAATGAAATAAATTAACTTAAATTACCAAAGATGCAGTTATTTCTGTTATAATATTTCTATATATTTATAGTTTTGTTTTTTTTTTACTCCACAGTTTAGCTTAATTATTATTTTGTGTATTGTTATGCTTTCCATGTTGAAAACTCTACACAGATCAGTTGAAGACTTAAAACTACTAGTAAAAGTGAATCACATTGATCATGACACAGTACATTGTTGGTAACTGACATCAGTTTGCTATTTTAACAGATGGCCTACCACACAGCCTGTAAAAAGTTCTTTCATTTTCTTGAGTTACCCTTTCCCCTCTTGTGTTATTTTTTGTAACTTAGATTTTTATTCATTTTTCATCATATATAATGCATTCAGATCACATTCTACATTTAAAAAACAAAGGGGTTAGGGTAGGGAAAAATAAAAATTAAAAAAAAAATAAACAAAATAAAAATAAAAAATAAAAAATAAAAGGGGGGGGGGACAAATGTTGGAGCATCAAGTTTTTAGTTTCCATCTCTTAATTCTTCTGGTTTTTTCAGTGTCTTTGGTTATTCTTTCAATTTCTGCCTCGTTGTTGCACTTTGTAGTGTGTCCATTTCCGCCATTTTTTCTCCCATATTCCTTCTTGCATTCTTCGTCGATATGTTAGTTTTTCCATCATACGTATGTCCTCAACAATGTCAGTCCATTGTTCTTGGTCAGGAAGAACTTCTGATCGCCATTTTTTTGTGATAGTTTTTTTACATGCAATCAACAAGATTTTAACTAGATATCTGTCCTCAGCCTGTATAACATTGTCTTTTTTAAGATCACATAAGTACATCAGGTTACAGTTCATTGGTATATTATATCCTAATATCCTCTGTATTGTCACATGCATAGATTTCCAAAATGATGATATTTTGTAGCATTTCCAAAACATATGTGAGTGGTCTGCATTTTGAGCCCCACATCCCCTCCAGCATAAAGATTGGGTATTTGAATATTTTCCTTGAATCTGTGGTGTAATGAAAAAGCGAATCAGGTTTTTCCATCCAAATTCCCTCCATGCCCTTGAATTTGTTGATGTGTGTTGTGTTTTCCATATTTCCTGCCAGCTTTCTTCTGTTATGTTTAAATTGAGCTCTTTCTCCCATTTCTCCTTTATATAGTTACTTGTATGATTGTTTGTCATAAGTTTCTGATATAGTTTTGAAATAATTCTTATTTTATTTCCTGCATATGAGCTTAAAATAAGTTGTATAATCTCGTTCACATCTGTTTGGAGGTTATGCCTAATCTTCTTCATATAGTAATCTCTCATCTGCAGATATCTGAAAAATTCCGATCTTTCTAATTTAAATTTTCTCCTGATATTTACAAAGCTCCCGAGATCTTTTTTTCCGATATTGCCCCATGCTGTGATTCCCTTGTTCACCAGATTTTTGTATCCCCTATCTTGCTTTGCCGGTTCAAACTGACTGTCAAATGCTACCCATTTCAATAGTTTTATGTCTTCCCTTATATTATATTTTTGTACTATTTTATACCACAGTTCTAAAGTAAATTTAGTGATTGGGTCTATTTGTTTGATTTGCTTATATGCATCTTTATCCCCTATTATGCTTTGTACTGGGAGTCCCTCAATTTCCTTTTCCATTTCTTTCCATTTTGCCTCATATCCCTCGTCGCACCAACATATGATATATCTTATTTGTGCTGAGTAGTAATATTCCTTTAGACTCGGTAGGCCCATGCCTCCTTTCTCTTTTGGTAATTGGAGGGTTTTATATTTCACTCTTGGTTTTTTACCTCCCCAAACAAATCTCGATATCATCCTGTCCCACTTTGAGAATTGGGCATCTGGAATCTCTGTTGGTATAGCCTGGAAGAGGTAAAGTAATCTAGGTTGTATGCTGATTTTGACTGTCTCAATTTTTGAATTCAGATCCATATTTAAGATTGACCATCTATCAATATCTTTTTTTATTTCTTGTTCCAACCTATCATAGTTTGCTTTATATATTTTGCTTAGGTCTTTAGGTATGTTCACTCCAAGGTATTTTATTTCTTTTTGCTTCCAGTTTAGTTTGATCTTATCAGTTATCTGGTTTAGAGGGTTATAGTGGAATGTCAGTATTTGTGTTTTTGTTATGTTTATCTTGTATCCTGATAATTTTCCAAAATTTTCTATCAAGTTCATCATTTCCATTATTGATTTATCTGGTTGTTCAAGGTAAACTATAATATCGTCTGCAAATAGCCCAATCTTGTGTTCCGCCCCCTTTATTGTTACACCTTTTAATTTCTTATTTTGTCGTATCGCTTGAGCCAATGGTTCTATGAACAGAGCAAACAAGGTGGGCGATAAGCAGCATCCCTGCCTAGTTGATCTTTGTATATTTACTTTGTCTGTTAAGCTACCGTTTATCTTGATTCTTGCCACAGGTTCTTGATATAGCGTCCTTATGCATTGTACTGATTTTTCGTTAAATCTATATAGGAATTTCCAGTTAACCCTGTCAAATGCTTTTTCTGCGTCTAAACTCATTATTACTGCGCTTTTCTTTTCTTTATGTATTTGGTTAATTATATGTATTGTTCTCCTGATATTGTCATGTGTTTGGTGTCCCTCTATGAATCCAGTTTGATCATCTTCTATCAATTCCGTCAAGAATGTCTTTATTCGTTTACATATAATTGTTGTGTATATTTTATAATCTACATTTAATAAAGAGATTGGTCTATAGTTTCCGCATTGTTCTTTATCTTTCCCTGGTTTTAAAATAACTGAAATGATTGCTTCGTTCCATGTTGGAGGTATTTTGTTGTTGTTCAGCGTCCAATTAAATGACTTTAGGAGTTGTGGCGTGAGTTCTTCTATAAACAGTTTATAAAAGTCAGATGGGTATCCATCACTACCTGGTGATTTACCATTTTTAAGTGACTTAATCACATCTCTGATCTCTTGTGTTGTTATTTCTGCTGTTAGTTTTTCATTTTGTTGATTTCCTATTGATGGCAAGTCCAATGTGTCTAGAAATTTTTTGATATCTTTAGTATTTGTTTCTTCAGGTTGCGAGTATAGTTCTTGGTAGAAATTATGGAAAATTTCTTCGATGTTTTCTGGGTTAACTGTGGTTTTATTTGTGGTGGGGTCTTTAATCTTGTATACATTGTTCATTGTTTGTTGTTTTCTTAACCGTTTTGCCAGCAGTTTTGTGGCTTTTGGCCCCGTTTCATAATATTTTTGCTTTAGATATCTATTTTTCCTTTCAATTTCATCCATTTGTGTTTCTTTTATCTTTGTTTTTTCTTCTTTAATTTCTTGATATATTTTTGGATCATTTGTGCTTTGATGTTTACGTTCTAATTCCCTCAGTCTCTCACATCTTTGTTCATACGCTTCCAGTTTAGTCTTATTTGCTTTTCCTGTTTCAACAATTAATTTACCCCTTAACACGGCTTTTAGTGCGTCCCATAGTATTGTTGGGTCCACTTCTTCATTGTCATTCTCTTGGATATATTCGTTTATGTTTATTTTTATTCTTTCTTTCATTTTCTCATCATTTAACAGTCCTACGTTAAGTTTCCATGTTGTTTGTCGTTTTCTATTGTTTAAATATATTTCCATGTATATAGGATTATGATCTGATATTTCTGCCCCTCCAATCCAACAATTTCTCACCCTGTGTCTGTCACCTTCATTCATAAGGAAGTAATCTATTCTAGAGTGTACTTTATGGGCTGCTGAATAATGTGTATAGTCTTTTTCGAGTGGGTGTAGGTCCCTCCATATGTCTACCATACCCATTTCTGCCAGTGAGGTTCTTATGAACTTTGTTACATGTTTTTTTGTCTTCTTAACACTTGTTGTGTCAACTTCATGATCCATGACAGCATTTAAGTCTCCTCCACAAATTAGGACTCCTTCACTGTGTGTTGCTATGAGATCAAACAGATGTTGAAAAAAACCCTTGTCACTTTCTGGTGGGGCATAGATGTTCACTAATGTGATCTGCATACCATCTATTCTTCCCTTTATTATTACATACCTGCCTTCTTTATCCTGGATTTCCTGTTCACTTTCAAATTGTATTTTGTTTGAGATTAGTATCATAACCCCCCTTTTTGCTCCTCCCTTAAATGAACTGTAGTAGGAGTTCTTATAGCCAAATCTCTTTAGTTTCACATGTTCTGCCTTGCTCAAATGTGTCTCTTGCATAAATATAATTTCAGCTTTTTCCTTCTTGAATTTTCTTATTATTCTTTCCCTTTTAACAGGTGAGTTCAGACCATTCACGTTTAGTGTCATTATCTTAAGATTTTTACCCATATTCATGTTTTTCCATTTTTTTAACTTGTGCTCCTAGCCCCTTTAACAACAAAAATAACACATATTTATATAAAAATACATTAAAAAAAACTCGACCTCCGTACTTTGGGCCTTTCTTCTGCCCACTGGTCCCTGTTGGTGGGTGGGGGGTTTGTCTTCACAGAGTGAAGGGCCCTCCCTAGACTTCTAATTACTATCAAAGTAATAGTCATAAGTCTAGAAATGTCCAACAAATATCACTTAAACCTCTCCTAGCCGTCTGTTTCTCTTTTACCTTGTCTTCTTGGCCTTCATTTCTTCTGTGTCTTTCTTAATCTTTGTTATGATCTAGGCTTTCAGTTGAAAGCCTTGTAGCTTGTCCTGGGCCCGCTGCTCTACGTCTCTCCCCCTTCTTCCGCCGTTCACTCGTCTCCACTCCGTCTGTCGTGGTGCGTTCAGGGCCGCCGCTGCTCCAGCCGTCTCCTTCGGCACGCTCACCTCAAGGCCCCGCTCCATCATATCCCGAGCTGCCTCTTCGGCCGTGTTGTAGGTTCTTGTGCCTTCCTCCCAATGAATCCTCATTTTCGTTAGCGGCGTTTGGAATCTAATTTTTTTCTCTTTCAGCGTTTTTTTAATATTGGCATATTTCTTCCGCTGCTGCACGATTTCTGTCGGGTAGTCATGGTCAAAAAATACCTGTTTGTCGCCGATTCATATCTTTTTTTTCCATGCTTGCGTCAGGATTCTTTCCTTTATGTCATATTTCACAAAGTTTACCACAACTGACCTGGGTGGAGAGTTTGTTTTCGGGTTCTGTGCCGGTGTTCTGTGCGCCCGTTGAATCTGCAGATCCGTTTCTCCGGGTATTTCCAGTTCTTTTTTTAAGAACTGATCCATGAATTTTGTCATCGAGTTGCCTTCAATGCCCTCCGGAATTCCAAAGATGCGCATATTGCTTCGTCGGGATCTGCTCTCCAAGTCGTTTATTTTCTCCTGCATCCTCTGCGTTTGCGTCGTCAGGGTCTGTAGTTGTTCGTTTGCCTCGCTTTTCCAATCTTCTAGTTCCGAAATTCGGGTCTGCGCTTCTGTCATACACGCCCGCTGGGAGCGCAGCTCCTCCATGTTTTCCGTTAATTTACGCTCCATTTCTCTTCGGAGGTCCATGATTTCCTCCTTAATTTCTTTTTTCAGTTCCTCCTTAAGAGCCGCTAAATCCTGTTGTAGCTGTCACTTGAATTCTCTCAACTCTTCACCCAAACTGGCGATGCCAGCGTTCATGTTGTCGAGTCTGGTGTCCTCCATTTTCTCTGCTGTGGACATCTCGTTTTTTTGGGCTTTGCGTACAGCGGTTTTTCCTGCGTTGTTGGAGAGGAATTCTTCAATTTTACCCTGTTTTTGTCCTTGTGCCCGGTTCCTTCGTGTTTTCATCCCTTAGTTTATTGATTTGTTTATGTCGAGTTGACCATTTACCGATGATTTTTAATCCGGCTAGGGAGAGCTCTTTGTTTAAGTGTTATGTCTCTCCGCCATCTTCCCGGAAGTCCCCCTCTTGTGTTATTTTAATGCTTTGAATGATTCTTGCTGTGAATCAGAATAGAATGCACCAATGGCAGATCATGGACCTGCTTAACCTAAGAAAAATTTTAATGACCAAAGCCCACTGAGCGCTATATTTTACAGCCTTCATGAAAGCAAACTTGTAATCATGAAAACATTCTTGTAGCAATATCAAAGGAGCAAGTCCTTCACAGGTTGTTGTCTGTTTAGATGAATACCAGTTTTCCACTGGTTCAAGTCAGTGCCATCCAAAAACAGATACTGTATTGGATCAAAAATGTCTACCTCTGTTTTTGTATTTCTTTTTTAATCCTTGTCAAGTTGTGTCAAAAATGAACCCACATTGGGTTCAGGCTTTTTTTTTTAATGTAAAACCTTACTTCGGTGACTGTAATCCAAGCCAGCCTGATTTGTCACAGTAGCCTGAAGTCCTTAATCCTTAGGCCATTTTTATATATTTCCACCTGATAAAATATCCCCAAATTATCTCAGTAACTGATCCACAACCTTGAGCTTTAGCAAAGAGAGACACCCAGGGAGATTTTGAAATGCACAACAGACAAATACAAAAATTTAAAAGAAACTTTGCACTCACTAAAAACATGCAGCTGTAACTGTTTATAGCTTTCCAAAACTTCATAGCAAGCTTTACTGTAAGTTAATGGGCCATTATGAGTGTTTCTCTGTGACACTATGTCTTAGATTTGTTTTTGAATAGTAACCGCTTAACTTAGACTAGCTCAGTTTTCTTTTTCTCTCAGTCATATTTTGTCTTAGCCTTGTTTTAAATTGTAATCGCTCTTGTCTTGTTTTCTCTTTTTTCTCCTTTGAATTCTTGGATGGAATATGGGTGGGCAATATAAGCTGCGGCTTCAGCCATCACCCATTTCGGATAACTCACGTGGAATTGTATAGTAGAAGGAGTCTTTGTCTAATTTGACCTTGTTGTTATATTATACAGTTTCTTTTAACCTGTAATGTACTATCCGAAATAATGTACTATTATGAGTGTTTAGAATAATGCATAATGCTGGGGAATAGAGCCTAGGCCTCAGTCTAATGGCTGAGAGATGACCTCTTGCAAAATAACTTTTGGGGGAAAACAGGAAATCAGAAAGAATGTGTTTTTGCAGACTTTGTGGCAATTATCACTAGATGTGGCTCATCAATGTCAGGTTGACTTGACCGAAGGCCAAAACCACTGACCAAAGCCAGAGAAAACAACCAGACAGGAGGGTGATTAAACTATGTTGAAATCTGTCTGAAATTCCTCTGTATAAATGTGAGTCTGAAAGAGAATAACAGTCCTTGTGTACACAGTGAGTGTCCTGTCATTCCTATTGCTGGCAATAAACAAAGAATGAGTTTCTAAAAAGAAGACAACTGTGAGTTTTCTGACACAGAGCTAGGCTCACTCACAAAAGATTTACGACAACTGCATGCTCTGCAACCTATTAAAAAATCATGTGCAGTTGCCTTAAACACAGAGGGCCCTATTATGAAAATCTAAAGCCACACTGTGCACCTTCTGGCAGTGGTTTGGTAGTTTCAGGCAATGCTTTAGTCATTTTCATGCTTTGTGGCTTTGGTGCCCAAATGACAGATGACTTTTAAAACTATCACATTAAAAAGTGGGATCAAAGTCATTGTCTTTTTCTGGAATGGTGCCTATGAGCAACAAAAACCACGTCTGAAGTCAGTGGCGCATTACTTTTTAAGAGATGGGATTTTCAAAATGAGCAGGTGCGTAGACACATTCAGAGGTTGCACTGCAATTCTTGTTGTTCGTCATTTTGATGGATAGAGTTATAAAAGTTCAGTTATAATCTAATGTAACCTGTCATTGTAATTTTCATGACACTGAATAGCTTTTTTTTTCTCATTTATGTTTTCAGTTTTAATTGCAAAATGCTAAACTGCTATATTCAGCCCTCTTCTGTAAAGTGCATTAAGCGCTGCTGTATATGTACTAGGGCTGTGCGATATGACAAAAATTTCATATCATGGTATACTGTAAGTCATCTTATATCACGATAACAATATATATCACGATATACATTTTCTGTAAATTCTACAGTTTAGATAATTACATAAAAAGGCCCACGTTTTTTTTTTTTACATGCACCTTTTTCTCCTGATAATTTTGCAGTGTTATGCAGTGTTGTTATAAAATAGTTTTTTAATGTGCATTTGAGACTTGATTCTCATAAATTTCAGGTTTTTCTTCTAAATCATATCATATGAATAAAATGTAAACATCAATAAGTTAAATATTTCCTGAGTCAGAGGAGTAAAGCTAAACAAAAAAAAAAAAAAGACATTAAAAAAAATGTGCATGGCTGCCTTCTACAGATATAAATTAGCTGTTAGTTTAAATCAATGAAAATTTAAGTGTAGATCCACAGCCTGGAGACTGCTATTCTGGCTTGATTTAACCTGTTTACTTCTTAGTAAAAATATTTCAGGTTGGTCATGGGCTGAAAATCAAAGACACAAAAG
The DNA here is from genome assembly GCA_020510985.1 of Pholidichthys leucotaenia. Taxonomy (NCBI): domain Eukaryota; kingdom Metazoa; phylum Chordata; class Actinopteri; order Cichliformes; family Pholidichthyidae; genus Pholidichthys; species Pholidichthys leucotaenia. Next base: position 302,604,549 of record CM035846.1, read on the forward strand.
GTACTGTAATAAAATACATGTGATGTCTTCAACTGTGTATATAACTGTGTACATATGTAGATTTATTTACTGTTTTGGCTAATCAGTTCTTATTTTATTATCTTATTTACTATTGCTCCGAGTGCTGCTATCCCTTTGCTGCTGCAATCCTGGAATATCCCCATTGAGGTACTAATAAAGACATATCTTAGCTTAATTTTATTCATTATTGCTACTTGACTAATTAAAATTATTAGAAATCTATTAATTTACATTAAGAGCCAACTTGCTCCTCCAACCCATTTTAATTTATTATTTATTTTGCGTGTATGTGCCACCATCATGCACTTTTGCAGCTTTGATAAAAAAATTTTCAGAAATGCAGTAATTTAAACCAAAGAAGCGATGGTCTGATATACTATTATGTTTCCAATTAGCACAACTTAGCACTGTTATTTAGCATTTGCCGTTTTATAATTAGACATGGTGTTAACGTTACTTACAGTACCTCCTATTAAAATGAGGTTAGCAGACTATCCTCTCTGATGCAGCAAGATGGAAAACAGTCCCACATCCTGTCTTGCAAACAGGAGTAGCGGACTAGCGGCTATTTGACCATACTGTTTATATTGTTATAACGATATAAATGATAGAGTATTCTATGAAACAATTTTATATCATCATCTCGCACAGCCCTAGTATGTACCATATGTAAACATTAAAAAAGGCACTCATAGAAAAATTATTATCCTTTTCAATAAGTGGAAGAATGCCACAGTTGTGCTAGTAGGACAGTAGCCTCTGTAGTAAAGGAGACATTTTAGAATGGAGTGAGACTGTTGTGAAATAATGGGTTGGTGTGTGCCCCTCAGAGCTATTACTCTGCTTCACATTCTTCTGTCATAATGAATATGTTGGAGAGACATCTATTTACTGTACATGCAGGGTGTCAGAGACACTTTGCTGAGCCTGGTGAGCACACAGCTCATTTATTAATGGGATTTTCAGGCTGAATACAGTGCTTTTGTGGGAGTAGGTGAAGCGACTGCTCCTCAGTCATGGCAAACCTACATTAAAGTACAGAATTAACATGTTTGTTGTTTGAAACACAGCTTTGATTTGAAGGCACTATGGGTTGTTTTATGACACACTAAATTGTGCTTTTGCAGCAGACTTTGTGCCTTCTGCCAGTTGTTTTGGTAGTTTCCGGTGGTGCATTGCCTATTTTCATCCTTTGCGCCCTCCTGTGCACTGCACTTTATATTCACAGGAGTGGTGTCTTATAAAAGGGATGAGATTGGGCACAAAGGTGGCATATTGCTATTTCATGGCTTTGTGCTGTTGAATAACAAAAACCATGTTTAATGTCGGTAGGAACTAAGGCTGTGCGATATGGCAAAAAATTCATATCACGATATAAGTCATCTTATATCACAGTAACGATATATATCACAATATACATTTCCTGTAAATTCTACAGTTTAGATAATCACATAAAAAGGACCATCTCTTTTTTACATGTACCATTTTCTCTCATAATTTTGCAGTGTTATAAAATAGTTTTGTAATGTGCACTTGAGACTTGATTCTCATAAACTTTAGGTTTTCTTCTAAATCATATATGAACTAGAAAAGCACTCAGAGAGCGAATACCTCCGCCAAGGCTCCTTCAGTCTGTCATGGATCACCTCCAAAATGTAATGGGTTTGTGTGTAGGCCTAGAGCCACTTGTGGTGAAAATTGCATCAAAGTCTGTCCATTAGTTTTGGAGTGTTGTGGCTGACAGACTGTGAGAAGAGCGTTGGCTGAGGTATGCATTCCCAGATCATCACCAAAATGTAATGGGTTCCTCTCTAGGCCAAGGACCACCTCTGGTGAAAATTTCATCCAAATCCATCCAGTAGTTTTTGTGTAATCCTGCTGCACAGATACAAACAAAGCCGTTGGTGGAGGTATGCACTCTCAGATCATCACCAAAATCTAATTATTTCTTCCTTGTCCCATTTCGGACTTGTCCTGAAAATTTCGTCCAGATCCTTTCATAACTTTTTGAGTTATGTTGGTAACAGACAGACAGACAGACAAAGAGACAAACCCCGGTAAAAACATAACCTCCTTGGCAGAGGTAATAAAAAGTAAACATCAATAAGTTAAATATTTCCTGAGCCAAAGGAGAAAAGCAAATAATAATAACTAGAAAAGCACTCATAGAGCGCATACCTCCGCCAAGGCTCCTTCCGTTTGTCATGGATCACCTCCAAAATGTAATGGGTTTGTGTGCAGGCCTATAGCCACTTGTGGTGAAAATGGCATCAAAGTCTGTCCATCAGTTTTGGAGTGTTGTGGCTAACACACTGTGAGACGATAAGAGCCTTGGCTGAGGTATGCATTCTCAGATCATCACCAAAGTATAATGGGTTCCTCTGTAGCCCAAGAACCACCTCTGGTGAAAATTTCATCCAAATCCATCCAGTAGTTTTTGTGTAATCCTGCTGCACAAATACAAACAAAGCCCTTGGTGGAGGTATGCACTCTCAGATCATCACCAAAATCTAATCATCTGTTCCCCGTGCCATTACACACCTTTCCTGAAAATTTCATCAAAATTCGTTTGTAACTTTTTGAGTTATGTTGGTAACAGACAGACAGACAAACCCCGGTAAAAACATTACCTCCTTGGCGGAGGTAATAATAATAATAATAACATAAAAAAAATGTCTGAAAATGTGAAAATTACTCATGGCTGCCTTCTACAGATATACATTAGCTGTTAGTTTAAATCAATGAAAATTTAAGTCTAGACCTGCAGACTGCCATTCTGGCCTGTTTTAACCTGTTTGCTTATTAGTAAAAATATTTCAGATTGGTCATGATCTGAAAATCAAAGACACAAAAGGTAATGTAATAAAATACATGTGACGACTTTAACTTTATTCATTATCACTACTTGACTAATTAAAATGATTAGAAATCAAATAAATTACATTCAGAGCCAACTTGCTCCTCCGACCTGCTTTAATGTATTTATTATTTATTTTGCATGTATTTGCCACCATCATGCACTTTTGCAGCTTTAAAAAAAAAATTTTCAGGCAAAACTAATAAACTCAGCAGTAATGTAAACCAAAAACAAATAAACAAAAAAAGGCCTGCTATGGTTTCCAATTACCACAACTTAGCATTGTCATTTAGCATTTTACAATAAGACATGGTAATAACGTTACTTGCCTCCTATTAAAATGAGGTTAGCGAACTATCTTCTCTGACGCAGCATGATGAAAAACAGTCCCACATCCCTGGCAAACAGGAAGGAGTAGCAGCTATCTGAGCCGGTAGTTTGGAGTGAGCAATAGCAAGCTTAGCCACCCACCACACCTGTTCCACTGCCTGCAGTCACGCACTGCAGGGAAGAGATGGGGTGCTGACAAGTAGTGGTGAGGTAGGAGCTTTACTGAATAAACAGGGGTGCGTGCATTTTAAAAACGATATAAACGATGAAGTATTCTATAAAATGGTAGACGTTTTTATATCGTCATCCAGTATATATCCTCTTAGCACACAGCCTTAGTTTGAACCAGTGGTGGACCGTCAGGGCCAGCAAAGCCTTCTCTGCTGGCCGAAACACTATCAGAGTTACATTTACAACCTACTGTACATTCTTATATTTGTTCCATGAAGATATATTAAATTTTTCCCAATAGTCTGTTCTCTTCATTTTGTAGCTTTTCTCTTGGTTGCACTCCTTCCAGTAGTGTAATGCATGTTAGAGTTTTTTTGTCCAATCATATTTCAGCCATCTGTGTTGCCAGGGTCAAGCAAATCTGCTTTGGCCCTCCAGGAATTAACAGTGTGCTCTGTAGGTTAAATTAACTGTTAAACTTATCCTGTTGCTTTAACCAATCAGATGTCTTCTGGACATCCAGGGGTACGGATAGAAGGCATCCGAGAACGTTGGCATTTTCATGTCTTTTGATTGGATGGTGAGACTCCTCCACCCACAATGCAGAGGATCCTAGCTAGCAAAAGACCAGTGCAAGGACTTGCTTAAGCAGCTACAATATACTGTATCTGTTTAAATATAATAGCTGTTTTTCAACCCACAATGGCTGACAGGGGAGAGGAAAATGATTTGGTCACTGATATTTTTAAAAAATCTGTTTTCTAGATGGACTTTTCAAGAAAAGCTGGTCATTGTGAAGAGAGGTTGGCCAACCCCAAAGCTAGCAGGCCCATCTCAGCCAGGGAAAAGATTTGTCTGTCTCTTCCATATTAGCAATGAGCGGTATCCTTGGATTACAGCCTCTGAGGAGTGCTGCAAAATTATCTTGCTGGAAATGCCTGTTGTTTGCAACTGATCAAGGGTTTGCAAACTTGAGCTGTCTACTGCCACACCATGACGATTTAGTCAGCATTCGCCAAACGTATAAAAATTGGTCTAAAACGCTGGGATATGCTGAAATTTTCACTTTTAGCCATATGCATCACATATCCATAATGACTTGGACATATACATAACGTATTAGTAACTTATATAGAATATTTCCATAAGTTGTACAGTAAGTAACTTAAGCTAACTAATGCTTAGTGTTGCCAACATTCACAACTTATGCGGAAGAGTAGTCTAACTTCTGCATAGCGCAGTCATTCCAAACTGCCATTGCCTCCCGATCCATAAATCCTAGGTGTGTCCGGTGTGTCCTAGGTGTGTGATTGGTTAATCCGGTTTCCTCCCACATGCCAAAAACATGCATGTTAGGTTAATTGGCTGTTCTAAATTGTCCCTAGATATCTGTTTCCTATAGGCCCTTAGAATAGAGGGTTAGTATTAATGAAAGCGCTTTGAGTGGTCTTTGTGACTAGAAAAGCGCTATATAAGTGCAGGTTAGTTAGTTAGTTAGTTAGTGTGAGAGATCATCTCTGTTCAACCCAGATGATTCTCCCCTCCAGAGACCACGGCGAGGGACATGACCGACCTGGCAGAGCTGTCAAATCTGTCAGGTCAGTCACACCTAAAACAGCTGATGTGACATATCAGGAACATCAGAACAGTTGTCACAACCTGGCTCAAAGGACGCGAACTGATGGTCATAAAAAAGTTTATTTTAAATAAAGTGAAAAACAAAAAAGATAATGCATGGAGTGTGCTTTTGCTAGGAGGCACAGCCAACAGCAAAGTAAACGGCTGCGCTCTGCACTTCAGGCGATCAGCTGATTGGATCCTCCTCCAGTGTTCTGAGATTTTGGCATATCTATCAGAACACTGGACAGCTGATGGTACAGACTTCAGTCAAATGTAAAAAACATGGGGAAGGGCTAAACGGCAATTTGGATCTGCGTGTCCACCAAACACGTTTTTTGTTGCCTGACCATCATGAATGTCTTTTTTTTCAGTGTTTGTGCGCTGCACTCTGGAAAAAAAAGTCTTTGCCCTGTATCCCAGCAACAGCTTGTCACTCACAGCTCAATACTTCTGCTTTTCCTATGGTCAAACATTCTACTTATTTTTTAATAGCAGCCTTTAAATAACAATGGACAGAAAACATATTCTAACATTGGTAGCAGCTCTGGTAGTAGCTTATCCTGTAGCTTGAAAGTGTTCCGATACATCCCGACAGGTCCCGTTATATGAACAAGTACGTGTGTTTAGCTGTGTGTGTGTGTGTGTGTGTGTGTGTGTGCGTGCGTGCGTGCGTGCGTGCGCGCGCGCTCGCGTGCGTGCGTACCCGCTGTAGGCAGAACTCTTTATGGGTTTTTCCTGTGAACAAATGCTGCAAATCCATTCAGTAAGTTACACATGGGTTCAAAGAGCATTATTTATGTTAGAAATAATTTTTGGGTATGCTAGACATTAATCTTGACGTACTTCAACTTTTGACTAACTATGAGTCGCTGACAAGTAACGTGTGAGAACAAACACATACCTTTACTACAACCCCTGCTCCACGAATGCGGGACGTATCAGCCATATGCTGGATACGTCGGACAATTTTCAGCATGCTGAAAATTAATTTTCAGAGGAGCTCGGCGAACAACGCCAGCGTGCTTCAGCATTCTTCAGTGTGCTCTTAAAGGTGCAAAACAAAGGATTCTGACCTCCTGGCCAGTAGGTGTCTTACACACTGTTGACTCACTATAATCTTGTACCGGTTGCCAGGTAGAGATAAACAGCACTTCCTGGAGGCTAACACTGCAGACTGCTAACATCTCAGACATTTGGTTATTATAAGCCAGACAGTGTGTCAAGTGAGGACTCTTGTGGTATAGAATCATTTATTTAACATAAACCTCTCTGATGTGCATCTCCGGTAAACCTTTTTGAAATAACTATATGGTATAGTGTTGTTGACAGTAATGCTAATGCGGCACAGCTGTGATCAAACCGGACAGCTCTCTAGTATTGACAGCGTAATTATGACAATACTTAAGATCAGATTGTAAGGACTTTGACTGCTGTTAGTTGTTCTGTGGTTTTTGTAAATATGCTGAATCACACTTTTATGGTGTGTTTAAGTTCATCCGTTATAGCTACGCATGTTTAATAAAACAAAACAAAAAACCCCCAAAACGGCTGTTGTTATTAATCTCCAGCAGTTAGTTATGTCAGTTCCAGTTCATTTTAGGTTGTAAATGTGTTTTGTTTTTATTGTTTTAAAATATATAAATAAATGCTGTGAAATGTTGGATGCTTGAATTCATTTGTGCCCTTTCAGTTACTGTAGAAGATGAAATCTATTGTTTATTCAGTGTGACAGATTCACAAAGTAATGGTTTACCTCACCTCTGCAAAACTAAAGAATTTTTCAACCTTTTTATAACGTAGTGATAAACAAGAACCTAAAATACACAGTACATATTAGATATATACATAACATTGTAATCAATAATCCTTCATGAAGTTGGAAATAATTTATGGTGGAACAATAATCTTTTTTTCAAATAATGTGTAAAAACAGTACTGCATCGTCTTCTTTTAGATTTGATTGGCGGTTGGTAACCAGCTTACAGGTGCATTACCGCCACCTACAATACATATCAAAGAAATCTCAAAAATTAGCACATTACCTTTCAGATCTACTGTATATCAAATAGCTCCACCATATTCATCCAAATTTCAAACAAAAAAAAATCTTAAAATGGCAAAATTTATATGGGATTATTGTAAAATATGAAAGTTTTCCTTTTTTGAGTTATTTCTAAAAACAAATTCACCACAATATTCAACTTTTGGAGGTGGATGAGTAGAATGTAAAAGAAAATTAACCTCAAGTCAGTCAACATATAACAAAGAGGAATTTATTTTAAGGGAAATATTTATCAAAAAATAAAAAGTCCAGATGCAGGGTCTATGGGGCAGATCTGGAAGAGCAACAGAGAAATTAATTAAATCAGGATTAGGACACTGGAAAGCTTTTGTTGTTCCCATAGTCAGTGTTGACCTTTGTTACTATAGTCAGGTACAATTTGTTGATGTAACAAAGGACAGTCGCTAAGAAAGTCATCACAGACTAACAGCATTAAAACATGACAGTATGTGAACTACTAGACAGTTTTAGGACTACAGCAGTGCTGCAATGAGTTTGCTTGGTCTACATAATGTGAATGACAGTAGGTGAAGTAGAAGTAGGTGAAGGAAAGAGCAGGTACGGAAATGGAATTAATTTTTATGTGTGTGTTGTGGGAGGAGGGAGGATACCCCGGGGCAGACCCAGGACACGTTAGAGAGACTATGTCTCCCAGTTGGTCTGGGAACGTCTTGGTGTCCTCTCTGAAGAGCTGGAGGAGGTAGCTGGGGAGAGGGAAGTCTGGGCTTCTCTGATTAGACTGCTCCCTCCACAACCTGGACCCCCAGAAAAGCCGTAGAAGATGGATGGATGGCTGTGTTGTATATTCATTCCTGCTGCAAGACTGGACCTGATTAAAGAAGAGGAACAACATTTTTTTCTAATTCCACATTCTTGAAACACCAAGTGCACAGACAGGTTGAGGTTTTAATAAAAATGAAAAGTCCAAGACATTTCAGCTGCCAAATTTTGACTTGTTTTGAGAAGTTATTCAGAAAAGAAAGAAACAAATATCTGTTGCATCTAGTTTTGGCAAAATAATCCATAAATATGACTAGTTTGACCAGGTTGTGCACTAAATATATAAAAAAAGACTTCTTAACATTTCAAAAACAGTTAAAAAATCACATTTAAACAACAACACATTTAAAAATTCAAAATAAAGGATTTGGCTTTATACATTACTGTGTGTAAAATGTTTTGATAAGACTAAGCTTACATTGGTGTGCTGCTGAATGTCTTCCTCGCCGGACGATCCCTCTGGTGGTTGTTGTCCTGAGCTGCTAATGGAATTCACGTCTCACACAGGTGAGGTGGAGGAGAAGCTTCTGCTGACATCATCAGAATGTGGTTTTTAAATGTCGATCTTTGAGAACACAGTCATATTAAAGTCCTTTTTATGACTTTTTACATGTGAAACTTTGCATCATACTCACCTATAGGTCAGATATTGATGTTTTGTCCTTAACCCCCACTGGTCCATCACATCAATGAAGGCTTCAGAGGCTGATGACCCTCTCTCCAGTCACTGTTTGGTGGGGCTCTTCTCTGCTGCATCATGATGACATTGTCCAAACACCCATCTGTACTTGTTCACCTCATGATGGAGGAAGTCCTTACAGAGGGTAAAAAAAATGTTATGGTTCATTACTTGGATAGTCAAAAATCTGACATAAATTTCTACATACATAATTACAGCTACTTCAGGGACTCAAGAAATCCCGTGGCTAATGCTGTGCAGTAACATTAGTTAGTAAGAAAATAAATTAAGACCTGTTTATTCTATTATTAGAACTTAAGCTATTTTTAACCTCAATTTCCAAAATGGTGATCAATAAAGTTTTACATTATTATCTTAATCTGTAACAACAAACAACTAACTTTTTTCACCGTGCACCAAATTATTAGACTAAGCAGTTGCACGTCAAAGCTGATAATTACAAAAGTGTATATTTATGTAAAACATGACTGCTGCACAGTTAGTGTGTGCTGTTACATTCATAGATGCAAATGTTGATCATATCATGAACCTGTCATACGCGTCAGCTTGGTAAGGAGCAGTTAGTGGGGTCTATTCCAAGTCATAGATTGGCTGATATTATTATACACTCATAATTATAATGTGAACATGTCAGAAATAAAATTTAGTTGGTTACATAGACTTTAGACTGCCCCCCCCCCGCGCCCCAAACCACCAGATTAGCAGCAGAAGATGAATAAGCTAGTTAGCATCATAGCTAGCACTGGTTAGGTTACCTGTCAGAAGACAAAAAGTCACCTCTGCCTGACTTTTCAGCCCTTTAAGACTCTTCAGCAGACATTAGCCATCAAAAGCAGAACCCATATTTATCCTGCTCCTTTGGCATGCCATACTTGAGAACGATTGGGAAACTGATGTTTGCCTTGAGACTCTGGTATTTAGCTGAATAATTCATTACCTGGCAACCCAACAACCCAAAATGAGATGTGGCACATAACATCAAGCTAGCGATGCTATTGGCTGTGACATCCTCACTGGACTTCTGTGTTTGTCTTACTCCAGCTGCTGGTTGTAAATATTTATATTCGGTCCACAAAATAATTACAATTTTTTTTTCATCAATATACTAATTTTTAGAAGAACATTAAGACTTACATTTTGCACGTTTCTAAACGCTTTGTTGATGTATTTTTTTTAAATCTTTGTTTTCATGAAAATCTTCTATATTTCACCTTTAACTTAGACAAAACTTAGCCATAACTGATTCGACGTACACCAGCATATTCTCCAAATTTTTCATGTTTTGCAAACGCTGCCTAAATCGTCTAGATGTGACAGGGCCTTAACCAAGGCAGCAGCGAGACACCAAAGCACAACCACCAGCCGGACACTTACAAGCAACAGTACTTTTAAACCTTTGGGGAAACAAGAGTGGCTCTGCAGCTCAATGAACAAGTGTGCAGGGAAATGGAGCTCCACAACTAAGATAAGATAAGATAAGCCTTTATTAGTCCCACAACAGGGAAATTCCAGGATTGCAACAGCACAGGGATAACAACACTCAGAGCAACAATCAGAAGGCAAGAAAAAAAAGCAAGCAAGCAAGAGCAGCTAATATACATATGTACATATTACTATAAATATATATATATATATATATATATATATATATATACACAGACACACAGTGCAGAGCATTGTAGCTAGATGGAATAAATATATAGATATAGATATCTATATAAAAGATAAAGATTTTTAAAACTATAATTTTATACTTAAAGTCATCTTTAACATGCTTTGTGTGGATGGCCCTATATGCTGTTTTTATGGTGCTTGGTATGAATGGCACTTAAATCGGGCAGATCACCACTGAAGGCCTAGTTATAAAATACACAGTCCGCCACTGGTAGGAACATTATGGGCCGTATTACAACGACTCGGTCCATAATCAGTTGTCACTTACACAGAATGCATTTATGGGTGTTTCCAAGTTCAGTTCCTTATCACAGCAGCGCAGAAACAAATTTTCTGCTGGGCACATAGTGTAAAAGAGGCTGAGAATTATTCAGAGATATGTTTTGGATAATCAAATCCAAAACGCTCCTGCCCATCCCTTGAAGGCACAGAGGCGCATTATCTAAAGTGAACTCTGATCATGAGTGATTGTTTAAGACAGGTTTTGTGCTGGCCAAAGGGCATGTGCATGAGCAAAAATGCACGCGATAGTAATGCTGCTTGGTAATAAGGAAGACATCAATCACAGTTTTTCTTTTTTTTCTTCCCCTTGTCCTGTCAAGCAGCTAGGTGAGCAGAACAGAAATCTGCTTCCCTTATTGTGCCAAACAGATTTACTTTGCCAAAAGGAGCTTTATACAGTACATATACTGTATATGTACTCTATATTATTTATAAACTCTTGGAATAGCTTTTAATTAATACTTTATTGTGTGAATGTTGATTCAGCATTCACACATACTGTTATCCACACACTTTTCTTGTATATAAACTTTTCAAAACTTTAGACTCTAACGCATTCCTCAGTTTTTGTGCTACATACTTAATTTTGGTAACAAAACGTTCAGCTTTTTCTGGAATAGTGCACTTGTATTTTTCTTATTCCAAACTTTTATACTTGTAGTAAAAATTGTGATTTTTCAGCTTTTTAAATCCCATTCATTCCTATGGGAACCTTCTGCAAATTCGGCTTTTTCTGCTTTTCTGCTTAAGTACTTCTGCAACTTTGAAGTTACAGAAACTATTCTGCCTTTATTTTGTTTCTGCACTTGTCAGCTACTTAACTTCCATTCATCTTTTCGATAAGTTTTACAGTTTTTGAAATATTTGCATCTAAAATCAGGTAGGTTTTTCTGCAAAAATCACCATTTAACATTGAAGTCAATGGGACGGGTTGCTGGCTGCTTAGAGTGCGTGATGTCATTGCTAGAGTGTGAAGCATTTACACAATATTTCTGGATAAATCGCAATTGTGGCCACAATTTTCACTCTACTGACTTCATTTTTTCCAAAAACGTAGCCATAGATGTCCAGACGCTCACAAACCTTTCGTCTGAGCCATAACTTTTGTCGTTTTATCTCCAGAAGCCCTGAAGAAGAGAAGAACCGGTGAATCCTGCCATACCTTTGAATGAGACAGAAAAATATTTTTTCAAAATTTTTCTCGGTTTTTAACTTGCGAGTGTGAGCAGTTTTGTGTTTCGGAGCATAAAATTGACATCACTGTGTAGCTCAGAGTCTCAGGATTCTCAGGGTGCCAAAATTATGTCTGTCAGTCTGACATTTTGTTCTGTTCATGGTTGTTCGAGGGGTGATCCTCCTATAGGTTTTAACTGTATGATCCAGTCATGATGATGATGCTGAGTAATCCTTCCGGAAACTTCAGTGTCTCCTCATTCATTTCTATGGGAGTTGATTCTCTATTGAAAAGAATGGAGGATTTCTGAGGGCCACAGAATCCAATCAGCAGACTTCAGTGTCCTGGTACTCTGGTATAACTAAAATGTTACTTCATGTCAGCCGTTGGCCAATCACATGACACTGAAATACAGTGATTTTTCAAAATAAAAGCCCCTTTATATATTGAATTTGTCAGTATTTTCCTGTAATAATTGGTGACTATATCTCTCTCATTTTCTAAAATATTAACTTGAACCTGTAGCAGGAAGGAATCTAATGTGTGGGTTAGATTTGGGATAAATAAAAGCCCCAAAGTCTCAAAACCTTAAAAAGTACGTAATTTTTGCCCTGATTTGAATATGTGAGGTTCTATTTTTTTTTTTTTTGTTACTTATTTGTACCCGTAGGTAGATTTGGTTTGCAGTCTGGTGACAAGCCATCGGCTGCCGGTCGCTGCGTGTGCGAGCGCCCTAAACCTACATGTTTTGGTATGCGGGAGGAAACCGGAGAAATCCCGGAGTAAACCTGCGCAACACGGGGAGAACATGCAAACTCCACACAGCTCACTGTTGGTCGGGGGCTGGGATTGAACCCACGATCTCACGATCCCCGCGATCCCCCGGCCGAGGGTAAACTGTGCTGCCACAGTGCTAAACCACTGCGCCACCGTGCAGCCGCGCTTCTATCTTCTATCTCTACCATGTTACTTTATGACAGCCTTTCACAGAAGACTTATGTGGAACCAGCCATCAGTGTCAACGGGGAGACCCTCAAGGCTGTCAACAAGTTCATGTACCTTGGCAGCACACTCTCCAGGTCTGTCAACATCGAACAAGGTCAATTTGCGCATTGCCAAGGCAAGCTCAGCATTCAGACGGCTACGTGCAACTGTGTGGGAAAGGAGAGGCATCAGGCTGACCACAAAACTGAAGGTGTAGAAGGCAGTTGTCCTGCCTTCCCTACTGTACGCCTGCGAGACCTGGACAGTCTACGAGTGCCCTGCCAGAAAGCTAAACCGCTTCCACCTGAACTGCCTCAGAAAGCTCCTGAAGATTACCTGGCAGGACAAAATCCCTGACACACAGGTCCTTTCCCAAGCTGAGCTGCCTAGCATCCACACCGTGCTCAAGAGAGCCCAGATTAGGTGGGCTGGCCACCTTGTTCATATGCCTGACTCACGCCTACCAAAGAGACTGTTTTACGGTGAACTAGCAGAGGGCAAGGTGGTCAGAAGGTGGTCAGAAGAAGCGCTACAAAGACACTCTTAAGGCCTCCCTGAAGAGCTTTGACATCAGTCCTGACACCTGGGAGACCCTAGTGCTAGACCGACCAGACTGGTGTAGCCGTACCAGCAAAGGTGTTGCCTCCTTTGAGCTGAACAGGATTGCCAAGGCCCAGAGAAAACGTGAGCTTCGCAAGTCCAGAGCCACCGCTCTATCTTCTGCCTGCGCAGACCACCTGTGCCCGACCTGTGGTAGAGCCTTCTGTGCCCGCATCGGACTGATCAGCCACAGCCGGACACACCATACCCAGTCCTCTTCCCTGTGATGTCCTTGGTCATCGTCGAGAACAACGGATGAACAACAACAATTGTTTAGTTGTATTACATGAATCTCCCAGTATTTTTAACATTGATATTGAATATCCATATGTCCAAATATGTTAAAAAACACACAGGCTTATGCAGGGTGTCCTAATTTTTTCACATGACTTTATGTCTCTCCTTTAACAGGTGCAGATACCAGACTCGTGATGAGACCTTTTCAGTAGAAGAAAGTCTGTCTTCTGTTTGTTTCAGTCGTGTTCGTTTGTTTGTCTTCTTTGTCTGTTCCTCTCCCTTTTCTTTCCCCCTCCCCACCCCTCCTTTCCCTATTCTCCCCTGTTGGGTCCGTCATGGGTAAAACAATTTAAAGTATTAAAAGTTATTACAAGAGGAGTTTATAAACAATATACAGTACATATACTGTACTGTATATGTACTGTATAAAGCTCCTCTTGGCAAAGTAAATCTGTTTGGCACAAAAAGGAAGCAGATTTCTGTTCTGCTCACCTAGCTGCTTGACGGGACAAGGGAAAAAAATCACCTTCTTTTCCAGAGATTGATAAAATCAAGATTAGACATCAATATGTGAACATTTGTTAATAAAGAACTGAATATTTAATGGGGTGTCCTAGTTTTTTCACATGACTTTATATACACTACCGTTCAAAAGTTTGGGGTCACCCAGACAATTATTTTGTGTTTTCCATGAAAAGTCACACTTATTTCCCACCATGAGTTGTAAAATGAATAGAAAATATAGTCAAGACATTGACAAGGTTAGAAATAATGATTTGTATTTGAAATAATAATTTTTTCCTTCAAACTTTGCTTTCGTCAAAGAATCCTCCATTTGCAGCAATTACAGCATTGCAGACCTAACATGATTGCACAAGGGTTTTCTAATCATCCATTAGCCTTCTGACGCAATGAGCAAACACATTGTACCATTAGAACACTGGAGCGATAGTTGCTGGAAATGGGCGTCTATACACCTATGTAGATATTGCACCAAAAACCAGACATTTGCAGCTAGAATAGTCATTTACCACATTAGCAATGTATAGAGTGTATTTCTGATTAGTTTAAAGTTATCTTCATTGAAAAAAAGTGCTTTTCTTTCAAAAATTAGGAAATTTCTAAGTGACCCCAAACTTTTGAACGATAGTGTAGATAAGACCAGTCCATGCACTAACTAGATGATCTAAAATGACATCAGTGAATGAACTGTCCAGATGCTGGTAGATGATCTGACTGGGCTAATGGATATTTGTGGGGTGAGTGAGGTGTGTAGAGCAGAGGTTGTGCTAAACTTTCTTGATGAACCTACAGGATACAGGATGTAGATCATTAAATTATTTAATCATTAATTGTACTGATGACCAGAGACTGACAAGACAGACAATACTAGATAATCACTATTTCTTAAGTAAGACAATTACAAGTAAAAGTTACAATAGATGATGCTCAGTGTGATCTGACAAAATGACAGACAGCCTTCAGGTTTTTCTTTAATTGCTAAAAAAGAATCTGTGAATGACAGACAGTATTCATTTAGTGCAACCTCTGGTGCCACAAGTGGTATCTAATCTAAGCTATCTTGGCTTCTGGCGTGATTATATAACTTTACAAAATAACAGCTGAAAGTGAAATATACATTGGGGGGATTATTTGATCCCCTGCTGAATTTATAAGTTTACTCCCTTACAAAAAATGAACAGTCTGTAATTTTTAAGGTAGGTTTATTTTAACAGAGAGAGACAGCAGATCAACAAAAAAATCCAGAAAAAACCATTAAATTATGGTTATAAATGAATTTGCCTTTGATCGAGGAAAATAAGTATTTGATTCCCGACCAACCAGCAAGAATTCTGACCTCCACAGACTGGTTAGGTATCCATGAGGAACATAAATTAGTCCTGTTCTTTTAGGAAAGTACTCCTAATCTCAACTCGTTATGTGTATAAAAGACTCCTGTTGGAAACAAGATGGTAGACCTGCACAAAGCTGGAATGGGCTACAAGACCATCAGCAAGAAGCTTGGTGAGAAAGAGACCACTGTTGGTACGATAATTCAAAAGTGGAAGAAATATACTGTAAAATAAGAGTCACCCTCACTCTGGAGCTCCATGTAAGATTTCACGTCATGGGGTCAGGATGATTCTGAAAAAGGTGAGGGATCAGCCCAGAATTACACAGGAGGAGCTTGTTTACGATCTCAAGGGAGCTGGGACCGCAATCGCCAGGGTTAGGGTTATGCCTGTTGTTAAGCCGATTGGTATGCATATAAACACTTATTCCGAAGGTTGGGCAGAAAATATGTTTACTGTGCATGTCTGTACGTCAGCCACATGTCGATGTGACGTATTTCTGCCTTTACAGCAGCTAGCGGAAGACATGGCTCGAGTAAAACAAAACTGGTCTGTATCGTCCTGCTGTCTCCCTCTGTTCGTCATATGCAGAAGTATGTACTTGTAGTTTCATTATGGAGACCAGCAGAAGCAAAAGTACAGTCTGAATTACACAATACAGGTCCATTTCAAAAAGAGAAAGACACGAAGCAGGGTTTGTTTACATTGGAAGTTGCTTCTTCTACTATTTCGGGAATGTTGGATAATTGTGCACATGTCAAAATGATTTAGTCCGCTCAAACGTGTGACACATGGAAACGCATGTCCTAATCGGATCAACTTTTTCGGGATCCATGTAAACAGTAAAATTCTGATCTGAATTGTAATCAGATTGAAGAAATTTTGCCCATGTAACTGTGTCTATTGAGGGGCTGATGAACGGGCCATGTACCGTAGAATCTTGGATAAGAACCTCCTGGTTTCAGCAAGAACACTGATGATGGGTTGTGGATGGGTCTTCCAGTATGACAATGACCGAAAACATACGGCCAAGGCAACAAAGGAGTGGCTCAAGAAAAAGTGCATTAAGGTCCTGGAGTGGCCTAGCAAGTCTCCAGACCTTACAGGTACAATCCAAAAATTAGAATATCATGAAAAAGTTCAATATTTTTTGTCAGTCATTTCAGAACGTGAAACCCGTGTATTATATAGATTCATTACACACAGAGTGATATGTTTCAAGTGTTTATTTATTGTAATTTTGACGACTGTGCTGACTTTGGTCTTGATAAAACACAGTGGACCAACACCAGCAGATGACATGGTTCCTCAAATCATCACTGACTGTAGAAACTTCACACTAAACCTCAAGCAACTTAGATTCTGTGCCTCTCCACTCTTTCTCCAGACTCTGGGATTTTGATTTCCAAATGAAATGTAAAATTTACTTTTATCTAAACAGAGGTCATTTGCTGGTGTTTGTCCACTGTGTTTTATCAAGACCAAAGTCAGCGCAGTCATCTCCAAGGAAACTTAAGAACAGTTCATGCTTCTCTCTGCTGACAAGCTTTATGGAGAAGCTGATTTCATTTTCCAGCAGGACTTTGCACCCCCACACACTGCCAAAAATATCATAACCTGGTTTAATGACCATGGCATCACTGTGTTTGATTGGCCAGCAAACTCTCCTGACCTAAACCCCATAGAGAATCTATGGAGGATTGTCAAGAGGAAGATGAGAGACACCAGACCCAACAATGCAGATGAGCTGAAGGTCACTATCAAAGAAACCTGGACCTTCATAACACTTCAGCAGTGCCACAGGCTGATCACCTCCATGCAACGCCACATTGATACATTAATTAATCCAAAAGGAGCCCCGACCAAGTATTGAGTGGTATATGGACATACTTTTCAGTCGGTCCACATTTGTATTAAAAAAAATATTTTTTTTAATTAATTTTATGTAATATTTTAATTTTTTGAGAAACTGAATTTGGGGTTTTCATGGGCTGTAAGCCATAATCATCAAAATTAAAATAAATAAACACTTGAAATATACCACTCTCTGTGTAATAAATCTATATAATATATGGGTTTCACTTTCTGAAATGACTGACAAAAAATATTGAACTTTTTCATGATATTCTAATTTTTTGAGATGTACCTGTAATCCCATATAAAATCTGTGGAGGTAGCTGAAAGTTTGAGTTGCCAAGTGACAGCCTGAAAACCTTCAGGATTTGGAGAGTATCTGTGAAGAGGAGTAGGCCAAAATCCCTCCTGAGATGTGACCAAACCTGGTGACCAACTACAAGAAACGTCTGATGCCAACAAGGGTTTCTCCACCAAGTACTAAGTCACATTTTGCTTGGGGATCAAATACTTCTTTTCCTTGATCAAATGCAAATTAATTTATAACATTTATTTAATATTTTTTCTGGATTTTTTTTGATATTCTATCTCTCTCTGTTAAAATAAACCTACCATAAAAATTATGAAGTGTTCATTTCTTTGTAAGGGGGTAAACTTGCAAATTCAGCAGGGAATCAGTTACCTCCCCCCCCCACTGCGTATGGTTGAGTGAAGATTAATAAGACAGCTGGGAACATGAGTGTCTAGCAGGGTGAGCAGACTGTATAGAAAGCAGCCATAAAAACTGCAGTCCCTCTGCTAAGCGAACAAGGCTAGCTGCATTGCCAGTGTGGTATTTTGGAAGCTCACAGGAACACTTCTACTCCCACTGTCTTGAAAAAGGGTGGAGATTAATTCTGGCTATTATGTACAGTTGGAGGCAAAACTGAATGGCTCACTGAATGAGACCTACTGAGACTGACCCTAACAAAGTAAGAGCGTTAGTTTTTTTTTAGCTGGTGATCACTCCAGATGCCCAGATTCCTTACACACACTTAAAAGTGAAATTTTTATCATATGTACCATTTATTTAGGAATACACTTGACTTTTTTGTTGCTAGATGATCATATAACGTTCTGAGGAAATTAACTCTTCAAACTAAGATTGTTAACAGAAGATTGATTTCTGTCATTTTGCTGCACTTCATATATTAACACTGTTGCGTTGAGTGTAGTGATTTCAGAGCCCAATGACCCCCCCCTCAAAAAAAACTAATTATCAGCCCTGCCCACCATACCCATGGTGAATATGTCGAGCCACGATTCACAACAGCAGATTCCTCAGTTCTTTTGTTGTTCGTGTCTTTTCCTTTGTTGAGAATAAATGTGTGATTAACACCAAGCAGAGATCAAGGACTCTTCTGGTGTTTGTGCGAATAAAGGACTAAGAACTGGGGATGAGAATACGGGAATTTGATCGGAGGGGAGTGTTTCCATGGTAACATGATTGGGTGCTTAGACAGGGGTTCTGAAGAAAGGTGGCATTATCACCACAGTAGGAGAATGCAGGAGGGAAGGAAGGGGGAAGGACAATTTGTGGACTGGTACAACTTTGTCTCTGTCACCTTTTCACCTTTCTTTCTGTTGTTACTTTTATTGTTTCTGTCACTGCTTCAGGACTGCGTGGCGGAATCTGATCAGACCTAAATGAAACAGACATTGTTGCCCACGACAGACTGCTATGATGATGATGATGATGATGACAGGAGAGCAGAGAATTTTTTGCACATATACTGGGTTCCAAATGATATACGTATGTATGTAGCTATAAATAAGTACTTGTGATATTTCCTCTCTAAAGAAATAATATGAGTAAACAGTCTTTCTCAGTAAAGTGTCAAATCTTCTGAATTGTTCGTATGAACAAAACTTGGAGTGACATGTCACAGAAATGGGTTCATTTTCAAAGTTATATGGCCATATATTGAGAGAAAATGGTAAGTACAGTGCATCCGAAAAGTATTCACAGTGCTTCAATTTTTCCACATTTTAAGTTACAGCCTTATTAAATTCATTTTTCCCTCAAAATTCTACACACAATACCCTATAATGATAATGTGAAAAAAGTTTATTTTTTTGAGATTTTTGCAAATTTATTAAAACTAAAAAACTAAGAAATCACATGTACATCAGTATTCACAGCCTTTGCTCAATACTTTGTTGATGCACCTTTGGCAGCAATTACAGCCTCAAGTCTTTTTGAATATGATGCCACAAGCTTGACACAGCTCTTTTTGGGCAGATTCACCCATTCCTCTTTGCAGCACCTCTCAAGCTCCATCAGGTTGGATGGGAAGCGTCGATGCACAGCCATTTTCAGATCTCTCCAGAGATGTTCAATTGGATTCAAGTCTGGGCTCTGGCTGGGCCACTCAAGGACATTCACAGAGTTGTCCTGAAGCCACTCCTTTGATATCTTGGCTGTGTGCTTAGGGTTGTTGTTCTGTTGAAAGATGAACTTTCACCCCAGTCTGAGGTCAAGAGTGCTGTGGAGCAGGTTTTCATCCAGGATGTCTCTGTACATTGCTGCATTCATCTTTCCCTCCATCCTCACTAGTCTCCCGGTTCCTGTCGCTGAAAAACATCCCCACAGCATGATGCCGCTACCAACATTGGCATGGTTATGAACAGTGCCTGGTTTTCTCTAAACATGACGCTTGGCATTCATGCAAAAGAGTTCAATCTTTGTCTCATCAGACCAGAGAATTTTGTTTCTCATGGTCTGAGAGACCTTCAGGTGCCTTTTGGCAAACTCCAGGTGGGCTGCCATGTGCCTTTTACTAAGGAGTTGCTTCCATCTAGCCACTCTATACCATACAGTTCTGACTGGTGGATTGCTGCAGAGATGATTGTCCTTCTGGAAGGTTCTTCTCTCTTCACAGGGCAACACTGGAGTTCTGATAGAGTGACCATCGGGTTCTTGGTCACCTCCCTGACTAAGGCCCTTCTCTCCTGATTGTTCAGTTTAGACGGCCGGCCAGCTCTAGTAAGAGTCCTGCTGGTTCCAGACCTCTCCCATTTACGGATTGTGGAGGCCACTGTGCTCACTGGGACCTTCAAAGCAGCAGAAATTTTTATGTACTCTTCCCCAGATTTGTGCCTCGAGACAATCCTGTCTCGGAGGTCTACAGACAGTTCCTTTGACTTCATGCTTGGTTTGTGCTCTGACATGCACTGTCAACTGGGACCTTATATAGACAGGTGTGTGCCTTTCCAAATCATGTCCAATCAACTGAATTTACCACAGGTGGACTCCAATTAAGCTATAGAAACATCTCAAGGATGATCAGTGGAAACAGGATACACCTGAGCTCAATTTTGAGCTTCATGGCAAAGGCTGTGAATACTTATGTACATGTGATTTCTCAGTTTTTTATTTTTAATAAATTTGCAAAAATCTCAAAAAACTTTTTTCACATTGTCATTATGGGGTATTGTGTGTAGAATTTTGAGGGGAAAAAATGAATTTAATCCCTTTTGGAATCGGGCTGTAACATAAAATGTGGAAAAAGTGAACCACCGTGAATACTTTCTGGATGCACTGCATGTGGAAAATTCTGTTGTGACCTTTGGTTAAGCTTTTGTTACTTTTTCACTTGACTGAATATTTTAAGGGATGTGTAAGTACAGACCATAAAATAGACTCCCTATTGTTGCTAAATTATTTGTGTAAACTGACTTAAAGTGGTGCACTGTGGTATTGAAGTAATGCATGCTGCTTAGAAATTTTGGTCTGACTGAAGATGGCGTTGCAAAATATCACAATGTGACATGACCTCAAAGAGTCAGCTTAACTTCACCGTCAGGCTGCCAAGGTCCAACCCTTTATTTCAGAAATTAGAAATAAATTTAATATGTGGGTTATAATTAATTCACCCATCAAATGTAGAAACTTTTGTCTAAAACTGAAAGATTGTCAGGTTTAGTTTATCCAGCACATGTACAGTATTAGATATTCCAGACTCAGTTATTTAAACCATTTTTTTAAACATTAATTTGTAATGGAAAAATAATATTCATCTAAATCATTTAAATAGACTAGAAACATTTTGGGCCATATTTTAACATTCATCAGCAGACTTTTCCACCGGATTTCCCGCCGTACACCAGTGTTTTTGTAGCTTCTGTCAGCGCATTGTCTTGTTTTTTATGCTTTGCATAATTACCAGTAGACAGTGCGCCCGCTTTGCACTGAGGTGGAGGCTCATTTCAAAGAGGTGTGGTGGGGTGGCACACAATCTAATGCACATCACTATTATGGGGCATTTCATGACAATCTGCTTTTGATAAGAAAAAAGGAGATCTCTCATCAGAAGTGCATTATTTAATTCTCTTTCAGTGGCATGTTTTGATATTGTGCCACTCCGGAGCTCATGAGGAAACGGCATGCGCTGGGGTCTTCTGTTATTTTAATGGAGAGAGTTGTAGCAGTCATAATATAATCGCTCGCCATTTTATTTATAATATGATCACACACTAAATATTTTTTATCCCATCCACATTCTCATTTTAATTGCAGCCTTACCATTGGAGTCTATAGATTAGGCATTAATTAAGCAATATTACACAAGATGAAGTACGGTATTGTCAATATAGTAACTCTGGGTGTGGTACAGCTGATTCGAAGTTAGTATATTCACTATACCGTAACAACGTTGAGTGTAATATTGCTTTAATACAATAGTTCTGGCAAGCACAATCTATTAAATGACAGCAATACTGGACAAAATATGATTTTGTTTGTTTAACCAGTTATTTTGCGATACTGAGGAAAAAATAGTCCCTTCCAAATGTAGCCAGTTACTGTTGTTAAACATCTCAATCACCATGAAGATGTCTATTGTCATTTCATACATGTAAACAAATTATTATTATTATTATTATTATTATTATTATTATTATTAAATTTATTTTTTTTTAGTATATGTTATTAATCCTAGAGGGAAATCCACCTGGATGGATGAGGCAGCCAAGGTATGGCACCAATCCCTTCACCATTCACTCACACATTCACACCTAGGGCCACTTTAGAGTCTCCAGTTAACCTAACTCGCATGTTTTTGGCCTGTGGGAGGAAACCGGAGTATCCGGGGTAAACCCACGCAGACATAGGACAATACAACATACAAACATACAACATACAAACTCCACACAGAATGGTCACTGATGGTCAGGGGGTGGGATTGAACCCACAATGGTTAGGGGGCGAATTGATCCTGTGACCTTCTTACTGTGCAGCCACAGTGCTAACCACTGCACCTCTGAGCTGTCCAAGTTAAATATTGTCAAGTGCAAAAGTAGTAAGTGTTTATAAAACATATACCTGTTGAGTTGGTACTACAGAAGACCCCAGCTTAAAACGTATCCAATGCTGGTGTAGGTACCATATGTGCTTGGGCTGCTAGATCTGTTCGGGGCTGGAGTTGGTAGCTAGTAGTTAGCATGCTAATGATTTATCACACTGAGCACACTTTGCTCGCTTTTCTTTGCATTTTCAAATGAAACAAAGAGTCCGTCACCACAAAGGTATTGTGGTTTGTTAATCGAGACAATAAATCAAACTCTAGCACTGCCTGTTTTTTTTTTTTTTTTTTTTTTAAACAAACGTTAAACAGCTTAATCAGCTTAAAATGACAGCAGGGAAAGACTGAAAGTTTTTTTTCAAAAGGATGGGACTTCCAGGCCACAGATGTATAATTTTTTGTCAAATGGCATCTCACTGTGGAAATTAAGTATCCAGAACAGTACTGCAATTGTCAGAGAATTTATAGTAAATTACTGTTAGTAATTAATGGTTACTAGAACATCTTTGAAGTGGAGTGATACATATCCATTGAAATTGGAGTGCAATTATCCTGGAATATTGTAACTCCTGCAATCCTTATTATCCTATCAAATTGCTCGGTCGGAACTAACTTGTATAATGTATGAATTTTCTTAGGGGAATGAATGAATGTGTGCGTTCCAGTGTGGAAGTGCAGCTGTGTGTGTGTGTGTGTGGGGGGGGGGCAATCTGAAGATTTTTATTCCATCTACATTTCAGTTTTCATCATGGACTTATTAGACATCGATGTGTTTATTTTTAGGGGAATAAATGAAGGAACAAGGAGTGTGTGGCATTTTACTTTTCACTGTAACTCCCCAGAGAGACAGAAGATGCCTTGGCCATGCGCCTTGGGTTTCCAGTCACGCCGAGGCCACCTGTACTGAACTATCGTTGCAGTTCTCCCCCAGCAAGCTATCCGACTGCCACCCATCAGGGCCCACCAAGAGTGGGCTTGCTTTGTGGTGGGGGTCATGGCGGACGGGAAGCTGCGCCAGATTGCCTCCTTCCCTCCCACCCTGGAGGGCCTGGGATAGAGAGCTGCAAACCTTGGCAGACCCCCCCCCCCCCCGACAGGGAAGACCCTTGGTCAGCAAAACAGGAGAGGGAACACTATCTCCCCACGGGCTGGGAACAATTTCCGTGCCGTCGTTAATGAAAGTTTATGAAAGTTTGCACAGGCATCATCCTCCTTTCCTGAAGTTTCAGACCCATTCATGTCTGCACTACATTAAACCATTCAGCTGATTTTTCAGCTCCGGATTCTTACCTGTTTGTTCTCTCTAAAATAACTACCTGGACATCATCTATGATTGTTGTCTTCCTTATTACCAAGCAGTGTTACTACCACCTGCTTTTTTGCTGACACGCATGTGCTTTGGCCAGTGCAAAACCCATCTTAAACAAGCCGTCATGATCAGCGTTCACTTTAGATAATGCGTTTCTATGCATTAAAGGGATGGGCAGGAGCGTTTTGGATTGAATTATCCAAAACACACCTCTGAATGATTAAACCGGCCTCTTTGCACCTTGCGCCCAGTGGAGAATTTGTTTCTGATGTGATAAGTAGATTAACTTGGAAATGGCTATAAACACATTCTGCGTCGGTGACAACTGATGACTGACCGCATCCTTGTAATACGGCCCTTTGTGCTACATGTAAGTTGTCATAAATCCCCGTGCGCTATTACGTGGTGCACGAGAGAAGGAATGGAAAACCCAATTGCTGGAGTAGAACGTGCAATTTATTAACAGAAACAACACAAAATAACAAGTCCAGTTGATCACGCTATTACAGTGGATGAAATGATGGATTAAAGGCCACCTGACATTCAGGGATGCCACCCGGATGTTCCACAGCCGGGGGGGGGGGGGCTAATGCCGCCGTACGGTGGGCACAAAGAGCAAGGCAAACATTACTCATGGCTGGTACAATCCGGGGTTGTCCGTGTTGTTTGATGGGTGAAGGAGAGAGGCAGGGTCAGCCGCTAACATCAAGGGAGTTACCAACTTCAAATGTCAGGCTGAATAACACGAAGGTGGTGGGCACACATACATGCTAACATGTATGAGGTTGAATGCTCCGACGATCTCTTCCCTTTAACGCAGCATATTTGTAATCATAATACTAATGAGGGAAGAGATCACCAGTGTGAGGAAGCGTGGGCTGAACATAATTAATCCCTGGTGTGCATGAGTGAGTGTCAGAGCGTGTGAATAGGAATGAATGGAATGTGTATGTGTGTGTGAACACCCGTAATGGGAAACAGCTGATGGCACTGACAAGAGGAGGAGGCGTGCCCAAGCTGTCAGGGAGTGAAGGACTCAAATAGCTCCCTGACACGCCCGAAGGAAAATAGGGCAAAAATAACCATAGGTCAGAACTGGGTTTGGAACAACCAAACCCAGGTTCATGACATAAGCAAGAATGCTTAAATATATTTCCTTTCCATACATCTAATACAATTTCTAAGAGGAACTTTGAGTAAACATTTAAAAAAAAACACAGATAAAGTGATATTTTATCCCCAAATTTATTTTATAACTAGAAAAGCACTCGGAGAGTGCAGACCTCTGCCAAGTACCTCAGTTCCCCCTAGTATTGGGATTTTCCCCAAATATAATAGTCCTACATTTATTTTATCTATATTTTCAGATTCTTTGACCATGAAAACATACCTTTAGCATTTGGATTCACATTGATATCTTTATTAGTTCAGTAGTTATTGACAAAAATCACTTTTTCGGTAATGGCGGTTTTCTTCTGGCTATAGCTCCATAGCTTTTGAAGATACAACAAATCCATTGGCACACTACTGATTCCTCAGTGTCTTGGCTATATTTTGGTGTTTGTTCTATGTTTATATGTGAATTTTTTACCTTATATTGATGAAAATTCCAAAGATCCCCTATTATTTCCTGTTCTGGATCACAGTATCCAGATTTTTTGCAGGATCCGGATCAGTCTTCGATATTTACTAGAAGCTATTGGGATGTTATTCTGTATTTTTTTGGCACGCGTCCTGACCATTTATTGTGGAGTTATATACACATATGGTAAAAATGTCCCTATCTCGCAATAATAAAGAACCCTTTAAAAAATTTCTGCATCCAGACGGTGATCCGGATCACTCCCAAAATGTAATCATTTCTTCCTTGTCCCATTTGGAACTTGTCCTGAAAATTTCGTCAAAATCCGTTCATAACTTTTTGAGTTATGTTGGTAACAGACAGACAGACAAACAAACCCCGGTAAAAACATAACCTCCTTGGCTGAGGTAATAAAAACTGGTGGCTTTTTTTTTTTTTTTTGCTAAAATGCATTTGAGGGATGAACAATCTTTCTATTCAGTTATCAAATGTCACCCCCCCCCACACACACACACACACAAACAGGATCTTACATGTTGGCTTCACGTCACATTTTCTCTCTACACAAACAGATAATTTGGAACAGCAGATTTATCAAATACAAGAATAAATTGACTTTTCCAATGATAAATGGGTTAAAAAAATAATATTCTGCTCATTTTATAACTGTTAAAAAAGGTTGTGTATTGATCTTCTGATAGTGAATTTTTATAGACATGCATTTATCAGGTGTGTATTGTTTATGTAATTACTTACTGTAGATTTCCAAAAATTATTTTATAATCTTCCATAAAAGGCAGGGTGGTGCTGCAGAAGCAAAACTTTATGCTCCACCCATGCAGCCACATGCAGATCATGTTGGACCCTCACATCAGCTGCAGCAGGCCGCAGGTCATGTCAGATGTAGGGTATTTAAGTTTGCTTCATTTTGGACAGGCATTGGCACAGTCACCTATATTTCCCAGCAGCTGCATGCATGCATCCATCACAAGTTAAAATGTGAGTAGCTGCACAACTTTTAAAATTGTCTGTTAGTTTTACCCTTGTGTCTCTACAGAGTGGCTGTGGGTCATTGTAATTCTTAAAAATGTTTCAAATAAAAGGGCTTGAAAATAATTTATCTTAAAATCAGATTGTTACAATTTGGGTTAATGGTGCTGGATTAAAAATTAGCATTCCATTTATTTGTTACCATATAAGCCTGCTAATGAAAACGCACACAGTAGCATGCAAAAAAAAGAAACGGACACCATCGAACACATAACTGTAAGGCCAGCACAGTGGAACCCCCGCAAGAGAAAATGGATGCTGGACACCCTTTTTAACTTGAGTAAATTAAACGTGACTGTATTGCTCAGTGCAATCTAGCATGAATGTGTTTACTTGAAAAACATTTATTCGACCCACTTTTTACCCTTTCTATTTCTAGTTCTGTTCTCCTTGGTCTTATAATGAAAAGGTAATGTAATGAAAAGGTTTTAAAGGGGGCATTGACTGAAAAATGGTGTGTTTGTAGGTTTTAACTGTCACAAATGAGTCTATTGCTCATGTAATTATCAAAAAAAGTATCAAAACAGTCAATTTGCTTAAAAAACACAGCCTTTAGCTCGTTTTTCTCTCCCAGAAACGTTTTGGACTCTTCCGGCTAAATCATATACATCATGATTTGACAAAGCCAACCCACTGCCATCCTTGAGACCCACCCACTCATCTATTACTGGCCCACCTAGCTGTCTGTCATGTAGATGGAAGGGGGTGCTAAAGATAGCCTATTAGCACCTGAGCAATTAGCCCCCCCCCCAAACTAACACTGGTACAAGGAAGCTCAAACCGAGCGTGGCTTATATTGTTATTTTCTTCAGATTATTCACACTAATAGCCATCCCTGTTACCAGTCCATAGTCAACAATACACTTCGCATCACTCCAACCCATCTTCCAGTAATTTCGTCGTGATTTCACAACAAATTGCCAGCACCGGAGTGCCGGTCGCAGCAGTCAACCTGGGCTCTGAGGCTGCTGGCTGTCACGCGCAGCTCCCTCACCGTCCTCCAAGGCTCCGCACGACTCCGCTCCGCTCTCACGGGCAGCGTTGGGGAGCCACCTCATGATGGGCGTCCCCCAGCTGACCATGAGAGCGGAGCAGAGTCCAGCAGAGTGAGACACTGCCCTTTGAGATCCCGTGGCTCAGCAGCTCGGCTTGGCTAGCAGACTAACCTGCAGCGATCGGGGGGGCCGCCTGGCACACAGTGCTAGCGATTTGTTGTGGAACAATGGCAAAATTATTGGGAGATGGGCTGGAGTGACGTGAGATATACAATCAACTGTGGATCAGTGAACCAGTGCTGCTCATCTGAGCTAGAAGCTAGTCAGCTAATGGCTAACGTGAGAGGGAGGGTGGAGTTGAACAGCTGAAGGATGTTTCTTAAAGTGATAGGCTTTAAATCAGAGCGTTTCAAGAAAGCCAGGGAAAATAAACAGATTTGCGTCAGTAATTAAAAAAATTAAAGCAAATGTGAACAACATATGTCACAAACACTTCGTTAAGACATGGATAAGCTGTTAAAATGTGAAAAAAGTGCAGTCAGTGACCTCTTTAAAAAGCCTCAACTTGAACCTGCCAGTTCCTGTAGACACCCTGGTGTACACATTCCCCACCATTCCATCTTTTTAAATGTAATGACAAAGAAATTCTACATGAAAGGGTCAAAGGAAATTCAATTTCTAGTCTCTATAGCAAAAAAGCCTCAGATGCTCAGCCCTGGTTGATAGAGTTTTCAAATATGGTTCTACTGCCCACGTGTGTTTTATTAGGCTGTCAGGCCAGCGGAGATCAAGAGGGACAGGAAGCGTAATCTGTATGCAGGCTCACAGAGGCTGGTGGCAGAGGGCAGGGGGCTGAACAAACAAAGAGGCACTTGCTAGAAATATTTTTCGCCTTGTTTTAAAGATTGGGCTGCAGTAATTTATGACGCTGCATGAACACGCTGCTTTCACCAGCCCTCAGAGCAAATAACTGCAGATTCAAGAACACCGTTAGCATGGGCAAACACACACACAGGCGTGTCTGAATTTCCACATGTAAAGAAGACATGCTCAGAAGTGGTTTCTCTGTTATCGGGAACACGGGGGTAGGTGCCCCCCTCCCCCATCATGTCCTGATTTCATCACCCCAGTAAAAGCAATGCATCTTAATTTGCTCCTGTCATCACAGGCCGGCCTCGATCTGTCAACTCCTCAACCTCGGGGAGAGGTGTTGCACACAAGAAGGACATCAGTTCAAAGGCAGCGCGACGCCCGAGCAGTCCGGTGTGTTCAGTGTTTAGTTGAATTGCACGTGCTCTGAAACTGCTACAAGACCATAATCAGACACTCGAGTCATGTCAGTTCTAATAGGATACATGTAGCATAATGTCAAAATCATTCACATGAGACTTTAAATTATATTGGTTACAGGTAAATAAAAAAGGGAGCTGGACTAGATCAATGACAATAGAATATATCTCGCCACATATTTGTAACTTTGCAGCTCATGGTTAATATTTCTAATTAATATGCTCATAAAATTTTGGACACCAACAAATCTGATAATGACTGCTATTGTTATCAATTTTCCCCGGATAAACATATTGACTGTTGCAGACACAGCTCTGTAAATATCTAAATGCCGGTGAGCTGTGAAACCCTGACACAGTTGTGTTAGTAGATTACAAGCTCAGCAACTTGTCTAACATTTTCAAGTGAGGTTTTTTTTTTATTATTATTGTGTGTAGTTTACTTGCTTTATATTTGGCATATTTCAATCTCCCTTTGGCATTTTCTGACCTTGTTATGTCAGTCTCTCAGCCTAAACCGGGGGAAATATGGTTCCTTAAGATCAATCAATCAGAACCCAAAATAGGGCACAGACTTTTTCTCCTCTTAGCTCCCAACACAGTAGAAGTAAATATCTGTTCATCCCAGCCTGGGTCAGGGAGGGAAGACTGAACATGAAGTAGTTTTTCTCTTGGATGGAACTTTAAGGTGGATGGATCTGAAAGTGAAATGGGTCAAACCTGATTAGGTTTTGCTGTGTTATGCTACTGCCACAAAACTCATTTTACATATTTGATCAATGACTGTATATTAATGTTCCTGTAATGCAGCGTTAATTGAGACTGAAGTCTCATCTTGAACTATATAAATTCATGAAATAGATTTATATTTTATATATAGCGTTCTTACTAATACATTCCATCTCCGTTTTACACCCAGATCACAGGATTAAAACCGTGCTCTGTGCTGTCGCTGATGACTTGAATAGTAAAATATATGTAAGTTTAAACTGTTACAAAACTCACATAGGAGACATAGAAGTTTACCATTCTCAAACTACAGCTTGTAGCTAAGGGCCCCTGTAGACAGACAGAGATTGTTGGGTGACCATTGAGAGATCAGAAATTGACCTGATCTCTCAACGATCTCCTAAAGCCTCAAAAAGCCTTTTCTGTGTAAATGTTTGGGAAACTGTTGTAAGATTTGCATGACGATCTATAGAGATCTTTAAAAGATCCTTAAGAGATCATTGAGAGACCAGGAGGGATTGCTGATGGATCATTGCAAGCTTGTTTGGGGACCAAAGAAGTATGTACTGTATGTGTTCAAACACTTTGATGGAAAAGTTGCAGGAAAGAAGGAAAAGTTTTGAAGTGTGTTGGAGGCTGATGAATGTGGCATATTCAAAGATGTGATTCCAGTTCTGCTTCCATCCTTCTTCTTCCCACTTTGATACTGTAGCAGATATCAAACAGGCGGGGGCTCGGGAAGTCTCTGTCTCACTCTTCCCATCCACTTTAACTTCTGCAAGGAGCTCACAAAAGAAATGTGTTGGAATGCCTTGTATTTCTCCCTCACCTTTTTTATTATCATTTCATGTTTTACTCAGCACAGCTCCGTGGCATTTCCAGTGAGATGTCTCATAAAGTCACTGAGCCAACCATGGCAAAGTCGCATAAAACGTCTGGGAAGTTAAAGCCAATCGGATTAATAGGAAATTCATATTTTAATGCAATGTCAAGACTGGCCAGGGGCTGTGCCGGGACTATGCCAGATGGCTGTGAATGTCGCTCGTGTGGCAACAGTGTTAAGTTGTTGAAATATTTACGTGGTCATGAATTTTCAATTTGTCAGACATTGGTCCCCTGAGGGCTTATCTCCCATAAACCATACAGGTGGGGGAAAAAAATCAGCTGTTTATTATAAAACGAAGCATGGCAGAAGGGTTGGGAACAAGAAGGGCCTAAAATTTAATACTGCACTTTTGACATTTGGCTTTAGCACTGCTGATGGCTAACATTTAAAAGATGTTTCTGTCATTTCTTGATTTGTCCAGATATAAACATATATTTAAGAATTTTTTAAAGTTTCACTGTGGCTAATTTGATAA
The DNA here is from genome assembly GCA_020510985.1 of Pholidichthys leucotaenia. Lineage (NCBI taxonomy): Eukaryota > Metazoa > Chordata > Actinopteri > Cichliformes > Pholidichthyidae > Pholidichthys > Pholidichthys leucotaenia. The sequence goes on from CM035846.1 coordinate 302,635,405, forward strand.
CTTGTGGGCCTTTAAAACTCTAAAAAGTAATTGTATTAAGTAATAAACCTGCCTGGTATGATGGCTGTGCACATCAGTCTCTTCTATTTCAGATATCTCTCTGTGCTGAGAGCAGGAGGCAGCAGCATGATGTATAATTAAATCTGTGATGTTGAAGAGGTTAAATGTATTGAAAGCTTCCTCATAATACATGTCCAAAACTGATTATTTTATTGTGGGATTTTGGTTTCACTCTTGGCTGCTCTTATTCTGCTTTGTGGGTGCAGTCTGACGAAGACTGAAAGGATGGGAGTTGTGCTGTTGTGATCAGGGGATATTTTTAGTTAATTCTGAAGCATTTTATAGATGTGCTGTGAAAAAACATTTCCGTCCATCCATTCTCTACCACTTATCCAGTGGTCTGGGTCTGCAGTTCACATAGCACCAAGATCCCCATGAACCCTGCAGCAGATGGTGAGCCCACTTGAGGGTGAACTCACGTTGCTTCTTTGGGCGACCCAAACCGGGTAGGGTACACAGGATCCTTGTAACTTTTTCTTGGGGATTCACTGGACCGCTCTTGGTCTGGCCCTTCACCTAGGACCAGTTTGCCTCAGGAGACCCTACCAGGGGCAACTTGCCCCTGACAACGTAGCTCCTGGGATCACTGTTTCAGATCATCAAACACATTTTAATATTAGACAAAGATTACCTGAGTAAATACAAACCTACTGTACAGCAATGTATTCCCATCTAACTAAAACTATTCTCTCTTTTTCTGTCTGTCTCAGTCCAGTGGCACAAAAAACGCTGCAGTGGCATTCACGAGTCAGTGTTTCCTCTGGCTTAAAGACCTTGGCGCGGTGGCAACATATTTTTCCAGGGGGAAAGGGGCTTCAGAAAACACTTTTTTTTTTTTTTTTTTTTTTTTTTTTGTTACTTATTTGTACCCGTAGGTAGACTTGGTTTGCAGTCTGGTGACAAGCCACCGGCTGCTGGTCGCTGCGTGCGCGAGCGCCCTAAACCTACATGTTTTTGGTATGCGGGAGGAAACCGGAGAAATCCCGGAGTAAACCCACGCAACACGGGGAGAACATGCAAACTCCACACAGCTCACTGTTGGTCGGGGGCTGGGATCGAACCCACGACCTCATGATCCCCGCGATCCCCCGGCCGAGGGTAAAACTGTGCTGCCACAGTGCTAAACCACTGCGCCACCGTGCAGCCCTTGACACCGGAATATGTTAATTTTATACTATTTATTTTTTTAAAATAAATTTTGCATAGTAACTTTGCATATGGAACTTACCATTTTGAAGTATTGTACAACCAAAGCTTGAATGTTGGCATATTGGGCAAGTTGGGGTCCCACCCAGATGTCCTGTGTTTGGACTTTTTACTGGTGGCATCCTTCTCTTCTTCCTCTGCTCTCACCTCTCCTGGACCCTCTGCCTGAACACTTTCCTCTCTTTGGCTCCTCTCTTCTGTCTCATCTTTCCCTCTCTGAGCCCTGTCTAATTCCGGTCCTCTCTCTGTCTATGGTGGTATACAAACAGGTAAGAAAATACAAAGTGTCATGTTTTGTCCTGCAGGATTTTTTGTCATGATTTACATAAGTGACACAAATATGTATATTTTTTGTATTTTTATTCTGGTGTTTCTTTTTTCCATTGAGCGAGTAGGAAAGAGAAGGGGAAAAAAAACATTCATAATAGTAATTTACTCATGCATACTTAAATTATATGGTCAGAGATGGGTATAGTAGCCAGAAATTCTACTCATGTAAAAGCAGTGCTCTTATGAAATGAATAATTGAAAGTAGACACCCAAAAATTTCAAGTTGAGTTAAGTAAGGATGCAAAGAGCACCCACTTAAATAAAAACTTGAGTAATGACTTCAGTCTTGGAGGTTTTTCTCCAAAATTTATAAGTTTTCTTATAGTTTTCTACTTTCCTCTGTAAATTTATCTAAATTTGAAACCATTTTCCTCAAATTTGTAATTTTCTCTTGTAAAATTATGACTTTTCTTGTACATTTGAGACTTTTTTTTATAAGTTTGTGGATTAATTCATGGCTAATTTTTGTCTTTTTAAAGAAAATTACTGTTTTTCTTAGAAATTTGAAACAGATTGTGGCAAAATTGACTTTTTTTCCTTCATATTATTTAAACTTTTAACCATAAAATTGCAGAGCCAGAACAGAACAATAACTTAACTTTGATTACATTCATTCACTCATTCATTCATCTTCTTCCGCTTAATCCTTTTCGGGTCGTGGGGGAGCTGGAGCCTATCCCAGCATCTTTGGGCGAGAGGCAGGGTCCACCCTGGACAGATCGCCAGTCCATCGCAGGGCCAACACAGAGAGACAGACAACCATTCACTCTCACAGTCATACCTAAGGACAATTTAGAATCCCCAGTTTGATGCCAATTAACCTAACTTGCATGTTTTTGGCATGTGGGAGGAAACCGGAGAAATCCTGGAGTAAACCCACGCAGACACGGGGAGAACATGCAAACTCCACACAGATCACTGTTGGTCGGGGGCTGGAACTTTGATTACAACGAAATACAATTATTAATAAAATTATATTTAATGAAATAAATAACTAAAATGACCAACAATGCTGTTATTTCTCTTATGATATTTCTATATATTTACAGTTTTTTAGAACTCTCCTCCTGGAGAGGAGGTCATCATTGGACCACATGAGGACCTCCTCTCCATTGTGAAAAGCAGGAAAATGAACTGGTGACATGTGTGACACGATCCATGTAACACGATCGACTGGAATTGCAAAAACCATCATGCAAGGCACTGTACCTGGAGGAAGGAGACGTGACAGACAGAAGAAAAGGTGGGATGATAACTTCAAGGAATGGACAAACCTGCCTCTAACCGGCATACTGAGGTTAGCAGAGGATCGTACAAGATAGGGGGGAACTTGTCAAAAAGTCATCAGTGGTGCCCCTACAGCCGCCTGGCTTTGGGGCTAAGTAAGTAAAAGAACTCTCCTTACCACCCGGACAACAGGAAAAACCTCCCTTGGCAGGTTTACTTAGTCTGAAGGTTGGAGGATGTTGACGGATTCACGTCACTGACCTCGTGAATTTCGGTCATTTTAACTTGCCAGGTACATAATAATGAACATCCATCCGTCCATCTTCTACCACTTTTCTGGAGGTCCGTGTCACGGAGGCAGCAATTCAAGCAGAGAAGCCCAGACATCCTTCTCCCCGGCCATGTGCTTCAGCTCTTCAGAGAGGATACCAAGACGTTCCCAGACCAGCTGGGAGACGGTCTCTCCAGCATGTCCTAGGTCTGTCCCGGGGTCCCAGTGGGATTTGCTCGGAACACCTCAAGTGGGAGGCGTCCAGGTTGCATCCTAATCAGTTGCCCAAACCACCTCAACTGGCTCCTTTCATTGTGGAGGAGCAGCAGTTCTACTCTGGGCCTCTCCCAGATGACTGAGACACTCACCCTATCTCAAAGGGTGAGTCCAACAATCCTACGGGAAAAGCTCATTTCAGCTGCTTGTATCTGTGATCTCATTCTTTCGGTCATTATCCAAAGCTCATGACCATAGGTGAGGGTAAGAACGTAGATTGACCGGTAAATCGACAGCTTTGTGTTTGAGCTGAGCTCCCTCTTCACCACAACAAACCAGTACAACGTCTGCATCACTGCAGAGGCTGCTCCGATCCATCTGTTAATCTCCCGCTCCATTCTCCCCTCACTTGTGAATAAGACCCTGAGATACTTAAATTCCTCCACTTGGGGCAGGAGTTCATCCCCAACCCGGAGAGGACGATCCACCCTTTTCCGGCTGAGGACCATGGACTTGGAGGTGCTGATTCTCATCCCAGCCAGTTCACACTCTGCGGCAAACCATCCCAGCAAGACCTGTAGGTCATTGCTGGATGAAGCCAACAGAACAAAATCACCTGCAAATAGCAGAGATGAGATCCTGTTGTAACCACTTTCAGGTCTAAATTACCCCAACAGACACTGGTTGGTACAGGAATGTATACAACTGAACACGTGGACCAGTACGCCAGCTGATCTAGATTTGCTCACTGGAGAAAGGGGGTTAAGCAGTTAGCATTTGCATTGAGTAGCAGGAGTAAAGAAGACACACAGACCAATAGGTAAAGTCAAATGACAGATGATTGTATTAAATTTCTTTGTTTTGCAAAAGTAACAGGAAAAAACAAAATTCAAATACAGCTGAAATAAAAGAAAAATAAATAAATAAAAAAATTTCGGCACCAGCCTTATAGTGTCTCTTTAAGCACAAAAATACATTAAGGATTTTTTTCTTCCCAAAACGGTAATTAATTGGTCACTATTTGAACGTTGTTTATCTTTTTTTTTCCCCTTTTAACTCTGTCCTATGTTTGATGTTAATTTTAAGATTTTGCCATTTTGGTTATCCTACTTTAGTTGCCTTTTTTTTCTAATTCATCAATAAGACTGTTTTCTGTTTCTTTTTTTCCTTGTACCTTTAGGTTCAAAATGATGCAACAAAAATACCCTTGGATACCACAGTGCAGAACATCCTTTAAAATAAATATGAAAAGTCAAAATCACAGAAAACTTATAAAATACAGTTAACATCTGTTATGGCAACAAATATTCTTTTCATTCTGTCCATTTCTCACTTCCGTGAGATGTATGAGAAGGTTCCCCCTGGAAAAATATATTGATGGATTGTGTCCTTTAAAGTTCACACTTGCATGGTCCTACCAGGGACGCAGGTGAAGAAGGCCACTACATGCAAACTCTTAAGTTGCTCACTGGGTTGGCTCGCCACAACTGCTGAGCAACCACCACTGATATAGCAGAAGGACCAGCAGTTGAACTCTTCACTTCAAAAGGCAGTGAACACTCCCCCCCCACCCACACACACACCCAAAAAAAAACCCGGCCTAAAAGGGCCGCAACAAAAATCAGTCACATTTGCAACCTCATGTAACCTTAAACTCAAATGGTTTCTATAGCAGCTAGCCTGTTATTTCTTCAGTTATTCATTCGTTAAATTTAACCAAAAAAAAAACAAAAAACAATTCAAGTCCAGAAATAACTATTTTAAAAAAGCAAAACAATTAACAGAATAAACATATAAATCAGTCTGCCCATCTGCTGGCCTATCCTCTCCTTTAGCACTGCTAATGTTTTAGCAAAAATGCTTGCGCACGTGGAGGGCCGATTTAGAATACACGCTATGTTTAGTGCATGCAGAATGCCACAGTGAGCTAGAATATACAGTCAACTAATAAGCTGTGCAGGCCGGCACCACATAACCCATTAAACTTTACACAAGCAGGTAGAAAAAACCCCCAAAACATTTCACTCACCAGAAAGTTTCACTATTAATAATTTCTCCTAGTCTGTTGAAACCACAGCTTCCATCAGTCAGTTTTTTCATCCACTACACAGTCATGGCTGAGTCAGGTGACATGGGAATAGAATAAATAGCGTATTTTAGCATCTAAATTCAGCAATTAGAAAACGTGTCGATATTATGCAGCTAGCAGCTGCTAATTATCATGATGGCTCACAGTAGGTTAAGTCAACTTGCATCTTCTTCCTCAGATTCACAACGAACGGTGACTGCCCTTCCTTCCAGCCAACAGTCCCCAAAAATAGAGTAATATATCCACTTCTCAACAAAAACATGAACAGGTACATTAAGAGTTGAAAAAGAAGTTCTCTAGTCCAACAGAGCTTGGAGCAGCTGTGGAATGCACCTTCCTCTCATCACGGTGGGAAAAAAACGAGACTTCCCTTAAGAGACGTTGAGTAGGCCGACTCACGTAGCATAGCCAAACACTGATAGGATGACAGATCATGTGACTGCTGAGTATACTTCACTGAACTCACGGATTTCAGTTTATTTTCCCAGTGCTACCTGAAACTTTACAATTCCTACAAGAATTCTCACCCAAAACAAACATCTCGTTCAACTATGAAAACAATATACAGTGGTACCTCTACTTAGGAACGTCTCTACATACGGAATTTTCAGGTTACGACACGCCTCAACGGGAAAATATTGCCTCTTGTTACGAACGAAATTTCAGGATACAAAAGGCAAAAAAGTACGCGCTCCTCGCAGCTCCCGTAGTTTACCGAACGTAAACATACCTGTAGCTGCTCTGCCATTGGCTATCGCCTAGCATCTTCCTGGTATCCCATTGGCCACGAAGTTTGTTTTTTTTTTTTTTCCAAAACTTTATTAAGAACAAGGTGAAAGTTTTATGTGTGTGTACAGTACAGAATTAACATTTATTCGCTATGGGCCCCAAGAAAGTGACGGAGATAAGTGGAAAAGGAGAAAAGAAGAAGAGAGTTTTTTTGTCCATACAAACAAAGAAGGAGATAATCGAAAGGTATGAAAAGGGGATGCGTTTGGTTGATCTTGCCAAAGAATATGGCCGTAATACATCAACGATCAGCACGGTATTAATACAAAAGGAAGCCCTTACAAGCCGACAAAAGCAAACGTCCTTGGATCAGAACATGAACCAAAGAAGGCAAAAGGTGACGACGTCGACGACGATAGCAGTTAAAAGGTAAATGAACATAATTTTTATTATTCTTTCTCTTTTATTATTCTCTTTTATTATTCTTTCTCTCATTTTATGTTTATTGTGCAGTAATCTAATTGTAACATGTATTTGTTACATGTTTTGATGCGTTTTTATGATTTATAAAAAATTTATGCCCGAATTTTGGGGGGCTTGGAACGGATTACGGCATTTACATGTAAAACGCGCCTCTACTTACAGAATTTTCACGTTACGAGAATACTTCCGGAACGAATTAATTTCGTAAGTAGAGGTACCACTGTATATTTTGTAAGCATATAATTTAGTGTTATTTGTATCTCTTATTTTAAAGTGACTATTCTTTTTGTTGAAAAAAATAATTTGATATTAATTCAACTATTATTTAGTGATGAGATCATTTCTAATTGGTTCCCAAAATAATGACTCAGTAACATGGGTTACACTGTGGTCACTGAACATGACACCCTCCGTTCCTTGGCTGTGCCTAGAAATCCTGTCCATAAAAATTATGAACGGGATTATTGATAAAGGGCAGCCCTGATGTAGTCCAACTCTCGCTGGAAACATGATAATAATGAACATAAATTAGTTAATATTGTAGTGGTTGGTGAAGTAAATCCTCAGCAATTCATCAGTCATCCTTGCCTTTCATCAGTTAGGCTGGATATGAAGCCTAAGTGACTCATCATTGTTCCCGTAAAGTTCCTTATTAAAGTACTTAAATAAGCTTGTGCTTTACTCTGACGCAGAATCAGGTTTGCCTCACGGACAGCGATGCTAGATAGGTCTGCCTGCCGACTGGAACGGTCATGCGGGCAGCACGCTCCAGAACTCCAACGCGGGCGGACTGTCACGGGCATTGTTCGCTTGCGCGCTTGCAGAGCATCATTCCTTCATTTATTTTCTTTAGCGTGTTGGTGTGGTGGCTGAGTTTTAGGTGAGCCACCATGCCCCACAGAGATGTTATCAGCGGAAACCCTGTGAGTTCTCCCCATTGCATTCTGTTCCTCGCAGCAGAGCTCGCGGCTGCTAAGGGTGCTTTCACACCTGCAGGTTTTAGTTCACTTCAATTGAACTTGAGTTCATTTTCTCCATTAGTGTGGTCCGTTTTGTCTGGTGAGAACATGATAGTCACACTCAGGTGCGCACCAAAATAACAGTACGAACAGTTTGAATCAACTGCCAAACTCTGGTGCGGTCCTGCAGTGGTAAACATTTAATGCCACTGTACAAAATACCTGATGGATTGTTGAAAACATCTATGGCTGAGCATGTCACCATTTTGGAGGATTAATCAACACCATCTCTTGTACCGTCTTGATATGCGCCTTTGCCGACTCCAATGCATTAACATGTTATTTTCTATCCGTAGCCACCTTTCATTTTCAAACTGGACAATTTGCCAAAAGTGGTATATACACGTAATGTAATAAATGATAACCAGGGTGATGAAAACCCCCGTAGACTACACTTCGATTTGTATTATTTTCTCCCCAGAAATGCATAAATGCACAGTAGTCATCCTGCTTCCTGTATTTACCTTTCCTGTTCTCACGGCAAAAAAATCTGACCATTAAGAACAGAGGATGCTTCCTGTGGTAACGTGTCGTCACTTCTTGTGTTGCTGGCTGTCGGTGTGGTTTGCTCTGTGGTTGGCTCGCCTCACTCTCCTGAGGATTATTGCCTTTAATTGTATTTTAATTGCTTTTTTCCCCATCTACCGTTACCTCTCACTTCTGTTTAACAAGCCTCTTGCACCTGTGTGCACACTCAGTGTCACCTAATCACCCTCTTTAGCCTTCTGTTCACCTTTCATTGGTGTTTGTGTTAGCTTCGGGTTAGTCACTAGCTATGGCTACTAGCTCTCCTTCCCCTTCTCCTCTGGTGTGCTCTCTGTTTCAGATGTTTAGCTACACCTCTGCCTCTTTTAGTGTTAATGGTAAATGTAATAAATGTTGTCTTTTTGAGGCGCTCGAGACGAGGTGGTGTGAGTTGGAATCCCGGCTCCGCTGCATTGAAACACCATCAGCGTCAGTTAATAATGACTGACTCCCCTTGGCTGCAGCGGAGCACCCTTGCATGGGACCTGTTAGCCATCCCCTGGCTTCCACCTCTCATGAGCAGCCAGGAGAGAATGGTTGGGTGACGGTGAGAAGAAAGCATAGTTGCAAGCCCTTGGTTCACCACCAACCTGATGATGTTTATAATCGCTTTTCCCCGCTCAGCAACACACCCACTGAGGAAAAAATTCTGATCATTGGCGACTCTATAGTCTGAAATGTGAACCTAGAGACTCCAGCGGCCATAGTCAAGTGCATACCTGGGGCCAGAGCAGGCGATATCGAGTCAAATTTGAAAATGCTGGCAAAAAGTAGCTGTAAATACTCCACAATTGTGATCCATGCCAGCATTAACGACATCCGACTCCGGCAGTCGGAAGTCACAAAACTTAGTATGGAATCGGTGTGTAACTTTGCCAAAACAATGTCTGCCTCTGTAGTATTCTCTGGGCCCCACCCCAACCTGACCAGTGATGACATGTTTAGCCGCATGTCATCCTTCAACCGCTGGCTGTCTGTGTGGTGTCCTGCAAACAACGTGGGCTACACAGACAATTGGAGCTCATTTTGGGGAAAACCTGGTCTTATTAGACGGGACGGCGTCCATCCCACTTTGGATGGTGCTTCTCTTTTATCTAACAATCTGGCATCATTTTTATCCAAATTTCCCAAACCTTGACAACTCAGAGTTGTGACCAGGAAGCAGAGTCGCAGTCTTACACACCTCTTTGCAGCTCCTCGTCATCCACCACCCCCAACTTAGCCCCTGTCTTCCCCATCAGAGAATCATTGTCTGCTCCCTCCAAAGTAAATAAAAATATCATGTCTAAGCATCCCAAAGTGATTAAACCAAAAGTTGGTAAAACTCGAATTAAATATGAAGTCTCTAAATTTAATGACTTAGCCTCTGTTCCTCCTCAATGTAAAAATTTAAATGCGGTTTGTTAAATATTAGGTCTCTTAACTCCCAAGTCTCTGCTAGTTCATGATCTGTTAATTGATCATCAGATTGATTTAATTTCCCTTACAGAGACTTGGTTAGGGTAGGAGGATTATGTTGGTTTAAATGAATCAACTCCCTCTGGTTATTTAAACTGTCAAAATCCCAGAAGTTCTGGTCGTGGAGGAGGAGTAGCGACAATTTACCATTCCAAATTACTAGTTAATATAAAGCAAAAAAATGTTATAATTCCTTTGTGGGCCAGGTCCTCAGTATTGGGCATGTTAGCAATTTTAGGTTAAACCCAATTTTATTTTCCATAGCTTATCTTCCTCCTTCAAGCTACTCAGAGTTTTTATCCAAATTTGCCGAATTCATAGCAGATTTAGTGCTGAAATCAGATAAAATAGGGGACTTTAATATACGTGTAGATGTAGATAGTGATTGCCTTAATATGGCATTTAATTCAGTATCAGACTCGATGGTTTTTTTTCAGAAAGTAGGAAATTCTACTCATTATCTCCATCACACGTTGGACCTTGTTCTGACACATGGCATAGAAATAGAAAATCTGGTAGTGTCTCCTCATAACCCTGTACTGTCAGACCATTGTCTGTTAACCTTTGATTTTACTATTTCTATTTGATTCCTAAAGAAAAATATTACTACAGTAGATGCCTTTCAGATGATGTTGTTACCAAATTTAAGCAGATTGTTTCCTCTATGCCATGTGTCAACTCAACGGAAATAAGCTATGGAGAGCTTGCTCCTTCAGTAATTGATAGCATGGTAGATAGTGTTACAGCTTCTTTGCATTAGACTCTAGACATGGTGGCCCCTTTAAAAAAGAAAAAGTTTAATCAGAGACTTCTAACTCCTTGGTTCATCACAGAAACTCGTAGCTTAAAACAGAAGACTCGTCAATTAGAAAGAAAATAGCGCTCCACTAAATTAGATGAAATCAATTTAGCTTGGAGAAATCATCTTCTAATTAATAAAAAATCTCTTAGGAAAGCTAGAACAAGTTATTATTCCGCATTAATAGAAGAGAACAAGAATAATCCCAGGTTTCTTTTCAGCACTGTAGTCAGGCTGACAAAGAGTGAGGACTCTGTCAATCCTAGCATTCCCTTAGAGCTTCCTAGTCAGGACTTTATGAACTTTTTCAATAATAAAATTTTATCTGCAAGAGATAAAATCAGTCAGATTCTTCCCATCGTTAACTTAAATACATTAACTACTGCAACTCCTTCAATTGATATCTGGATAAGTTTACTCCCAATTAACCTTTTAGAGTTAGATAAAATAATTTCCTCATCCAAGCCTTCAATTTGTCTTTTAGACCCTATTCCTACCAGGTTATTTAAAGAAGTCTTCCCATTTATTGGTAGCGCTATTCTTCAAATAATCAATTCTTCATTAACATTAGACCATGTACCGCAGGCTTTTAAAACTGCTGTAATTAAATCCTTACTAAAAAAGCCAATGCTCGATCCAGGAGTTTTAGCTAACTATAGATCAATCTCTAAATTGCCTTCCATTTCAAAAATCTTAGAGTTGTTGCTACGCAATTAGTTGACCACTTGCAGGGAAATGGTTTATTTGAAGAGTTTCAATCTGGGTTTAGAATCCATCATAGTACTGAAACAGCTTTAGTGGAGGTCACTAATGACCTCCTTATCGCATCTGATAATGGACTTGTTTCTGTACTTTTCCTTTTAGATCTTAGTGCAGCTTTTGATACTATCAATCATAATATTCTACTTGATAGATTAGATCACCATGCTAGACTAAATGGAACTTCGCTGCAGTGGTTTAGATCTTATTTATCTGATAGATTCCAGTTTGTTCATGGCAGTAATGAGTTTTCTTCCAACTCAAAGCACAGTCACATAGTTCTACAGGGATCTGTGCTAGGCCCTATTCTTTTTAGTTTATATATGCTTCTGCTAGGCAGCATTATTAGAAATCACTGTATATATTTTCATTGTTATGTAGATGACACACAATTATACCTGTCAATGAAGCCAGATGATAGTAATCAATTAGCCAAGTTAGAAGCCTCCATCCATCCATCTTCTTCCGCTTAATCCTTTTCGGGTCGCGGGGGGGCTGGAGCCTATCCCAGCATCTTTGGGCGAGAGGCAGGGTACACCCTGGACAGATCGCCAGTCCATCGCAGGGCCAACACAGAGAGACAGACAACCATTCACTCTCGCAGTCATACCTAAGGACAATTTAGAATCCCCAGTTTGATGCCAGTTAACCTAACTTGCATATTTTTGGCATGTGGGAGGAAACCGGAGAAATCCTGGAGAAAACCCACGCAGACACGGGGAGAACATGCAAACTCCACACAGATCACTGTTGGTCGGGGGCTGGGATCGAACCCAGGATCCCCCGGCCAAGGGTGAGTTGCTTTGCTGCCACAGTGCTAACCACTCCGCCACCGCGCTGCCCAGTTGTCTTAAGGAAATCAAAGCTTGGATGACTTGTAATTTCCTGCTATTAAATTCAGATAAGACTGAAGTCATTCTAGTTGGTCCAAAAAACCTATCTTTCCAAATCAAACTCTTAATTTGGATGTGGTTACTCTTTCTCTTAATAGGTCTGTGAGGAACCTTGGAGTTATTTTTGGTCAAGATCTGTTTTTTAATTCACATATTAAACTTGTTTCTAAGACTGCCTTCTATCAGTTGTGTAATATTGCCAAGATTAAGAGTGTCTTGTCTCAGAGTGTTTCTTAGAAACTAATCCACACTTTTGTTAGCTCTAGATTAGATTATTGTAACTCTTTATTATCAGGTTGTCCGAAGACATCTTTAAAAGGTCTTCAGCTGATCCAAAATGCTGCAGCAAGAGTTTTAACAGATACTAAAAAGGGAGATCATATTAAATTAAATTAATTAAATCACCCTTATTGTCATTCAACCGTACAACCAATCATGTGCAGTAGAATGAGATTGTGTTTTACCTATCTACAGTGTCAGTCACACACACCCCAGTGCAGAATCAGAGGGCCGCTGCCATGCAAGGCGCCGCTACAGATTTCCCTCCTCCATTCCGTTATTGCTGAGCACCAAGCTGGACGGCAGGAAGTTCCACTTTTATATGGTCTTTGGCATGACCCGGCCGGGATTTGAACCCCTGCCTCCCGGGTGTGGGGCGGATGCTCTACCAACTGAGCCACCACTCCGGTATCTCTCCGGTTTTGGCCTCTCTTCATTGGCTTCCCATAGAGTTTAGAATTAAGGTTAAAATCCTTCTTCTCACTTGAAAAGCTCTAAATAATCAGGCCCCTTTTTATTTAAAAGATCTGATACTACCCTAACAGAGCACTACACTCCCAAAATGCAGGATTACTTGTAATACCTAGAATCTCCAAAAGTATTATGGGAAGCAGAGCCTTCAGTTATCAAGCGCCTCTCCTGTGGAACCAGCTGCCAATCTGGATGCGGGAGTCACACTCCATCTCTGTTTTTAAGAATAGGGTTTCAACCTTCCTTTTTGATTTAGCCTATAATTAGGGAAGGATCATGTGCCTCTGAACCCTCCCCTAGTTATGCTGCTAATAGGTTTAGACAGCCAGGGGACCCCCAACAATGCACTGGGCTTCACTCCTTTCTTCACTCTCAATAAAATATTTTTGTTGGTCATTAACATCTCATTTGTTGTCTCCCATAGATTGAGTCCCCCGTCATGCTGTTTGCTCTCTACATGTCTGTTCTTTTCTTCTTCTTCTCTGTCCCCTCACCCTCCAGCCAGTTGCAGCAGATGACTGCCCCTCCCTGAGCCTGGTTCTGCTGGAAGTTTCTTCCTGTTAAAAGAGAGTTTTTCCTCTCCACTGTCGCCGAGTGCATGCTCACAGGCGATCACCTGACTGCTGGGGTCTTTCTGCAATTGTGGGGCTTTCCCCTGCAGTTGAAAGTGCTATGAGATGACTTGTTGTGAAATGGTGCTATATAAATAAAGTTGAATTGAATTGAATTGAAAATGTTCTGACTTAAGTCTCATAGGATTTAACATGACGGAATTTGGTCCGCTTGAATTTTTTCCTGCGTGAAAGGGAACCAAACCAAGGAGAAAATGATACAAAGTAACAAACTAATCAACTGATTCAGACCAATGTAAACAAATTTAGGTGTGAAAGCACCCTAAATCTAAATTGGTCCACATCTTGATGTCATCTGCCCGTGATGACATCAAGATGCTGGCCTCCCTTATTTTCTTCTTCCCTCTAGAGAACCCTGTATAATGTCTATATCCAACCCTCCACGACCCAAGTATGTCATTTTGTTGATCGCCATTTGTTTCCTCAGCATCAGCTTTTCACTGTTCTTTTCCAGGACCCATTTGTTTGTCTTCTTAGCAGTCCAGGGCACTCTCAACACTCTTCAATAGGCCCACATCTTGAAAGCATCTGCCCTTCCTTTGTCTGCCTTTGTCATACTCCAAGATTCACATCCATATGAGGCAATGGCAAATGCAGTTGCTTGTAGCAAGTATATCTTGAGCTTGATGCCGACTCCTCTGCTTTTCCATTTGGTTGACATATTCAGTGTTGCTGTGCGATTCTGTTCAGATTTCTGGTCTGCAGCCACCATGATTTGTGATGAGAGATCCTGGGTAGATGAATTCTTCAACTTCCTTTATCTTCTCACCATCCAGCATGAATTCGGATTAATCTGTTCTGTTGTTATCAACCACCGTGACCTAAAGGTGTGTTCACACCAAATGTGAACGATTACTTTATAACTCAATGTAAACACCCAAACAGACATTAATCCCCCTTCTGAGTGAGGTGCCGACAGGCAAAGTTTCCTTTAAAACTTCTGCAGCTGTATTCAACCTGCTTTGAACATTCCCAAAATAACATCATGCATATGTTTACATTATCCGACCAGGGGTTCACCTGAAAATGTTGTCTCAAGCCTCCAAAAGTTCACAAGATGAGGAGTGTTTACCTTGCTAGCTTGTCCGTGACAGGAAACCGTGGGTAAATAACAACGACATCCCGATTCAGCTGAAGGACTCCCGGTCCTCCTGAGTCTCCAGGGGAGTGAGTCAAATTTTCAAAGTAGTTTACTCTGCAATGGTGATACCTTTATTCCGGTGACTACAGAATCTCAAAGCTAGCAGCTAGCTAGCTAGCTTGTGCAGTCATGCGTTCATGTGACTGCACAAATTTGCACGTACTCGCGTCTTCCCATTCACATTGTATGGATTTGCGCCTCTCGTTTGCGTTTGGTGTGAATGCACCTTTAGTCTTCTTCACATTCAGGAGTCATCTAGGTTTGCTTACCATCTTCTCTTCATTTTATTGATTGTATACATGCTTTTGAGACCTTTGGAAAAGAGGAGTGTACCATAATCCCAAACAAAGGCTTCATCACTGATTTATGAGCTATAAATAACACTGAAAATAAGATATTTTGCATATCCAAATTAATAGCTGGAAAATAACATTTAGATGCATAATTTGACATAGTTTTAAATAATATTGAGCAGAATGGCAGCTATTTTCTGCCCAGTGTTTCATTGATTCCTACTTTTGAGATTTGATCAATTTCCTGATCCACCAATGAAGTGCTACTGTACTTCTGTCAAGTTTTGCCTGTGCTTTGTCCTCCTCTTACCCCGTCTCTTGCCATGACTCTTTGTCTGTCCTTCCCCCCAGCACAAGCCGTAATTATGCCTCGGTGCAATGGAGGCATATGGTAATCACTCAATGTGTCTGTGTCTGGTTGTGTGTATGGTCCATGTGTAGCCCATACAGAGATGCCTATATGAAGACTTCTTTTCAATGACGGTTTTTCATCTTTCATTTTTCAACCAAATCCGTAGGTTTCTTAGACAGTTGGTAAAGCTGTTTTTTCAACATTTTTTCAACCAATTTGTGCTGAGAGGGTTATGCTTCCTTGTCTCTGCTCTCCCTGGATTTTCTTTCTCTACGCACAAGTTTAAGCGTGAGTTTTGCCTCTTTTTTTTGTCATTCATTATCACTCAGACTATCATGGCAGCTCCGGTGGCTAAAGATATCTTTATCACACGCTTTAATAAGCATGTAACCACAGCAGACTAACATATGCAAACACAGCTCAGCGGGCTGTGTGTGGGCGGGCTTCATCATGTCGAGCATGCTTTTCAAGTTGCTTCCTACTGGTTGAAAAATGTGTGATCAGACGGGAAAGGGCTGTAGTGTCTATGTATGTATGTGTGTGTAGATGTTTTCTGGTATTCCTTAAATAGGGTGTGACATTAAGCTGATGATTAAACGCCTTGAGGGTGACAGGTGAGGGAAGACAGGAGACAACACTGGAACGTAGTGAATGACAGCTGACATGCACGGAAGGAAGAAAGGTGACAGAGAAGGAGACGGAGGACAAGGGAGGGAAAAAAACTGAGAAAAAGAAGTGAGGTTAGTATGCGCAAGAATGTTGAGTTGTGAAGATGGAAGATTTGCAATGGGAAAAGATAGAAAGGCAAATGGAGTGAGAGCTGATCTATTAGATAAGTAGCAGTAATTGTCAATCTCTCTGCCCAGGAGTGGCTGCTGATGAAGTTTGGCTTTGTTTGGTCTGGGTGATAATGGAATTAGCTTTAAGATGCAGTCATTCGGTGTCCAAATACTGAAACATTTCTTATTTACTACCAAAGTGTCGATAAGCAGAAACGCCAAACTAAAACATTAAGCGGCTGTCTTTTTGTGAAATGTGTTCACCAAGACCTCTGCACCCTTACACTTTAGATTAATAGATCATTTGACTGAAGTATTCCCCCAACTACACTCGTACACTCACCGGCCACTTTATTAGGTACACCTGTCCAACTGCTCGTTAACACTTAATTTCTAATCAGCCAATCACATGGCGGCAACTCAGTGCATTTAGGCATGTAGACATGGTCAAGACAATCTCCTGCAGTTCAAACCGAGCATCAGTATGGGGAAGAAAGGTGATTTGAGTGACTTTGAACGTGGCATGGTTGTTGGTGCCAGAAGGGCTGGTCTGAGTATTTCAGAAACTGCTGATCTACTGGGATTTTCACGCACAACCATCTCTAGGGTTTACAGAGAATGGTCCGAAAAAGAAAAAATATCCAGTGAGCGGCAGTTCTGTGGGCGGAAATGCCTTGTTGATGCCAGAGGTCACAGGAGAATGGCCAGACTGGTTCGAGCTGATAGAAAGGCAACAGTGACTCAAATAACCACCCGTTACAACCAAGGTAGGCAGAAGAGCATCTCTGAACGCACAGTACGTCGAACTTTGAGGCAGATGGGCTACAGCAGCAGAAGACCACGCCGGGTGCCACTCCTTTCAGCTAAGAACAGGAAACTGAGGCTACAATTTGCACAAGCTCATCGAAATTGGACAATAGAAGATTGGAAAAACGTTGCCTGGTCTGATGAGTCTCGATTTCTGCTGCGACATTAGGATGGTAGGGTCAGAATTTGGCGTCAACAACATGAAAGCATGGATCCATCCTGCCTTGTATCAATGGTTCAGGCTGGTGGTGGTGGTGGTGTAATGGTGTGGGGAATATTTTCTTGGCACTCTTTGGGCCCCTTGGTACCAATTGAGCATCGTTGCAACGCTACAGCCTACCTGAGTATTGTTGCTGACCATGTCCATCCCTTTATGACCACAATGTACCCAACTTCTGATGGCTACTTTCAGCAGGATAATGCGCCATGTCATAAAGCTGGAATCATCTCAGACTGGTTTCTTGAACATGACAATGAGTTCACTGTACTCAAATGGCCTCCACAGTCACCAGATCTCAATCCAATAGAGCATCTTTGGGATGTGGTGGAACGGGAGATTCGCATCATGGATGTGCAGCCGACAAATCTGCGCCAACTGTGTGATGCCATCATGTCAATATGGACCAAACTCTCTGAGGAATGCTTCCAGCACCTTGTTGAATCTATGCCACGAAGAATTAAGGCAGTTCTGAAGGCAAAAGGGGGTCCAACCCGTTACTAGCATGGTGTACCTAATAAAGTGGCCGGTGAGTGTATATTACTGCACCCACACTTCTTTGGTACCACAAGAATGTGCTGACCTTTATCTTGCTGTACTGTAAAATACAAAATAGAATCACCTCATTTAATCATTCTTCCCTGTAAATCTCAGAAAGCTGAAGAATAAATTATTCTCTGTGTTTTACAAATGTGTCTGCTCTGGAAATCTGTATGACAGCATCATCATCATCATAGCAGTCTGTCGTGGGCGACAATGACTGTTTCATTTAGGTCTGATCAGATTCCTCCACACAGCTCTGTCCTTAGCCTTCCGCTGCCAGGAACTCCTGTCTATGTCCAACTTCTTCAAGTTTCTTTTTACAGTGTCTTTAAATCTGAGCCTTGGTCTACCCTGATTGCGTTTGCCCTCGCATAACTGTGAGTAGAGTAACTGCCGAGGGAGACGCTGGTGGTCCATCCTCTCAACATGTCCGAGCCATCTCAGGTTCATCTGTATGTTCATCTGTAACAAATTTTAGTATTAGACAAAGATCATCATCACCATCATCATCATAGCAGTCTGTCGTGGGTAACAACGGCCGTTTCATTTAGGTCTGATCAGATTCCTCCACACAGCTCTGTCCTTAGCCTTCCACTGCCAGGAACTCCTGTCTATATCCAACTTCTTCAAGTTTCTTTTTACAGTGTCTTTAAATCTGAGCCTTGGTATACCCTGATTGTGTTTGCCCTCGCATAACTGTGACCTGAGTAAATACAAAATGCAGTTTTTAGATGATGGTTTCATTTATTAAGGGAAAAAAGCTATCCAAACCTACCTGGCCCTATGTGGAAAAAGTAATTGCCCCCTAAACCTAATAACTGGTTGTGCCACCATTGGTGTCAACAACTGGCAATGAGTCTTTTACATCGCTGTTGAGGAATTTTGGCCCACGATTCTGTGTAGAATTGTTTAAATTCAGTCACATTGGAGGGCTTCACAAACTGATGGCCAGACATTCTCCTTCAGGATTTTGTGGTAGAGAACTGAATTTGTGGTTCTGTCAGTTAGGGCAAGTTGTGCAGGTCTTGATGCAGCAAAGCAGCCCCAGACCATGACACTACCACCACCATGTTTGACTGTTGATACAGTGTTCTTTTTATGAAATTCTGTGTTAGTTTTATGCCAGATAAAACAGGACACACGTCTTCCAAAAAGTTCAGCTTTTGTCTCGTCAGTCCCCAGAATATTTTCCCCAAAGTCTTGAGGATCATCCTGATGTTTTCTGGCAAATGTGAGACAAGTCTCCTATTCTGTCTGCCCGGTGTTTTGAGTGGGTCTGTAGCCGGATAGCGCTCTCCAGGACTCTGTCTGAATGGCACGTCTCACAGAAAATTAGGGCACAGCACTCTCTTGTCTTCCGCTAGTCTTCAATCCTTGCTCTTAGATAGATAGATAGATAGATGTACTTTATTGATCCCAAACTGGGAAATTACAGTGTAACAGCAGCATGACAGTTGACAGCCAAACAACAGAAACACACACATGACAGACAAAGGAATTACCCATGGAAAGTAAAAACTAACATGACTATAGAACCTATATACATCATAGCTTAATATATGATGACCTGTATAAACACATGAATCATCCCATAGTTCATCTAGCTAATTTTCCAAAGACTGAACGTTGGCCGTCTGTCAATCTCTAAGTCCACCAAGGTCTCCGCCTTTGACCGCCACCTAATCCACATAGCACCGGACCCCCATGATCCCTCCTGCAGGTGGTGAGCCCACTGGAGGGCGGACCCATGTAACTCCTTCGGGCTGAGCCCGGCCGGGTCCCATGGGTGGAAACCCGGCCACCAGACGCTAGCCATTGAGCCTCTCCCCTAGGCCTGACTCTAGGGTGAGGCCCCGGTAACCCCATACCGGGCGGGGTACACTGAATCCTTGATCTAGAATTTATCATGAGAGTCTGTTGGATCGTTCTTAGCCTGGCCCTTCACCCAGGACCAGTTTGTCTTGGGAGACCCTATCAGAGGCAAATTGCCCCGGACAACATAGCTCCTGGGATCACTGCACAACCCCCCCACCACGATAAGGTGACAGTCCATGAGGGGTTTTGGCAGACGGATTGACAGAGATTGATAGACGGATTGGAGCAGCATCTGCAGTGATGCGGACGTTGTACCGGTCTGTTGTGGTGAAGAGGGAGCTGAGTTCTAATGCAAAGCTGTCAATTTGCCAGTCAATCTACGTTCCTACTCTCACCTATGGTCACAAGCTTTGGGTAATGACTGAAAGAACGAGATTGCGGATACAAGCGGCTGAAATGAGCTTTCTCCGTAGGATTGCTGGACTCACCGTCAGAGATAGGGTGAGGAGCTCAGTCATCCGGGAGAGGCTCAGAGTAGAACCGCTGCTCCTCCACATTGAAAGGAGTCAGCTGAGGTGGTATGGGCATCTGATTAGGATGCCTCCTGGATGCCTCCCACTAGAGGTGTTTCGGGCACGTCCCACTGGGAGGAGACCCCGGGGCAGACCCAGGACTCGGTGGAGAGACTACGTCTCCCAGCTGGTCTGGGAACGTCTTGGTATCCTCTCTGAAAAGCTGGAGCAGGTGGCTGGGGAGAGGGAAGTCTGGGCTTCTCTGCTTGAACTGCTGCCTCCGTGACCCGGACCTCCGGAAAAGCGGTAGAAGATGGATGGATGGATGGATGGATGAACGTTGACCATGAAGAGACTGGATAGCGGTGGCCGGCTGGAGCGAGCCTTTAGCCTAGCATGTAGCCCTCCTCTCTTGCCTCACCTTCGGCGCTGCCTCCAACGCACTCTCTTGGGGTCAGCATACTCATGTTGGCTCAGTGCTTCGGGGCCTTCCTGGGGGTGGTGATGGTCACTCCGGGGGCGGACAATGCATTGCAGGTCAGGTGGTATAAAGCCAGTAAACTCCGTGTGACAGCTTGACTTGGCGATATCCAGTAGTGTCTGCCGGTCGTATGTTAGCAGTGCATGACCTCCATGCACTGTAGAAAGAACAGCAACTATGCAAAAAAGGAGAAAAGTCAGCATTCGAGAGTGGCATGAGCAAAGACGTTCACTGACGGTGGGCGCCATCTTGCCCTCCTCCACTAAGAGTCTCACCAGGCCAGGTAAACAAAGCACTGAGGAATATCAACCCCCGCAAGGCAGCAGGGCCAGACAACATACCTGGGCGGGTCCTCAGAGCATGCACTGCTGAGCTGACCGACATTCTCACATCAATTTTCAACCTCTCCCTCAACTAGAACATAGTCCCTTCCTGCTTCAAAACAACAACCATCATCCTCCTCCCCAACAGGAGCCCGCCGACCTGCCTGAGTGATTACAGACCGGTAGCACTCACTCCAATCATCATGAAGTGCTTTGAGAGAGTGGTGCTGCCCCTCATTCAGGACAGCATACCGGGCACCCTGGATCCCTTGCAGTATGCCTACTGGCCCAAGAGGTCCACCTCGGATGCTATCGCTGCAGCACTCCATTATTCTGTCTCCCACCTGGAAGACAAAGACTCCTACATTAGGATGTTCTTTGTCGACTACAGCTCCGCCTTCAACACAGTCATCCCCCACAAACTGACCGACAAACTGTCTTCATTTGGCCTACACCTCACCCTCTGCGACTGGCTACTGGACTTTCTAACTGGCAGGCCCCAGTCTGTCAGGATGGGTAACAGGACCTCAGCCAGCATCATCATGAACACAGGTGTCCCACAGGGTTTTGTTCTCAGCCCCATCCTCTACAGCCTCTTCACTCATGACTGTGTCACCTCCCACAAGGACAATATCATCCTGAAGTACGCGGATGGCACAGCAGTGATAGGACGCATCACGGGCAATGAAGCATCCTACAGGAGGGAGGTGGCCAACCTGGGGTCATGGTGTGAGGACAGCAACCTCACCCTCAATACGGACAAGACAAAGGAGATGATAATGGACATGAGGAAAGGGAGGAGGAGGAGACCCCATTGGCCTCTGTTCATCCAGAACCTGGAGGTGGAGAGGATGAGCAGCTTTCAATACCTGGGCATCCACATCAGCGAGGACCTTAAGTGGACACACAACACCACAGAGCTGGTTAAAAGAGCTCAACAGCCATTGTACTTTCTGAGGAGGCTGAAGAAGTTTGGCATGTCCTCCAGGATCCTCAACAATTTCTACAGTTGCATCAGTGAGAGCATCCTTACCAACATCATCACTGCGTGGTACGGCAGCACCACTGTCCTGGACCGCAAACGCAAACTGGACCGCAAACTGGACCGCAAACTGGACCGCAAAGTATCAAAGTAGGATGATACGCAAAGTAGGATGATACGCAGAGTATCATCAGGACTCCACTCCCCTCTCTGCAGAGCATCTCCCACCGCATAGTCCAAAGGAGAGCTGACGCCATCATCCGGGACCCCACCCTCCCCCAGCACAGACTATTCACACTTTTACCCTCAGGCCGGAGGTACAGAAGTGTGAAATGCAGGACAACCAGACTGAAAAACTCCTTCTTTCCCACTGCCATCAGACTCCTGAACAAGTAACTCCCAAACTCCACAACACAGCTTTGCATATAGGAACTCACACACCGGCTGCTAAATTTGCACATTGCTTACCTGTACAGTAGATATAGTCTCACCCGTCTGATGTCCATATCATCTCTGCTGCTAATTATCATCTCTGCTGCTCTTGATCATGCACAGTCTACTGGTCCTATTGTATAGAGAAATTAGCACCATTTGTAATTTGTAATTATACACTGCTCGTTGCACAATGCTCATTTGCACACTGTACATAATTTTATGCCATCTCAGGTTCAGTTCATCTCTGATGTCAATATACCACTATCACTTTAGTCATCCAGTGAATTTTCAATTTCATTCCTCTTGTCTGACTGCTTTAACTGTCCAAACTGCCTAGTGTGTGTTATTAGTACTCATTAGTTTTAGTATTTAGTATTAAGGTGTGCTTAAGGAGTCCGAATTGCCCAACTGTGTGTTGGCGTGTATGCTATTAGCATCCATTAGTATTAGGATAGAGTTACTGTGTTAGTGTGTCATGACCTATTAGAATTGTTGTTTCTGTACCTATTACCTTGGCATTTGTTCAGAGAGCAAAGTAAGAATTTCATTGCTCAGGAAATGTAACATTTCTTAACTGTGCACATGATAATAAAACCTCTGAATCTTGAATCTTGAGTCTTTGTGTTCTTTCTGTCCAGCAGCGGTTTTTGTCTTGGAACTCTCCCAGGGATGCTATTTTTGCCCAGTTTCTTTCTTATTGTTCCATCGTGGACCGGTGTCCAAACAGGCAAGTGAGGCCTGCAGTTCTTAAGATGTTGTTCAGGGTTTTTGTTTCTCATTTGATCTTGAATTTCTTTAGATCACAGTGGGATGTGTTGCTTTTTGAGATCTTTTAGCCTACTTCAGGTTGTCAGACAGGTTCTATTTAAGTGATTTCTTGATTCAGCAAGTCTGGTAGTAATCAGGCTTGGGTATAGCGACTGAAACTGAACTCAGCTTTCCAAAAAATGGATTTAATCACAGTTAATTCATGATGTAACAAGAGGGGCAATTACTTTTTCACATAGGGTCAGGTAGGTTTGGATAGTTTTTTCCTTTAATAAATGAAATCAATATTTGAAAAGTGCATTTTGTATTTAATAGGGCCCAAGCCACTGACACTGTCAGTGGGCGAGAGCCCTATTGTAATTGTTAGAATTTTTTAGAGCCCGAGCCACTGACGCCAGTGGGTGAGAGCCCTATTGTAATTGTTAGAATTTTTTTTTCTTCTTTTCCATCAAAGATCTCATTTTTGGGGTAGTGAACGTGCATGAAAACTCACCATTTTTTGCAGGGACCTCAAAACTGGCAAAAAATTTAATATTTTGGAGGAAATATGAATGAACCCACAAAAATGGCTCTATAGTGCCACCTAACATATGGCCCATGCTTACTTTTGCATAGAAAGATGAAAATGGGGGGAGATGTTTATCATGTCAAGACATGCAAAAAACTCCGTAGAAGTGATGGTCTACGCCCAATAGAAAGTCGGCCATTTTGGCAGGAAGTGGCAGTGACCAAATTTCCACCACACGCATATGATCGAACTCGTCCTCAGGTTTTAGTCCGATTGAGCTCATTTATGGTGACAATCATCTATACCCGTGTGCCATTAAAAGTTATTGAAAACTTTTCCAAAAGCTTGATGGTTTGGCCGTAGGGGCAAAGTTTGATGCCTTGCTCATAATCATTCTATTACCATTCTGATGGCAATAACTCTGGTATGTATTGTCAGATTTCAACCAAATTCAATATTATGGATATCAGTCCAATTCCAAACAGTTCTGTAGAACAATATTCATAGAAATCTACAGCACCACCTATAGGAAGCAGAACGTTTTGCATCAGAAAGTTTGCATCATGTTGTTTTTTTAAATCAGAATCAGAATCAGATTTATTGCCATTGTTCATGTAGTACACAAACTAGGAATTTGTCTCGGTGCAATGCTGCAACATTAAAACATGATAAGATAAAGAGATAAACTAAAAAAAAACTTAAAGACTAAGACCATGCAATAAGTGTAGAATAATAAGTAATAATAATAATAATAATAATAATAATAATAATAATGAGTAATACTAGTCACAGCAGTTTTAAATAAATTAGCAAGTAGCAGATGATGTGCAGTCGATAATGCAACAGAAAAACAGTGATGAATGACATGAGTCTGGTTGAGCTGCTGTACATAGTGCACGAGAGTCAATAAGTCACTTAATGTTCAGCAGTCTGATGGCAGAGGGGAAAAAGCTGTTCATGTGCCGGGAGGTTTTAGTCTGAATGGACCGAAGTCTTCTACCTGAGGGGAGGGTGGCAAACAGTACGTGACCAGGGTGTGAAGGATCGGCCATGATCCGGCCTGCACGCCTCTGGGTCCTGGAGATGTACAGATCCTGGAGAGATGGGAGCTTGCAGCCGATCACCTTCTCAGCAGTGCGCACGATGCGCTGCAGCCTTAGTTTGTCCCTGGCAGTAGCTCCTGCGTACCACACGGTTATGGAGGTGGTGAGGATGGACTCAATGATGGCCGTGTAGAACTGCACTAACATCTTGGTGGGTAGCTTGAGCTTCCTCAGCTGCCGCAGAAAGAACATCCTCTGCTGGACCTTTTTGATGAGGGAGCTGATGGTTGGCTCCCACTTGAGGTCCCGGGTGATGGTGGTGCCCAAGAAGTGGAAGGAATCTGCAATGGTGATGGGAGAGCCTGTGATGGTGAGGGGGGGCAGGGGGGTTGTGACTTTCCTGAAGTCCACAATCATCTCCGCTGTCTTCAGAGCGTTCAGCTGCAGGTTGTTGTGGCTGCACCAGGACACCAGCTGGGCCACCTCTCTCCTGTAGACGGACTCATCGCCGTTGGAGATGAGCCCGATGAGGGTGGTGTCGTCCGCAAACTTGATCAGCTTAACAGACTGGTGGGTGGAGGTGCAGGAGTTGGTATGAAGGGAGAAGAGTAGGGGGGAAAGTACACAGCCCTGGGGTGATCCGATGATAACCCTTTGAGTGTGAGAATTTGTGTGCCCCTAGTGGCAGAGTGTGGCGCTGCACCTGTCATTTCACTCTGACATCACCAGCTGCATTGGGGATTTGTACTGATTTGTACTGATCTGCCAGTTTCAGAAGGTGGCAGACATGCACTGGAGGACTCAATGGATGACACAAACTATAAGGGCAGCAGCATCATTTCCAGTGACATCAGCGCCTCACTGGCAGAAGAACTGAACTGCTTTTTCGCACGGTTTGAGGCAAATACACCTCGCCCGGACCCACAGATGTTATTGAATGCCAGCTCTGATGTGCTTATCCTGCAGTATCATGAGGTGAGACAGACACAGAGCAGTTCACCCGAGAAAGGCTACTGGTCCCGATGGAGTGCCAGTAAAGGTGCTCAGAGCATGTGCAGATCAGCTATGCTCTGTTTTGACTGACATTTTTAACTTGTCTCTCGAGGCAGCCGTTGTTCCACAGTGTTTAAAATCTGCAGTCATTATTCCTGTACCAAAAAAACATACTATTAGCAGTCTGAATGACTATCGACCAGTAGCATTAACACCCATTGTTATGAAGTGCTTTGAGAAAATGGTATTGAAACATCTTTTGCCTAGTCTCCCCCCAGACTTTGATCGGTACCAGTTTGCCTACAGGCGGGGCAGATCCACTGAAGATGCTATTGCTATAGCTCTCCACTCGGCATTCAGCCATTTAGAAGACAAGGGGAGCTATGTAAAAATGTTGTTTGTTGACTATAGCTCGGCATTTAATACAATTATTCCCAACATTCTCATCACCAAATTGCTTCAGCTTGGCCTGCCTACTCACACTTGCAGCTGGATTAAGGACTTCCTAACAAACAGAACACAGACTGTTAGATTCGGACCCCATTCCTCCTCTACAGTCATGCTTAACACAGGCTCGCCACAGAGCTGTGTGTTGAGCCCCACTTTGTATTCATTGTACACATATGACTGCATACCTGTTCATCCCACAAACATTATAGTGAAGTTTGCAGATGACACAACAGTAGTGGGGCTCATATCAGGAGGAGATGAGTCTGCATGAGGTCCAGAAACTGGTGAGATGGTGCTCAGATAATAATCTGCTATTGAATACAAAAAAAAACCAAAAACAAAAGAACTCATTATTGATTTTAGGAAGCATAGCAGTGAACTGCCTCCTCTATATATAGGCAAGGAGCGTATGGAGAGGGTGGAGGCGTTTAAGTTTTTGGGTGTTCATATTTCTCACAACCTTACCTGGGCAGTTAACACCATAGCTACGATTAAAAAAGGCTCAACAACGTCTACACTTTCTGAGGCTCCTCAAGAAGAATGGCCTGAATGCACAGTTGCTGGTTTTATTTTATCGCTCTGCTATTGAGAGCATTCTGTCATATGGCATCACGGTTTGGTATGAAGGCTGTTCAGCCGCAGACCGCAAAGCCTTCCAGAGAGTGATCGAGACTGCGCAAAAAATCACTGGCTGTTCTCTCCCTTCTCTGGAAGAGATTTCCAGGTCTCGGTACCTCAACAGAGCTACTGCCATCATTAAAGACTGTGCTCATCCAGGCCATGACTTCTTTCACTTGCTCCCCTCGGGAAAGCGGTACAGATCCCATAAAACCCGGACTACCAGGTTTAATCAGTTTTTTCCCAGCAGCAGTACGTATTTTGTACGGATTTATGTAACACGCACAGACTGCTGATATTTTTTGTTATTTTAGGTTATTCTGTAGCAACAACCCTGTATGCATAAGCTGGTCTTTTGTATTTATCGCTCAGCATGTTTTTCATTATTGCTACGTACATATTGTATTCAACTTTTAGGTAATTTTGTTTCAAGCATTATTTATTGTTGTAATTATAAGAATGTTAAATGCATGAGTGAACTGTGAGTGTGATAGTTTGTTTATAGTTTGTTTTTAGGGAGCAGCATCTCAATTTCGTTGCATTGTTCATTAACAATGGAATGACAATAAAGGCACTTTGACTTTGACTTTGAAGAGGAACTCCTCATTTCCTTTTACTGTATTCCCTTCTTTTAGCTCAGAAAGCTGATATGGCTGCGATCGGTCATCTCACCGTCACTTAGATGGCTTTGTACACGGAAAATAGCTGCAGGATACAAGCAAAATTTATGTGGGATAATCATAAGACTTTGTAGATGTGAGAGAGAGCGTAAATGACCGACAGAACGCAAAATAGCAACCACAGTGGGTGAAAATGCAGCGATCACGGCAGTGAGCGAGTCCCGTTAGCCACCAGTAAGTGAGTTATTTCTGTGGTTTTTTTTAAATATTGTACTGATTTTTTGCTCATATACTTTGAAGATGAGATGATGAGGTACCTCTGTACAAAAAACGGTGTCAAACGACTGAACCATTCTTTGTGTAAATATGTCCAAAGTCCAGTTTTGACCGAGTTATGGAATTTAAAGAGCTGCCACGATATTATGCAAATTGGATGCTTAAATTTATTCCTATCTGAAACTTTGGATCATATTTTACATCTTTCTAATTGACAGCAAGCCATTATTTCTTACCACTTTCAAGTTATAGCCTTGGAAATCTGAACTATTTTATTGACAAAAAATATTTACCACTCTTGACCACTAGGGGTTATGTCGCAATTTGGCGACAGACACACTCAAACAGTTAGTACCTCGGGAATGGAATGTTGGATTGGCACCAAGATAGGTATGATATATATGGGTATGCCTCTGATCAATTACAGCTATGAATATTTATGAGTAGCAATAGCGCCCTCTCTTGGAAACATGAAGGTTATGTCAGGGTAGAGCATTTTAGGGGATGTGCGTATATTGTTTTTTTGGGTTGTTACAGCTTTAAGGCTGTAACATGGTGAATGATAATAATGTATATTGGATTATTGTTTTCTTTTAGGTATTTGTATGTGTGCATTTTATTTTTTAATTCACCCTTATTATCATTCAACCGTACAACCAATCATGTACAGCAGAACGAGATTGTGTTTTACCTATCTAGAGTGTAAATCACACACACCCCAAGTGTAGAATCAGAGGGCCGCTGCCATGCAAGGCGCCGCCACAGAGTTCCCTCCTCCAATTTGTTTGGATTGATGGATTATGAGTTACACCTGCGCTAACTGATCAAATCAGCAGGAGCCAATCAGCAGGCTCCACTGTGAACTGTCTGTCCTGAAGGACGTATTTAAGGATGGTGCCTGACTGTGACAGGAGCGCAGTTTTCTACCGTGAAGCTTTCCACAGCGAAGTTTCTACGCAGGAGTTTTTCCACAGAGAAGTCCTCGCAGGATTGACTAGTGCAGAGAACTGGAGGTGTTCATCGGAGTGTAGGAGGAAACGGGGGTAGGAGCAGAGAGAGGATGGAAGAAGCACAGGCGTGGGGTTTTACGGCGGCAGCACGGGGCCGAAGACGCCGGGAGAGTGACTAGCTGACTGAGACGCCGTGGTGCTGGATGAAAGGTGAAAACACAGATAAGTAAAGGAACGTGCTTACTGTCTGTGTGTGGTACATGCTTATTAGCTCCAGTGCGTTCACGGGAGGTTAAGGTTGTGCTGCGCTGTGTGCTGCAGGTTTCCCCTGGACAACGGAAACCAAGGAGCCACTCCTCTTCTCTCCGCCTGACTGCCATCTCTCCTCGGGCACGGAGCACTCCCTCCTCGAGGCGTACAGGAGGGCCTTGGACAAGCTCGGACAGATGGTGCTTAACATCCAGGCTAAGGAGGACGATAGCGGGAGTTCCTGGCCGGACAGTCAGTGAATGCATCACGCTCGATTGAGGACGCTCAGAAGGTTTTCCTCTTGCAGCGCAGGAAGTGACTCTGATTGAAAGAATTGTGTTGTTTTTTTCCCTTGTGTGCTTTTTTTAGGGTATTTATGCTATTTATAATATTTATTGTGGGGTAGTTTCTTAACTTGGGCACATTGGGAATGTATGGTTTATATTTGGGGATTTATGGTTCTTATTGAAATGTATGGTTCTTATTGTGGATTATGGTTCTTATTTAGTGTGTTGTAGTTTATGACCAGTTTAAGCTTTGTTTAATAAAGTTGTATAATTGTTCTCAAGCCCTCCTGCGTGTTTATGTTGTTGTGGCCCGAGAATCGTCTTTTATTCATAATGCTCACAGTCATTGGTATTCCCAAACTGTGACATTTATTTGGCATTGTCGGCAGGATTCTCTTACCACACAACATAAACATGGAAGGGCATGATGAACCCTCAACCTTAGCTGTGAACAATCACACTGTAATTAACACGGTTGCTATGCCATGGTTTATGGGGGTACCTTGGGTCCCAAAGTTTTCTGGAGAAATGAGCCAGATCAAGTTTGGGGAATGATTGTGGCAGTTCGAAGCACTGTTGAGAGCTCAGGGCCTTAGTGACAAGCAGAAAGCTGATTTTGTGATTGGGGCATTGGAAGGTGATGCCAGGAGAGAAATTCAGCTGTTAGACCCTAGCTCCAGCAGGAACGTTCACAAAATTTTGTCTCACTTAAAAGGGCTGTATGGTGCACAAATCCCTTTAGCTGAATTACAGGTCCAATTTTTCAAATGCAGGCAGGGGGATGGAGAAAGTGTGGGGTCCTTTATCCTGTGCCTACGAGAACTGTTTGGCAGGTGGCGTGAGCAGGAACCTGATGGCTCAGCACAGGATGAAAGCACAGCACGTGATCAGCTAATACTGGGTCTGAGGGCTGGTGCTGTCTGTCAGGAGTTGCAGCGGCTGGTGCGACGAGAGCCACGTATGACTTTTGTGGAGGCCTGTAAAGAGGCTAGAGCGTTGGACGGAGAACATCCAGGTCAAGAGGAAGTTTGGGCTTCGAGAATAGATGCACCTGCACAGACTGTACCCAGGCCAGAAACTGAAGATTGGAAAGAGTGGTTCAAGGCGGAAGTTTATCGTGAGGTGCAGGAACAGATGTCCATACTCAGCCGCACTGTGGTGGAGGAAATGAAGCAGTTACTGCCCAGCATGTGCCACAGGAGTCCACTGGGGGTGCCTCTTCTAGGAGGAAATTTATCATCCCCTCCCACCGTAGGCCAGCTTCCTGGTGGGATGAACAGGGCCATCGAATTTGCAGAGGCTGTAGGAAGCCAGGCCATATCCAAAGGTCTTGTCCAGACAGAACTCAACCGGCCCAGGTTTCTGAAGTAGTTGTTCCACCTGCTACGGGGCCGGTGACTGAGGCACCCGAAACCGGGACCTTGAAGGAAAAGATGGTTGGCTCGTGTCCAGGTGTAGAAGTCAAGGTGGCCGGCACAAAAGTTCCGTGTGTCTTAGACACAGGCTCGCAAGTGACACTGTTTTCTGAGACTTTCTTCCAGAAGTGGTTGAGCCATGTCCCCTTGGCAGACGCGGGAGAGCTGAAGTGGCTGACTCTGAAAGCAGCGAACGGGTTGAATATTCCCTATGTGGGTTATGTGCTGAATGACTTCATTTTGATTTACCTCGATGATGTCATCGTTTTCTCACCTGATTTCCATTCCCACGTCACCCATTTGGAACAGGTGTTCGAGCGTTTGGCTAGACATGGACTGAAGTTGCAGCCACAGAAGTGCCATCTCTTCCAACGTGAAGTGAGGTATCTGGGGCACATCATTTGCAAGGATGGGGTGGGTACTGATCCTGAGAAGACCAGGGTGGTCCAGCAGTGGGAGACACCTAGTACAGTGAAAGGGGTCAGATCATTCCTGGGTTTTGCAGGATATTATAGACGTTTCATCCCTGGGTTTTCGAAGATCGCAGCACTTCTACACACTACTTTGGTGGGGAAGGCAGGTTCACGCGGGAGAAGTCAGGCCATAGTTTGGTCTCCGCAATGTCAGGCTGCCTTCGAGAGATTTAAGCTGGCACTGTTGAGTGCTCCAGTGCTAGCTTATGCTGATTTCTCCAAGCTCTTCAACCTTTATACGGATGCAAGTCTGGAGGGGCTGGGAGCGGTGCTCGCCCAAGTTCAGGATGGGCATGAAAGGGTGATCGCTTATGCTAGCCGAAGTCTTCATCCCACCGAAAGGAATGATCAGAATTATAGCTCCTTTAAATTGGAGTTGTTGGCACTAAAGTGGGCCGTTAAAGAGAAGTTTAAGGACTACTTGTGGGGGGGGTGCCTTTCACAGCTTTCACTGATAACAACCCACTTGTCCACCTGGACACAGCACAGCTTGGTGCAGTGGAGCAAAGGTGGGTGGCCCAGCTTTCCAACTACCAGTTTACTATTAAATCCCGACCTGGAGTGGCAAATGGGAACGCGGATATCTTGTCTAGGCTCCCACGGGACGAATCCCAAATTGAGACCGGCACGAACCTTGTGATGGCTACCCCGGAGGATACAGAAGATTGGTTTACTCACCAAAGGGCAGACCCGGCAATGCAGCAGGTGTGTGCATGGCTCCAACAGGGTAACTGGCCATCTGAAGAGTGTCAGCGGGAAGCTCTACCATTGGCCCGACGGTTGTTGAGGGAGTGGAAAAGGTTACGGTTGAGTCATGGCCTGCTCCAGAGGAAGGTGGAGGATCCACAAACAGGCCAGGTGGTGTTCCAAATTGTGGTCCCCTTAGAGAATGCGAGGCCATTGTGGGAACGGTTCCATGCCTCTTGTGGCCACATGGGAGCAAATCGTGTTGAGGCTGCTTTGGGGAGGTGTTTTTTTTGGCCTCGGATGAGTGAGGACGTGCGTAAGTGGGCTACAGAGTGCCCTACTTGTTGTGAGAATAAGGCCAGGCCAGAAGTAAGGGCACCCCTCCAGCTGATTGTCTCATCCTATCCTCTGGAAACTGTGGCCATTGATTTCCTGTCTTTAGGAAACCCTCAGTGCGCCTATCCATATATTTTGGTGATGACTGATTTGTTTTCAAGGTATGGATGGGCAGTACCAACTAAGGACCAGACGGCAGTTACAACAGCTCAGGTGTTGTGGCGGAACAAACATGGGGCTGCCCTGAAAGGATCCTGTCAGATAGAGGGGCTGCCTTTGAGTCTGCAGTGTTGCAGCAACTTTGTGCTTTATATGGCTGCAAAAAGGTGTGCACTACCCCTCATCATCCTCAGGGGAACGGGGCATGTGAACGCTTTAATCAAACTTTGCTGTCCTTACAGCAAAGGTGTAACTTTGGTGTAACTTTACAGTTGCACCAAAAGTTTTCTTCAATATCTCTGAAATAAATAGTCTGATTGGTACCATTTATGGTGACACTCATCTATACCCATGTGCCATCAAAAGCTGTTGAAAACTTTTCCAAATGCCCTATGGTTTGGCGGAAGGGCGTGGCCAAGTTTGCAGTATCGTCATCACCCTTCCTTACTTTTACTTGCTTTTACTCTGGCGTACATTGACTGATTTCAACCAAATTTTGTGTGGTGAATAGGTAGCCAAAACTGATAATTTCTATAATTAAGAATGATACATAGCGACAGCGCCCCCTACCGCCAATGGACAGGAAGTTGCCATAACTCACATGCCATACTCATGCGCCGCTTGCCAGACTGACGTACAATTTTCTGAGGTTTATCAGACCACCTGGTTGATCATAACTGCACATCACCTTTAGCATGGCATCAGTGCTGTTACCATGGACATGTCCTCCTCGCCATTCAATCCGTGATCTTGTTGGGATGGTTGGGAATGATCTGGAGTCACGAAATCTGGAATATAGGTTGAGGTGACTGTCATATGTAGTCCTGTGTGGGTGGGCAACACATAACTGACAGGGAAGTGTTGCCATGGCGACATGGCGAAGGTCGACTCCTCGCCATGGAACACTGGAAAGTTGTAACTTGGACAAACTTTGTCTGACTTTCACCAAATTTTCTATGATGGATATTAGTCCTGCCCCACATGCTCCTATATAAAAATGATTGACAAAAGTTATAGCGCCACCTACTGCTCACAGGAAGTTCTGCGCCAAACGGTTTATTATTCACGCAGCGCTTGCCGCGACGACGAGAAATTTTCTGAACCAGCTAGGTACGACGGGTGCCGGGGTCCACGGTTGCACGGGGGCGAAGGCCCACTTACAGCTGCTTGCAGCTTTAATTCAGGTTATCTTTGTCTGATATTAAAATTTGTTTGATCTGAAACATCTAAGTGTGACAAATATGCAAAAATATGAGAAATCAGGACAGGGTCAAATACTTTTTTACAGCACTGTATATAGTGCTTTTTTCTTATCTTTAGATGACCAAAGCACATTACAGATCCTGCTATACACCCACTCACACACACATTCACACACTGATGGTGGCAGAGGTGCCATGCACAGGCACTGGCCTGACCCACCAGGAGCAACTGGGGGTTCAGTGTCTTGCTCAAGGACACTTCAACATGCAGACTGCAGACAGAGTGGGAATAAAGCCCCTTACCCTCCCATCAGTAGTCAGCCACACTACTTCTGTCCCACAGCCACATATAATGCAAGGATTCTGTGTGTGTGATTCTGTCTGTTCCGCGCATATCTCTCGAACCATTTGTCAGACTTATCTCAGATTGAGTCTGTGCTTTGCTGAGGTTATGAGAGTGTGCATCCCCAAATTTCAGCCTCCTTGGATATGTGGAAGTTTAGTAGGGGAAATCTTTAATGAACGTCCGTAGGGGAGCTATTAAATGAACACAGAGGTGGAAAAGGTATAACTGCTGAGATTTGGGGGATCCGAGCTCCGGAGCCGGGTCTTTCTTAGAAGACTTCATAAGGAGTTGTTTAGAACTCCTTATAAGATAAGGTATGGGACTGGAATTCTACACTGCTTTCCAATTTATTATGCAAAGGATTTTTGTCTCTGATTTTCCTCAATAGTCAATGCAACTGACAGTCAGTATAATTTTCAAGTCATCAACCGTTAGAGCATAATTCAAAATTTTTTGAACAAACCTCCCAATGATTTTTTTTTTTGCAAAATTAAAAAAACTCAAAATGCACTGTTCCAGATTATTATGCACAACAGAGTTTCAAAACATTTTATTGGTTGTAAAGAACTGAAAATGGTCATTTTTTGAATTTGCAGCATTAGGAGGTTGTATTTACTGAAATCAAAAGCTATTTCAATCAAACATTTTAACAGGCCAAGTTGCATGTTAACATAGGACCCTTTCTTTGATATAACATTCACAATTCTTGCATCCATTGAACTTGTGAGTTTTTGGAGAGTTTTTGCTTGAATTTCTTTGTGTGATTTCAGAATAGCCTCCCACAGTTGCTGTTTTGATGTGAACTGCCTCCCACCCTCATAGATCTTTTGCTTGAGGATGCTCCAGAGGTTCTCAATAGGATTGTGGTCAGGGGAGGATGGGGGCCACACCATAAGTTTCTCTCCTTTCATGCCTATAGCAGCCAGTGACACAGAGGTATTCTTTGCAGCATGAGATGGTGCATTGTCATGCATGAAGATCCTATGCATTTTTTTTTTTTTTTTTTTATTTTGTTACTACCCGTAGGTAGACTTGGTTTGCAGTCTGGTGACAAGCCACCGGCCGCTGGTCGCTGCGTGCGCGAGCGCCCTAAACCTACATGTTTTTGGTGTGCGGGAGGAAACCGGAGAAATCCCGGAGTAAACCCACGCAACACGGGGAGAACATGCAAACTCCACACAGCTCACTGTTGGTCGGGGGCTGGGATCGAACCCACGATCTCATGATCCCCGCGGTCCCCCGGCCGAGGGTAAAACTGTGCTGCCACAGTGCTAAACCACTGCGCCACCGTGCAGCCCAGCATGAAGATCACAATCCTAAAGGGGCCTAACAGCTTTCTTCCTATGACTCCACCACCTCCTTGCTGACGCCACAGCCTTGTTGGGACATGGTGGCCATCCACCAACCATTCATAACTCCATTCATCTGGACCATCCAGGGTTGCACGGCACTCATCAGTAAACAAGACTGTTTGAAAAATAGTCTTCATGTATTTCTGGGCCTAGTGCAACCATTTCTGCTTGTGAACATTGGTTAAGGGTGGCTGAATAGTAGGTTTATGCAAAACTGCAAGCCTCTGGAGGATCCTACACCTTGAGGTTCATAGGACTCCAGAGGCACCAGCAGCTTCAAATACCCCTTTGCTGCTTGTGACAAAGTGGGTGAGAACTTTTTTCTACTCACCACTTGTCCCAGTATCATGTGTATTCGACCAGGTGTTTTTGTGCTTGTTTACTTTAATTTGCCAGTGCTTATGTAACATTCTATCACTTATTATCCTGGGTTTGTTGGTGTTAGTCCTCCTAGTGCATGCCCCTAGAAAGCAAGTATTCCTGTCTGAAACAGGTATCCCAGTCAGGCTTTACAGGCCCAAATGTAGGCTGTGTTTGAAAGTGGAATACAGAGGTGCAGCCTATATGTAGGCAATCACACATGTTAGACTTTGACAAATATGAGAGACTGAACTGAGATTTATTTGATTGTTTGAATATTAATTACAGAATAATTAAAAATGAATGGGACATCCAATATTAGCCACTATTTAAGAACCACTTGTTTATTTTTTTGTCAGATCATTAACTTGTGTGATCTTTTGAGTTATATTCATAAATGTTGTATGTTGCACTTTGGGGAATGGGAGTTGTTCAGTCACCATTATAATTTAGTTTATATGTGTGGTTTATAGTCTGTTGTCAAGTCGTAAAGTCATGCAGTACTATAACAGGACACATTTACAAATATTTGAGACCAGTGCATCCTTTTATATTTTAGCAATATTGTAAGTACAAAACACCGAACATTATTTGTATCTTGTATACTTTATTGATCACCAGAGGGAAATTCAGGGCATCCACGTACGGTGCCGATCCTGTGTGACACACACACACAGCAGAATGACCCATTTGGCTGCAAGTTTTGCATGAGTGTTGCCTGTTTGTCTGTAAATATTTAAATAAAAATGATTTATTTCGTTATTTGGACATTGTTGTATCTTGTGATCGCATGTATCCGCATGTAATATGCAGTTGATCTGGTCATTGCACTCCACAATGAAGTAGCAGTCGGGACTGTTGTCTACCACTGACCGGGCAGGCTGAGCGTGCCTCTTCCCTGAACATTCGTGGAGCGCACGGTGGGATATTGGTGTTGGCCGGTTAACGGGAGTCTCGGCTTCTACTTTACCCATGTGGCAGTGATGTCATCTGTATGGCGAATATATCCGTTAGATCTACGCAGCTTTATGGTCTATATTTTGACTGAGTGGCTCCATATTCGTGGATGCACACCTCACCAGCAAAGCACTTCTAAAATCTTTTTTTGCGAAGCATTGTGGTGACTGACTGTGTTATCCAATCAGCATCATCGTGATGCTGTGTATTGTCAAATCAGCATGGCCGTGATGCGGCAGTATTCTCCAGTGAGCACGGAGTCAATCCGAAACCCCGCCCACAGTTTTTGAAGCCAGGGGATGAACAAATTGAGCGGTCACACAGCGGTGGCTAAACTTTTATTGATAAAAATTACATATTTTGACTGAGTGACTCCATATTCGGGGATGCACACCTTCGTAGCTTCAGCAAAGCACATTTAAAATCTTAGGTCAGTGGGATGAACAGTTTGAGAGATATCGGAGGAACACACACACACACACACAGATGTCTTGATTTTATACATAGATGTTACAATTTACATCAAAGTATTGGAGTAAGTTGAAGCAAACATAGCCTTAAGTTACTTTAAATTACTTCAAGTTGTAGATTGAAAATATATTTTTTCTTTAAACTCACCTGTACCTTTTTTCCATCCATCATGCAGGAATTGTTTGGGGAGGGGCCCGCCCTGAATTTCCTGATTTAAATAGGTTTGAGTGACGTCACATGACATTATTGATTCATTTGTTTTGGGGTTTTTTTTTTTCTCTTCATGGGAATTTTTCTTTAGTTTATTTTTGGAGTTTATTATATTTTGTTAGTATTAGACATTTCTAATAATTTCATTTAGTTATGTAAATGAGTTTGTTTCTAAATTATTTAGATTCTAGTTTTTGGAATCTAATGTAACATGAAGGTCCACCTGTGGTAATTAGCGGTGTAATTAGGCCCAGTTGGTGTCAAGTGGAAAGTCTATTTAGCTCCATTTGGAGTGTCCCTCTGCTGCCATGTTTAGTTTTTTTGAGTCACATTTTTTTCTTATTTAAGGTTTAATGGAGAGCACTGTAAATAAAGCTACACCTCTTGGATTTGAAAATGGCTGTCTGAATCTGCTTGACTACCACCTTCCTTGACGTTTGTGCCTGATTACTCTACACTGCTTTGTAATGGCATTTTTGCAGCTGCTCTCTTAATCCAATGAATTTGTCTCGCATAAATCTTCCTCATTATGCCTTTATTTGCACCAACCTGTCTGTGCTCTGAATCAGCCACAAATTTCTTCACAGTATGATGATCACGCATAAGTTTTAGTGAAATTTCTAATGCTTTCATACCTTGTCCAAAGCATTACACTATTTGACGCTTTTTGGCAGCAGAGAAATCCTTTTTCTTCCCCATATTGCTTGAAACCTGTGGCATGCTTAATAATGTGGAACATCCTTCTTAAATAGTTTTCCTTTAATTGGGTTCACCTAGCAAACTAACTATGACAGGTGTCTGAGATTGATATCAGCGATCCAAAGAGCCCTGAGACACAATACCATCCATGAGTTTAATTGAAAAACAAAAAATTGAATGTTTATGACACTAAAGTTGTATTTGCATAATAATTTGGAATGCAGTGTATGATTGAACAACATCTTATAAAGAGCTGTTCAGAACTCCTTATAAAAACTCCTTAGGTGTTCTTAATAGGTGCCATCTATTCTTTGGTGCAAGCATCACTTCTATGATGTCACCAGTCCATACGGGGTCAGATGGGTACTGCACTAGTATCTAATAATGTAAAGATCATCACAAGTGGACTAATTCTGAAGTCAAATTGTGTATCCATTAGAAGGATTTCATAGATTGGTCTTATCCTCTCGATCACAACACTCATATCACTCACATTAGGAGTGGGACAAAAGACGATTCAGTGATGGATCACGATGCTTGACACTAACAGTGATGCACCGATCCCCAAATGCATGGATTGATTTTTTATTAACAAAATATATACATGTAAACATTGTATACTCTCTTGGGGATTCAACCAATTGTGTTTTCAGTCCACTGGATGGCGCAAAGCAAGCACCCAGTTAAGTGACATCATAGCTTGCCTCGCAAGGTTAGCAGCCAGATGGTGCAAATGCGCCTATTGTCAGGGCGTCATACCTTGTTACGCGAGATTTGCAGCCAGCTTTCAAAGTTAGCTCAAATGTCAGGACTTTTTTGGATTTTATAACAAAGATGGAATGAAAGACCTTGACGTGACACGCAACCAGCAAGAAGCACTACACAAAAAAAGCAACACTTGGAACATGTGGACCAGAACATGTCTCTGAACAGTGTTCTCAACAGCTAAACACACCAGCACTGAGCTTGCATGCGGCGCTTGGAGAGAGAGTAAGTAAAGTTTATTTATGAAGCACTTTTCACAGACGTATAAAGTGCTGTACAATAAAATGGAATAAAAGGAACTTGATAGATAAAAAATTATTTAAAAAATACAAAAACAAGTTAAAACACAAGATTAAAATAATTTAAAAATATCAGGCTCACCATTACAAAGCAGTTGAATTGAAACAGTGGAAATCCTCGTTAAAAAAGTTTTCAGCTGCTTTTTAAAAGAGTCCACAGAGTCATCTAAACATAGCTGGGAGTGGGAGTCTATTCCAAACAACACCGTCCACCACCCTCCCTGTGTGCAGAGACGCGTCTCCATGGAAAGTGAAGCTCCGAGAATACTTTACTACATGAAAGAGATGTCAACAGCTTTACTTTGGGACATGATTTGAGGTTTAATAAGGTGAAAAAATTTAAGATACAGTATATGGGATCGCGATACTCAATATTGTGATTATCGTCGAATCATGATAGGATCGTATCGTGTCCCGAGTATTGTGATCCGAATCGAATCGTGAGGTCCCTCATGATTCCCACCTCAACTTGTATACAATACAGTTTTGGACATTGCTGCAATTAATGACAGGCCACAATGGTTTTCAGCCAGACATTTGGGCATTTGGATCCCTTTTTTTGTGGGCACTTTATTGCCAATAGTTTGCTTTCGGCATTAGGACTGTGACTAGGATTCTTCTTTGACTTGGCACAGAGGCGTCGTCTCTTCGAATTTAGTCTGCTGGTAGGATCATTAGCTTCCCCAGGCGAGCCCGGGTACTGGCGGAGGGCGCGACGAGAACGCTGATCCATTGCCACCCTCCATACAGCAAACCAGGAGGCAACTGCTTGGCTTAAGGACTTTGCATTCGCTAAATAAATAAATAAATAAATTGCCAATAGTAACCACATGCTCGGGGGCTTTCAGAGACACTCATACCAAACCCACCAGAAACACTAAATACTGGAGAAGCCGTGTAGACTGAGAGAACTTACCTGGGAGGGCAGACTGGTTTTGCGCTGGGTAAAGAGACGTACCCATGCATGAAGTGAAAATGTGTAAGAACATTATTTACATGAGTGCCACTATTTCACCTAAGCCTTCTGAGGTGAAGCAAGTGACATTAAGTAGTGGTAAGTGTGGCCTTGTCTGCCCCTGTGTTTGGAATGAGCATCATGGCTAAACATGCAATTTCACTGAGTTGATGTAAACTAGTAGGGGGCCAAGTTTGCACCCAGCCACACCTCTTTTAAAGTCATTTGTTGTTTGGACGAAAAGCATTTAAAGGGGTCAATGAATGTGTTTGTAGGTTTTAACTGTCTGAAATGAGTACTAGTAACCTAATTGTCCAAAAATTTTCAAAATTTTTTCCAGAAACGCCAGAAAGGTTTTTGACTTTTTGTGCAAATTGTATACATCACATTTAGAAAAAGCTAAACCACCGCCGTCCTTGAGACCAGCCCACTGCTCTATTATTGGCCCGCCTAGCTGTCTGTCATGTAGATTGAAGGAGGGGCTAAAGGTAGCCTATTAGCAACTGAGGTGTTAGCCCCCAAGCTAACATTGGTAACAGGAAGCTCGAACTGAGCGCGGCTTTTATTGTTATTTTCTTCAGATCTTAGTCACCCTAATAACCATCCCTGTTACCACCTGGCTCACCAGTCCGTGGTCCACAGTGTGCCTTGCGTCTCTCCGGCCCGTCTCCCGCTGGTTTTGCGCCAGGTCGCCGGCATGCCGGTCACGGGCAGCTGAGAGCCAACAGCCCCAGGCAGCATCCCTGGGTCGTGGCAACTGCCTTCCCCAGCACCCGGGGCATGGCGCAGGCAGTTGCCACGACCCGGGGATGCTGCCTGGAACTGCCAGCTCAGCTCCCTCACCATCCTCTGGAAATACTCTCACGGGTAGCGTGGGGGAGCTGCTTTGTGACGGGGCAGACCCCCTGTGTTGGCTGTGGGAGAGAAACGGAGTACCGCGGAGTGAGACATTGCCCTTTGAGATTCCGTGGTTCAGCCAGTGGCCTTGGATTGCAGCGATCGGTGGATCACCCGGTGCTGGTGATTTGTTGTGGCATCTTGGCGGTAGTGTTAGGTGGGCCAGGATGATACGAGGTGCACAAACGACTGCGGATCAGTGAACCAGTGCTGCTCATCCAAGCTAGAAGAAGGCTAGAAGCTACTTTGCTAATGGCTAACTGACGTAAGAGGGAGGGTGGAGTTGAACAGCTAAAGGATGTTTCTTAAAGTGACAGGCATTTCAAGAAAGCCAATAAAAAAACAAATTTGCTTCAATAATTAAAAAAATAAAGAAAATGTGAACAAAATATGTTACAAACACTTCATTAAGACATGAGTGAGCTGTTAAAATGTGGAAAAAGTGCAGTCAATGAGCCCTTTAAAGCATGAAAATGGGCATTATGCCACCAGAAAATACCAAAATCACTGGCCAGAAGTGCTAAAAGGGGCACAAAACTGTTTTACATTGTTGTAAAGGGGCCTTACTGGCCTCAATTATCCTCAAAAATGATAATTGTTAAATCTGTCTTATATTGTAGGTAATTATCCTCTTGCATTTTTGCACAAGATAAAGTGAAATGAACAAATCTAGCAGCAATCATGAGACTGTGCGGGAGAGGCTTGTCTCAGGTATGAATATTAGTGCTTTAGCCAAACTTAATTATCCTGGGGCAAATTCACTTTTTTGAAATGATGGGTTATCATTTGGCTGTGGATGTGGTTCAGACAAGACATTTAAAGGAGCAACAATAAATTAAATGAATACTGCCTCTGTTACACCTTTGCCCTTCTTTAAGATTTGTCTAAATGCTGTCGTGGTCTTAAGGCCCCTCCCTGAACATTAAGTATTTGGCTGTGATGGACTTCGCTGTGAATCTCTGGCTCATGGGTAGAAGGTTAAATGAGCATCTGCTGGTCTCCAAACATATGGCCATTAGGCTGTTTGAATGCTGGAGCAGGGTGGCAGGTGGAGCCCATTACTATTTATCTAACAGGACCCCATAACATATCCTGCCACAGAAGGGGGAAAAAAAACCGGAGCAAGAAGCAGCAGTCCAGGCTGAGCCCACTTTCAGGCAGACGAGGCATTGCTGCTTCCATATAAATTGGCTTCAGATCCCTGCACCCGTCTACCTTCTGAGTCTAATCTCACTTTGATTTTAGAGGTTCATGAGCATCCACTCCTTGCATGAAATCATCAAACAGAAGGGTGGGCATCTTTAATTCAATAGGACTCATTATCTGACATCTAAGAGACAGCTTTTAGAGGAGACATTACACACAATGTTAAAAGATGAGTCTCCATACTTGTGACGCACACATATGGTACACAGCGGCGGCGTGCGTGATGTATAGAGCGGCTCCTAATCAGCATATGATTTCTGTCCCACCATTCAGCATTGCATGTTGTCACAGTTTCTGTTGGATTTACAAACCCACTGTTTCCCGATGTGCCATATGTGCTAACAGATGTTATCTTCTTGGCCCAGAGGAGGAAGACAGACGACCTGTCTTCACAACTGAAGCTGAGAAATTGTCTTTTTTTTCCTGTTGGTGGAGAAGCTCTCACATTTGCATTCTGCGCCACACTTTTCGCTCCAGCTGCCTGCACCGTAACAATGGCTTTACTCTCCTTCACTGTCAGGAGGGTTGTGTTTAGGGGAGAGAAGAAACATTTCAACTTTTTTTAAGTAAGCCGACTCTCGACTGAAGGTCTTCACTGAGTAGATACGCCTTTGTTTGTGAAGTACGCTGAAAGCAGAGCAACACCGTGCAATGTCAACTTGAATACAGCTTCAGGCGGCAAAGGCAGGATTATTTTCATAGATGGAATTATAAACAAATAAACGAATGAGCTTCTCTGGGTCCCAGTGGAGTTGTATTAATATGCTGCAATCTTCCAGCGTTTGTTCCGGACACTAAATGAAACTACAGCTTGGTTTATTTACAAGGCCATCACTTTTAATTAATGTGCCAACAATCCAAAAACCAAAGCAACCCTTAAGAAATGAAGTGGTGCTTTGCTTAATTACTGAAGAAATGAAATTTTAATAAAGCTAACAGTAGAACTTGACACACTCAGGAAGTCCATTAACAGGATGGAGGTAATCCTACAGGACTGCAGTAAAATTAGAAATCAGTTGTCTTAAAACTAGAACTAGAAATATAAATTAATCTGTTGTTTTTCTTTACATCGAAAGAAAAACAGTTCTTTACATCAACAAAAAAGAACTTTAAAAAGTTCTTTAAAAGAAAAGTTCTTTACATCAGCTCATTCTTAGGCTAATTTCTTTAATAAAACATGACAAAAAACTGCACTGAAAGTATCCTACCTCTTTTTTTTCCCTGTTTTTCCCCCACTCTTTTAAACAGTCACATTCCAGCTAAGCCACAAAGCCTAATTTTCTAGGACCAATGATGATGATGGTGCTCAATTAAAAATGGCTAATGCACCACTGCCGCTGAATACATGACGACAGGGCCTGAATACTGGCCAGGCCTCAGACAAATGAGAATTTATACACACAATATGGTAACTAGCAGTCATAATTAGTATGGATGTGGGGTATGTTTAGATTGGGTTGTCGGAGTAAAATGGGTGCACACACACAGGAGAAAGCAGATGTGGAGCACGGCAATCATCATTTTGGATGCAAGTCACACTTTGGCCCTCAAGATAGCTCAGCTTTTTGTGGAATTTCTGTCAGGGCAGGCTTAACCTGGCCCCAAATTATACAAACACAAAGGGGAAAAAGGAGGGAAAAAATACATATTCACAAGTCTATGCTGACGGTGTGTGTGGCTTGTTAGAAATCATAAAACAACAAATAAAAAACGGGCTGATTGCTTGAGGCACAGTGCCATTGTTGTCTCTCAGCGGTCTCTGCCAAAAACTCACAGAGTCATTACATGAGAGTGTATGGGTCTGCAGTGACTGCCATGTGCTAGTCGTTGTCCTGAATCGTTACATTTCTTTGTTTTTAAAGGAAATGTCAAAAATCAAACATCTCATTTAAGGCGCCACAGACCACACGTTTGACATACTGGAGATAAATACCATGTTGCTATTGCCAATTATCTGGCTTTCACAGTCGTTTCGATTACAGATTTCTGAAGGCTTAACCCAATGACTGGCACAGGCACAGGCGCTCCGTTCGCCATAAGCCCGTAGTGGTCAAGATTTTTTTCAAGAAAATACTCAGTTCAGATGTCAGAGATTTCCAAGGCTATAACTTGAAAGTGGTAAGAGATAATGGCTTACTGTCAATTAGAATGATGAAAAATATGATCCAAAGTTTGAGATAGGAGTAAATTTATGCATCTAATTTGTATAATGCCACGGCAGCCATATCAAATTACATAACTTTCAGTCAAAAGTGGACTTTGGACGTATTTACACAAAGAATGGTTTTGTTTTTTGTCACTGTTTTTTGTGGGGCATTTTGTTATCTTCAAAGTATATGAACCAGAAAATCAGTTACAATGTAAACAAATAAATTCGTCACTTACCACTGGCCAGGCGGCTTGCTAACTTCATCCTTTTGTGGCATTCTGGTTGTTATTTTCTCTTCTGTCCATCAATTTATTTTTCCCCCTCACATCCAGAAACTGTTATGATTATTCCACCTCAATTTTGCTTTTAGCC
This sequence comes from Pholidichthys leucotaenia, assembly GCA_020510985.1. Taxonomy (NCBI): domain Eukaryota; kingdom Metazoa; phylum Chordata; class Actinopteri; order Cichliformes; family Pholidichthyidae; genus Pholidichthys; species Pholidichthys leucotaenia. Next base: position 302,679,603 of record CM035846.1, read on the forward strand.
CACCGCTGTTTATCTTAGATGACAACTCGGAACCGGTGCGATTGTTCTCTCCAGTCACATGGCGCTGGGGGCGATGGCAGGCGCAAATCAACCAGCTTCGCCCACCCTCTGTTATAACAAAATGTATATATTTACCTTCATAAGCTAAATAATCTCTTTTTAGAATCATAGTTGGCAAATTTGGGAGCAAATGCTTCCTCAGTCTTGTGATCGAGTAAGATCTAGATTTGTTTACAAACTCTTCTTGTCTGGTGAGGTTTCAGGATGATTCTATGTCCGCCGTAAGTCCTCCAAGGTAAGAGCAGTAAGTTATACATGTCTGCCACCTTGTGAGGTGGAATCCTTTGTACAACTTAAATCATCTGGGGAGTTTTTGTCCATGCCATATAACATCACATGACAGGCACCGCACTGTCCCTGTGCCAGTGGGGGCGCTATCTGTCCATGAAATCTTGCCACAATAAGGCTTACCTGATAGCACTTTGTTACATCATATTTACATAAAATCTTATATAATGCTTAACCCTCATACCCTGTTAAAAAAGTGTTACATTGTTACCATTAAGGGGCAAAGTATCCTCTTCTTTTAAAAAAAACCCTACTTTTTAATCTGACACAACAACAGCAAAAAAAATCCATCAAATTCAGTGTTGTTGCTAATCAGTGACATATCCAAGGCTCCAATAATTCCCTGAAGAAAAATTCACTTTGCATAGAGAATGCTGAAAATAAAAAGATTTTGTGAGGTTTTTTTAGGACAAATTTGTGATGGTACATTGATATGCACAATTTGTCCTTTATTAATTTCAAAAATGATCCTGTTGGCATTCATTATGGGCCATTACAAATATTTTTCTTTGAAAGTTGTTATTCTGAGTTCTGTTTCTGTCTTCTTGGACTTACTGATATCATGATCAACTCTTGCTTAGTTCCAGTTTTATGTTGAAGGTATTTCCTGTATTATCCTTGTCTAGTTTGGTTTCGGTTCCAAGGTTGTCATAGCCAGGAGCGGCACTGGGGTTAAGCTCCCAGTGCTCATAAAATGCTCCTTATGGCGTGCGTCTTGAAAAGCCTCTGACAACTAAGTCTAACTCCTAGCCTGCCCGTGTGGTTTAGTCTCTAAGCCCGGCGGAACTGCTTTTACTAATAGGAGAAGGGGCGAGGGCGGATCTCTGGCGCTTTAAAACCAGATGCTTCGGGTAGATGGTGGCTCGTCAACCTGGGAAGGTAGCCCATCTAGGGGAAGGTAAACCCTGATTTCAAACCTCCGCTGCCTTGCGGCACACCCGGTCACGGGAAAGGCTTCGGGAGTCAACCCTGAGGAAAAATCCGGAGTCGGAGCCCCTAAGGCAGTTCTATGTTGTGCTCAACATCGTTCTGGCAGCTCCTGCAACGGCGCTGGTGCCAAACTGTAGCAGCCCTGCTGTTCCTTTGGATTCATCAGTGACGTGGAGAGGGGGGACATGCTGCATGGGCAACATCTTGTCCTCCATATCTTCCTGCCCAGGCTTGAATCCTACCAACGCCAACGCTGGAAGGTAGAACACCGGATCACTGGAGAGGACACTCCAGCTTCGTCTTTGGTGTAGAAAAAACACGGGGAATGACAGTTACCGGTTATAAGCCACCGTTCAATTGGCGTAGAGCGCGGCGCCAGGGGTTGTTCCCGACGGTGGGAGGGATCATCGGATCTCACTGGACAGCTACTGCCCGCCTCAAGCTGGGCAGCCCCCAGCCAATAAGGTGTTGTCCCGCCACAGCTTGCTTTCCTCATTGGGTGCATGGGGATGAGGAGAAGTCCGAACAGCAGGCTGAGAACCTTCGCACCAGGCAAGACAATAAAACAAAAGAGACCAACTCTAAAACTGGGAACTTGGAACGTCCGCACTATGATGACAGGACTCGCTGCTAACCTCAAGGACATCAACGACACCAGGAAGACGGCCATCATCAATAATGAGCTGAAGAGACTGGGAGTGGATATCGCCACTCTCCAGGAAACACGGTTGGCTGACGCAGGCACACTAAGAGAGAAGGACTACACGTTCTACTGGCAGGGAAAGGGCAGTGACGAACACAGGGAACACGGAGTGGACTTCGCAGTGAAGAACACCTTGCTGAAGATGGTGGAACCGGGCAGCATTGGCTCTGCACGACTCCTTACCCTCCGCCTGAACACCACTCAAGGCCCAGTCACCCTCGTCAGTGTGTATGCCCCAACACTGACAGCCACACCAGAGGCAAAAGACAAGTTCTACGAGAATCTCGCAACAACTGTCAGGACCATCCCCAACTCTGAACAACTCATTCTCCTTGGAGACTTCAATGCCAGAGTGGGTGCTGACCACGACTCCTAGCCCTCCTGTCTTGGACCTTTTGGCGTGGGAAGAATGAACGACAACGGACAGCGGCTGCTCGAATTCTGCACATATCACGATCTGTGCATCACAAACTCGTTCTTCAAGACCAAGCCCCAACACAAGGTTTCCTGGCAACATCCGTGCTCAAAGCACTGGCACCCGCTGGACTTGATCCTGACCAGGCTCACCTCACTGAAGAACGTGCTAATCACCCGTTCGTTCCAGAGTGCAGATTGCGACACAGACCATTCATTGGTGTGTTGCAAGGTCAAGCTGCAGCTGAAGAAATTCCATCGTGCTAGACAACCTGGAAAGGCACGGATTGACACCAGCAAGATGGCTCAACCAGAACTTGTTGAGCAGTTTGCCTCCACCTTTGAGAAGGAACTTGGTGTACCACAAGAAGGAGAATCTGCAAAGCAGAAGTGGGAAGAGCTGCGAAACACCATCCACCACACAGCCTTGGCTACCTTTGGGAGGAAGACCTCGAAGTCACAGGACTGGTTTGATGCCAAGTTGACCGAGATGACCCCCGTCATTGAAGCCAAGTGCTCAGCACTTGCTGAGTACAAGAAGTACCCAAACGAGAAGAATCTCCAGATTCTCAGGGCTGCGAGAAGCAAAGTTCAGCAGACTGCTCGGCGCTGTGCCAACGAGTACTGGACTCAGCTCAGCCAAGACATTCAAACCGCTGCCATAACAGGGAACATTCGTGGTATGTACGATGGCATCAAGAAAGCACTTGGTCCGGCTCAGAGCAAGACGGCCCCCCTCAAATCCTCCACTGGGGTGATGATCACAGAAAAGAACAAGCAGATGGAGAGATGGGTGGAACACTACTCCGACCTCTACTCCATAGAGAACACCGTGACACCGTCAGCCCTTGATGCCATCGACTGCCTGCCATCCATGGACGAACTTGACGCCGAGCCAACCATCGACGAACTCAGCAAGGTCATTGATAGCTTGGCCGCTGGCAAGGCACCTGGCAACGACGGCATACCCCCTGACCTGATCAAGCACTGCAAGACCGCCCTACTGCTGCCATTGCATGACGTCCTCTGCCAGTGTTGGAAGGAAGGTGCCGTACCACAGGACATGAGGGACGCCAAGATCATCACCCTCTACAAAAACAAAGGGGAGAGAAGCGACTGCAACAACTACTGGGGCATCTCGCTCCTCAGTGTTGTTGGTAAAGTCTACGCACGAGTTGTTCTCGTTCATCTACAGAAGCTTGCCGAACGTGTCTACCCCGAGTCTCAGTGTGGCTTCCGCGCTGCGCGATCGACAGTAGACATGATATTCTCCATCCGTCAACTCCAGGAGAAATGCAGAGAACAGAACATGCCCCTGTACGTCGCCTTCATCGACCTCACCAAAGCGTTCGATTTGGTCAGCAGAGAGGGCCTTTTCAAGATCCTGCCAAAGATAGGATGCCCACCAAAGTTGCAAAGCCTCATCGAATCATTTCGCACCAACATGCAGGGGATAGTGCAGCACGATGGCAACGTCTCAGAGCCATTCAACATACACGGTGGAGTGAAACAGGGCTGTGTACTTGCGCCAACCCTCTTTGGGATTTTCTTTGCTATGCTCCTGAGGCATGCCTTCAGCACAGCAACAGAGGGAATCTACCTGCACACAAGATCTGACGGCAGGCTTTTCAACCTCGCCCGCCTGAAATCCAGAACCAAAGTATGTGAGGCTCTAATCAGAGACATGCTGTTCACAGACGACGCTGCAGTCGCAACCCACACACAGCAGGAGCTTCAGACCCTGATGGACCGCTTCTCCCAGGCATGCAAGGACTTCGGGGTTACCATCAGCCTGAAGAATACTAACGTCTTGGCACAAGGCACCGAAGCACCACCAACCATCACCATCGACGACTACGAGCTGGAGGTCATGAATCAGTTCACGTACCTGGGGTCCACGATCAGCAACAACCTCTCCCTTGATACAGAGATCAACAAGAGGATTGGAAAATCAGCCTTCACACTCGCTCGCCTCACCACACGAGTGTGGGAGAATCCCAAACTCTCTGTCAAGACGAAGATGGCAGTGTACAACGCCTGCGTCATCAGCACACTGCTCTATGGGAGTGAGACGTGGACAACATACGCCCAGCAGGAAAAGAGACTGAACTCCTTCCACTTGCGCTGCATTCGCCACATCCTGGACATATCCTGGCAGGACAAAGTGCCCAACACAGAAGTTTTGTCCCGCGCCGGCCTTCCCTCCATGTTCACTCTACTCAGGCAGCGCAGGCTCCGCTGGCTAGGCCACGTTCACCGTATGGAGGATGGCAGAATCCCCAAAGACGTCCTCTACGGAGAACTGGCAACTGGCAGGAGAGACGTTGGCCGCCCACAGCTGCGCTTTAGAGATGTCTGCAAGAGAGACATGAAGGAACTGGAGATCAACACAGAGCGCTGGGAGGACCTTGCAACGGACCGCTCCAAATGGAGAGGCACCCTGACCAGACAGCTCAAGGCGGGTGAAGAGAGACTGACTGCTGCAGCAGATGAAAAAAGGACCCGCAGGAAGAACCGCCACAGACCCAGCAGTACGGAGACCACCCACAAGTGCGACCTGTGTGACAGGGACTGCCATTCGTGCATTGGCCTGTTCAGCCACAGGCGGTGCTGTTCCAGCAGAGTAGACATTTATGATTCTCTTCCATGGTCATCATAGACCGACGGAGGCCGACAACGACAACGAGTTTGGTTTCCCTTGAGCTTCATTTATTTTGAAAGTATGTACTGTTGTGCTGTTGGGTCAGCAAATCTAACTTGATTGTTGACCATTTTATTTTGAAAGGCATTTCCTGTTAGTGTTTGTCTATGATCTCCAGTTTACTGTAGGTTTAATTTCCGGTGTTTTCGAGAGTTACCTTTATTCCTTGTTTCATGGTTTTCTCTGTGCCTCTTCTTAGTGCTCTAGTCCTGTTTCTGTTCTTAGGTTTGGGTCCTTAGTGTTTCTCCAGTTTTGTACTATGGTTTTCTGTTTGATTATTACCTCCATACCAACATACAATAACTCAGAAAGTCATGAACGGATTTTGATGAAATTTTCAGGAAAGGTGTGTAATGCTATGGGGAACAGATGATTAGATTTTGGTGATGATATGAGAGTGTCTATCTCCACCAAGGCCTTTGTTTGTATTTGTGCTGCAGGATTACACAAAAATTACCGCATGGATTTGGATGAAAATTTCACCAAAGGTGGTTCTTGGGCTACAGAGGAATCCATTACATTTGGTGATGATCCGAGAATGCATAGCTCCGCCAAGGCTCTTTTCTTCTCACAGAGTGTTAGCAACAATACTCCAAAACTACTAGACAGACTTTGATACAATTTTCACCAGAGGCGGCTCTAGGCCTACACACAAACCCATTACATTTTGGAGGTGATCCATGAGGGAGGGAAGGAGCCTTGGCTGAGGTATGCACTCTCTGAGTGTTTTTCTAGTTAAATGTTAAATTTGTAAACTCCACTCCTTTGGATTACTGCCTGCATTTGGGTCCTCCTTTTCCTGCCCCATGCTCTGATCTACAACAAAAGTACCATGTATAAAAATCCTGAATAGAAAAAACAGTGATGTGTCGATAATCTTTCTTTTTGCATTACCGACTGCACTATGTGATACTCCACAATATCTGCTGCTCGCTAATATATTTAAAAATTGCTTTGACTAGTATTACTCATTCTTATTCTACATTTTATTGCATGTATAGTTTTTTTATTTCTATCTTTTATTTTTATCATGTTTAATGTTGCAGCATTGCACCGAGACAAATTCCTAGTTTGTGTACTACATGAACAATGGCAATAAATCTGATTCTGATTCTGATAATCATTTCAGCAAATTGAATTGTTAGGTGACTAGAGTTTCCCACTCCTACAACATACTGTATTCTTGTGTATTTGTTGTGAGCTAGTGTGGTTCACAGACATCATATGAATGAGATTACTGAAATTGTGAATGTTAACATTTTTTCTCAGTTTCCACTAAGTTTCTAAATCACACTCATTGTTAAGCTCCCAGTGCACTTTTTAAATAATAGTTGCAGTACTCAGCAAAAAAGACCAAAAGGCATCCCCCCTGTCAACCTCCATCCCCATCCCACTAAAGAGAGCAAGGATAGACATTATACAATACCAGTGAATAAGTCAGCATCTTCTGGACTCGTTGAACATTTATCTGACTTAGGTTTGTGCAAATACTATTTGTGGAGCTGCAAAATTAGTTGCACCGTGTGCTGATAAATGTATTGGCTGCATTGCTGAAGAAGCAGACAGGTGCGTGCCCTGTGCAAGTTAGATCATCAATAAGGCCAAATAAGGATGCAATTTTTAAATTAGTCACAGAGGAAACAGAAACACGAGTGAACCACCTGCAGCTATAGAGATGGGTAGTAAGGAGTTACATTTACCTCATGTACTCAAGTAGGTTTTTTTCACCGAATTGTGCTTTCCTGCCTAGCGTGAGCAGAAAATAGCTGCCATTTTGCTCAAAATTATTTAAAACTATGTCAGCTCCATCCATCCATCCATCCATCTTCTACCACTTATCCAGGGATCTGGGTCATGGGGGCATCAGTCCAAGCAGAGCAGCCCAGACCCCCACCCAGTTCACATAGCACCATGATCCCCATGATCCCTCCTGCAGGCAGTGAGCCCACTGGAGGGCGGGCCCATGTGCCTCTTTTGGGTACACTGGGTCCTTGATGCCACTTTTTCCATGGGATCTACTGGACCACTCTGGCCATTCACCCAGGACCAGTTTGCCTTGGGAGACACTACCAGGGGCAAATTGCCCCTGACAACATAGCCCAAGGGTGGGCAGTGAGGGCCGTTCCACTGCAGGTTTTCTGTTCCACTCAGTCTCTTCAGCAGGTGTTTTCAATGATTAGCAATCCTTGAAGATGATAAGAGCAAACACCTGCTGAAGAAACTGGGTGGAACAGAAAACCTGCAGTGGAATGGCCCTCCATGGCACATGATTGTCCACCACTGTCATAGCCCCTGGGATCATTCAGGCACTGAAACCCCTCCACCATGATAAGGTGGTGATCCATGGAGGGGAACTGTGACATCTAAGTTGTTGTGCAGCTCCTCCAGAACTTCTATCAGAGCACGATCAAGAGCATTCTGTGCTACTGCAGCACGGTCTGGTTGTCCAGCTGCACAGTCGAAAACAGAAGGGACTTAGCTCACATTGTTGAAACTGCTCAGCGGATTGTGGGAGCACAGCTTCCCAGCCTGGACTCAGTCTATGCCTACCAGCTCGGGGAAAAAGGCCAGCAGCATCATCAGAGACCCCACCCATCCAGGACAGAGACTGTTTGTCCCCCTTCCATCAGGGAAAAGGTTCAGGACTTTTAAAGTGCGAACCAGCAGACTGGGAAACAGCTTCTTCGATCAATCATTTCATACAACTCAAAGACATTTTTAGTATGTACTTTCTTACTCTTACCCGAGTATATATATATATATTTTTTTTTTTTTAATATCTGCTCTAATTACTTATTCCCAATTAATCCTTATAATAAGATAAGACTGTTTTTACCTGGGTACAATTTCTGTATACTCTACACACCTTTGGGTATAAACAGAACTTTTTGCAACCAAGTATTTTTAAAATCTTGGGTCCTTTCTCCATTGGTTTGTTTTCACATATACAAAAATCCAGTCACACCAAAGGGTGTCATTTCAAATGAAGAATATCCTCTGTACTTATTGGTCACATGGCTGCCATGGTAGCAAGAATTATGAATACAGGGAGTAGATTCTGTCTTGGTGACAACATATTTCTGTGACGGGCAGAGAAAATGGGATGTTATCATAAGTCACCCCGGTGATCCTTCGTTATAGCACTTCAGACAAATAATTTGAAAATGAAGTGAAGCAATAGATTCAAAATGTGTTGATGGACTGGAGTCACTGAAGGGACATATTGAGACAACACAGGAGGGTGTGTGCATTAATCCTTCTGAACCCTGACATTCCTATTAGCAGAAGGCATTTCCAGAGATCTATCAGGTACATACTGTATGTAATTCATAGCTTTTGGTCCCATCTCAGCTCAGTGTGACTCGTCACCTGGAGGAGTGCAGTTTATTTGGTGCACAACTTTCCAGACTGTTTTTTATGGGTAGACATTCTACCTACTTAACAAGGATTATAAGAACTTTCAGGTCCTAGTCAGTTTTAATGAAAAACAACAACAAAAAAGCATTTGGATAGCACGTTATGCACCATATTAATTATGTATGGTGGAGAAAGAAGGCAGGTGAGGCAACGAGCTGGACGACACAGAAACTTTATTCTTTCTCCAACATAACTTACAGCAAAAAAAAAATCCTGGGTCTCTGTGCCTTCCTCTTTTATATATTTAATACCATGCATCGAGACCCGGAACTTCCGACCATCATACATTATGTTTAGAACAAAGCCTGTGTGGCCCATTAACATGACATAACTCCTCGGCGGCTATCACACCCTTCTTCTCCCAGTGGCTCCAGCATTTACTCCTCTCCCCGGGGGGCGCATAGTCCTTACTATCCTGTCTGATACCCCCTGGTGATACCTCCTCTTTTGGTCCATTGTTCCCTGGGTGGAGAAGTCCAACACCATGCCCCCACAGTATGTTCATTACTTTTTGAGGAAGTCCCTTTCATGTAGAGCACACACATATGTACATTCTGAATATCTGTCGCTGGAATTAGTACCTTTTATCATTTAGAAAATCATTTTAATTTAACCCAAACTTATTAAATGAGGAGGGATTTTGTTGTCAGTCTGTTTTTCTAGATTAAAGTAATTAGTTATCTGTCAATCCATCCTAATGACCAGAGATACCACAGTCTGTCTGAATTTCAAATTATTCACCGCGTTAGTCAGACTGATCCTGTTTTGAACAGATGCAATTGCTTGGAATAATTGCATTATTAGGGTCTCACTGTGACAAGAGCAGTTGGCTCAATGCAAATTGAAAAATATTAAGCTCAGTAAGCTCTGCTGCAGAGCCGTGAAGGTGAGGTTTGAGGAAGGATCAATAGAAGTGCAGCAAGAAAATATTGAGGTAGATGTATATCACTTTTTTGTCTTTTGTTTGCTTTTCCTCTTAAGAAAAGCATTAAAAAAGCCGTATTGAGATGTAATTAAAAATGGTTATTATTCCAGCTAATTAACATCCTAGCATCTTTTTATTGTTTTTTTCCAGTTCATTTGCAGTTCTAACTACTTTGTTTTGATGTGTATATACTTATGTATGTGTGTATGTAGTTTTACTTGCCCTTACTGAGGTCAGCTCCAGCAGTTAAGAACCTGGATGTTTTGATGCCCTTCTGCAACTAGGTGGCCAAAAGTGCTGCGTGGGGTTAAATACTAAAAAGGTGCCTGTGCTGCTCATTTGGTGGGCTCCTCACTTTGCTTTTGTGACTCATTTCCCTCCCCAAGTAGTGAGTGACCAGAATCAGCGTTGAATTCTTTAGCAGATCGTAAATCTCTCTCTCTCCTAAGTTTACTCTGGTCTTCTCCCTCATGTTGTCTCAGTGCAACAATGTGGTTTCATTAATCATGAGGGAACATCTTCAGCTGAATCTTTCAGACTCTCAACCACATTACTTTTACAATGTGGTATGAGAAGTCCCAATCTGTGAAGCATCATAAGTTGAAGGGAAGATTCTATGAATAGCATATTTAGAATGTTAACTTAGACCTTAACTTCATTTACTCAAGCTTTAGGCACATTTTTGCTATCCACTATCCAGAACAAAAGGGCAAAATCTCAATAACTTAAGACACATTGGCTCACCAACTGCGTCTACTGAGTGAGTATTATTCCCCTTAAGAGTAAATAGTAAGGAAAATCCTTGGTGTAAAGCCTTTAAATATGAGCTCTAATTGTGTATGTTGTTTATGTAAGGCATATACCGTACATTGTTTTCATTATTTTATTAGTAACTATAATGACGTTGGAATAAAAATGAAATAAAAAAGGCTAAAAAAGAATAGAATCATTATAAACTCAGTGAAACTCTCCATCTCTTTCAAAATCCTCAATAAGGGAGCACACATTTCTTTGAAGAAGTCTTACGAACCAATGGGCACACATGATAAAGAAAATTGTAGTTACTGTTTACTGAGTTTTTCCTGCCTGTTGCAGATAAACATAGTACCTCTGTAAGAAGTCTTCCTGTAGAAAAGCAGCTGAATCCTGGTGGCTTGATGCTGAATGTACTGTAGGTCTGCATGGCTTAAGATGAAGATGTGGAAAAATGTGTGCACGGACTTGAATCCTAACATGTCACGGTTTGGTAGTTTTGGAGGAATCTTCATTTTGTCAATATAAGAGAAGGAAAAGGTTGATTTGCAGGAGGTTCATGCCGCTCTTTACTGTGAGATCCTTTCTACTGCTGTTGATACAATATCTGTGGATACATTTAGAAAAGAGCGAGTCCACCTGCCTCAGTGAAGTACTGATATAAATTAAATCTGTATGATAGATTTCAATCTGTTTTGACCGTTTCATTAATGTATTTGCTCGATTAAAAATGTTTAAAGCCGGTCAACATAAAGCATCTGTACATCTGTTGAATTGCTTTAGCTGAACTGAAGAAAGAGGGAAATTGCTTTCAAGGGTTTCTTTAGGTATTGATAAGGTTATCATCGTCAGCAGCCCACATCTAGAATGTCCTTGATTTTAACCCTTTGATTGGCACAGCTCTTTCTGTGAGGACTTTGCATGTCGTCACAGAAATGAGTTTCTGTGAGTTTATTCCCACAGTCTATAGCCACGTGTATCAGATTTACTGGCCATTCTGACATGGCGATTTGCTTCTCTCACTTTATTGGCCCTATGATGATGTGGCAACTTGTCCAGGGTGTACCCAGCCTGAGACAGACTCAAGTTCTCATTGCTTAGCGCTGAGCTGAATAAGTTTTTGAAAAAGACATCTCGGTAGCTTCATGGTTGTGATGCATAACACAAGACCTTGGAAATATCGGGACTCACACAGGAACATGTTAGTATTAGTTTGTGTAAATCATGCATATTTTGTTAGTAAGCCATGTTAGGACTAACGAGTCACTCCTGATCCAACACTCGTATGTCCTCCAAACGTGTCTAAACAGCATGAGTAAAAATGGTGAATTCCACACATGTGTAAGTGAGGGCGTGTGCATGCTTTAGGGCGTAATTGACGCCTTAAAACTTGTATTGCTGTCATACCACCTATACTAATGGTGCAGACAAACTCCAGCGGTGCATGAAAGTGATCTAAAACTCAAATATCACAGCATCCTAACCTTTGGCCATATGTACTATAACAGTAACACAGAGGACACTTAGTCTAAGGAGGAGATGCTCATTTTCAAACGTTTAACATGCCCCATCACCTGCAAGGGCTGCTGGGAAATGGGAATGCTGTTTTGTTTTTTTGTTTTTTTATTTTTATTTTGTATACTTTATTGATCCCCAGAGGGGAAATTGAGGGCATCCACTTGGATGGATGAAGCAGCCACGGTACAGCGCTATCCCTTAACCATTCACACACACATTCACACCTAGGGCCACTTTAGAGTCTCCTATTTTTGTGTACCAAACTGATATGCTAGGGTCCCCCAAAAACCAGGAAACAGCCCTGATGACACATTTCAACAATTTGGGCTTAAAATGTGCTTGAAATGGCAAAGTTAGACTCTTGTTAATTTTCATAATAAAATGTGAGTTTATATGAAATACAGACAAAATATAGAGCCATTTAGTGAAAGCTAAGGTTAGAATAACAGCAAACTATTTACACATAACTCTAACAACTGGTCTTGACCACTTGCAAATTTTGTTGGTAAATGTAATAAATTTCCAGGTTCTGGATCGGTGACTCCCAAAAGTTCATGTAAATTGATCGTACGTCGCATTTACAAACAAATCTGTTAGTAATAACGGTTCTTTTGTGAGACCCAATGTCTCTAATCAGATACTTAGTTTAGATACTATTGCTTTAGCTCCTGATAATTGTCTTATGGCTCATGGAGTCATTTTTGACCAGGGTATGTGCTTCAGTTCTCATATCAGACAAATCTCCAGGACAGCTTTCTGTCATCACTAAGATTAGGAACACCTTGTCTCAGAGTGATATTGAGAAACTACTCTATGGTTTTATTTTTAGACTGGCATTGTTGCCCATTGAATATGGCATGCAGTGTTTAAGGGTGGTGCGACTACAGTAGCGATAGCAAGCAATTTCCTTGCACATACATACAGACATACAGCAATGACACAATGCATCTGGCATGCATTAAGCATGATGATACAGAAAGAACAATAGCAAGGTTATCATATAGAAACTTGGTGCACCAATGAACATTTTAGACATCTGTTGAGATGTTAAGTGGCTAATTTGTACTCACTTCAGTCATTCCTATTTTAATCAGTTAGCCTGCAGAACGGCCCAGGGAATCCCATAAAACCCTTTTTCTGTTGTTGGTATAATATTGTGTTCTGAGTTTTGGACACCAACATTATGGAAAGGTGAAGTTACAAAAACTGAAGCTGGGAAATGTGGCACTTGTAAATTACAGTCCCATCATAATAACAATAGGTCAAAATAAAGGGAAAATGATGTAAAACAGCAATAAACTACTAATAGTATATAAGAACATGCATGACGGCCATCAGATGTGAGGCTTCAGCTGGCCGTCACTACTGAAGAACTGTAGCATTTACTGTTGTTTAAAAGCAGCCTACCATGTACATTTACTGCTGTTTACAGCCTGTTAATGCTGACTTTACTCCTGCTCCCATCAACACAGACTCCAGTGCACGCTCCCTCACTTGCTCTCTTACTCGGCCAATCGCATGGAGTGTCACCTACGTTTCGATTAGTGCTCCCTCTCTTGGTGTACACTATAATTGCATTTAAGAATGAAGTTTGAAAGGTGATCAAATGTGATATAAATAAATAATAGATTTTTGGAAATGGACTGGCAGGCCACACTGAATGAGGGTGGAGCCGCTAGTTGCCCATCCCCGGGTTATTTGCACAATATGCTCCTGTGAGATGTGTGATGGTTCCAAGGTTGTCATAGCCAGGAGCGGCACTGGGGTTAATCTCCCAGTGCTCATAAAATGCTCCTTACGGCGTGCGTCTCGAAAAGCCTCTGACAACTAAGTCCAACTCCTAGCCTGCCCGTGTGGTTTAGTCTCTAAGCCCGGCGGAACTGCTTTTACCAATAGGAGAAGGGGCGAGGGCGGTTCTCTGGTGCCTTAAAACCAGATGCTTCGGGTAGATGGTGGCTCGTCAACCTGGGAAGGTAGCCCATCTAGGGGAAGGTAAACCCTGATTTCAAACCTCCGCTGCCTTGCGGCACACCCGGTCACGGGAAAGGCTTCGGGAGTCAACCCTGAAGAAAAATCCGGAGCCGGAACCCCTAAGGCAGTTCTCTGTTGTGCTCAACATCGTTCTGGCAGCTCCTGCGACGGCGCTGGTGCCAAACTATAGCAGCCCTGCTGTTCCTTTGGATTCATCAGTGACGTGGAGAGGGGGGACATGCTGCATGGGTAACATCTTGTCCTCCATATCTTCCTGCCCAGGCTTGAATCCTACCAACGCCCAACGCTGGAAGGTAGAACACCGGTGCGCGTTGGCCTGTTCAGCCACAGGCGGTGCTGTTCCAGCAGAGTAGACGTTTAGGATTCTCTTCCATGGTCATCATAGACTGACGGAGGCCGACGATGCTCCTGTGAAGACATGGAGCATAAGCTCCAGAAAGGAGCTTAAATCAGGCTTAAAGATTCAAAAGATTTAAAAAGTTTTTGTTTGTCAATACTTCTATATGTACAGGACACACAGTAGAATTGAAATGCCGTTTCTCTCTCTCTCATTATTTGCCCTATGGGTAGCATTACTGTACATAGATTGTTGTTTTCCATCCTTATTCCTTCTTATCTTCTAAATTGTGCACACCACTAAGAGAGAGAGTATAGTAGTAGTAGTCAAATAAACTAATCTACTACTACTACTATACTCTCTCTCTTAGTGGTGTGCACAATTTAGAAGATAAGAAGGAATAAGGATGGAAAACAACAATCTATGTACAGTAATGCTACCCATAGGGCAAATAATGGTAAAAACACAGCAATCCTATGTACAGTAAACCATAATATCGGTAAATTGCAAGTTCAATGTGATAATGGGGGTGCAGACAGTGACAGATTTGTCTGCGCATGATCAGTATTGCAATGACAGACAGCAGCAGGTATGGCATTTGTGCAAATGGTTGCAGTAAGGTGCAGAGACATACAGCAGCAGATGTGTTACTGTTTGTGTGCCAAGTCTTTCTGTGCAAGCAGCTGAGGTAGAGTTGCTGTGTGGGTGAGTGTGTTACGGTCCAGGGGCAGGGGGCGGGAGTGGGCAGAGTTCAGGGTCCTGATGGCCTGGTGAACAAAGCTGTTTAGCAGTCTTGTGGAGCAGGCCCGGAGGCTCCGGTACCTTCTCCCTGAGGGCAGGGGGCTGGGGAGGGAGTGTGAGGGGTGGGAGGTGCTGCCTGCGATGTTGATGGCTCTGTGGTTGAAGCGGGTGTGGTAGATGTCTGAAAGGACCAAGAGGACTTCACCTGCTGTACACCCGGCTGCTGTCCGGTCGAGGTACTCACGATTCCTCCAGCACCATACACGTCAGTTTCCCTGTTTGACAACACTCCACAGCAAATGCATTATGGAGAGTAAGCAGCGCAGTCTGTCTCCATTTCACCATGTAACAACAGTCCAGCACCAGTGCGAAGAGAGAGGCATGCGTAGAGAGCAGTGGAGTGCGTGAGATTGGATCTGGGGTGCGGTTGATTCCTCACACAGCGTACACCTCTAGGGGGTTATATAAGCAGATTAATAAAGAAAATGAATATAGGTTATTGTAAATATAGTTTTGGTGTCCTTGCACCCAGTGGTAACTTATACCTATGTCTCCCCGTCAGTCCACAACGCCTGTATTCTGGAGAGAGAGACTCGTGGAACTTAAACTCTGCCGGGTGTGCATGCGCATGCATGGTTTGCCACACACACACACACACACACACACACACACACACACACTGCAGAATCCCTTTTATATATACTGATTAGATCATTGTGATTTCTTATCATCATTCTTTATCGTATGTCCTAATGCATTTACACTGCAGGCCTTGATGCCCACGTCTGAGTTTCTGCTAAAATTATGTTTTTGACTGGCTTCTTACTTGTACTTATAAAACATATCCAATATCTCCATTTACACTTGCTTAATACAAATTCCCCATAGGCTTAAATGATATGTTACTTGGACAGGTGTCGACTTGCCTGAGCCCTTGTCCTCCATTGCACTGGCCCCATCTCAATGGTTTTTTTTGGTTGTTTTTCATCACAGCTTACAAACAACAGAATCGGTGCAAAAGAGAAAGAGATGCCAGGGGTTCATAACAAATATCATTCATAGCTTAAATCGTAATTTTTCCTAAAAAGGTTATTGTTTGAATTGCTTTTTGGTTTTCAGAGTAACATGGAGCATCCTTGGCACGGGTTTACCGTGATGCAAGACACATTGACAGGGAATATCTAATATGTCTGTTTACATGACTGACATGGGCAGATATCCGATTAGAATCCCCAGTTGATGCCAATTAACCTAATGTGCATCTCTTTGGCCTGTGGGAGGAAACAGGAATACCTGGAGAAAACCTACACAGACACGAGGAGAACATGTAAACTCCACACAGAAGGGTCACGATGGTCAGGGGTGGGTTCAAGCCCATGACCTTCTTGCTGTACTATGACAGTGCTCACCACTGCTCCACCGAGCTGCCCCTGTTACAGCTCTCTCCATTAAAATAATAGAGAATCCCAGCACATGCTGTTTCACAATGAGCTCCGGAGCTGCGCGATTTCAAAACATGCCACTGAAATGGCATTAAACAATACGCTTCTGATAACAGACCTCGTTATTCCTGACCAAAAGCGCGTTGGTGTAGCATGCACCATAATACTGTTGTGCAGGAGATGCACATGTGTGCGCCACCACTTCTCTTTGAAATGAGCCTCCTCCTCACCATGCAAAGCGGGTGCACTGTCTACTGGTAATTAGATGGTGTGACACAAAGCGTAAAAAACAGACAATGCACTGACAGAAACTAACAAAGCACTGGCATACGGCAGAAAGTCTGGTGCAGAAGTCCACTGATGACTGTCAAAATAGGGCCCATCATGTCTCTATATATTGACTTGCCTTTATCAGCTTTGGTGGAATCTAGAATTATATTTAAAATTATCACGTACAGAGACTTCATGGTACATTAAATCTAAATAGAGCACCTTTCTCTCAAATTGCTGGATTCAGAGTTTCTAAAACTACAATGGGATTTTGAGCTTTTAGTTATCAGGTTCCTCTTCTATGGAACCAGCTGCCAGTTTTGGTTCAGGAGACAGACCCCATCTCTGCTTTGAAGAATCAGCTTAAAGAAGACATGAGACAATCCATGCAATAATCATAATTCAAAACATGGACACTTAATCTTAAAATGTTTTTCTAGTTTGACCCTGTTAGTCTAAGAGTATTTGAATAAAATCTGACTGAAATTACGTTTTTCAGATTTGAAAATTGCTTTATGTGACCCGTGCTGGCAAAATGAGTCGGAATGCGCACCGTGTCATTACGAGCTGCAGGCAGGAGAAGTCATTAATCGTGACTCTCTTTGTTTGCTAGTGGCAAGTCCCGGGAAAAAACCCACGAGTGCCTGGTATCATTGGAAAGCTTAGAAAACGTACTTTGTGGTGACCCAGCACACTGCAGATTGACACAATTTCACACTCAGCAGGGCTGGAGGAAACGTAGGACAATTTACATACGGACAGAGAGCCCCTGGGGGCAATCAGAACAATGGACTGTTGTGTATACATCCCCTGGATGAGGGAGAGGACATCCGGGCGCCAGTTGGTCACGCTAATGATATGTATTGACTAATATGTTAATGTGCCATGCATTCTCTCTGTCTGTATCACTGTATAAAAGAGCTTGTGTGACATGCCTCAGCAGCACAGTAGTTTACGTAGCTACAATGTGTGTCTCATTATGTTGGAGGAAATAAAACCCTGCAACCTTCCAGCTCGTCGCATCTCGCCTGACCTTTTACCTCCACATTGGTGGCCCTAGACGTGTCACGGTGACGCCAGCATGCTCTTCATCCACACTGGAGCGCGCTCTCTGGAGCGAGCAGCGCTGGGACCGACACGCACCATGAACGGCGACACGAGCGAACCAAAGGAAGCAGCCTTTGCACACTTCCTACAAACTAAATATCATTTTGAAGGTCTTTCAATACAGAATATGGAAAAAACGTTACCTCAGTTTTGATAATTTCCTCAAAGTGACTCATTTTGCCAGCACGGGTCACAAATTTTCCCTTGACGTCACAAGGTTGGTTAGTGCTCAGAGGTCAAACTGTTAGCATAGAAGTAACGAGTGCTAACGTCAGTTCAACTCTTCAGCTGCATTAGGCAGAGCAGAAAGTACCTCCTCAGTGGAGATTTATGTAAAACAGATCACCACTGTTTTCTATTCTTTGTAAATGTAATAATTAGTTCATTTATATGCAACAACTCATCAGTTAATAAACAGCTTTCTTACCTTTGATGAGGACCACTAATATCACTGCAGTCTTTAGGAATACAAAAAACTCTTTTTCTCCCTCTGGTAAAAACTGATCATTTTAACAGGAGCTTGGATTTTACTTCCATCAGGATAAAGGGATTAATTAAAAAAATACTTCAACTAAACCTAGTGTACCTAGAACAAATCAGTTATTTTATTGATGTCTACAATTCAAAGACGAACACATAAAAATTACAGGACTGAATATGATAATGGGAAGCTTAAAATATTTAAAGGTGAAAAATCTGTGTAAAATATACTACAAATTGAAAAACATTAAGAAGAGAGTGACAGAAAATAATTAAAACCCATTGAATTTGTTTTACAGGAGAATAAAATATGTCCATTACTATTTGAATGACCAGCTTGTTTAGTTTCAGTAATCAGTTCAAGGATAATACACAGCAATGGGCGCAGTCGGGCATCCGGGCATTTGGCCTACTTCCGGATAGCAACCCACATGGCAACGCCGTACTAGGTGAAAACAATTCAGTGGCGACCTATTCCCAGGCAGCTGCCGTGACCCAGTCAAGCTTGTCCAGCCCGTCGTAGTGCATTATATTCAGCTCATCGCGTCCTATATCAGGTAATTGAGTGATATTGTGTTAGTTTAATTAATTGCCACTTGATGGGTCACGTTTTGAAAATGCTAGCCGCCGACACAAGCCTCTCTGTATTGTAAACAGAGACGGACATTTCGTCTATGGAAATGCATGACTGATTCCCTTTTCACTCAACAATACAGACCTCTCTATGTGCAGTCAGCCTGACTAATTTAACTGTAGACTGTAGTAAATAGTGCAACAAAGGGGCTGGCCATTAATGAAAGAGGTGACAAATACGGTTTCGCCGTATTTTAATACGGGGAAAATGCAATTTTAGAAAATACGGACGTATTGCCATTTCTGTACGCCAAAAAGAAAACTATACGGGAAAAGAGAACACCACCGTGTGACTCCCACAGCGAGCTGGCAGAGCGCTCAGCGTGAGCAATTACTGATCGTTATAGAAGCGCCTCGCACCTTCTGCGACTCTGGAACAGAGAGGAATCCCGGCGCCAGTAATGCTGCGCCTGATATGTGTGACTAATGCAAATGTATATGCTTTCCTGCTGTCTACTGTGATAATGTGCCATGCATGCATTAGCCGGGTATATATGTTGACTGTCTGCATGAAGCACCCTTTTAAACTTCACTCGTGTCCGCCTACACTTATTTCGATCCAACACAAGTGCACCTAAGCAGTGTTTAGCATCAGTGAACATTTTCTTGTTTAATTATTTCTTTGAAGAATTACTCCTGTGCTGCCCTGATATTTAATGGATTGGTCATGTTACCCATAGGGGCCTTTCCTTAAAAACATTCAAAACATGTAAGAGGGTTAATCATGTTAATATGGGTCGAAGCAAATATGCTTACCAGGGGTGTCGATCAAGTAGCTGTACACGTCCGGCCACTGCACAGCTGGCCACCTGGTCGGGTCATTAACCCATTTTCCGGCTGGTAGCTTGTATGGGCAATCTGTCAGTCCACTTGCTGTCAGTTTCTCCAGGTAACGTAGCCTGGCTGACTCATCAAGCTTTTCTACATAGTCACATGCCATGAGAAAAAGTAAAAAAACTGCACTCGACAATGCTTGGTAACGGGTTGTTTTCACCGAGTTAAGATGGCGGCGATGTGTTACTAACCGGAAGTGACGTAGCCCCGACTGCGCCCATAGATTTGGGAAAAAGGACTTCTTGTAAGGTTTTTATATTTCGAGCACAACACTCATCCTCAGCCTCACGGTGGCACAGTGGTTAGCACTGCGGCAGCACAGTTTACCCTTGGCCGGGGGATTGTGGGGATCGTGGGATCGTGGGTTCGATCCCAGCCCCCGACCAACAGTGATCTGTGTGGAGTTTGCATGTTCTCCCCGTGTTGCGTGGGTTTACTCCGGGATTTCTCTAGTTTCCTCCCACATGCCAAAGACATGCATGTTAGGTTAATTGGCTGTTCTAAATTGTCCCTAGATATCTGTTTCCTATAGGCCCTTAGAATAGAGGGTTAGTATTAATGAAAGCGCTTTGAGTGGTCTTTGTGACTAGAAAAGCGCTATATAAGTGCAGGTTAGTTAGTTAGTTAGTTAGCCTGCTTGTAAATAAGAGGCTCAAATCATGAGTAAATAAAAAAAAAATCACGAGTAAACAAAGTTTACAAACCCTTTCAGTTTGTGCATTAGTCTAGCTCCATTTTTTCGACACCAGTCCTCTTGAACACTTGGATCTGCTGAATGTTAAAACAGTTCCAGGGTTTCCTCTGGTAACATTTCTCAGTGGCGGGCCACCTCACCAGAAATTTTACCGCTACGCCCAGGAGATATGAATTTATTAAGAAAAATATATGAAGCAATGACTTTCCACAAGTGCACACATGAACCACACGAGTTTAGAAGTGCCCCGCCCACGCGAGTTTTCCAGTCAGTCAGCAGGCAGCATCTCGCTAAGCACGACTGTACAACAGAAACATGAGTTTGTTAAAGTACTTTAAATGTGGGAAAAAAAATCATTAGACGTATGTAAGCACTGGAGGAGTTGATCATGGTTTTTACCTGCTGGAAACGGGAGCAATAACGGAAGAGTCGCTTAGTAAAGAGATGTGGTTAGAATTCATATGCAGCCGGCTTCATATGCAGGGAAAGGCGAGGGGGACTGATGGATTGCTGAGGATCTATTTCACCAGCCACTACAATATTAAGTTATGTTCTGTAGGAATTGCAGGAATGAAGAGACTGGCAATTTCTCTCTTTTTCTCACATGAGCAGGCGTGCCGTTTTTATTCTCCAGCGGCAGTGACAAAAAGCAACAGCTAAAAACGCTAGCTCTCTTTTCACTCTAAACTGAGGTCTTTCAACGGCTGCCTAGAGAGGTGCCTGATGAGAAAGCCTGAGAGCACAGCTATAACTGCCTAAACAGATCATTCTGTACATGAACACATATTGTGGTGAATTATGTCTTTAGAGTCCGCTACAGTTCCCTATTATGTACCTGGCAGGTTAAGATGACCGAAATTCATGAAGTCAGTGACTTTAATCTGTCAGCAGCCTTCAGACAAACTAAATATGTCAACAATTGATTTCAAAATAAGGGAGGTTTTTCCTGCTGTCTGGGTGGTGAGGAGATTTCTAAAAAAAAAACTCAAAAAACTATAAATATAAAGAAATATTATAACATAAATAACAGCATCCTTGGTCATTTAAGTTAATTTATTTCATGAAATACAATTTTATTAATATTTTTTCTTTGCAATCAGAGTTAAATTGTTGTTCTGTTCTGACTGCAAAGTTATGGTCAAAAATGTAAATTGTTATAAGGAAAAAGTAAAAAAAAATTACCACAGTCTGTTTCAAATTTATCGAAAAAAACAGTCATTTTATTTTAAAAAACAGACAAAAATTAGTCATAAAATAATCCACAAATTTTTAATAAAGTTTCAAATGTACAAGAAAAGTCAATTTTACAAGAGAAAATTACAAATTTGAGGAACATGGTTTCAACTTTAGATTTACAGAGAAAAGTAGAAAACTATAAGAAAATTGTTATAAATTTTGGAGAAAAACCTCAAACCTTCAAGACTGAAGTCATTACTCAAATTTTTAAGTGGGTGCTCTTTGTACCCTTAATTCAACTAGAAATTTTTGGTTGTCAGCTTTTAATTATTAATTTCAAAGCACTGCTTTTACATGAGTGGAATTTCTGGTTACTATACCCACCTGATCATATAATTTGAGTATGCATGAGTACATTACTATTATGAATGTTCCTTTCCCTTCCCCACTCTCTCAATGGAAAAAAAGAAACACTAGAATAAAAATACAAAAAATACACATATTTTTGTCATTCATGTAATCCATGACAACAAAAAAAAAAACCTACAGGACAAAACATGACACTTGATATTTTCTAACCTGTTTGTATACCACCATAGACAGAGAGAGAATCTGAATTAGGCAGAGCTCAGAGAGGGCAAGATGAGACAGAAGAGAGGAGCCAAGGAGAGGAAAGTGTTCAGGCAGAGGAAGGAGAGAAGGAGAACACCACTAAAAAGTCTAAACACAGGATGTCTGGGTGGGATCCCAACTGGCCCAATATTTAAGTGTCGGTTGTACCATACTTCAGATGGTAAGTTCCATATGCAATGTTACTGTGTAAAATTTTAAAAAGAAATAAATAGTATAAAATTAACATATTCCGGTGTAGAAGAGCTTGAAAGAACGAGGCGATGTGATTTATAAACCAAAGTTTATTATCAGCTCCTCTAACAAGTCTCATCTAGGTGCAGCAGCAGAAGAAGGAAAGAGAGCGAACTCCTTCGGCTCTACGAACTTATACTCGCACATAACAAAAGACATGCATATCAAAAGCTGACATCCCTCATTATCTTAATCCCCCCATTGTGCCTTGGATGCTCTTTGATCTTCACTGGCAGTTGAGACTCTTTGTCCTGTTCTGAGGTGTGAAGTCGCCTTACATATGTAATCACCAAACATTCTCACATGCTTAAACATATGTTGGTTATGGAATATATGATTAATATAGACCACATCCGGTATGTTTACTGCCTCCTTCCCCCCTTCCACTGCCCCGAGGTCTTTAAGCCAGAGGAAACACTGGTGTCTCTCTAGTGTCACTGTCTGAGAGAAGAATGAGCTTATTAAAGTGCTTGGGGGGGGGGGTGGATCAGAAGAGGTATGTAAGCTGTGGAGGCATTTATTGTGGTTTTAACCCTCTGGTAACGGGAGCAATAATGAAGAGTCGCTTAGCTAACAGGTCTGGTTAGGCTTCATATGCAGGGAAAGGCAAGAGTGACTGCTGAATTGTTGAGTATTTACTTCACCAGCCAGTACAATATTATCTAATTTATGTTCATTATTATGTACCTAGCAAGTTAAGATGAATGAAATTCACAAAGTCAATGAATTTAATCCGTCCACAGCCTTCAGACAAACTAAACGTGCCAATGTTTGGATTTGAAAAAGGGAGGTTTTTCCTGCTGTCTGGTTGGTGAGGAGATTTCTAAAAAACTATAAATATATAGAAATATTATAACAGAAATAACTGCATCTAAGTGTTTGCCCCCTTCCTGATTTCTCATTTTTTTGTATGTCACACTTAAATGTTTCAGATCATCAAACAAATATACAGTGGGGCAAAAAAGTATTTCGTCAGCCACCAATTGTGCAAGTTCTCCCACTTAAAAGATGAGAGAGGTCTCCAATTTTCATCATAGGTATACCTCAACTATGAGAGACAAAATTAGAAAAAAAAATCCAGAAAATCACATTGAAGGATTTTTAATGAATTAATTGGTAAATTCCTTGGTAAAATAAGTATTTGGTCACCTACAAACAAGCAAGATTTCTGGCTCTCACAGACCAGTAACTTCTTCTTTAAGAGGCTCCTCTGTCCTCCACTCGTTACCTGTATTAATGGCACCTGTTTAAACTCATTATCAGTATAAAAGACACCTGTCCACAACCTCAAATAGTCAGACTCCAAACTCCACTATGGCCAGGACCAAAGAGCTGTCAAAGGACACCAGAAACAAAATTGTAGACCTGCACCAGGCTGGGAAGACTGAATCTGCAATAGGTAAGCAGCTTGGTGTGAAGAAATCAACTGTGGGAGCAATTATTAGAAAATGAAAGACATACAAGACCACTGATAATCTCCTTCGATCTGGGGTTCCACGCAAGATCTCACCCCGTGAGGTCAAAATGATCACGAGAACGGTGAGCAAAAATCCCAGAACCACACGGGGGGACCTAGTGAATGACCTGCAGAGAGCTGGGACCAAAGTAACAAAGCCAACATCAGAAACTGCTTTGACTAGTATTACTCATTCTTATTCTACACTTTATTGCATGTATAGTTTTTTTTTAATTTCTTTTATTTTCTCATGTTTAATGTTGCAGCATTGCACCGAGACAAATTCCTAGTTTGTGTACTACAAACAACAACAATGGCAATAAATCTGATTCTGATTCTGATCAGAAACACACTACGCCGCCAGGGACTCAAATCCTGCAGTGGACGACCAGGACGACTGATCCGTGTAAAGGAAAGAATGAATGGGGCCATGTATCATGAGATTTTGAGTGAAAACCTCCTTCCATCAGCAAGGACATTGAAGATGAAACGTGGCTGGGACTTTCAGCATGACAATGATCCCAAACACACCGCCCGGGCAACGAAGGAGTGGCTTTGTAAGAAGCATTTCAAGGTCCTGGAGTGGCCTAGCCAGTCTCCAGATCTCAACCCCATAGAAAATCTTTGGAGGGAGTTGAAAGTCCGTGTTGCCCAGCGACAGCCCCAGAACATCACTGCTCTAGAGGAGATCTGCATGGAGGAATGGGCCAAAATACCAGCAACAGTGTGTGAAAACCTTGTGAAAACTTACAGAAAACGTTTGACCTCTGTCATTGCCAACAAAGGGTATAGAACAAAGTGTTGAGATGAACTTTTGTTATTGACCAAATACTTATTTTACTGAGGAATTTACCAATTAATTCATTAAAAATCCTTCAATGTGATTTTCTGGATTTTTTTTTCCTCATTTTGTCTCTCATAGTTGAGGTATACCTATGATGAAAATTGGAGACCTCTCTCATCTTTTAAGTGGGAGAACTTGCACAATTGGTGGCTGACTAAATACTTTTTTCCCCACTGTAAATACTAGACAAAGATAACACAAGTAAACACAAAAAGCAGTTTTTAAATGAAGGTGTTTATTATTAAGAGGAAAAAAAATCCAAACCTACATGGCCCTGTGTGAAAAAGTCATTGCCCCCTAAACCTAATAACTGGTTGGGCCACCCTTAGCAGCAACAACTGCAATCAAGCGTTTGTGATAACTGGCAATGAGTCTTTTACAGCGCTGTGGAGGAATTTTGACCCACTCATCTTTGCAGAATTGTTGTAGTTCAGCCACATTGGAGGGTTTTCGAGCATGAACTGTGTTTTTAAGGTCATGCCACAGCATTTCAATTGGATTCAGGTCAAGACTTTGACTAGGCCACTCCAAAGTCTTCATTTTGTTTTTCTTAAGCTATTCAGAGGTGGACTTGCTGGTGTGTTTTGGATCATTGTCCTGCTGCAGAACCCAAGTGCACTTCAGCTTGAGGTCACAAACAGATGGCTGGACATTCTCCTTCAGGATTTTTTGGTAGACAGCAGAATTCATGGTTCCATTTACCACAGCAAGTCTTCCAGGTCCTGAAGCAGCGAAACAGCCCCAGACATCACACTACCACCACCATATTTTACTGTTGGTATGATGTTCCTTTTCTGAAATGCTGTGTTACTTTTATGCTGGATGTAATGGGACACACACTTTCCAAAAAGTTCAACTTTTGTGTCGTCAGTCCACAGAGTATTTTCCCAAAAGTCTTGGGGATCATCAAGATATTTTCTGGCAAAAGTGAGATAAGCCTTTATGTTCTTTTTGCTCAGCGGTGGTTTTTGTCTTGGAACTCTGCCATGCAGGCCATTTTTGCCCAGTCTCTTTCTTATGGTGGAGTCATGAAGACCGACCTTAACTGAGGCAAGTGAGGCCTGGAGTCCTTTGGATGTTGTTGTGGGGTCTTTTGGGACCTCTTGGGTGAGTCGTTGGTGCGCTCTTGGGGTAATTTTGTTCAGCTGGCCACTCCCGGGAAGGTTCATCACTGTTACATGTTCTCGCCATTTGTGGATAATGGCTCTCACTGTGGTTCGCTGGAGTCCCAAAGCTTTAGAAATGACTTAGTGGCCATTGGAGTGGCCTAGTCAAAGTCCTGACCTGAATCCGACTGAGATGTTGTGGTATGACCTTAAAAAGGCGGTTCATGCTCGAAAACCCTCCAATGTGGCTGAATTACAACAATTCTGCAAAGATGAGTGGGCCAAAATTCCTCCACAGCGCTGTTAAAGACTCATTGTCAGTTATCACAAACACTTGATTGCAGTTGTTGCTGCTAAGGGTGGCCCAAACAGTTATTAGGTTTAGGGGGCAATCACTTTTTCACACAGGGCCATATAGGTTTGGACTTTTTTCCCTCTTAATAATAAACACCTTCATTTAAAAACTGCATTTTTTGTTTACTTGTGTTATCTTTGTCTAATATTTAAATTTGTTTGATGATCTGAAACATTTAAATGTGACAAACATACAAAAAAATGAGAAATCAGGAAGGGGGCAAACACTTTTTCACATCACTAAGTTAATTTATTTTATTAAATATAACTTTATTAATAATTTTTCTTTGAAATCAGAGTTAAATTATTGTTCTGTTCTGGCTCTGCAAAATTATGGTCAAAAGTGTAAACTGTATAAGGAAAAAGAATCTAAATTTTGCCACAATCTGTTTCAAATTTATATAAAAAAAAACAGTAATTTAAAAAAAACAGACAAAAAATAGCTATAAAATAATCCACAAGTTATAATAAAGTCTCACATATACAAGAAAAATCATAATTTTATAAGCGGGAATTACAAATGAGGAAAATGGTTTAAAATTTAGATAAATTTACAAAGTAGAAAACTATAAGAAAATGTTTTAAATTTTGGAGAGAAACCTCAAACCTTAAAGACTGAAGTTATTACTCAAGTTTTTAAGTGGCTGCTCTTTGTACCCTTAACTCTACTAGAAATTTTTGGTTGTCAAATTTTAATTATTAATTTCAAAGCACTGCTTTTACATGAATATAACTTCTGGCTACTATACCCACCACTGATCATATAATGTATATATTTAATATATAAATTAATTATAATATGATTTATTACATGAGTAAATTACTATTATTGTGGGAATGTGGGAATGATGAGACAGAGTTCTCTCTCAAGTCAGCTTTATTCACATCACCAACATCTCAAAGAAGAAAGAGACCAACACAGGAAACTCTCGTCCTTAAATCCCAGTGTGGCGGCATGAAATAATAAGCAGCGAACTGAGGTTGAAAAGTGGGTTTTATTCATCATTCATCCGCCATCACAGAACTCACCCCAGCACTGTATAAGCGTGCCAGAGCGAGCCCTCAGGCTCTCAGGCAAGGCGTGTAGTCAGGAGCAGTGGTCAGAGAGAGAGAGAGTTACAGAGCGATATGCAGTTTAAATACCCCACTACAGACAATGCATGAATGGCACATTAACACCACAGTAACTGCAGGAATGCATGGGACATTTGCATCACAGTACAGAGCAGGAAGTCATGAACACTTGCATTTGAGTCACACATATCAGCAGCAGGATACTGGCAGGAAGGAGCTAGACAAAGAGAAGCTGCCTATTAATCTCAATACACACATCTCATTGTTCTGCTAATTGCTCCAGCTGAGCGCTCTGCTTGTCCCAGTATGTTGTGGGGGTTACCCACACCAGGACTCTTACAGTTCACAAGTCACATGTCTCACAGACCACGTTGCATTAAAATTCACAGTAACAATGCATCTCCTCTTTAATCCTTTAATTACTCCCCCACAGTCTCAAGCCTTGCAGCTTCCTGTAATTTCCAAGGAAGCTCTGCCTTTGTTCTGATCTAAAATGTGAGTCACAAAGCAGGTCACATACAGTGGGGCAAAAAAGTATTTAGTCAGCCACCAACTGTGCAAGTTCTCCCACTTAGAAGATGAGAGAGGTCTCTAATTTTCATCACAGGTATACCTCAACTATGAGAGCCAAAATGAGAAAAAAAAAATCCAGAAAATCACATTGAAGGATTTTTAATGAATTAATTAGTAAATTCCTCGGTAAAATAAGTATTTGGTCACCTACAAACAAGCAAGATTTCTGGCTCTCACAGACCTGTAACTTCTTCTTTAAGAGGCTCCTCTGTCCTCCACTCGTTACCTGTATCACTGGCACCTGTTTGAACTCATTATCAGTATAAAAGACACCTGTCCACAACCTCAAACAGTCAGACTCCAAACTCCACTATGGCCAAGACCAAAGAGCTGTCAAAGGACACCAGAAACAAAATTGTACACCTGCACCAGGCTGGGAAGACTGAATCTGCAATAGGTAAGCAGCTTGGTGTGAAGAAATCAACTGTGGGAGCAATTATTAGAAAATGGAAGACATACAAGACCACTGATAATCTCCCTCAATCTGGGGCTCCACGCAAGATCTCACCCCGTGAGGTCAAAATGATCACGATAACGGTGAGAAAAAATCCCAGAACCACACGGTGGGACCTAGTGAATGACCTGCAGAGAGCTGGGGCCAAAGTAACAAAGGCTACCATCAGTAACACACTATGCCGCCAAGGACTCAAATCCTGCAGTACCAGACGTGTCCCCCTGCTTAAGCCAGTACATGTCCAGGCCCGTCTGAAGTTTGCTAGAGAGCATTTGGATGATCCAGAAGAGGATTGGGAGAATGTCATATGGTCAGATGAAACCAAAATAGAACTTTTTGGTAAAAACTCAACTTGTCGTGTTTGGAAGAGAAAGGACACCATACCTACTGTGAAGCATGGGGGTGGAAACATCATGCTTTGGGGCTGTTTTTCTGCAAAGGGACCAGGATGACTGATCCGTGTAAAGGAAAAAATGAATGGGGCCATGTATCGTGAGATTTTGAGTGAAAACCTCTTTCCATCAGCAAGGGCATTGAAGATGAAACGTGGCTGGGTCTTTCAGTATGACAATGATCCCAAACACACCGCCCGGGCAACAAAGGAGTGGCTTCGTAAGAAGCATTTCAAGGTCCTAGAGTGGCCTAGCCAGTCTCCAGATCTCAACCCCATAGAAAATCTTTGGAGGGAGTTGAAAGTCCGTGTTGCCCAGCGACAGCCCCAAAACATCACAGCTGTAGAGGAGATCTGCATGAAGGAATGGGCCAAAATACCAGCAACAGTGTGTGAAAACCTTGTGAAGACTTACAGAAAACGTTTGACCTCTGTCATTGCCAACAAAGGGTATATAATAAAGTATTGAGATGAACTTTTGTTATTGACCAAATACTTATTTTACCGAGGAATTTACCAATTAATTCATTAAAAATCCTTCAATGTGATTTTCTGGATTTTTTTTTTCCTCATTTTGTCTCTCATAGTTGAGGTATACTGATGATGAAAATTGGAGACCTCTCTCATCTTTTAAGCGGGAGAACTTGCACAATTGGTGGCTGACTAAATACTTTTTTTCCCCACTGTATGTGTGTCCACCACATTATGACTTTTTTCCCTTCCCTATTCTTCTCAATGGAAAAAAAGAAACACTAGAATAAAAATACAAAAAATACACATTTTTGTCATTTATGTAAACCATGACAAAAAAAATCCTGCAGGACAAAACGTTACACTTGGTATTTTCTAACCTGTTTGTATACCACCATAGAGCGAGAACCTGAATTAGACAGGGCTCAGAGAGGGAAAGATGAAACAGACAAGATGAGCCAAAGAGAGGAGAGTGTTCAGACAGAGGGTCCAGGAGAGGTGAGAGCAGAGGAAGGAGAGAAGGATAACATCAGTAAAAAGTCCAAACACAGGACATCTGGGTGGGACCCCAACTGGCCCAATATTCCAACATTCAAGCCTTGGTTGTACAGTACTTCAAACGGTAAGTTCCTTATGCAAAGTTACTGTGCAAAATTTAAAAAAAAGAAATAAATAGTATAAAATTCACATATTCCGATTACAATAGTATCACCCCCCCGCCCCCCCGAAAAAATATGTTGCCACCGTGCCAAGGTCTTTAAGCCAGAGGAAGCACTGATTTCTGTAGCTACGCTAAACTTCACACATCCTCAATTGCTGTAGAAGGTTTTAAGTCCTTAACAAAATTTAACAGACCAAGTCTGGCCGATGTTTTCTGATGATTCATAAGGACTGAACTTATTTAAAGTGGAAAACATTGTAATAGAATGATCACATAATTTTTTTTTTTAGACTTTATTATTAAATGAAGATCGTCACAAGGCTTGTCTCCGTGATGAGGGATAAACTGTCTTTGGATCCTTCCATTTAAAAAGAAAATACGCAGTTAATGAACAACATACTGCAAATTAGTTTAGTTTAATGTTTATTTGAAAGGGACTGTGGTATATATTACTCATATATTCCATACCTGCATATGTTAGAGCATGTGGAAATGTTTGGGGCAACATATGCAAAGGAACTTCACACCTCCGAAAGGACAAAGGAATCTCACCGCCGTGTGAAGAGCAATGACGTCACAGGACGCGGCGGCGACAGACTTGACACCTTCACCCCCTAAGGCAAGGAGAGGTTTTCCCATCACCTCCCAAGACGAAGGGAGGAGTTAACAGGACAATGGGGGCATTAAGATACGGGGGATGTCGGCTTGTGTTTTGCATGTCTTTGATGTGTGCCTGTATTTAACCAGCGAGCTGGGCAGAAATCTTTCTCTTTTGCCTTCTGCCAAGCTCTGCACCAGATGAGACAAGATAGAAGAGTTGTTCATTAAAGACTCTGTTTTTAATACAAAACCGCCTCATCATTTCCAGCTCTTCTACACTGGTGACCTTGACGCGAGTATGGACCTGAGGCGTTCTTCAAGCGACTCATCTGTGGCGACTCTGACGCCAGCGACGTCAGAGTCCGCTGACGCCGCTGACGCCAGCGTCGCCAGCGACGACGCAGACGAGGGAACAAGCGGACAGCTGTCCCCCCCGGCAGAAGGAATTGAGAGGGCTCAACCGAGCTCCAGCACCGCCGTGAGAGCCGAGGAAAGGCACTCTCACCCGGCGGGCACAACAGTGATGGTGTGCACGAACGCCGTCACTGTCCAGCTGCCAGACTTCTGGCAAGAAGACCCCGCCTCTTGGTTTCAACAAGCTGAAGCCCAGTTCATACTGGCGGGCATCACAGCAGACGATACAAAATTCTACCGTATCGTCTCCAAACTCGACTCCGCCACTTCGAGGTGTGTGCGGAGCTTGATCCGGCGACCACCGGCCCGGGACAAGTATGAGACGCTCAAGGCGACCATCGTGGCAAACTATGTCCCACCAGCGGAGGAAAGAGCCCAGAGGATCCTGGCGATCTAAGGCCACAGAGGGGGCAATCCGAAGGCCCTCATGGAGGATTTGCTGCAGCTCAAGGAGGAGGACAATGACAATTTCCTTTTCCAGTTTATTTTCCTCAGCACGCTTCCACCACACATGAGAGGGACACTCGCCAATACGAAGTGCAACACCCACCAAGACTTCCGCACACTGGCCAGCGAGGCTTATCGGCTCGTCAACGCCTGCAAGGAGCGGACACCTACAGCGGCATCCGCGGACCTCAAAACTGACGCCCCGAGCCACAGAGAGCCACGACCCACGGAGCAGACCCAGCCCACGGTGACAACGGCACGGCCCAAGCGTAACAAACAGATCGACGTCTGTTATTATCACCACCACTTCACCGAGAAAGCCCACAAATGCTTTCCCCCCTGCAAGTTCACGATGTTGGGAAAACGGCAAAGCCAAGGGCCGTTAACAGCAGCGGTTCTCGGCGAGAAAAATAAGCTGTTATACGTGACGGACGGACACACAGGCAAGCAGTTCCTCATCGACACAGGAGCTCAGCTGAGTTTCGTCATGCTCTCCCACGCAGATCGAGCCATGGGTACATGGCACCTCCTCATCCACGGCCGCAGCTACAGATGGACATTTGTTGTAGCAGCGGTGAGCTTTAACTTGTTAGGCGCAGATTTTTTGTGTGCACATGGGTTATTATTATTATTATTTGCTTCTATTCCATGCTCAGCTCGAGTTTCTCCACCACCTGTGCAGGCCAACGTCACCACGGCAGGAGGTAAGTTTGAGCAACTCCTCACCCAATTTCCAGCACTCACAACCCCCAAATTCTCAGCCACTGTAGCTAAACACGGGGTTAAACACTTCATTCCAACAACGGGACCTCCCGTTTTTGCCAAAGCCCGCCGCTTAGACGCGGCCAAGCTCAACATAGCACGTGACGAGTTTGCAACTCTAGAAAAATTGGGCATTGTTAGACGCTCAAAGAGCCCCTGGGCTTCACCACTTCACATGGTTCCTAAATCCGACGGTTCTTGGAGACCGTGCGGAGATTACCGCAGATTAAACAACGCTACAGTGCATGACCGCTACCCCATTCCTCACATACAGGACTTTTCACTACATTTAGCGGGTGCGCGCATTTTTTCAAAAATAGACTTAGTCCGCGGTTATCACCAAGTCCCAGTCCGAGCTGAAGACATTCCTAAAACAGCGGTTATAACCCCTTTCGGCCTTTTTGAATTCCTGCGAATGCCTTTCGGCCTCAAAGGCGCTGCTCAGACTTTTCAACGTACGATGGACGCAGTCTTACGCGACCTCCCCTTTGTTTTCGTCTACCTCGACGACATGCTGGTAGCCAGCTCGTCTGAAGAGGAACACGAGCAGCACCTCACTACCGTTTTTCAGAGGCTAGAAGAGCACGGATTAATAATTGATCCAGCCAAATGCAAATTCGGCGTATCGCAAATTGACTTTTTAGGACATAGAGTCTCCCCGAAAGGGGCAGTTCCGCTTCCAGACAAAATTCATGCGATAGAAGGTTTTCCACGGCCCCAAACGGTCAAATCGCTACAGGAATTTTTGGGGATGGTTAATTTTTACAACCGTTTCCTCCCTCATGCAGCTCAGCTCATGCAGCCCCTGTATGACGCGCTCAAAAAAAAGAAAGCTTCCAACGCGGTCAAATGGACCCCGGAACGCGAACGCGCTTTTGCGGAAGTTAAAAACGCCCTAGCTAACGCCACAATGTTAGTCCACCCAGATCCCTCGGCCCGCATTGCTCTAACCACAGATGCTTCAGACTTGACCATAGGGGCAGTTGTAGAACAACTTGTCAAGGGGGTCTGGCAACCTTTAGCATTCTTTAGCAAATCGCTAAACCCGACGGAACGCAAATACAGCACTTTTGACAGGGAGCTGCTGGCGCTCCATTTGTCCATCCGCCACTTCCAGTTTTGGTTAGAAGGGCGGAGTTTCACGGCTTTTGTGGACCATAAACCGCTCACTTTTGCTATGGCTAAAATTTCAGAACCTTGGTCGGGCAGACAACAAAGACAGCTAGCTGCGATTTCAGAGTTCACCACAGACATTCGACACGTAGCGGGCAAACTTAACGTAGTAGCGGATCGTCTCTCTCGCGCTGTGGCACCACCAGAGCACGAGGAGACAGATTACACTGCCTCAGCAGCCGAGCTTTTCTCTAACGCAAACACATATGCAGCACCTATCCATGAAGGGATAGATTATGCAGCCATGGCGGAAGAACAAGGCAGTGATGCGGACGTGCGCGCGCTCCTGTCTGGACCAACAGGGTTAAGGCTGGAGAAAAAAGGGTTGCGCGACGGCGTGCCCCCCCCCCCTAATATGCGATGTTTCAACCGGCCGACCTCGCCCGTTAGTACCAGCTGCTTGGCGCCGCCGTATTTTCGACGCAATTCACTCCCTCGCGCACCCAGGTGTGCGCGCCTCGGTCAAAATGGTTGCCGAAAAGTTTGTGTGGCCAGGCCTGCGCAAAAACGTAAAAGAATGGGCAAAAACTTGCATTCCTTGTCAACGCGCCAAAGTTAACAGACACACAAAAGCCCCTCTGGAGCCTTTTCCCATCCCTGCTAGAAGGTTCGACCACATTCATGTCGACCTCGTGGGGCCACTGCCTTCCTCCCAGGGTTTCACACACCTGCTAACAATGATAGACCGCACCACGCGCTGGCCAGAGGCAGTCCCTCTAGCGGCAACTACAGCGGAGGAAGTCGCTCGCGTTTTTCTAACAAATTGGGTGGCACGTTTCGGCGTCCCATCAGACATCACGTCAGATAGGGGGCCTCAATTTGTCTCAGAGCTCTGGTCAGCCATGTCCAACAGTTTAGGGGCAACAATTCACCGTACCATTTCGGTTCCGGCTCTGCCGGACCGGCGGCGCCACACGAGTCGGCTGCCTGTTGCAACAGCCTTTTTTTTTTATCTTCCTTCTTCTTTCTACACCTTTCACTCTGTATATATATCACGGACGCACGGATCGCCCCGGGGGTCTCCCGGGTCGGCGGACGGAGCCACGGTTTGTAGCGGGAGACGTTACAGCGGGGAGGAGCTAGTGCTAGCTAGCACTTGGCCGCCGCCCGGTGCTAATGGGAAACTCGACATACCGGGAGCTGTAGCGAAAACGAAGCGGGTGCCGGGCTGGAGTTTAGGCGGCGTGAAAGAAATATAAGACAGAATAATAAAGAGCGATGGCAAGAACCAAGCAGACCGCCCGTAAAATCTACTGGAGGAAGAAGCCCCCCAGGAGACAGCTAGCCACCAGGGCTGCTCGGAGAGGCGCTCTGGCCACCGGCAGAGTGAAGAGGCCTCGCCGTCACAGGTCCGTGGCTCTGAGAGAGATCCGTCGCTGCCAGAAATCCACGGAGCTACTCATCCGTAAGCTGCCCGTCCAGCGCCTGGTGAGGGAGATCGCTCAGGACTTCAAGACCGTCCTGCGTTTCCTGAGTTTCGCCGTCATGGCTCTGCAGGAGACCAGCGAGACCCACCTGGTGGTCTCTTCTTCGCTAAGGGGGTCACCATCATGCCCAAAGACTTCCAGCTGGCCCGCTGCATCCGCGGAGAGAGAGCTTAGACTTTCTGCTGCACATCCACCAGCCATAATGCTCTGCACTGTGTCTATATATATACATTTATAGTAATATGGACATATGTTTGCTAGATGTTGTTTTTTTTTCTTGCCTTCTGATTGTTGCTCTGAGTGTTGCTGTCCCTGTGCTGTTGCAATCCTGGAATTTCCCCATTGTGGGACTAATAAAGGCTTATCTTATCTTATCTTATCTTATCTTACCACCGCTTATCACCCTCAGGCTAATGGGTTATGCGAGCGTTTTCACAGGTCCTTAAAGGCCGCCCTCAGAGCCTCATTAACGGACACAAATTGGGTAAATAAACTTTCCTGGGTTTTATTGGGGTTGCGTGCGGCACCTAAAGAGGATTTAGACGCTTCCCTTGCAGAATTAGTCTTTGCTCAGCCTATCAGACTACCAGGTGAATTTTTACCAGAAAACCCGGAACCAGGGCACCTCCCAGTCCCAAGGTTTTTAGGCAGTAACGGACCGGACTCTCTCCACGGTCCAGCTCATCACTCCTTTCCACGAGTTTTTGTTCCTCAAACTTTAAAAAACGCCGAGTTTGTTTTTGTTAAGCATGAAGCCCTAAAACCAACGTTACGCCCAGTATACGATGGCCCGTTCAGAGTGCTGGAAAATGGTGACAAACACTTTGTGCTTGATTATGGGGATAGAAATGAAACGGTCAGCATTGACAGACTCAAACCTGCCTTCTTGTTGAGAGACGAACCTGCACAGTTGGCGCGAGCACCTCGGCGAGGCAGACCCCCCAAGGAAAAAGTCTCAGCCCCCAGGCAGGGAACAAATAATCTCTCTCCTTCCCACACTGCAGATTCCTCACAACAAGGTCCCAGCAGGACGCCTAAACCAACCTACAGCAGCTTTTGGAGAAGATTAAAACCCAGACTGCACAGGGACTGATTACACCACTCTGCAATTTTTCGCTAATTGTGCTGCAACAGTTTAGGACTGACTTATGATTATACTATGCTGTTATGTTTTCACTGAACTCTCTTAGGAGCATGGCTGCTTGAAAGTTTCTTCTGTGGCAACAGCTGTAACACGTAGTATGTCTTAGTAATTACCCTAGACTGTGAATCTTTCTGTGTCCTTTCCTAGTTGTTTGGGGGGTCTGTGGTATATATTACTCATATATTCCATACCTGCATATGTTAGAGCATGTGGAAATGTTTGGGGCAACATATGCAAAGGAACTTCACACCTCCGAAAGGACAAAGGAATCTCACCGCCGTGTGAAGACCAATGACGTCACAGGACGCGGCGGCGACAGACCTGACACCTTCACCCCCTAAGGCGAGGAGAGGTTTTCCCATCACCTCCCAAGACGAAGGGAGGAGTTAACAGGACAATGGGGGGATTAAGATACGGGGGATGTCGGCTTGTGTTTTGCATGTCTTTGATGTGTGCCTGTATTTAACCAGCGAGCTGGGCAGAAATCTTTCTCTTTTGCCTTCTGCCAAGCTCTGCACCAGATGAGACAAGATAGAAGAGTTGTTCATTAAAGACTCTGTTTTTAATACAAAACCGCCTCATCATTTCCAGCTCTTCTACAGGGACATCACATACTAATGAATATTAATACAAATGTTAGTATGCCAGATTTAGCAATACTGTTAATTTGCATCTGTAGTCCGGGTCACAAAAACACAAACAATCATACACGAGCAGAACAACTGCAATGAAACTGTACAAAATAGATATGCTAAAGTGCAAGAGTTAAGGTGCTACAAAACAAAACATTCAAATCACACGAATGAAGTGCAGTGTATGTGTACACACACATGCACCCAAGCACCTCACAGCACCCAACACCTCAGACCTTTTAGTTAAAAGAAATAAGTACAGGATTAAAAGTTACTATTGATGATGATAAAATGTAGTTAGGTTGTAAAAGTGTGTCAGATTGAAATGGGCTATCTAAATATTTATCATTGCATCAGCTGATTGCAACTCATTAGCAGCTAACAGTATTAGCATGCTTAGCTTACTAACAGCTGTAGTGGCTTCCAGTCTAGTTTTATCAGACAACTGCTGTAACTACATTCTCCAGTTATATTAGTGACTCGGTAAAGGCAGAAGCTTTCATTCTCTCATTTTCACAAGTGAATTTGCTCCCATGTTGACCCTAAATAACTAATGTTGGCACCGTTCATTTACCTTCACTAGTCCGCTTCAGCTCAGCTGACCGTCACAGAGTAGAACTGTCCCTCTCACAGAAAAGCACCCGGTTCTTGAAGCAGGGATTATGTAGGAAAAGTCCCCAAACAAGTGGTCTACATCCATGTCCTGACAGCAGAATCATGGTTAGTACCAGCACTGATCTCTGGTCTCCACATACTTGAATGAAGGAGGTGGCTGCTGTAAAACCTCCAGCCTCCAGCTGTTCTCCTCACTGGTTTAAAGACACAGTCCATAGAGTGTCTCTAAAACTCCTCATCATATTTTTAACTCAGTCTGCATTCGTAATTTAACTCTAAATATTAAAAATAACTCTCCATGTGATGGGTTTAGCTCATAGACACAGCTGCTGCTGCCTGCAGCAACCAGCTCAGTGACCTCACGACCAGTATGGTGATTTTCAATTCTGAAAAACATAATTTCAGTTAGATTTTATTCATATACTGTTACATTTACAGGGCCAAACTAATAAAATATTTTCAGACTAAGTGTCCATGTTTTGAATTATGATCATTACATGGAGTGTTTCATGCCCTTTTTAAAACTATTTTTTGATAAAAATTTATAGTTAGTCACTGTACCAGACAGCTGGGAGAGCGCCCATGATGCACTGAGCTTTCACTTTTTAGCCTCTACACATTGTTGTATGATTTTTGTTCTCCACTCACATTTGTTTCCTCTCTCTTAGATTGTGTCTCTGTCATGATCTGAGCGCGGGGGGATTACACTGGGCTCAGTCTTTCTGCCTTTTTTCATATTTGTACAGTGTTGTCATTTTGAGTTGCAATTCCTGTTATTTTATCCTTGGTTGATTTGTCTCATATTCTGTATTGCTTCTTAGTATGATTTATTTTCCAGTCTACGTTCATTATAGTCTGTTATTCACATTTTTGAGGTTACTTGTCTTTATTTTCCCATCCCTTTATATTTTTATTCTGTTGTGGTCTCCTTATGGGTTGACAGCTGTCAGTGACATTTCCAGGTTGTTGCTCCGTGTAGGTGGGGTCCCTGTCAGCTGTCAGCCCGCTCTCATTACTCCCAGCTGGTCTAAATTGTATCTTTGTTTTCTCCTGCCCACTCAGTGACCCACACCTGCTATCACTTGTTTCATTTGTTTCAAGCCTTATTTAAGGGCTGTTATTTTCATTTCTGGTTGCCGGAGTGTTGAAGTTTCTTCCCCCTCGTCCTCACCTGAACCCTGCCCTTGTTTTGGTGAGCTTATTCGTAAGTTTGTTTGTTTGTTTGTTTGACAGTTTGGATTTTTGTGTTGGTGCACTTTGTGTTCTTGTTTCTTAATAAATTTTGCAAACTAGCAGTTCAGCATCTGGGTCTTTCTCTCTGCCCTAAGGAGCATTTCATGACAGAACACTCAGGCCCATAAGAGACCCAGCTGCTGCTAGTTTGTAGTCCGTTTTGTCTTCTTGTTTTTTTTTTTTTCTTCCTTCTACCTGGGACTAACCATGTCTGTCACCCCGGATTTGTCAACCCTGGGACTGGATGAAGTAGAACGTGGGCTTTGTGTGTGTTGGAGGACATCGCTACGCAGACTCGTGCCTCCCATACCCCTGAGGCAGCTCGAGAGTGTCTGGAGGGCGCAGCACAGGTAGTAGAGGCATGCCCCAGCCTGTGCGACCACCCAGAGCTCACAGACCTACTCCTCTCTATAATCCTTCCACAATCTACGACTCATGGGCTGGGGGAATCCACTCAGATGTCCGTGCCTGTGCCGATGAAGAGCAAGCGCCCACGCACACGAAAGCCTCCAGCCTCTCGCCGTTCTCCGGAGGAAGCTCCACATCTTCCTCCCAAACACTGGCCGCTCCATCGGCCAAGGAGCAGGACAAGCGCAGGCAGGTCATATTAGCGGAGACTGAGCTCCTTCTACAGTGTAAGCCATGGCTCCTCTCGGATCTCGCCCAGGAACTGAAGGAGGTTCCAACAGGCCCTCTTCCACCTCTCCAGGAGCCGACCTCCCGCTCCTTGCTGTCGCCCAGGGAAATCTCGCCGGAGGAACACCTCCACCTCTCAGGCAGCAGTTTCTCCCTCACCGAGGAAGAAGACTCCCGCAGCAGTGCCCACATTATGCTTTCCCTCTCTGGCTGTTCCGCCAGCTTCGTCTCTCTCCGCAGCTGTTGTATCCTGCTTCTCCTTGAGGCTCCCTCCCAGTGCTGAGAGGTCAGCCGTTTCCTTCCCGGCTCCGCCTGTCACCGTGTCTGCAGGGGCGGCTCCTCCACGTTCCACTGAGGGGCCCTCAACCACTGAAGTCACGGAGAGGGCTGATCTCCATCCAGCTGCAGCAGAAGACATCGCTTCCCGGGAACCCAGGCAAGTGTTTTTTCACTCTGACTCACCTGAACATGAATTATCTTGTTTGATTCCCAGTGGTGAGGCTCAGACTAGACAGTCCTCTGAGTCCTCTCACCGCCTGCTGCAGCTTTAGAATGTTTACCTGCTCTCTCCGTGTCTCCTCCTTTCCCCCTTGAGTGTCCGCCAGCCCCAGGATGGAGCCGCCAGACTATGGAGGAGCCTGCAGCCCTGGAAGACCTGGTCCCAGCCCCGCAGCCACGGTTTCGACAGAGGGTGAGCGCTGCGACTGAGCTGAAGCCTGTGCCAATGATGGAGCGTCCCCTGGCCTCAGCTGAACAGGATCCAGCGCCAGCAGGAAGCCGTCCTCCTGTGTCCTCGTCGGGCGAGCCACCGGCGTAGGTCACATCACTGGGAGGGGGGTGGTTCTGGGACTGCATCCACCACCATGCCTGCTGCTGGGGCTGTCACAGCAGAGTCCGAGCTGGACC
Organism: Pholidichthys leucotaenia; assembly: GCA_020510985.1. Classification (NCBI taxonomy): domain Eukaryota; kingdom Metazoa; phylum Chordata; class Actinopteri; order Cichliformes; family Pholidichthyidae; genus Pholidichthys; species Pholidichthys leucotaenia. Next base: position 302,719,255 of record CM035846.1, read on the forward strand.
TCCAGAGGGCCGGGCCTGAGACATCATCGTCTGGATTGACAGAGTCCTGGCTCGAGCTCGAGCTCAGGCAAGTGCTCTCCTTGGTTTCTGTTGTTTCTATATTGGGGAGATCTTGTCTGGCTCTTGGTGGGGAGAGACAGATGCAGTCGTCAGCTGCGCCTGAGCTCAACTCGCTGGGCTCCACTGCCGCCGGTAACCCTGACCCTGTTTCTCTGCATCTCCTGTCTGAGCTTTTCCCAGGGTCACCGAGGATCTTCCAGCTTTTCCAGAAGTCTCTGTGGGTCCGGTCTCGCCCCTTGAGATCACGGTGGGTCCAGCTCCTCCTGTCGAGGTCATCGTGGATGCTCCGTCCCAGCCCGGGACCTCCATGGGTGCTGCTCCCCCTCCGGTAGAGGTCTTCGCAGGTGCTCCATCCCAGCCCGGGGCCTCCGGGGATGCAACTTTGGCCCAGTCCGGGTCCTTCATGGGTACTGCTTCCCTTCCTGCTGAGGTCGTCGCAGGTCCTCCGTCCCAGCCCAGGGCCTCCAAGGGTGCAGCTCTGGCCCAGTCCGGGTCCACCGAGGGTGCAGCTCTGGCCCAGTCCGGGTACACAGAGGGTGCAGCTCTGGTCCAGTCCGGGTCCACCGAGGGTGCAGCTCTGGCCCAGTCCGGGTCCACCGAGGGTGCAGCTCTGGCCCAGTCTGGGTCCACCGAGGGTGCAGCTCTAGCCCAGTCCAGGTCCACCGAGGGTGCTGCTTTCCCATCAGTTGAGATCGTCGTGGGTGCTCCGTCCCAGCCCGGGGCGTCCGTGGGTGCAGCTTTTCCTCAGTCCGGGTCCACTGAGGGTGCAGTTCTGTTCCAGTCCGGGTCCACCGAGGGTGGAGCTTTGCTTCAGCCTGGAGCCACCGCAGGTTCAGCTTTGCTCCAGCCCGGAGACACCGCAGGTGCAGCTTTGCTCCAGCCCGGAGCCACCGCAGGTGCAGCTTTGCTCCAGCCCGGAGCCACCGCAGGTGCTGCTTTGCTCCAGGCCAGAGCCGCCATGGGTGCTGCTATGTCCCAGTCTGGGACCATTGAGGGTGCTGCAGGCCAGTCCGAGGGCATCATGCCCCCCCCCCTTTGCCAGACGCCATCGTGGTTCCCCGTCCTCTGCCAGATGCTGTCGTGGTTCCTCCTCCTCTGCCCGATGCTGTCGTGGTTACCCTGCCTCCATCTGATGCCGTCGTGGTTACCCCATTCCTCTCTTCTCCTTATTTCTGGTCGTCCAAGTTGGGCGGCCACCCCCTGGACCACCTTCTCTGTGTTGGTGGTTAAAGAACTCTGGCCGACCACCTGACAGACTGTGCCGTTGGGTTGGGTGGCTCATATTCTCCGGCAAGCCACCCGACTCTTACCACCTCGCTGTCTGCCAGACCTGGGACTTCCGCCAGCACCTGGGTCCTGAGCGGGGCTTTTGTTTTTTGTTGTTTCCTCTTAGTCTGGGCTTTGCTGGGATGTTAATTCTGGGAGTTGTTCTTATTTTCTCTGGTCTGGTTCGGTCCCTCTGTGCCTGGGTCCCCCTCCTCCCTCCCGGGGTGGGGTTGTTTTCTGGTTGGGGTGGGGTTTTTTTGTGTGTGGGTTCTTTTCTTTCAATGTTGCCGGGGTGTCTGGTCTCCACCCCTTGGGGGTGGGGGGCTCTGTCATGATCTGAGCGCAGGAGAATTCCACCGGGCTCAGTCTTTTTGCTTTTTTTTCATATTCGTACAGTGTTGTCGTTTTGAGTTGCAATTCCTGTTATTTTATCCTTGGTTGATTTGTCACATATTCTGTATTGTTTCTTAGTATCATTTATTTTCCTGTTTACGTTCATCATAGTTTGTTATTCACATTTTTGAGGTTACTTGTCTTTATTTTGCCATCACTTTATATTTTTATTCTGCTGTGGTCTCCCTCTGGATTGACAGCTGTCAGTGACATTTCCGGGTTGTTGCGCCGCGTAGGTGGGGCTGTCAGCCCGCTCTCATTACTCCCAGCTGGTCTAAATTGTATCTTTGTTTTCTTCTCCTGCCCGCTCAGGTGACCCACACCTGCTATCACTTGTTTCATTTGTTTCAAGCCTTATTTAAGGGCTGTTATTTTCATTTCTGGTTGCCGGAGTGTTGAAGTTTGTTCTCCCTTGTCCTAACCTGAGCCCTGCCCTTGTTCTGGTGAGCTTATTTGTAAGTTAGTTTGTTTGTTTGTTTGACAGTTTGGATTTTTGTGTTGGTGCACTTTGTGTTCTTGTTTCTCAATAAATTTTGCAAACTAGCAGTTTAGCATCTGGGTCGTTCTCTCTGCCCTCAGAGGCAATTCATGACAGTCTCTACATTCTGTTCTTTTTCTCTTTACTCTTATCCCCCACCACATATCTGAGCAAAACTAACACTTAAATTCTTCATTATTATTTGTATTTGGAGTCACACTATATCCAACAGACTAATAGATACCCACTTCCCCTCTGTCTGGATTTCTTCGTCATGTTTGATCCATACTTCCTTGAAAAAAAAGCCCCTCTTGCCCAGTCTTCACCCATCCACAAAGTCTCATTGAAACTGGGTCAGTGGTTTTTGTGTAAGCCTGGTAACAGAATTATGTTTATGACTGGATAACACCTGACTTTTTAAAGTTGTTTCCTCAAAATATTCAACTTTATTCATTATGGGATGTTTTTTGTTTCATCATAAATGCAGAAAAGTTGTTGGCATCAGTTAAATTCAATTCCTGGTGTACTTTTTACTCTAAAACACATTAAACAAAAAGACTGTGCCTGTTCACAGTCTTCAGAACTCACAGAGAGTTAAATACACAACCACTTAGCGACAATCAAAAACTTGGCAAACGCAGAAGAACTGATGAGAATCTAATATTCCTGCTCAGTGTGACAGGGCTCATTTTTCATGAATTAGTTTGGTGCAAATGTACTTTATTAGGAGTTTGTCAAGACAACAAAGACATGCAGAAAGTGTTGAACCCTTGCATTAGTCACACATATCGATTACTGAATTTGTAGACATTTTGATTTGGATGACCCATTACAGCATTACAGGGGTGACGAGGCCCTTTGCAGCAGGATTGTACGTTTAATATCTAGCTGGGAATTTTTGAGGAGTATTGCACTTTCAGCCCTCTCTGTGCAGCATTGTTTGGCATAATTGTTGCTACAGTCACTAATTAAAATGTAACAAATTATTACTTGACTCCTACCTCATGGTGCTTTTCTGAACTAATTTGCTAATGTGGCATCTCCTGTAATTAGTCCATCCACAAACAAGCTTTTGAAAGCATGGAAGATTATTTTTCTAATGCAAATTATAGTTACAAAACCATTGTGTTTAAGTTTTTTTGCCTCTGTCTTTGACATTGTTTCAGGCCTGTTTTTTTTTTTTTTCCACAATATCTTTATTGAACCTTTTTTTTTTTTTAACAAACATGATACAAACAATCAAACACTAACACTAAAGTACTACAAAAAAAAAAAATGCACTAAAAACACCAACAACCACCAACAAAATCAAGTCTTCAACAATGCTCCTCTGTTTAGTCTAGACAATCCAATACATAAGTATACATATTATGTTCACCAGTTTGGAATTTACAAGGTCCACACACATCATTCACCTTCTTCTTCAAGAGTTATGTTTAAATTTTTTACATAATCAATAAAAGGTCTCCATATATTCTCAAACACAATTTCCTTTGATTTCAGTATATATGTTATTCTTTCTAATGGAAGGTTTGTTAACATCTGTCTTAACCACTGAGTCACATCTGGTCTATGAGTCTTTTTCCATAATAGTGCAATACATTTTTTGGCATTAAGCAAACTGAGGTCTATGAATGTTCTTTCACTTTTATTAAAATTATGCTTTTCTGGGTACAGACCCAACAAAAACAGTTTAGGATTCAATATGATTTGTTTTGAAATTATTTTTTTCAATTGTTACCCTCACCTCTTCCCAAAACATTCTTATTAATCTACATTCCCATAAACAATGAAATAGGGTTCCTTTACTTTCCATGCATTTTGTGCATGTATCTGGTATATTTTTGTTATATCTATTTAACTCCTCCGGTGTAACATACATCCGCATTATCCATTTGAAATGTATCAATTTAAGGCCTGCATTTATTGATTTGGTTTGAGCTTCTGTACAAGCCAATTCCCATTGTTCCTCTGAAATTTCAATTTGCAGATCTTCTTTCCAGTAGTTTAATCTTTTCAGTGAATTTTCACTTGAAGATAGTGTCAATGAGTTATAAAACTCTGAAATAATACCCTTTCTTTTACTATCTTTCATCATCATTTTTTCCAAGGATGAATAAATAGGTCGAGTGAGAGCTTTATTTTGATTTGATCGAATAAAGTTTCTAAGTTGAAGATATTTAAAAAAATGTGTTCTATTGAGATTAAATTTGATCCTCAGCTCTTCAAAAGACATTATGTTGTCTGCACATGGCAAATATAAATCCTGAATCTTTTGTATCCCTTTTAAATTCCATACTTTAAATACAGCGTCCGCTCTCCCTGGTTTAAAATATTGATTACCCCATATTGGACTAAATTGTGACAATAACTGTGGTTCTTTTAAATAGTTTTTAGCTTCACACCATATTTTGATCATATGCTTTACAAATGGATTTTTAACTTGTTTTTGTAATTTTTTTGCCGAATCTGAGTATATGAATATGGGAAGAGGTAAAGGTAAATTGTATGATTCCATTTCAGTCCAGTGAGGGAGATCATTTGATGAAAAATAATATGTCATAGACCTCAGTTGTGCCGACCAATAATACAGCATAAAATTTGGACATTTCAGACCTCCACGATCAAATGGTAAATATAATAAAGACAAACGTAATCTAGCCCTCCTGTTGTTCCATATAAATTCCACTAACTTTTTTTTTATTCTTGAGAATAGATCTAAAGGTGGTGATAAGGGAATGTATTGAAATAAATAAAGTATTTTAGGTAAAATATTACTTTTAAGTATATTGATTCTCCCGATCATCGACATTGGTAGTGACATCCATCTCTGAGTTAACTCATTGATATCTGACATTAAGGCTTCATAGTTGACACTGGCGACTGATTCTAGCTTAGGCATAATATGGATTCCTAAATATTTAAACTGATTTACAACATTGAATTGATTTACCTCAGGGGCTGGGTAATTTCTCTGGGTCTCATTTAGCATTAATATTGAAGATTTAGTTTTATTTATTTTATATCCTGATATTTCCCCAAAATTCTTTATTAAATTCAACAAGGTTGGAATTGATTTTTTTAGATTCGACATAAACAAAATTATATCATCGGCGTACAGGGAGATTTTATGTTCTGTTGGTCCAACTTTAATTCCATATATTTGTGAATGTAAACGTATCGCTATCGCTAAAGGTTCAATTGCCATAGTAAACAGTAAAGGTGAAAGTGGACAGCCTTGTCGACATCCTCTATTGATTTTTATTGGTTTTGAAATATTGTTATTTGTTAGGATTTCTGCTGTAGCATTATTGTATATTATTTGAACCCATTTTATGAAATTATTTCCAAGTCCAAACCTTTGTAGGACTTCAAAAAGAAAGGGCCATTCAACTCTATCAGAGGCCTTTTCGGCGTCCAATGATAGGAGAGCTGTATCCGGTGCTTCTTTATTAAAATAAATAATATTAAATAGTCTTCTTACATTATGGAAGCCTTGTCTACCCTTTATAAAGCCATTCTGATCTCGATTAATAATATTTGGTAAAATTTCTTGTATTCGTCTTGCTAAAATTTTACAGATTATCTTAAGGTCGGCGTTTAATAGGCTTATTGGTCTCATATTTTCACATTTATTAAAGGGCTTACCTGGTTTTGGCAGCAGTATAATTAAGGCATTATTTATGTATGATGGTAAATTATTATTTTGAAATGCTTCTAAAACCATTTCCAAAAAAGGTTTTATTAATTTATTCTTAAATTTTTTATAAAGGTCAACTGGAAGACCATCTGGTCCTGCACTTTTTCCTGATTTCATATTATCAATGGCTAGCCCAACTTCTTCTTGACTAATTTTAGACTCCAATATCTCCCTGTTTTCATTTGGAATACACGGTATAGATAGTTCGTTCAAAAACCCATTTAGTTTTGTTAAATCAGGTTCATTTTTGGTATCATATAATTTTTCATAGTAATCTCTAAAGCCTCTATTAATTTCTAAAGGATCTATAACTACCTGTCCGTTACTTATAATACTGGTAATTGGTGTTTTAATTTCCAATTGTTTAATCTGCCATGCTAATAATTTTCCTGATTTTTCACCTTGTTCATAAAAAGATTGTTTCAATCTTAGAAGACTCGAGGCAGCTCTATTCGCTGATTTTTTGTCGTATTCAGCTCTCAAAATCAGTAATTCATTCTCCAACCTTGGGTCACTTCCTGCATACACTTTTTCCTGAAGACTTTTTATTTTATGTTCCAATTTAGCTCTCTCCTCTCGAGTCTTCTTAGATTTTGATCCTGTATAACTAATAATATGTCCCCTAATAAAAGCTTTGAAAGCCTCCCACTTTACACATGCTGATGTTTGTGTAGTATTGATGTCAAAGAACTCGTCTATCTGTTTTTCTATATACTTGACAAATTCCTCATCCTGAAGCCATTTATGCTGAAATTGCCATCTACCTGATTCCTTTGTCAATTTTTTATCTACATATATTAGACAACAGGGTGCATGATCAGAGATCACGATGTTATCATAAAAGCAGTTTTGAATCTTGGACCTTAATTCTGTGGAAATCAAAAAATAATCAATACGTGAGAATGTCTTGTAGGTACTGGAATAACAAGAATAGGCTTTAACTTGTGGTTTCATTTCTCTCCATATATCTAACAATCTCAATTCTTTCATAAAATGATTAATAGTCATCCTACATCCAATGTGCGTACAATCCAGTCCTGTTGATCTATCCACACCTGGATTCAATGTACAATTAAAATCCCCTGCTATTATATGTTGCCCTGTAAGTGATGATAAGATGAGAAATAAATTAGCAAAGAACTTCTGATCATCTATATTGGGACCATATAAGTTCACAAGATTTATATTTTCTAATAGCAAAGAACCTTGAATGATTACATATCTTCCAAATTTGTCTCCAATTACATTTTTCACTTGAAAAGGAACTGATTTATGTATGAGAGTCATAACTCCCCTGGCTCGGGATGAAAATGAAGAGGTGAATACACTTCCCTGCCATCTACTCCTAATTCTTTTAACATCCTCCTCTATCAGATGAGTTTCTTGTAAAAACACAATTCTTGAACCCATGTCCTTTATTTTATTCATAACTTGTTTAAGTTTTTTTAAATTTTGTAGACCTCTGCAATTCCATGAAGTTAAATTAAGATTAACACTTTGGTCCATGATCAATCGAGAGTTTGGGATTACCTTGCAGTGTAAACATGCTCATACAGAGAAGCAAAAACATGAGTGGTTGAACATTCATCCTACAAACTACACACAAACAAATTTCCCCTTCCCACACTTGTGGCAAACCCCCCAAAATCAAAAGAAAAATTCTGTCTCCCGATATAGCCATCGACCGTTCCACACCCACGGGGAACAGCCTAAGCCACTCCTTCTTCATCCTCCCAATCACCCTAACTCTACTGCTTTTAATGACGTAACATTAACTCTCCTCTGTAGTTTTCCAACTTAACTCCAAAATTTTTAACAACTTTGTACATCATAGTTTTTGTTTTGTTTGTTTTGTTTTTGTTTTGTTTTTTAATATATAATACAATCTATATTTTGTAAACTTACTATTTACTTCAAGTCAGTCAGATGCCTGTGCAAATGCTTAATTATTCTACCTTATATTTTGTTCATGCTTAGCTCCCACCAGTCTCTTCTTCTTCTTTGATCTTCTTGATGAACTCCTGCGCCTCCTCTGGGGTCTTGAAGATGTGGGTTCTGCCCTCATACGTGGTCAGCAGTCTCGCAGGATAGATTACACCATGACGAATCCCAAGGTTGCGCAGCTCCTTACGTACGGGATCAAACTGCTTCCTCAATTGCTGGATTCCTGTGGCCAAATCTGGGTAGAACCGCACCTGCTGGTCCTGGTGTTTAATCTCTCCTTTAGCACGTGCAGCGTTGAAGATCTTCATCCTGTCTCTGTTGCTAAGAAACTTCATAATTAAGGTCCTCGGCGGTCCCTTATCTCTCCGTGGGCCAATACGATGTGCTTTTTCCAGAACCACTGCTGATTGCAACTCCTCGCTGCCCAGCACCTCCGGAATCCACTTTTCCAGAAAGGAACATACGTCCCGACCTTCTGATTCCTCTGGAAGACCCACCAGCCTCAAATTATTCTGTCTCGACCGAGATTCCAAATCCAAAATATTATCTTCCAGAGATTTATTTTTTTTTTCCAAAGTGCGCACCTTTAATTGAAGACGGGTGACGTCATCTTCAGCACTAGCGAGACGGAGCTCCATCTGCGCCGTTCGTTCTACACAGTCACCCAATTCCTTTCTTATTCCTTCCAACGCTGTCATAATCCCATCAAATCTAGAGGAAAAGTCCGCTCTCATTGAACTCATGGCAGCCATCAGCGCATCTGCGCCTCCCCCCGCAGACATCGCACCGTTGCCAGCCTCCTCCGCCATATATGGAGTTTTGTTTGCTGCGTCACAGACCTGAAAGTCCGTTAATTTGGACTGTTTCGGCGGCTCGCTTTTTCCTTTTCCTGGTTTTCCAGCCTTAGGCTTCGCCGACATATCCTCGCCCAAATGCTGGGATACGTTCTGTCCCAAATGAGAGAGTTATTTGCCGATTTTTTTTCTCCAGGAGCAGAGCAGAGCGAGACACGTCCGTCCTACGTGGCAGCCATAACCGGAAGTCAGGCCTGGTTTTTTGGATCTTACTGTGTTGTTTCACTTTTTTTCCATAGTGGAGCTTTCGTTGTTGAACCCATGTCAGCATGTTCTCCCACATCTGTCTTTAAGAATAAAATAGAATAGAATAGGGTATTCTATTCTGTTCTAAAAGACAGATGTGGGAGAACATAATGCTTTTCACAGATGTCCATTAGTTCAAATTAAAGAGGGCTGCAACTGTTCCTCTTCCTGTGTTTACTATGGTTACATGTAACTACCACCAAAGAGCCAAGTGTCGACCAGTATCAGAATGACATGCTCACAAATTATGCTTCTCTTACAACCAAACATGTTTGTTACACTTTGAATTTCTTATTAGTCTTACATCTTTTGACATTGGAGCAGAGTTAAATTTAAACTTCTTTGTGTGACTTTATCTTATAAAGTCTGTTTTAATTTCTAAAGCAGTGGTTCTCAACTGGTCTGGCTTTGGGACCCACCATCACCCCTCGATGACAAGCCGCGACCCAAATCAAAGATTTTCAAATTCTCAAATTTACTGAATGTAAAGATTGTGCATTTTGAACCTGAGGTAGAAGAACAGAATATCACAGTATACAAACACAAAACAAATTTAATGATTAACCAAAATGACCAGTAAGTGACAATACAACAGAGGGAACATTCCCTTTAATGCTGAATTAGCTGCATTTTAAATTAAAAATTAAACAAAAAGTGCAATTCAAAAGAATTCAAGTCTCAAAATTGACTTTTCTTCTGATTGTTTTTTCAGTATTTACCTACTGATAAGGTTATGTGCTTTGAAGAAAATGAAGGAACACTCACTAAAACCTGTAACAGTGACATCATAGACCTGAGTCTGGAGGAATTAATGGGAGAACTGGGGATGTTTTTTGCTCTTGACAAGAGTCTCAATGTCTGGAGTTATATTAGACAAAGCGACTCTGAGGTCATGCTCAATGTCCAGCCTGTTTCTCTGTTTTGTCTTCAACTGAACCGGAGCTGAGAAGCCACACTCACAGAGATAGGTAGTGCTGAAAGGTAGGAGGGTTTTTACTGCTCGAATGGCAAGAGAAGAATACTCGCTCATCACAGTGCTGCACGAGAATTGCGAGAGGCTTACCTCCGTGAACCTCTTTTTCAGCGTGCGGTCACATGATAGCTCCACCAGCTGACTCTCTTCGTTGCTTGGCAACGTAACGCTTTCCATGTCGATTCCAAAGGGATCGCGTATCCCAGGGGTCCCCAAACTTTTTCCTGTGAGGGCCACATAACTTTTGCCTTCTCTGATGGGGGCCGGGGTCAGTTTGTAACAGAAAAAGTGTGACGATCGCAGGGGTGCCTAAACGTAAACATTTATTGTTTTCCAGAAAGCCACAAATGACCAAATATTAATAACCCTTTCTGGGATCTTCACAGGAAAAAAAAGTCAGAAAATAAATAATAACACTATTAATGAAATAAATAATAACCAAATAACCCTCTCTGGGTTCTTCACAGAAAAAAAGTCCATGGAACATTAACTTTGTGTTGTGCCATGCACAATCTGAACAGGTAAAAGTTCAGCTTAGTTGTCAGAGCAGAATCTCTTCCTTAAATGACTCATATGAGCAGTCTCTCAAAGTTCTTGTGTTTCTTCCTTATAATTCTTTTGTAGGTTCCAGCAGGCTTGTAGACACCGCTGCTGAACAACCTTTTCTTTGCATTGAACAAAAAAATAATCGTTTGTCCACTGCAGGTTAAATACCCTGTATTCTGAATCAATTTTTCTCTTAGCTAACCTTTTCACTATTCCATTTTATTTGACAGGGGTGAGTCTAGGATTTATTTTTTTTTCTGAGGGGGGGGGGGTTCAGATAGGGGCACAGACAGAATGTCACATTCTATGCGTGTATTAGTCTCGATCGCGTGGCCAGACTGGAAAAAAAAAAAAAAAAAAATCATCACGCTTACCAGTGTGGAGGAAAAATCAGTGCAGGCGGACACAGCAAGCCGAAGTTTAAAGGTGTTTTATTCCTCCATCACGAGGCTCAGCCAGCGCTCTGTGAGAGAGCTCTGAGCAGATGTCTAAGAACGAATTCTAAGTGCGATAGTGAGGCATGAACAGTCAGCTCTTTATACAGTGATACAGAGAATCCATGGCACAGAATGCATGGCTGAGCACACGCTCAGCAGGGGAACGAGACGGCGCTCGGCCGACATGGAAGAGAGGTGCGGGAGGGGGTGGAGGAGGTAAGCGTCTGATATTGTTCAGGGGGCCGGGCCAAATGTGGAGGCGGCGCGGGCCGTAGTTTGGGGACCACTGGCGTATCCAGTCCATTTCGCCATGCTCAATTAGCATATACAAACAAACGGTGCGAGTCTTCTTCTATGGTGCGAAATATGGTGTCGCCCACCACCTACTGCCATCTACTGTTAAGGAGTGTGAATGACACTATGTTGATTTATTTCTTGATATTTTATTTGCCCAGGCAAAGGCCCGCGACCCACTGAAAACAGGTCCGTGACCCACTTTTGGGTCACGACCCACCAGTTGAGAATCACTGTTCTAAAGCATCAAATACAGCAGGTTTGTCAAAGTACCACACACCAGGACAATTTCAGTAAGGCCTGGTTTATGTGTAGAAAAACCCAGAGGAACTGTCTGATTCCTAAAGTTTCTTGTTCATTTTTGATGAGTGATGAGTTAATATGCTGTGAAATTGTGTGAAGATGTAAGATCCTGATATTGGGATCACCTTAACCACATGAACTTGGGAGATTCCGCGGGCGGTCACGTCTCTGCGTCCTAGTGTGTCTCAGTGCACACTGTGCGTCTCAGTGTGCACTGAAAAAAAAAAGCTGCATTTCCGTTCTTCCAGTACAGACACGGCCGTAAACAGAAAGCCAAAGGAGTGTTTGATTGGTTTAGATTTGATTGACCTCTAATAAGAGCCTTGAATTGGGTTTCTGAAACCTTGAAGAACCAATGACTGAAAACCTAGCAAGAAGGACCTGCCTACCAACGACCGCGAATATAACAAGCCAATTGAAGCAGAGAAGTTTGACGATTGATGTGCGTCTCCCTGCATAAAATCTTTTTTGCCTAAGCCGCTGGGTGACTCACATTGAGACCTGTGCGTAACGGTAGCATTAGCCACTCTCAGCTATTAGCCAGTCTTTTTTTATTACTATTGTTATTTGTTTTGAAAAATGGTTCGCAAAAACCGCAAGCATGGAAGCGGAGATGGTTTGACCGGGTCGGGTGACCAGAAACACGAGTCAGTAACAACCGGACCAGCTTCATGTTCGTCTGACAATGAGGAACTTACTGCTGTTGTGGACAGGTAAGTGTTATAAGCTAAATTATTCTTTATCGATAAAAATAGTAATAAAAATCACTTTTGACCAATCGGTAATTACTACGGTCCCTCATGGCCAAAAGTTTTTTTGTGTGCCGAGTTCCTCTGTAGCGGGGGGGGGGGGTGTTATCCTCTACATTGCAGATAGATATTTTAGTATAATTTTTATTGCACTGTAGGCTAGTTTTTCTTGTAAAAAAGGCCACACATTTTTTACGTGGCATGTTTCTTTGTGTAGGTGTGTGTGTGTGGGGGGGGTGTTTGTTACCCCCTAGAAATGTAATAATATTTTAGTATAATTTTTATTGCACTTTAGGCTATTTTTTCTTGTAAAAAAAAAACAGGAACTGTGCTGTGTATGTGAACTCTGGGAAAACAGGAGAATAGTGAAAAATAAAAAAACTTTGTAAATGACTTTTTATTTTCACATAACAGACAAACTTCAGATGAAGACTCTGGTGAGGAGTGGGTGCCAGACGAGTACTCTGCCAGCAAGCGCAAAAGAAGGGAGCTGCAGGACAGCTCGTCACAAGAGGAAACCCCGACCCCAAAAAGAGGAAGACCACTGAGGATAGGAGGAAGAGGGAGAGGAAGAGGAAGAGGAGGTAGCAGGAGAGTAAGAGGAGGCGAGAGTGGTGATGGCAGCCCTCAGCCTGGGACATCGGCCGGCCCTTCATCACCTGAGGAGAGGTGGCATGATTCCGACACCCCTGACATCATTCCACCACAGCCCATTTTTCGTCCCAAAAATCCACCTGGACCTCAGCTAATTACAACAGCTTCATACACCCCCGTTCAGCTGTTTCAGTTATTTTTCACTTCATCTGTGCTAGACCACATTGTTGAGAACACCAACCTACATGGCTCTGCACACTACAACACACCCACCAGCCCCTGGATTGACCTCACACGCTCCGACCTGCTCTCATTTTTTGGCCTGATTATTTACATGGGTATAGTCAAGTGCAAATCCTTCAGTGATTACTGGCGAGGGGGAGACCTGTACAGCCTTCCTTTCCCCAAGAGTGTAATGACCAGGACAAAGTTTCTCCTGATCAGCTGGGCCCTTCACCTCAGCAGCCCAGCAGCAGAAGAGGCCAATGAGCAGAATAGAGGCACGGATATGCATGACTGCCTCAGCAAAATCAAGCCTCTCTATGAAGAGATGAGAGAAGCATGCAGGAGAAACTTTCACCCTGGTCAGGACATCTCCATCGATGAGAGGATGGTTGCATCAAAAGCCCGCATTGGCTTGAAACAGTATATGAAAAACAAGCCAGTGAAGTGGGGCTTCAAGCTGTTTGTGTTGGCCGACTCCAGTACTGGCTACACTTGGGACTTTTTTGTGTATAAGGGCAAAGCAAAGTCAAGTAGTGGCATGGGACTCAGTTATGAGTCAGTGATGCAGCTACTTGACACACGGTTGCTGGGCACTGGGTACAAACTCTTTGTGGACAACTTCTACACAAGCCCTGCTCTATCTCCTGAAAAAGAGGATCTAGGCCTGTGGAATCATCCGCACCAACAGGGTCGGCTTTCCCAAGACCAAGGAGAACAGCCTGGTTTCCAGATCTCCACGGGGAAGCATCCTCTGGATAAGGAAGGACTCCCTTCTTTTCCTCCAGTGGCGAGACACAAGGGATATGTTCATGTGTTCCACAGTGCACACTGCCCACTCAGGAGAGACTGTGTCCCGGAGGGTGAAAGATGCACAGGGGCAGTGGTCAAGAAAGGACATCTCCATGCCGCCTTGCGTAAAGGACTACAACAGGTATGTAATGATTTGAAAATGTAACAATTGGCTTGAGCAATATATTGAAGTTTTTTTTTTCCTTTTATTCTAAAAATTATGTTTTTTTGTCCATTCAGGTGCATGGGTGGAGTGGACCTATCAGATGCCCTGATAGGCTACTACAGTGTTCTCCACAAGACCATGAAGTGGTATAAGAGCTTTTTTTTACCACTTCATGGACATTGCCATCGTCAATGCCTACATCCTCCACAAGGCACTCGCCTCTGGAAGAGGAGAGAAGCCATTGAGACAGAAGGCACTTCGGGAGACCTTTGCTACGCAGCTGGCACAGGTGTGCTCTCAATCAGCCACACCCACACCACCTCATCCTCCACCCACTGCACATCACAGGATTGTCTTTATCTCAAGGCACCGCACAAATGGATGGGCACTATGCAGGCACTGCCGTAAAAAGACACCACTCAAGTGCTCCACCTGTGATGTGCCTCTCTGTTTGATCCCAAACCGGGACTGTTACAATAACTGGCATATTGCCAATAACATATAAAGGACTTCATATTCACATTTGTTGTTTGTAAATAGTATGTTTTGTATATTGGCATTTTTGTTCAGTAAAGCGTGTTTATATTTGAAACTTCATTTTCTCTGTGTCATTACTACTGACAGTGTTTCTGGATATCTAACAAGATAGCCCTGAGTGTCACCTTTCATTAGAGCCCAAGATGAAGCTTCTATGTTGGAGCATTCAAAAGTTATAGACGTTTTTCCAAACTGTGCCATTTGGCACAGTTTGGCACAGTTCAAAAATGCCTGGGAACAACCTGAGAAAAAAAGCTGTGTAATATCTTCATTTTTTGTGGTATTGTTACAAAATTTTGACCTCAGCTTGATAACACTTGGTTCTACATTTCTGTTGCATTTACCAGCCAGTATTTGACAGCTGTGTGTTATTTGCAAGCATTTGTATCTAAAAAAAACACCCAGGCGAACTTTATTTTCTTCAAATTCAGTATGTTTAAATGACTGTTACTCAGTGGCAGGAGCACTTAGAGAGATTATGACTGTTTTGCCAAAAAAATTCAGAGTATTTTCTTTTAAATGAGACCAACCCCATGAAGATGCTGCAAAGGGTTGAAGAACAGCTTTTGATTTACTTTGGGTATTTTATTTTTAGGCGTTTTTAGGGAAATTGAACAGAGTTCAGCAGGTTAAAGGTAGTAAGAGAAATGCTCTTTGCCGACGACAGTGCTCTAGTTGCACACAGTGTGGAAGATATGCAATCTTTAGTGGAGAAATTTGCGAGCGTAGCTAGCCAGTTCAGCCTCCAAATCAACATCAAGAAGACAGAGTGCCTTTATCAACCACCAAAGTTCCAATTATCAACATCACTACCAGAAGAGATCAGCATTGGTACAGAGCCACTAGTCAAGTGCAAGACGTTCAAGTATGTAGGGAGTACTGTTTCAGAGAATGCTAGGCTGGAGGATGAACTATCTCTCAGAATGGGAAGAGCGAGCGCTGTGTTTGGAAACTTGAGAGAGAGACTGTGGAACATCATCGACGTGTCTATCCGTGTGAAATGCAAAGTGTACAGAGCGACAGTACTGGCAACTCTATTGTGCGGTGCTGAAACTTGGACTGTCTACAGAGTGCAGGTGAAGAAACTCCATGCGTACATGATGAGACACCTTCGAGCCATAATGAACATTTCATGGAAAGACAAGATAACCCACATAGAAGTGTTGAAACGAGCTGGTCTACCATCAATGGAGGACATGCTAATACAGATGAACCTGAGATGGCTCGGACATGTTGAGAGGATGGACCACCAGCGTCTCCCTCAGCAGTTACTCTACTCACAGTTATGTGAGGGCAAACACAATCAGGGTAGACCAAGGTTCAGATTTAAAGACACTGTAAAAAGAAACTTGAAGAAGTTGGACATAGACAGGAGTTCCTGGCAGCGGAAGGCTGAGGACAGAGCTGTGTGGAGGAATCTGATCAGACCTAAATGAAACAGTCATTGTTGCCCACGACAGACTGCTATGATGATGATGATGAAGTAAGGAATATATGACTGCTATTTTGTTTGACTTATTTTTAGTCAGTAGACTCAAAGTAAATTCTCTTTAACCCCACTTTTTGTCACTTTGTCTTGCAACTTCAAGTATTTCTTTATATTGCTGCTTTTTAATAGAGACTAGTTTCATAGGAATGCATCTTCACTTGCTTCTACACGTGCAATATTTCATAGAACCAATTAAATAGTTGTAGTGGAGTCAATAAAACCATGCTTTTATAGATCAGATTAAAATCTAGAGAAAGTTTTACATCTAATAAGTGTACAGGATCAAACGGCTGCAAAAAATAAGTTAACCCTGCTTCCTGAAGCGATGTAGCACCATGTCATGAAGGTTTAAACAGAGTAATACAAGTGGTAAGAGCTGACAGACAAGCTGCAGTAGCTACAGTAAGCACTTTAAAAAAAAATGTGTAAAACAGCTCAGAATGACTGACACATCCAGCCTTCTGGCGCGTCAATTTCCATTCCTGCCAGAACCAAAAAGTGAGGCTCCAGATGTTACATGCCCTCCAAAACCTGTGGTGTGACAGATCTTGCCAGCAGATTGCAGGGTATGCGTTTTGCAACAATGGCATAAATCCTTGGATCCATTCTCGTCATATGTCATGAGCCCAAGCAGCTGTTGTTGTTGGTGTAATAATATTGTGGGAAAATTTTGTACTTGGACACTTTGGGACACTAAATCATAGACTGTATAAATGCCACAGTCTGAGTGTTGTTTGCTGATGTGCATCTCTTGATGGTTCCAGCTGACTGCCTGATTGCAGTATGCAGTATAACAGACTATGTTAAGAGTAGTCTCGTTGCAGTGGTTTCATAGACCTCCCTAACATTGAATCTGAAGCAGAAATGCTCTGGGATGTGGAAAGAAAGAGGTCCTCACTATAAGGAGTTGTCAGTCTTTCCAATCCAGGCATCTATTTTGAGCCATATTTCTACTGGTACAATCAAAGAAATCAGAAAAATTAAGCAATTTATGGAACACATTGAAATGTCTTTTAAAAAGGTCAATCTTTTATGAATCCCAAGCATTGAAAAATTATATCTTTCTGCTTAATTAGCACAAATGTATTCACTCTAATTGGTCATTTTTATGTCACCTTTCCCTTTGATTACAGCCTGACTCAAGCAGTTCTCCAACACTCTACTTTTCTCTCCCCTTCTCAGTGACTGAGAGTAGTTTCACATCATGTCGACGCAAACGAGGTGAGCAGACAGGCATAAGCTAGCATATCCCCAGAGTCACAGCCAGTAAATATTAGGTTAATTGCTCAAGCACATTAGCACTTGTTCCTCCTGGTTGTCATTGACTTCCATTAGCATCAATTAAGATTAGCTTTCCTTTAATTCAACAAGACGAGGGGAGACTGGATTTGGTTGCTGAGAGGAATTGAGCTTGGCTCCCTGTCACTCAACAGAGGAACAGCAACTGAACTGGTGAGGCAGCTGGAAAAAATATAAATAAAAATCAAGGGCAAACAATGTTGCGTAACTCTATACAGAAACCCTCAATCCTGTTTAGCAGTATGACTCATCATATACATATCAAAATGCCATTTTGCAGTCTACTAATGGCCACTTCATTAATGGATGGAAATAGTTATGGAACTCGGGGGTGCTATACAATGTAGCTTTAGAAAGAAATGCAATGAAAAATACCCAAGTTCATTGCAGGATTATATGAACTAAAGCAGTGGTCCCAACCCTGTTCCATAGAGAGCCAAAACCCTGCAGGTTTTCTGTTCCTCCAGCTTTTTAAGCAGGTGTTTCCACTGATCACCAATCAGTGGGAAGAAACTCAGTGAAATCACCTGAAGGTAAAACCTGCAGGGTCTTGGGTCTCCATGGCACATGGTTGGTGACCACGGAACTAAAGGGAAAGTGACTACTTGTAAGCTGTTTAATGGCAGCCAACTTAGCGGAACTTGGCTGATGCATCGCATAGTGGCGAGAATCTCTGTTTCACATCATTTCTGATGATGTTGCACTGATCGGTCTTTGTAACTACAAAAATCACTATACTGTATAAGTACAGGTCGTTATCCCATTGTTGGAGTCTTTGAATAGGATACAACGATAAAAGGGGAAATTGCAATTTCTGAATATAGAAATGTTGTGGCTCCCAAATTTTCCGATGATGTGTTGGATACAGGCTTCCAAGGTCTGTACAGAGTGTACTGTATGTGTAGGTCTGCTAGTCAAAGCAGTATCAACAAAAATGCAGGAATATTTATCATATTTTGCCTGATTGCAAATTTATTTGCCAATAACTTGTTAATATTTTGAATTCTTTCTATCTCAAACACTGCAAAAATGTTACTTTAGAAGGTGGTCTCCTGTGACACTTGGCCGCAGTGCTGGTTTGACCTAAATGCTAACAATAGCTACAAGTTTTCCCATCACAGTTTGTCAACTTTGCAAAGTTTCAGCATTAGTTCACAATTTTGCTATAAAATAAAGTCACGTTCCTTTATTGAATGACTTTTGCCTTTGTTTTAATCTTATTTATTTGTTTATTTATTCTAATTCTGAGTACCCAAAATTCTCCAGTTTAGTATTGTACTTGTCTTCTGAGTGTTTGTATGTGTAGGGTTGAGGTTTTTCTGTACCTTTCCCAGTTACTTTTGAAAAAAAATTACATACAGTATTTTTGGTGTTTATCCCCCATGTTGTTCACAGGGTTTTTACTTCTCTCCATAGTTCCTATTCCTTCCCTCATTTTTGTCTTGATAAAATTCACCTGGTACTCCTCTGTTTTATCATCAGTATCCATGAAGCAATACAGTAAGTTACTAGTTTGTACGGTTGCATCACAGCAGACGGGTCCACGTTTGAACCCAAGAAGGGTTTGTTTGTGAGCAGTTTGAATGTTCTCCCCATAACTCTGTGGATTAATTCATGACTGACCTTGTTCATGACTGATAATAAAGTTTTCTAAGGTCAATTTCTATTCATGATGCTCATTCTAAGATGCTGTCGGGTGTGCTAGCCTTTTGGAGTTACCGCTGAATACAAACCATAGCTGACTGACAGAAATTTTGAAGTTATTTCATAAGTAAAACCATTGGACAACGTTTTACCATTAGATGTGTTTTTTTTTTTTTTTAATATTTCAGCTTGCATTTCACTAAAGTGGCTCATCTCTTTAAAAGATTCACAGACAGCTTTAGAGGTGTACCTTCATCTTAAGAGACAAATGTTTTACATTTTGTGACAGTTTTATAATTAATGATCTCAGCTCAGATAGAAGAGACTTTCTTTGACAATTATGAGTATTGAAATTATGTCGGTTTAATACATTTTTTTTAAAGATGCACTCACGGCGACTCTAAAACCACCTCAAAAAAATGTGTATTGCCCAAAATAGTATATTGTGGCTTTTTGCCCACAAAAAAACTTACCTTAGAATTGCTTGGAAAGAACTTTCACATCTTGCACTGACTTAAGTATGCACTGATCTATGAATATTCTAATTAGCTCCACCCATACCCCTGCCCAGCAGTAGCGGATGCTGCAAGGCCAGCCTCTCAGAGGAGAGGAGATGGCTCTCCTCTGACAGGTCAGAGGGCTCTCCTCTGACCTGAAGACTGCTTCATTATGCAAAATGGATGCCTTTCATCCCCCCCAAAGCTACGTGTCCACCTAGGTGTGCGTTTTCATGCTTCCCATTCATTGTGTATGTAGCATGCCCCGCATGCACTCTGGTAGCGTGGCGTCAAGAAACCTGAGCCGTTGCTTGGAGGTGTCTGCTCCTGAACCTCAAGAATCCCCGCTCACTTTGGGATCCGTCAGGAGCGTGGAGGCGGTGTAACCAGGCAAGAGTCACAAGCTCAGTACTCTGTAGCCACAAACTGCACCGAGAGTATCACTGGCCACGGTTACATGGGCAAAATTTCTTCAATCTGATTACAATTCAGATCAGAATTTTACTGTTTACATGGATCCTGAAAAAGCTGATCTGATTAGGATGTGCGTTTCCATGTGTCACACATTTGAACGGAATAAATCATTTTGACATGCGCACGTCGACATTTTGACATTCCGAAAATAGTAGAAGAAGAAGCAACTTCTGGTGTTGGCAAGCCCCGCTTCGTGTCGAAATTGACCTGTATTGTGTTATTCAGACTGTAGTTTTGCTTCTGCTGGTCTCCGTAATGAAGCTACAAGTACATACTTCTGCATATGACGAACAGAGGGAGACAGCAGGACGATACAGACCAGTTTTGTTTTACTCCCGCTATGTTTTCCGCTAGCTGCTGCTAAGGTGGAAATACGTCACGTCGACGTGCGGCTGGTGTATGCGCAGTAAACATATTTTCTGCCCTACGTTCGGAATAAGTGTTTTCATGCGCACCATTCCGATTAACAATCGGCATAACCCACCCCTCTCAATCGGAGTGAAATTTTGATCCGTATGAGCGTGATCGGGTTAAAATATTCAGATTGGCGTGTTTACATGAAGCATTTTTTTTCTGATCAGGCTTTTAATCCGGTTACTTGTGTCCATGTAAACATAGCCACTGTCTGCTCAGAGAATTTTGGCCGGTTTTCAAGCAGTATTTTTGGCTACAAAAGTGCAGCTTGATGAGCTTTTCCTGTCTACCCCATCCTGCTCTGCTCTTCCCGACTTGCAGGATTTGCACGTGATTGATTGCCGCCACTCCTGGTGGGTGGGCTGCTCTTGTCTGTTGACATCGCTTCCAGATGTTAAAGTTTTGCCTGTATCTTCAAAAGTAAAAAGTGAAAATTTTACTGAAAACGGTCGAGGCGAGAGATAAATGTGTAGTTGCCAAATCTGTGTTTACCTTTTACTAACAACCACTATAAAAGTTCTGGGAAGTGAACGGCTCCATGTGCCTGATCCTCATTTGCATATTATGGATCTGAGCAGGGCCAGTGGTAGGTAGAGGAATATTGGCCAAAGTGTTGTTTGTCACTGCGGGACCCTTGGTACAGTTTGCCACATTCAACCCTCCCCCCCATTGCTTGACTGTGCAAAACGGACGCCTTCATCCCCTTCTGTCTCAATCCTGCTGCTCCTTTGCTCTTAGATAGATAGATAGATGTACTTTATTAATCCCAAACTGGGAAATTACAGTGTAACAGCAGCATGACAGTTGACAGCCAAACAACAGAAACACACACATGACAGACAAAGGGATTACCCATGAAAAGTAAAAAAGAAACTAACACGACTATAGAACCTATATACATCATAGCTTAATATATGATGATGACCTGTATAAACACATGAATCATCCCATTGCACAAAGAAGGACTATCAGGAGCAGAGTGAAATGTGAGGTACCAGTTAGTCTGTAAGGTGCAGTGTGGCAGCATAGCTATGACCAGAATACAACATCATAGTGAGTTATTGTACAGTGAAATTGCATGTGGCAGGAAATATTTCCTGTACCTGGCCGTTCGACAACGAAGCTGTAGTATTCTACTGGAGAAAGTGCTCTGCTGCCTATCTAGTGTGTGGTGGAGGGGGTGATCAGGATTGTTCATGATGAATCGCAGTTTATTTAGTGTTCTCCTCTCCACCACTCTCACCGCTCTTCCCTCTCTCCCCGAGGTAGCCAAGAGTATCCGTCTGAATGGTTAATGTTATAACCAATCAGGCTAAGCATGAATGCTTATGTAGCTAGAAACAGTCTGTCCAAACTCGCCCGTCTTGGATGGGGGAAGGGGGTGTTCCCTAACTGGAAATTTACAGCAGAAAAACACAGACTTGGGACTGCGGTAAGATTTCACTCTTGATATGTCTTGTAAGTCACAAAAAACATGTTACAGACATGTACAGACAGGAAAAACTTGATTTTTGCCAGTGTCACTTTAAATATGGTATTTGTCTCAATTTCTAAAAAGTGGTGTGCTTCCCTTAATTTTGTTTTACAGTTATTTTACAGTCTATGAGAAAGTTCCATGATATGGGGGTATAACTTGGGGCAGTTTATGCTTACAAAACCTCAAGTTGCTTTCCTTTAATTCAACCTCTGACCTTATAAGTCAGTTTGGTCCCATAATAATTAAGATTCACCTTGGCCCCTCTGTGTGCATCGGGACCTGCTCAGAGGATCTTGACATTTTCTTCAAAGGAATATTAATGTTGGGTACGTGTAAAGCACAGGGTCAGTCCAGCAAATAGATGTCAGCGTGTCAGCAGCTAAGAATTTGCCAAGAATTAAAAGGAGACAAATTATATTCATCTAAGGTGTTCCCGTAGAAACCCTATACATTTCTTTTTGAAATGTTCTTTTCCCAGCAATCATGCACAGAGCTGTTATGTATGGGAGGATTTACAAAATGGTGGTGAAGTTACGTTTTTATGTCATGCTTAAAATGATAGCTAATAGTTTAGCACTTGTGCAAAAGTGAATAAAACAAATGATCATGTCAGTTTGTCTCCATGGAAGAATGTCTCCACCATTCTTCAGAAATCTCCAGCTGTTATTTTCTGATGGTTTCTGTAAATTTTGGAGGTTTAAAACTTCAAGAGGGCAAGTTGTAATGTAGTAGTGTGCGTCGAGGAAAGTGGTAGTGTTAATTATCAGTCAGCCAGCCAGTGTGGTGAAAAATGGCAATATCAAGCCATTATTATCCCAGAGCAAACTTGGATGAAAGAAGGGTGGTGGGCACTTCCCAACTAATTGCTTTCATAAAACTGTTTATTTTCTTGATATGAATAATGCCAGATGGTGTTGATTTTATAACTTTTCCCCCACTTATATAAATCATTAGAGGCACTGGGTCATTGAACAACTAACATCCCACACCAAACAGCAGTATGATCAGGAAAGTATAAAGAAAATGATACAGCCTCCTTTAGCAGTAAATAAGTACATTTAATTTTATACTAAAGTATAGTATTGATGTGGGGTTTACAACTGTTAGAGATCATGTAGGTTGCAGTATGTTTTCAACACTGGATTGCTAAACATAAGGTGAATTAATACTTAATATTCAAATGTGTAATAATGATTCTTGGCAAGTGAAACATTTTGTTTTAAGGTAGAAATGCAGTTTGAAGCTTTAAATATGATGCAATACTGTACCAGGGTTTTATGAGTGTCGTGACTGCTAGGGCTCTTACTTTAGTGTGTTTCTACTGTTATGAAAAATAATCTGATCCGTCAACATGATCTTTAACTTTGTTTATGAAAAGTTTTTTTTTTTTTTTATTAAACACTGCATAACAACAGTACCCTTATGCAGGGAGTATAGAGTTTGTGTATGAGATCACATGCTGACACCTAACCACTCTATTATCTACTGACCATATCTTTTCATTATTTATTTCATTGTTCCATGTTTTTTTTTTTTTTAATCTTCTGTCTGGGTCAGATTTTTGTTTCAGATTTTGAGCTAGAGTGAGTAATGACCAGGAAATACTGCCAAATACAGTCAAGCAGCAAACTGCAACTTATGCGACTCATGTAATGTACCATGGTGAAGTATGCAGAATGATGGACGTGAATATGGGTTGAATTGTTGCTCGACATTTCTTGTAGACCGGGGCTACTGATGTTAACCAAAACCAAGTTACTCCTATACTCTAAAATGAACGTTTTTGAGGGGCAGGCAGAGTTTGTCTCTACTTCTGACATGATTTTCCCTGTGGGTATGAGCCAAAAATTGCAGTAAGCACACTTGGTTATTGGTGAATAGTAAACAGCAATAAGATGCGCTGTCACTACTTGTGACAATGCAAGAAGAGGAAAAAGAAATACTTGAAAAGCCCTGGATTTAGTCATGGTTATCTTCATATGCATCATTAACACAGTGTTTTGGTACCAGTTTTCAAGAACAAAGGTGATGCTCAGAGCTGTAGTAACTACAGAGGCATAAAGTTGATCAGTCACACTATGAAGATATGGGAAAGAGGTGTTGAAGCCAGGTTAAGAGGAGAGGTGACAATCAGTGAGCAGCAGCATGGTTTCATGCCAAGAAAGAGTACTACAGATGCAAAGTTTCCGCTAAGAGTGTTGAATGAGAAGTATAGAGAAGGTCAGAAGGAGTTGCACTGTGTCTTTGTGGATCTAGAGAAAGCATATGATAGGGTGCCAAAAGAGGAAGTATGGTACTGTATGAGTAAGTCAGCAGTGGTAGAGAAGTATGTGAGGGTGGTGCAGGACATGTATGAGGACAGCAAGATGGTGGTGAGGTGTGCTGTAGGAGTGACAGATGGATTCAAGGTGGGGGTGGGGTTACATCAGGGATTGGCTCTGAACCCCTTCATGTTTGCCATGGTGATGGACAGGCTAACAGACGAAGTCAGGCAGGAATCTCCGTGGACCGTGATATTTGCAGAAGACATTGTAATCTTTAGTGGAAGTAGGGAGCAGGTGGAAGAACCTGGAGAGGTGGAGGTGTGCTCAAGACAGAATACATGAGTGTGAATGAGAAGGTGATAGCAGTTAAAGGGAAACAAGATGGTAGTGAGATCTGCTAGGATGTATGGTTTGGAGACGGTGGTGCTGATGAAAAGGCAGGAAGAAGAGCTGGAGGTGGTTGAGTTGATGCTAAGATTCTCATTGGGAGTGACTTGGAGGGACAGGATTAGAAATGAGTAGATCAGAGGGACAGCTCAGGTTGAGCATTTTGGTGACAAAGTAAGAGAGGCAAGGCTGAGATGGTTTGGACATGTGCAGAGGAGGGATAGTGGATATATTGGAAAAAGGATGCTGAAGATGGAACTGCCAGGCAGGAGGGAAATAGGAAGACCACAGAGAAGATTCATGGATGTAGTGAAGGAGGACATGAAGAGGGTTGGTGTTACAGAGGAAGATGGAAGGGAGAGGGTGAGATGGAGGCAGATGATCCGCTGTGGCGACCCCTAAAGGGAGCAGCCAGGGAAGAAGATGATAAAGAACACAGTGACAATATTGTGTTTTTCAGTTGTCACAGTTATTGCCACTACCAGTTATTGTAATAATAATCTCGTTGTTGTCAAGCCTTTTGGACATTTGAGTCTGTGCTTGTATAGGATTACCTGTACATAGATGTGCAACTGAAAATTCATTGCTTAACTTCAACATCTACATTTGGAACAGTCTGTGATGTCCTCTTCAATCACATCCTTTAAAAAAACAAAAAACAGTATAATGTGATGTGGCAATACACAGCTATTGTTGACTGCCTTGTGTCATGGCTCCTAGGAGTGCAGAAATGTATAGATTCTTCCCCCACCAGCATCTGACCATCACAGTCACCCCAAGATAGATCTTGTGTTGAGCTGACAGTCATTTCCTTGAGAGATTAATTTGTGCAGAAACAGATGTAGTATTTGCATAATTCATCAGTAGCTTGTTTGGTGGATGGAGTAAAATAATCATGGACTGCAAGTAAATCTGTCTACTGGTACACAGAAATGGGAGTGTGTTTGCATAAGAAAACTAACTTTGTCATGAGTGAAGTCTGCATATAGAGAAGAAGCTTTCTCCAGCACACTGTAGATTACATATGCAGTACATGTTCTGAGATATTTCTTAGGTTGCTAGTTCATTAGCAGTAGATGGACAGTTTGGAAGTTTGGATCATTTTCACTTATGGAACAACATCAAAGGAGAATAGACAATAGAAATATTACTCAACTTATAGATTTTTAGGTTATCAGTAGTTTGAAGTTGTTAATAACCTCGCTATCATAGCACAGTATTGCCCACGTATGATTTTTTAAAATTTGAATTCTACATAGAATTTTGAAATAGTCAAAATCATAGTACACCCAATAGTCAATTCAATAAACTGCCTCATAAGGCCACTTGAGAATTATTAATTCTTTACTTGCTGAAATATCTCAGTATGCCTTAATTGTCTCTGTTTTCTATTGATCAACTTTCTATTGCTGGAGTATGCTTCCAGTTTTCGAGCTAATTCTAAACCTTTCCTGGTTTAGTTGTACTAGGATCATTTATACAGTTCATATTCATAATAATAAGTCACCTTTTCTGTGCTCTGAAGTGACTTGTTTCATCTACATCTGTCTTGGAAATGCATTTCACATTCACTTTTGCCTTCCTCCAGTAACAAAAAGATGGTGGTCTTCGTAGCATCACTCAACTCTTTGGTTTTTGGCATTTTTGAGAGAGCAAACCGCTTGTGGCTTGTAAAACAACATGGTTGGAAACATTAAGTCTAGGGCTGTGCGATATGACCAAATATATCCTATAATATATTCATATCCGGAGTGGTGGCTCAGTTGGTAGAGCATCCGCCCCAAACCCAGGAGGCAGGGGTTCAAATCCCTGCCGGGTCATGCCGAAGACCATATAAAAGTGGAACTTCCTGCCATCCAGCTTGGTGCTCAGCAATAAATGGAATGGAGGAGGGAACTCTGTGGCGGCGCCTTGCATGGCAGCGGCCCTCTGATTCTGCACTTGGGGTGTGTGTGATTTACACTGTAGATAGGTAAAACACAATCTCGTTCTGCTGTACATGATTGGTTGTACGGCTGAATGACAATAAGGGTGATTTAATTTAATTTAATTTATCCCGATATAAATAATCTTATATCCCGATAACGATATGTATCATGACACACATTTTCAGTAAATTCTATAGTTTATATATAATAACTAGAAAAGCACTCGGAGAGCGCAGACCTCCGCCAAGTGCCACAGTTCCCCCCCATACAGTGTTTGTGTGTACGTTTTCAGATTCCTTGACCATGAAAACATATGACTAGCAATTGGATTCACAATGACAGGATTAGTGGTTCAGTAGTAAAAGCATTACCTCCTTGGCGGAGGTAATAAACTGAAGTGTTGCTGTTGTGTCCATCTCCAAACTCCCAGGCTGCGGGCGTTGCAATTCATCGCACAACCGCGTACAACCCACAGGCCAATGGGTTATGCGAGCGTTTTCATAGATCACTGAAAGCAGCACTCAGGGCTTCACTGACTGATGCAAATTGGGTAGACAGGTTGCCGTGGGTTTTATATTGGGGTTGCGCTCTGCGCCAAAAGAGGATTTGGAAGCTTCCCCAGCAGAGAGCTTGTTTTTGCGCAGCCCCTATGGCTGCCCGGGGAATTTCTGCCAAATAATCCCGCGCCGGACAGCTGCCCGTCTCAGCTTTTGCAGTGTAGCGCAAACACAGGCACGCTGCTGGGCCCGGCCCATCACTGTTTTCCACGTGCTTTTGTGCCTAAAACTTTGAAGAACGCGGAGTTCGTGTTCGTCAGACACGACGACCAGCGCCCTCCATTGTGCCTGCACACATGTTGAAAATGGCCGTATCTCACAATGTTAAAGAATCCTTTAAAAAATTCCTGTATCCAGACGGTGATCTGGATCATCCCCAAAATTTAATCAGTTCTTCCTTGTACCATTTCCAACAACGCCTGAAAGTTTCATCGAAATCCGTCCAAAACTTTTTGAGTTATCTTGCTAACCAACAGACAGACAAACAAACGCTGGCAAAAACATAACCTCCTGCGGCCTGCGGCCTGGCAGAGGTAATTACATAAGAAAAACCATCTCTTTTTTAATTCTAAATTACATACTGAAAAAAAATCAATTATACAAATTCATCTATCATTAATTTTAAGCAGCTTTTTCCCTCATAACTTGCTGTGTTTTTATAAAATTGTATTTTTAACAATATTTTTTAATAATAATAATAATAATATTTCACATTGGCCATGAGATGAGAACCTTTCTGTGTGGAGTTTGAATGTTCTCCCTGTGCTGCGTGGGTTTACTCCGGGGGCTCCGGTTTCCTCCCACAATCCAAAGACATGCATGTTAGGTTAATTGGCTGTTCTAAATTGTCCCTAGATATCTGTTTCCTATAGGCCCTTAGGATAGAGGGTTAGTATTAGTGAAAGCGCTTTGAGTGGTCTTTGTGACTAGAAAAGCGCTATATAAGTGCAGGTTAGTTAGTTAGTTAGTTAGATGAAGGCACAAAAGGTAATGTAATAAAATACAAGTGGTGACTTCAACTTTATTCATTGCCACTACTTGACTAATTAAAATGATTCAAAATCAAGTAAATTACAAGACCCAGGTTGCTTCTCCGACACGTTTTGATTTATTATTTATTTAGCATGTACGTGCCACTATCAGGCACTTTTGCAGCTTTAATCTAATTTTTTCCAACAAAACTAAGAAATTCAGCAGTAATTTAAAGCAAAGAAACGATGGTTTGATAATGATATTTCCTATAAGTGACAACTTAGCATCGTCATTTAGCACTTGCTGTTTTATAATGATAGAGTGAGATGGTGTTAACGTTGCTTACCTCCAATTAAAATGTGAGCAGTGGACGATCCTCTCTGATGCAGCACAGTGGAAAACACTCCCACATCCCTGGCAAACAGAAGTAGCAGCTATTTGACCAAACCATTAATTTGGAGTTAGCTGCTGTGGTAACCACCGGAATGACACCTAGCGATCCATCTACAACTGTTCTGCTGCGAGCACTGCTGAGGCGAGGTGGGCTAATAGTTTCATTTAAAATGATAGATTTATCTTGTCATCCGATATATATTGTCATATCAAACAGCCCTAATCAAGTCTGCTCATATCGTCAGAGTTGTTTATGTAACCTAATGTCATTTGGGTTAACATAAAAAACCCCCCAAAAAACTTGTTTGTGTTTCTGCTCATTTGCTTTAAACAAAGAAAATGTTTGTTTTTAGTAAAAATATGCTTGAGATTTTGCTCTGGAGAATGAGAAGCAATGATTTGTATATAATGAGGTCCAGATCAAGACAGAAAGCCAGATGCTGTTTTAGCACTAGCACTGATGCTACCAACAGATTACGTGCACAGATTAGAACCATGAATGTCATGATTCAGTGCAAGTGAGGCTCAAATTCAGAGCTGCCTGAACGAACACTCAGACTCAGGAGTAAAATTCACCAGTTTATTGTAAAAATAAAACTAACACACAACTCTAAATAAAGATGCACAACTGAAGAAAAACCGCAATACAAAAACACACACTTGAATAGACCAGGGGAACAGGGGGAAGATGGTAACTTGGGTGGACGTCCGGCGTCTTCTTTGTCAGGTGAGCAAGGTCAGCTCTGGAGCACACACTGGCGGGTGGCAGCAAACCTGAGAGACAGAAGGACAGGGACATGAAAACACAGGTCAACTGAACGATTACAAGACGAGGAGGCTTAGACGTTTTTTGTGGTTGAAAACCCTAGCGATCCAGCAATGGGTTCTCCACATACTGGCTCTTTAATATGCTGGGTCATTAGGACGCAGCAGGTGTGTAATCACGCAGATTTGGCTTATGCTCCGGAGCCGAGACGACAGGAACAGGAGGAGAGGGGGAGCACACTCGCCTGATCATCACAGTACCCCCTTCTCAAGGGGCGCCTCCTGGCATCCCACAGGGCTTGCGAGGATGGGCCCGATGGAATGCTTGCATCATACGTTTGTCCAGGATGTAGGACCCCGGGATCCAGGACCTCTCCTCCGGACTGTACCCTTTCCAG
This sequence comes from Pholidichthys leucotaenia, assembly GCA_020510985.1. Taxonomy (NCBI): domain Eukaryota; kingdom Metazoa; phylum Chordata; class Actinopteri; order Cichliformes; family Pholidichthyidae; genus Pholidichthys; species Pholidichthys leucotaenia. The sequence goes on from CM035846.1 coordinate 302,748,767, forward strand.
TCAACAAGGTACTGACACCCACGACCCCGTCGACGGACGTCCAGCATCCTCTCCACTGTGTATGTGGTCTGGCCATCAATGACTGGGGGGTGGGGGGGCAGTGGAGGATCCGGAGGAAGGTAGAGAGGACTGGTGGAGAGGGGCATAATGCAGGAGATGTGAAACGTCGGGTGGATCCGCATTGAAGGTGGCAGGTCCAACCGAACAGTGACGTCGTTGATAAGCTGCTTGATGGTAAACGGGCCTAGATAGCAAGGGGAGAGCTTCCAAGGCTCCGTCTTGAGCGGAATCTGTTTGGCAGACAGCCAGACCTTCTGTCCCACCGTGTACTTCGGCGCCGTCACGCGTCTGCGGTTAGCATATTGCTGGTTGCGCCCCGCAGAGCGGAGGAGGGCAGCTCTTGTGGCCCTCCACAGACGGCGGCACCGGCGCACGTGGGCCTCCACGGATGGGACGGTGAGGCTCCTCTCCACCATGGGCAGCAGAGGTAGTGTGTAGTCCATCGAGGCCTTGAATGGTGTGAGCCCAGTAAAGGAGGAGACCGCCAAATTGTGGGAATACTCGGGTCAGGTGGGAACTCGAAGTAGAGGAGCTTTGGGATGCTACGCACCTTAGGGTGGCCTCCAGAGACTGACTGGCATGCTCGGTCTGACCGTTGCTCTTCAGATGGTGTCCGGACATCAGGCTGGCAGTAGCACCCAAAAAGCGGCAGAACACCTTACACACCTGGAGGCCCCCGGTCCAAGACGATACCCACTGGTATCCCATGTAGCCGGATGACATGCTGCGTCACCAGGTCGGCCGTCTCCGTGGCAGATAGCAACTTGCGGAGAGGGACAAGATGGATGGCCTTGGCGAACCGGTCAACGATGGTGAAGATCATTGTGTTACCTTGGGAAAGAGGGAGGCCCATCACGAAGTCCAAAGCAATGTGTGACCATGGATGACTTGGCACCGGTAGAGGATGGAGGAGGCCAGCTCGGGAGAAGTGTCCGATTTATTCGTGGTGCAGATGTGACAGGCCTTGATGAACTCCCGCACATCCCTCCCAGTGTGGGCCACCAAAACGCTATCCTGAACAGCTCAGTTGTCCTGGAAATGCCGGGATGACAGGCGAAGAAGCTAGTATGCCCCCACTTAATCACCTCTCCGCGTAATGCCGAGAGGACATACAGCCGGTCAGGCGGACCTCCCTCCGGGACGAGTTCTGATGACTGAGCATGTTGGTCCCTCTGCTCAATCTCCCACGGGAGTGTCCTGAGAAAGCAGCAGGAGGGGAGAATAGTCTTCGGGGGAGACGCAGCAGCTGTGGAGGTGGAGGAGTTGGGAGAAAACTGGCATGAGAGAGTGTCAGCCTTGGCATTACGGGACCCTGGTCGGTATGAAATGGACAGATTAAACCTATTAAAGAACAGGGCCCACCGAGCCTGCTGCAGATTCAACTGTCTGGCCGATCGCAGATATCCTAAATTTTTGTGATTGGTTCAGACAATGACCGGTTGGCTAGCTCCCTCCAGCCAGTGTCTCCACTCCTCCATTGCTAGCTTAATGGCCAACAGTTTGCAGTCCCCAACATCGTAATTCCTCTCGGCTGGCGTTAGCCGCCAAGAGAAATATGCGCACAGATGGAGCTTCTGATTGGAGGAGGAGCGCTGGGAGAGGACAGTGCCCACCCCCGAATCGGAAGCATCCACTTTGACCACGAACTGCGCCACGGGATCCACCTGCACCAGGACGTGTATGTTGGTGAACAGGCTTTTCAGGGTCACAAAAGCTTGTTCACCGGCCTCGGACCACTTGAACAGGCTTTTGGTCGACATCAACTGCGTAAGTAGTTGCGCCACTTTACTATAATTACAGATAAATCGGCGGTAGAAGTTGGCAAAGCCCAGGAAGCGTTGGAGGTCCTTCCTGGATTGGGGGGTAAGCCAGTCTCCTACTGCCTTAATTTTCGCTGGATCGGCCTTTACCATGCCCTCAGTGATGATGAACCCCAGGAATGAAGTAGAGCAAGTGGAAAATTCGCACTTCTCCGCTTTCACAAAAAACTGATTCTCCAGCAGCCACTGCAGGACGGACCGAACGTGGACTATGTGCTAGTCCAGCGTGTGGGAAAAAAATCAGAATATTATCCAAATACACAAAGACAAACTGGTTCACCATATCTTGCAAGACGTTATTGATTAATCGCTGGAAGATGGCAGGGGCGTCGGTCAGCCCGAATGGCATGACCAAATACTCAAAGTGGCCCAACGGTGTTTTAAATGCTGTCTTCCACTCGTCTCCCTCATGAATGCGGACCAAGTAGTACACATTACGGATGTCGAGTTTGGTGAAAAAATGCGCCTGTTAAAGTACCTCAAACGCTGAGTTGATAAGGGGCAGCGGATACTTATTCTTACGGGTGATTACGTTAAGCTCACAGTAATCAATACATGGCCGCAGAGACCAATCCTTCTTCCTTGCAAAAAAGAACACAGTGCTGAGAGGGGCGGACGACGAACGAATAATGCTGGCACTGAGGGAGTCTTTAATGTAGGTCTCTATTGCCTCCCTCTCCAGCCCAGATAAACTGTAGGGCCGGCTGGATGGCAGCTGTATGCCCGGGAGGAGGTTGATGGCGCAGTCATAGCCCCAGTGAGGTGGTAAAGATAGGGCCTTGAACTTGCTAAAGACCTCCCCTAAGTCATGACAGACCTCAGCATGGAGCTGAGATCCGCCAGCTCAGCCGGAAGGGAAGAGATTGGGAGCGAAGGCGAGCATGCGGCCAATCGGAGACATGAGAGGCAAAAAGGGCTCCAGGATGAAATGGAGCCCTGACTCCAGTTTATGATTGGATTATGATTGCGGCGCCACGGATACCCCAGTATCATGATGGTGGTCGATTGAGGCAGGACATAAAACTGAATAGTCTAGCGGTGATTACTGAACAGAATGACCGAAATGGGCTCAGTCTGTTTGGTAATTGCCGCAATACTGCTGCCTGAGACCACCGAGACAGTCAAGGGTGTTGGGACATTCCTGGTGGGCATCTGCAATTTACACACCATGACATGTTGAATTAAATTTTGCTCCGCCCCAGAATCAACCAGGGCGGAGGTTTTGAACTTGGCCCCCGGTAATTGAATGAGGGCCGGGAGTTCAAAATGGTTGGGAGGATTTTGCGAGAACCCTCCTGCCAGACCCCCCCACCGTTACTGACGGGTTTGATCTTTTTGGTCTCACAGGGCATTTCGAGAGTGCGTGGCCTGGGACCCCACTATACATACATGCCCCCACCCCCCACCCCGACGCTCCTCCAGACTCAGATGGGACCTACCGAGGGTCATCGGCTCGGGAAGGGGGGGGCGACAGAGCTGCACCAGAGGGGAGTGAACAGAGAGGCAGTGGCTTTCTGCTCTGTCGCTCACTCCCTAAAGCGGTTGTCGAGGGCCACAGCCTGCATGATAAGCTCATCCAAAGAGGATGGGGATGCACAGATAGCCAGCTCGTCGCGGAGATGTGAATTCAGGCTCCAGAGGAAGGCGCTACGAAGAGCAACGTCATTCCATCCGGAGTCCACCGCAATGACCTGGAACTCGACAGAGGGATCGGCCAAAGACCAGTCACCCTGCCGAAGTCCCATCACCTGGCTAACTATATTCCCCTTGCTCTCTGAATGGTTGAAAGCCTCGGAGAACTCTTGCAAAAATCGCTCAAACAAATAAAGCGGCCCGTCTAGGCTGCTCAAGATGGACTGTGGCCACTTGAGTGCCTGGTCCCATAACAGCAAGGTCATGAAGTGAATCTTTGCCGAATGCTCCCTATATTTTCCCTTCACCTGCTGAAAATACAACCAGCAGTACAGCAGGAACCCTTTGCCCCCCCCCCATAGGGGGCAGATGTAGGAATGGAAATGTTCCTGCGGATGGCATGCGCTGCTGGGGCTGCAGCTACAGGAGGAGGTGCTGCACCAGGAATCTAACACAGGTGCTTGGTAATGGTCGCCAGTTGCCAGGAGATGGTTTGTAATTGTTCAGAAAGAAACCTGGCCTGATGCTCTGTGGCATCCAAGCGCGCGAGCGCTGACTGTTTGCCTGGCTGAGCACCCGCTGAGCCTCGATCCTGGCTGGATCGTTCTGTCATAATTCAGTGCATGTAAGGCTCAAACACAGAGCTGCCAGAACGAACACTCAGACTCAGGAGTAAAGTTCACCAGTTTATTGTAAAAATAAAGATAACACACAACACTAAATAAAGATGCACAACTGAAGAAAAACCGCAACACAAAAATGTACACTTGAATAGACACAAACGTGCCAGCTTGAGCGCATGTAGCCTACGGGAAAAGAACAGACAGAGATTATTAGGGACAGAATCTCCTGAAGGGGAGAATAATAATGGGAGAGCACTCTTACTCTGTGAGCAGAGGAGCCCGGCAGGGAACTCCTGCATGGACCAGGGGAATAGGCGGAAGATGGTGACCTGGGTGAACGTCCAGCGTCTTTTTGCGCAGGCAAGCGTGATGAGCTCCAGAGCACACACCGGTGGGTGGCAGCAAACCTGAGAGACAGAAGGATAGGGACGTGAAAACACAGGTCAACTGAACGATTATAAGACAAGAAGGCTTAGACATTTTTTGTGGTTGCAAACCCTAGCGATCCAGCGATGGGTTCGCCACACGCTGGCTCTTAAATATACTGGGTCATGCAGGTGTGTAATCACACAGGTGTGGCTGATCCTCTGGAGCTGAGAAGACATAACAGGAGGGGAGGGGGAGCACACTCGCCTGATCATCATAGTGAATTTATGCATGACCATGTTTTGGATGTATATCGGACAGTACAATAGGTGGAACTGACTCTGATCTGATCTGAAAATCTCATCTGATTTAGCCATTCAAACAGCTCTAAAAAAGAAATTAGAAAAAGATAATGAATGATGATTTAAAAAAAAAAAAAAAAAAAATCTGAATTGAGTTGTTTTTATGCTCATAAAGTGAATGTACACTATAAGTAAGATTGACAGTGCTGTGAAGATACAACTTTTTAGATCAGTGGGTAGAGCCGTAGAGGAAGATTGGGAAGAAAAGGTTTTTATTGACCAATGCTGTGTTCAGGGTGGGGAAGTCATTCCCTACACTGGAATGAACTGGCTGAAACGGCAGTTAAAAATTGTAGAGGCAATAATTTTTCATGAAATAAAATGACTGGTTATTATCTGCTTTGCCTGATTCTACTTTTCTTTTACTTTTATATTTTATGTTTTTGTAGACTCAAATAATTGCCTTCTTTGTGCAAAATAATATTTGGTATAGACTTCCAGGATAGCAACATTAAATTTTTATTATGACTGCAATTAAAGTTTGCACTCAGAACAGATTTGTGTAAAGGAAATAGGATAACTCTATGGATACCTGTATTACTATCAGAGATAGCATTTTATAAGTTTTCATATTTCCTCATGATTAAAACTGGTTATAATATGTAAATTTGGTGACATTTCCTTGTGAAACAATATATTGAAGCAATGTTTCATTTGAAGGAACCTTAAAGCAGTTTCTTTTACACATGGATCCATTTTTTTAAAATTTCACCTCCATTTGAAGAATAACAGATTAATATAAGATAGTTGATTTGAGTTAAAAATGGTGAGTTGTGCTATCTAAAGGGGAAAAAATGTCTTTGCCCCATTGTAATCATGCTTAAGCATGTTGAGTGTGTGACTTTGTGCCTGTGGGTGGCATCTGTGTTAAAGGTATTAGCTGTAGCAGTATCCCCACCATGCTGCTTTTGTTACTGCACTGCTTCTGGCCAGCTCCATTTCAGCAAAACAGAAGGTAAACACTGAAAACAAGCCTGTTGGCAATTTGTTGTGGGATGGAGCTTTGCATGTGATTTAGTTTGTCTGGTTAATATATTTAGACATGGTGAGTCTGTACTCGTTATAAGACACGGTACAGATTATGAGACCAGTAATTAGTTCTTATTGAATTATTCATATGTTTGATTTTGAATATCCATCAGAACAACTTCTTAGCCAGATGATGATGTTGGAGCCAAAAATGTATCCAGCTCCCCTCCCAAATTTCAGATGAAGATGGATTCAGAGCCAAGATTGTTTTTCTTGGGTGTAAACGTGGTAGATTTATGGGTAATTTCCCCATTGGTTGCATTAGTTTCCGCAGTGATCTGCAGGGGAATGTGAAACATTATCATCTGGAGAACAGCGCAGCCTTTTTCAGCTTCATTCACTCCCTAATTTCAGACAATGTGACTTTCTAAGTTGGTGAATAGGTGACCTTCAACTTGAAGTCTTTAGAAGTTGAGTGAAAATGGCATGGACTTTAATGCTTGACAGAATTGAAATGCCTTCATCAAGTTGATTATTAAATTAAGTGTCAGCACCTGATGAAAGGAGCCATATTGCTGGATTTAACTGATCTGACCAAGGCTTCAGCTCTTGAACGCTCACAAACTTGCTCATAAATGGCTTGTGGACTACTTTTAACAACCTAAAAATGACTCGTTGTCCAAGCTCTCCAGATCCTGATCTAAAACAACACCTGGCAAAAATATGGAATCATCACTCTTGGAGGATGTTCATTCAATTGTTTGAGTTGGTTTAAAAAAATAATAATCACAGACATGCCACACGACAATTTTATTCAAAATGCCAACCCTCTCATCATCATCTGAATTTATTTTTGGCAGGACACAATTAGTCCCTCAGTTGAGGTGAGTCCTGCTTGACTGCACTTCTCAGAGTCCCACTCCAGTGGTTCCTGTCCACTGGTTCAACCTTGGCCAGTTGTAGCTTGACCCAGTCCATACGGACACCCTCCAGCCATGTCGTCTTCAGTCTTCCTCTTCCTTGACCTCTGCTGCTACCAGGATCGACCTCCATGACCTTATTAATCCAACCAACACTCCTCTCCACATGGCTGAACCAACACAAACAGAGCATATTCTCGAGGTCATCCAGCTGCAGTCTAACCAGGAGTGCTTGCAAGCTGACCACATCTTCGGTGGAGATGTCACACACCCAGCGGATTATGGCTGTGTCATTCCGCTGCAGACGGTCAAGACAGGTGGCAGTCATGGTCCATGTCTTGCTGGCGTGCAGCAGCACGCTCCTCACACAGGAGTTGTAGATACGGTCTTTAGAGGCTGATGGGAGCCAGCGGGTCTCGAGAATTTTGAGCACCTGCCTGAACTTGTTCCAAGCAGCCTGGCATCTCGTGGTCGTGGCAAGCTCAGATCCACCACCAGCAGAGAGCATGTCACCCAGGTAGCAGAAAGATGCCACCACTTCCAGCTTGTGGTTGCCAACAACCATCTGTGTCATACGTCAACCATCAGTTGGCCTGGCCTCCCCACGACAGCTCTTACATTGGAAACCTTGGTCATATGCCCAGCCACCAGTGAGTCCACTGCACCTCGTGTGTACCCATCTCGAGCAGCCGCTGCACAAGATGGAGCCATGGACAGTGCCAGTGAGACACACAGCACATGGATACCTGCCGGACTTCTGGAGAACATCCAGGCCTGGGCCGGAGACGATGATCTTAGTCTTTCCCATGTTTACAGAGAATCTTTTGGCCTCCTCCGGCTTTAAGAAACATTAAATGAAGAATAAAAGAAAGTTGTTATTTCTAATTGCAGTTTTTTCATTAGATCAAGCAGAGGGAAAAAAACGTGGAATTACTCAGTTCTTTGGAAAATATTATGGAATCACCCTGTAATTTGCAGTCATAAAACAAATACTTGCATCAAATTAAAACTGCTAGTCTGCAGTTTAAAAAATGCTTGCACACCTTGGTGAGCTGTTGCACCAAACTGATTAACAGGAATCATTCCTCCAACATGAGAAATTTCTTCAAGAAGGTAAATCGTCACAGAATGTAGGAAAAGATGTTGGTTGTTCTCAGTCAACTGTGTCTAAAATCTGGACCAAGTACAAACAAAATGGGAAGGCTGTAAAAGGGACACATGCTGGTAGACCAAGGAAGACATCAAAGTGTCAAGATTAAAAAAAAAAGTTAAAGCAACATGTCTGGGAAACAGAAAGTTCACAACAAAACAAATGAGGAACATTTAGGGGCGGCAGTGGCTCAGGAGGTAGAGCAGGTCGTCTAATAACCCGATGGTTGGCGTTTCGAATCCCGCTGTCCCCAGATATCCTGCCGTTGTGTCCCTGGGCAAGACACTTCACCCGCATTGCCTCCAGTGCCCATAACACTGGGTATGAATGTGTATAAATATATAAATGTTCGGTGGTGGCCGGAGAGGCCGTTGGCGCGGATTGGCAGCCACGTTTTCGTCAGCCTGCCCCAGGGCAGTTGTGGCTACAGTAGTAGCTTACCACTACCATTGTCTGTCTGGAGTGAATGAATAATGTATCTACTTGTAAAGCGTCTTTGAGTGTCTATGATAAAGCGCTGTATAAATCTGATGCATTATTTATTATTAATAGATGGAAACGGGAGTCAGTGTCTGTGACCGGACTGTAAGAAATCACCTAAACGAAATGGAAATTACATGCAGAAGAGCCAAACAAAAGCCACCATTAACACTGTAACAGAAAAAAAAAAAAACAAGGTTAAAGTGGGCTAAAAAAAAAAAAGCAGTGATGACTGTGGACGATTGGATGAAAGTGATATTCAGTTTCAAATCACAAATCTGCACTGGGCAAGGTGGTGAAAGTGGAACTTTTGTTTGGTGCCGTTCCAGTGAAATTTATGAAGATGACTCCCTGAAGAAAACATGCAAATTTCTACAATCACTGATAATATGGGGGTCACATGTCAGGTATAGGTATCAGAGAGATGGCAGTCCTATTGATCCCAGTTTGGGATCAATAAAGTCTGTCTGTCTATCTATCTATCTGTCTGTCTGTCTGTATGTACAAGTTTACTCTGAAATTTTGGACACTTTCCTTAATCCATCAATTGAAAGGATGTTTGGTGATGATGACATACTTTTCCAGGATGATCATGCATCTTGCCATAGGGCAAAAATCATGAAAATTTTCCTTCAAGAAAGACATATAATGTATATAGCATGGCCTGCAAATAGTCTGGAGCTCAATCCCATGGTGTAACAAAGTACTAGTTGTGTACCATTGTTTTCATGATTTTCCCTCTGCTTGATCTAATAAAAAAATTTCAATTGACTACAAAAAAACTTTTAGTTCTGTTTTTAAATGTTTCTTAAAGTCAGAAGGTTGGCATTTTGAATAAAAACAGTTGTGACATGTCTGTGATTATTTTTTTTTTTTTTTTAGAATTGATTGAGGATCCTCCAAGAGCGATGATTCCATAATTCAGACCATGGTTGTAGAACAGAACAGAGGGGGAAGTTTGTACATTCATCTAGACAGGGCTTATCCCAATACATTGTTTTTCTTCTACAGTCTAAAGACCTGCGTGTTCTATTAACGGATGATTCTACACTCACCATTTTAAGATTACTTAAAATTCATTCAAATATTGATGAATGCGGTTAATTGTGTAAAATGATTTTTATATAACTAAGACTACAAAAAAGCTGCTGTCCCCTTTAGTAGGAGGAAATTACTGCAGAGTAATGATGGTGCATTATCCTTGGAGCAGCAGGGAAAAAATTGATGAATGTGAATAATCAAAGTGAAGTATATCCTGACCCCCTGCCCTGTACGACTCTTTAAACTCGTTTGTCAACAGCTGAACACTGAGTGATAAACTACTCCAGCACGGACTGCAGAATTGCTTGTTTTGCTTTTGCTGTTTTTGTCACATTAGCAAAAAATGTACAATGATAATACACAGATGTTATTATGCGCCTTTTTATAACAATGTATGCATATAATGAATTCTTCACATGATAATTTAATATGTGAACTACAGTATATCCCTGTGATGTGTCTATGATATATGGGTGTGGTGTTTGTCCAGGGCTTGTGCTTCCACTAATTCATTACCATACGCGACTTCAAAATCAATGGCTCATTAGCAATTTGGCTACAAGCTAACTAATAACTTCCAGTCACATAATGCAGATACAGTTTGTTTGCTGCTACAGCTCTCTCCACCTCCCTACGTCTGTTTTCTGTGGTTTTGATGTAACTGATTAAACCAAGACCTTGTGTCCATGTGGATGAGTTTGTTCTTGGTTTGTTATTATTTCTGTAAATACTTGATGCTCATCTTTTTCTGTGGCAACACCAACGCTTTTCTAAGTAAAATCATAAATATAAATGTGTTCTTCAGGGTTTAAAACCAAATAGAAGAATGGGTGATGCATTGCGCCATTAACAAATGTAACAAAAGCCAAAATTTGTTGTACATTTGCTTAAAAAAAGAAAAAAATCTAGAACTGGTATTGATGTGTTTTATTCGTATCATTTGCATCCTTATAGAGGATTAAAATAGCACAGCATGCAATGACCAGCAAGTCTCCTGTGTCATGTTCATGCATCATGTTCCCAAGGTACAATGGAACCTGACAGATAGAAGCATGAAATAAAGGCATTTACAGCTGAGAAAAAGCTATGCCTAGTGTAGCATGGAAAAAAAAAAAAATCCCAACATGGCTTGAACCAATTGAAAGCAGGGATCCAGCAGGGGAATAGTGAGGAACACAAGGGTGATCAAACTGACAGACAAAAACTGAGGGAACTGATTATAGGCATACTGGTGGGGAGAGAAACAGGTCAACTCAATCAGGACTCGTTGAAGGCAACAATAGCAGCAAAGACAACGGAATATGAAGCAACCACATGAGGAAATACAGTTCCTTGTTCCTACACTACTTATGGGATTGTAAAATTATGTTGATATGTGTCTATATGGTATAGGTCACAGTATGCAGTATTGTAATAAATTGCAAGTATGAGTAGCACTACTAAAGGCATGATATTTATATTCTTAGGACTAGTGTTATCGGTATAATTTTGGAATTGTCTGGAATAACCATTCAAATAAAGAGGACGTTACCGAAATAGGGACAACAAGCATGCTCTGACCACAGGAACATTTTTAATGTCTTTGTTGGACATCAGCTTTTTGTTCAGAAAGCACTTAATCTGCAAAGAGGAGGATGTATTTTCTTCTGGACTCTAATATGTCAAAGTTCAGATTTGACCTTAATGTAAGAGCCAAGGGAGTTGGAATTATAGAAGACTCCTAATCAAAAAAACATTTAACAGATGGCCACTGCAGGTAAAAATGTTCTTCAACCAAGCATTAAAAACCAAGCTGTGATCCATTTGAAACACAATGAGCATCAGATTGTCTCTTTATTGCAGGTTGTCAGGCACAGTGAGAGACTCTGATCCTCCTATTGCCACTCGTCCGCATCATTTTTGTAAATCACCTTCAATTTGCTGCAGACATATCAGGATTGCAAGAGGCTAGTCATCATGTTCCGTTTGATGCAACAATGAGTCCCATCTTTCCTCTAGACAAGACAGAGTAGAGCATGGTGCATCAGGAAGGCAGTGACGTAAAAAGATTTTAGTAATAGGGCTATCTTTGAAAATAGAACAGGACAGGAATGTATGGCATGTATTCAGGTATACAAAGGTGTGTTTCCATAGTGTAATTGATTGTAGAAATAGCTATGTAAGCGTGTGTGGTGGCACAATATACTGTATGTGCATTTTTCAGTGTCTGTGATATATTTAATATCACTGACAGTAACTGTCAGAACTTAATGCATCTCTCTGTGTATTAAAGTAACCTTCCCTTTTTGCTATTCTGCCCCTAAAATCACATTGCATGCTTTAGAAATTGCCTGTATGGGATGGTGCTTCTTCATTTTCACTCTGACACCTCATCTTTGTTGCTCCTTTCAAAGCTTCACAGCCAGCAAATAGACTGAGAATCATCTTTGTTTGTATTAGGGTTTTGTCCCAAAAAGAGATTTTTTTTCCCCCTCCTTGCTCTCAATAGAGCCTTTCTAGTAAAACTTTTATGTATTCTTGTGGCACTGTAACCGATTCAGCAACAGAAGAAAAAATAAGGAATAGAAAAGCCCTGCTGCGGGCTTTTGCAGAGTTTCAATCAAAATCCTGGAAGCTAGTTGACATGCAGGGCATGGAGGTCCCTGCAAAGTTATTGAACTTCATTCTCTAGGTTTTCTTTTTTTCCACCAGCAGCTTTTTATATGACCTGGCAAACCTTCTCCCTTTTTCAGCCCTTGTCTGTCCAAAGCCAGAGCCTGTGGTTTGAAAGGCTCACTGTCCCTAGATTAGGTTCACCTGGTGTGTATGGTCAGTGAACCGGAGCCGACTCACGGTCGGAGCGACACGGCGGGGTTGCAGCTACATCCTGCCAAGTGGCTGGATGGTGATAAGTTCATTGTTGTGCCTCCTGCGTGCCCCAGATAAGCCCCAGCACATCGGGAGTTTCGCTGCAGCAGCCACGACAGTGGCTGCGGCAGCCCCGGTGTAAGCTGTTTACGGCTGGTCAGACTGCAGTGTTCTGACAGATTGTTGTTCCCGCCTCTCAGGGTGTTTAGTGCTAATTTACCAGCCTGATTACACAGGCAAACAACTTTGTTGTGTTGAACACACAGCACTTGCATTCTCAGAACCCTCTGAGAGCACCTGTGTATTTATACACCACACCCTAAAAGCAATTCAATACGAGGAGAAAACTGGCAGTTAGAACCCTGGAGTGGATGGGAAAATCACTGTAGGTAAGAGAACGGCCCCCTCTCAGGTAAGGCACTTAAGGAGGCTCTTCAGCAATTATAGTTGTCATGGTTCATCTTTCTCAGCTTGTGACGACTGCTGGGCTGTTGTGAAGGAGGTATCCAAAGTGAGGGATGGATCATTAGCTTTCCAGCTTAATGTTGGAGACATCAGACAACAAAATCTTAAATCAAACTGGATGCATAGATTTTAAAGTAAGCATGCAGACTCTTGAAAGAGATAGTACTGAATGGTTTTGAGGTTGTATACATAAAATGTGTAATGACTACAGGTCAGGACTCAAATGCAAATGAGGGAGAAGGGCTTGGAGTCAAAGAGTCATTCAGTTAAATAAGCTGAAAAACTATCAAATCAAACCAGCTGCACTGGGATGGCAGGATCACGAAAATATGAGGGTAACAGTCACTCTGAAAGCGAGACATGAAAAGATTCTCTTTACTCGTGTGGATTAAAAAGGATGATGTACAGATGGGAAACAAGACTGGGTTGACAGGAGAGGCATTAACATACAAGTCACAAGCTTCAGAACCTTTATTCATAACAAAACAGGAAATACTCTGATACAGTTAATACTCATGGGTACAGACAGGAACTCTATGGCAACATGTAGTATGCATAACACAAGACTCGAAACAACGTTATAAAGCATACACCATAATAGAAAACATGTATACTACCTATCAAAAAAACAAGTCAGAAACTAACATTTTGTTGGCCTGTTGGCTTTAGCTTTGATTACAGCATTTACCATGGTGTCATTTCAGTAAGCCTATTCAGTGTCACAGCTTTTATTTCTATCCATTCATTTTTTGTCAAGATGGGAGAGTTGATGAGATTTGATGATGGAGGATGATAGCTCTGCACTGTCCTTCCAGGTTTTAATAATGCTTTGGACAGCACTTAACCCAATTTTGGTAGTTTCAGCAATCCCTCAACAATCATGACATGGTTGCACAGAAGGTTCTCGCAGAATCAGTGGCTATTTCAAACACTTTAGTCACTGCAGTAAAAATCAAATGGAAGATTACTATTTGCTTAGTTACAACGAGATGGCGACACTTCTGTATAGACAGTGTATAAATGATAAACCACAATCCAGGACCAAATCTACACTACATAGGGGGGGGGGGGGAATGAAAAGTTCATAGTGGTCAAATTTGACCAAATAAGGTTTATTTTATGATCACAGAGATCCAAGTGCTGCAACACCGATGTGTGTGGACTGAAGGGGAGACTATGTTGAAAAATAAACCCCATGTGGTCAATTTTGACCACTATGGACTTTTCACTCCCCCCTTCCCCTCGTATTAGTGAAAACCAAAACTTGTGAACAAAGAGAAACGATGGGCCCTATTACCACCAGTCAACGGCAGACATTTCTTACCTTGTGTTGCTACTTTTGGTAGTTTCTGCCAGCACATAGTCCGTTTTTTACAGTTTGTAACCCCCATCTAATTACCTGTGGACAGTGTGCCTGCTTTGCACTGCCAGGAGGGACCTCATTTCAAAGAGGTGTGACAGCAGCGCTGTGTCGGCACATCAGCAATGTGGGGCATTTTATGCCAGTGCACTTTTGATCAGGAAAAACGAGGTGTATTGTCAGCAGTGTGTTTGTTAATGCTATTTCAGTGTCATGTTTTGAAATTGCACAGATTTCAAAAGACAAGAGCACGTGAGAAAACACAGCATGCGCTGGGATTTTCTATTATTTTAATGGACAGCGTTGGAACAGTTATAATGTGATCAACCATCATTACCTCCACCAGGCCGCAGGAGGTAATGTTTTTGCCCGCGTTTGTTTGTCTGTCTGTCTGTCTGTTGGTTAGCAAGATAACTCAAAAAGTTTTGGACGGATTTCGATGAAATATTCAGGCGTTGTTGGAAATGGTACAAGGAAGAACTGATTAAATTTTGGGGATGAGCCGGATCACCGTCTGGATATAGGAATTTTTTAAAGGATTCTTTAACATTGTGAGAGAGGGCCATTTTCAACATGTGTGCAGGTGCAATGGAGGGCGCTGGTCGTTGTGTCTGATGAACACGAACTCCGCGTTCTTCAAAGTTTTAGGCACAAAAGCACGCGGAAAACAGTGGCGGGCCGGGCCCGGCAGCGTGCCTGTGTTTCCGCTACGCTGCAAAAGCTGAGACGGGCAGCTGACCCGTGCGGGATTATTTGGCAGAAATTCCCCGGGCAGCCATAGGGGCTGCGCAAAAACGAGCTCTCTGCCGGGGAAGCTTCCAAATCTTCTTTTGGTGCGGAGCGCAACCCCAATAAAACCCACGCCAACCTGTCTACCCAATTTGCATCCGTCAGTGAACCCCTGAGTGCTGCTTTCAGTGATCTATGAAAACGCTCGCATAACCCATTGGCCTGTGGGTTGTACGCGGTTGTGCGATGAATTGCAACGGCTGCAGCCTGGGAGTTTGGAGATGGAGGAGATGGACACAACAGCAACACTTGAGTTTATTACCTCCGCCAAGGAGGTAATGCTTTTACTGGCATTTGTCTGTTTGTCTGTCTGTTTCTCCAGAGGCGGTTCTTGGCCTAGAGAGGAACCCATTACATTTTGGGGATGATCTGGCAATGCATACCTCAGCCAAGGCTCTTCTCACAGTGTGTCAGCCACAACACTCCAAAACTAATGGACAGACTTGGATGCAATTTTCACCACAAGTGGCGATAGGCCTACACACAAGCCCATTACATTTTGGAGGTGATCCATGAGAAACGGAAGGAGCCTTGGCGGAGGTATGCGGTCTATGAGTGCTTTTCTAGTTTTAATTGTAATATGCTGATGCGCTTGATTTTTTTTTTTTTTATTCAATCCACATTTTCATTTTAATCACAGGCTTAATAGGTATTAATGTGTTTATTTTTAGGGGAATGAATGAATGAATGGATGACCAGAGAGTGTGCGAGGAGGAGGATGGAACTGTCAGTGTGAGGGTTTTGAACTTCAAACCTCTCTGCGGTGACAGAGTAGCCTGTTGTTCTGTCATGTTCTTTGATCAATCTTTTGTCTGTTCGTGTGCACATCCTATCTGGGGTGATGAGGGACACAGTAAAATACAGGCTATCCACCCTGTGGTATGGACTGTTCCAGATCCAGATTTGAAGAAACCGCAGAGTTTTTCACTGCACCGGGATACAAAAGGACCAGTGTGTGGGTTTCTGAAAATATCCACTTCAAATTCATTCATGTCTGAGTGTTGCATTCGTGCATACTACATTAAACCATTCAGCTCAATTTCTTCAGCCCAGTTGTTCATCATCTCTTTATCATTTGTCATCTGTAGAATAACAAACTGGGCATCAACTGTGATTGATGGTTTCCTGATTGCCAAACAGCATTACTATCCAATGCATTTTCGCTCACGCACACACCCTTTGGCCAGCGCAAAACCCATTTTAAACAAGTCATCATGATCACAGTTCACTTTAGATAATGTGCCTCTTTGCATTAAAGGGGTGGGCAGGAGTGCTTTGGATTGGATTATCCAAAACACACCTCTGAATAATTACACCAGCCTCTCTGCGCTTCTCGTCTGGCGTACAGACTTTCCCGAGGCTGTGATAACAAAATGGACTGGGCCACACCCACAAATGCGCCATCCACATCTGACAACTGAGGAGTGAATAGACTGTCAAAATATGGCCCAATATGTCTAAATCATATGCTATATTCTTGCATCCTAATATGTAACATTAGACACTCTGCTCGGTGTGTTCTTCTCAGAGAACTGTGTTGCCACCAACTTAAGTTTTACATGGACACCGATGCTATTTGAGAGCAATAAAAGTAAAACATTCATGAAGAACAGTGTGTAACCAATGCCTTAATCACTTAAAGTTCTTTTGACAGTGGAGTTCAGCTGTTTTGGTCAGTGTCTGCTGTCTGGTGTTGTAAGGCACCCATTGCATTGTATCTTTGGATATTCAAGCCAGTGCATTGACTAGTACTTACATACAGTAGGGAAAATAAGTATTGAACATGTCAACATTTTTCTCATTAAACATATTTCTGATGGAGCCATTGACCTGAGACTTTCACCAGATATCAATAACAACCCATGTAATCCACACATACAAAGAAATCAAGGGAACTGTGTTCACAAAACAAGTTATATTTAATAAAGTGGAATGACACATGGAACAAGTATTAAACACACTTGGTGAAATTCATTTGATATTTAGTAGAAAAGCCTTTGTTGGTAATAACAGCTTCCAGACACCTCCTGTATGGAGAAACTAAGTGCAGGCATTGCTCAGGAGTGATTTTAGCCCATTCTTCCACGCAAACTGTCCTCAAAGCTTGAAAGTTCCGTGGGTGTCTTCTATGAACTCTGATCTTCAGTTTGTTCCATAGATTTTCAATTGGATTCAGGTCAGGTAACTGACTGGGCCATTCTAGCAGCTTTAATTTCCTTCTCTGGAGCCATTTGAGAGTTTACTTGGCTCTGTATTTAAGATCATTGTCTTGCTGAGATGTCCACCCTCGTTTCATCTTACGTATCTTGGCAGATGGCAACAGGTTCTTATTCAATTCAGTTCAATTCAGCTTTATTTATATAGCGCCATTTCACAACAACAGTCATCTCATAGCACTTTCAGCTGTAGGGGAAAACCCCACAATTGCAGAAAGACCCCAGCAATCAGGCGATCCCCTGTGAGCAAGCACTTGGCGACAGTGGAGAGGAAAAACTCCATTTTAGCAGGAAGAAACCTCTAGCAGAACCAGGCTCAGGGAGGGGCAGTCATCTGCTGCGACTGGCTGGGGGGTGAGTGGATAGAAAAGAAGAAGAAAAGAACAGATATATAGAGAGCAAAGAACACGACAGGGACTCAATCTATGGGAGAGAACAAACAGATGTTAATGGCCAGCAAAAACATTTCATTGAGAGTGAAGAAAGGAGTGAAGCCCAGTGCACTGTTGGAGGTCCCCCGGCTGTCTAAACCTATTAGTAGCATAACTATGGTTATAGTTAATATAACATATAGTTAACATAACTGTAGTTAACTATGGTTAACTATAGTTATAACTATGGTGAGGCAGTGTTTAGGTTTTATGCCCCTCACATATGGAACAAACTCCCAGAAAGCATCGGGGCTGCTGAAACTCTGTTGCTTTAAATCCAGGTTAAAAACTCTCCTATTCACTGCGACCTTTCAGTAGAAGAATTGTTAATCTCCTGCAATGCACTGTAAATTTTTATTTCTGTTGTATTATATTTTAGCTTATTTTTGTTTCTCTTAATTTACTTTTTAGTTTGCTTTTAAACTCTTATGTATTCCTTTTGCAACTTGCTCTAATGATTTAATGTTTTTATGTAAAGCACTTTGAATTGTTTTGTACAGGAAATGTGCAATACAAATAAACTTGCCTTGCCTTGACTTTCTTTGCCTTTTTGCACCACTTTTTCTTCATATGTTTAATACTTATTCCCTGTGTCATTCCACTTTATTAAATATAACCTGTTTTGTGAACACAGTTGCCTTGATTTATTTGTTTGAATGGATTACTTGGGTTGTCACTGATATCTGGTGATAATCTCAGGTCAGTGGCTCCATCAGAAATATGTTTAATGAGAAAAATGTTGACATGTTCGATACTTATTTTCCCCCCTGCATATGTAACAGATTCAATAAAAGCATTCTTACTTGCCTTGCCAAGTGGGTCAACCCTCTTGGTGACTTAAGTAGAGTGCTGGACCCCGGTGTGGAAGGATGTGAGTTCAAACCAATGGTTTGACGTCACCAGTTGGGCTTCACCACCTGTCCTCTTGGTCACAATTGGCATTTTTTGGCAGGACTTAGTGGTGGCATATTGGTCCTAGATACCAGTGTGTCTGTCCCGTGGTAGAACTCGTGGTAGTGACCTAGTCAGGAGGCAGACATCCTTAAAGCTTAAATGCACCTCTGACATCGAGATGATGTGAAATTCTGAGGGGGAATATGTAAGGAGTCAGTTAAAGCATTCCTACTTGGCTTGCCAAGTGGGCCAAGCCTCTTGGTGAAACGAGTGCAGGAAGTTGGGAGTTCAAACACTGTTTGGACATCATCAGTTGGTTTGTGACACTGAAAAGAAATCTCACCATTACTAAATAGCATGGCCATTGTTCCATGCCCCATCCATCCATCCATCCATCTTTTCCCGCTTAATCCTTTTTGGGTTGCGGGGGGGTTGGAGCCCGCCAGTCCATTGCAGTGTTCCATGCCCCATTTACTTTATTATTTGGGGATTTTATTTTGACTTTAATTATAACTGTAATCACGTTTATATATGTATGTACCTCAAAGTTGTACTGTGACAAGTTCAACAGCAATAAATTCATGTCAGTTATTTTAATCATTTCAAACTGTTAAGAGAATAAAGAACTGCTAGTCATGTAGATGGAAGCAATGCATTTGCAAACATTTTCAAAATTAACTGAATGAAAACATTAATGGCAGATTACATGCCAGCCTCAGCTTCATCTTTGACCATTTTTAAATATCTTTCTTGAAATTTGTTTGACTGCTGCACTATATTATTTAATATGCTGCTAGAGTTCCCTGCAACCAGATTTTCTTAATAAAAAGATCATCACAACATGGCACATTGTAAAACTAACCTCACCTTGTGATTGATAATTGATGTGAACAATGGCTAAGCTTTAAATGTGAATGTAATACTGTGTATGATCACCTTTTTTATGTAATTCAATCATTATGTGTTAAAGCCTGCATTCCTTCTTTCTAGCCTCAAGGAATGCTGGGCCTGTATCTTGGAGTCTGCAGCCTGCCTCACTCAGCAGCTTACAGTGTTATTCGATCCATACTGCATTGATGTCTTGTCTAAAGCCAACCTTCCAGTGAATGGTCAGGGCTAACTGCAGCAAGGGGGCTCAACCAACTCCAGAGTCATGGATTATACAAATCAGAATGCTTTCTGTATATCTTTTTCCTCTTTGTTGTGCTGAAATTGTGTAAAGCAGAGTGGAGAGACCCTAGTTTGATGGATAGAGCAATGCAGCAGTTCAAGGGTTGGAGATTCTGTTCCTCTCCGTGGATACAGTTTGGTATTATTCTCTACACGGTCAGACACTCCCGTACTAGTGCACACAAATTAATAATGCATGTACACCATGTATGCGCTATGTGAATGGCTGGCATTTCCTAGGGATACACATTCTCTTGTCTAGTAGAAAATGGAATGTGGGACTTTCAGGACTGATCATTTTAAGGGGAACTTCAAATTTCAGCTGTCCGAATTAACAGGTTTTAAAATATTTAACTCCTGTAATGATGAATTTTACTACTGTGTGATTTTAGTGCAATTTTGCTAAAGAGATATTACAGATGCTCCACTATTATTGCCAACTCAGCGATGTCTGTCCGTCCACATTTCACAGGAATCACTACTCCTTGTCGGCGTTTGTCCCAATGGTCACCAAACTTATGGACAATGATCCGCAGGTTGGTCTGCTTCCAGGTTGTGCTCATAGCACAACCTGGAACCTTTCTCCGGTTTCCTCCCACATGCCCAAAACATGCAGGTTAGGGAGTTAAGGGGCGCTTGCGCATGCAGCGACTGGCAGCTGGTGGCTTGTCACCGGACTGCAGAACAAATCTACCTACGGGTACAAAATAAGTCCAAAAAAAAAAATAGTCAAGGCCAAAAGTCAGATGTGGACACTTATGATTTCAGAAAAACCACTATTCCTCCTAAGCAATTTCCTTGGTGCTCACTATAGTCACCCACAAGGATCATCAGGTAGGCCTGCAACCAGGTTTTGCTCAAGGTCAAGGCAAAAGGTCAGGAGATCTGAGCACTCGTGAATTTCGGAAAAAAAAAAAAAAATCAGTACTCCTCTTGGGCAACTGCCCCAATTCTCACCAGAATTATAACAAATAATCATCAGGTATCAGGTACCTACAGTGGTGTGAAAAAGTGTTTGCCCCCTTCCTGATTTCTCATTTTTTTGTATGTCACACTTAAATGTTTCAGATCCTCAAACAAATTTAAATATTAGACAAAGACAACACAAGTAAACACAGAATGCATGTTTTAAATGAAGGTGTTTATTATTAAGGGGAGAAAAATCCAAACCTACATGGTCCTGTGTGAAAAAGTGATTGCCCCCTAAACCTAACAACTGGTTGGGCCACCCTTAGCAGCAACAACTGCAATCAAGCGTATGCGATACTGGCAATGAGTCTTTTACGGCACTGTGGAGGCATTTTGGCCCACTCATCTTTGCAGAATTGTAATTCGGCCACATTGGAGTGTTTTCGAGCATGAACCGCCTTTTTAAGGTCATACCACAGCATCTCAATCAGATTCAGGTCAGGACTTTGACTAGGCCACTCCAAAGTCTTGGTTTTGTTTTTCTTAAGCCATTTAGAGGTGGACTTGCTGGTGTGTTTTGGATTATTGCCTGGTGCAGAACCCAAGTGCGCTTCAGTTTGAGGTCATGAACAGTTGCCTGGACATTCTCCTTCAGGATTTTTTGGTAGACAGCAGAATTCATGGTTCCATTTACCACAGCAAGTCTTCCAGGTCCTGAAGCAGCAAAACAGCCCCAGACCATCACACTACCACCACCATATTTTACTGTTGGTATGACATTCCTTTTCTGAAATACTGTGTTACTTTTACGTCGAATGTAATGGGACACACACCTTCCAAAAAGTTCAACTTTTGTGTCGTCAGTCCACAGAGTATTTTCCCAAAAGTCTTGGGGATCATCAAGATGTTTTCTGGCAAAAGTGAGACAAGCCTTTATGTTCGTTTTGCTCAGCAGTGGTTTTCGTCTTGGAACTCTGCCATGCAGGCCATTTTTGCCCAGTGTTTTTCTTATGGTGGAGTCATGAACACTGACCTTAACTGAGGCAAGTGAGGTCTGTAGTTCTTTGGATGTTGTTGTGGGGTCTTTCGTGACCTCTTGGATGAGTCGTCGCTGCGGCCGGCCACTCCTGGGAAGGTTCACCACTGTTCCATTTTTTCACCATTTGTAGATAATGGCTGTCACTGTGGTTCACTGGAGTCCCAAAGCTTTAGAAATGGCTTTACAACCTTTTCCAGACTGACAGATATCAATTACTTTGTTTTTCCATTTGTTCCTGAATTTCTTTGGATCGCAGCATGATGTCTAACTTTTGAGGATCTTTTAGTGTACTTGACTTTGTCAGGCAGGTCCTATTTAAGTGATTTCTTGATTGAGAACAGGTGTGGCAGTAATCAGGCCTGGGTGTGGCTAGAGAAATTGAACTCAGCTTTCCAAATATGTGATAAACCACAGTTAATTTATGTTTTAACGGGGGGGGGGGGGGTGTCACTTTTTCACACAGGGCCATGTAAGTTTGGATTTTTTTTCCCCTTAATAATAAACACCTTCATTTAAAAATGGCATTTTGTGTTTACTTGTGTTATCTTTGTCTAATATTTAAATTTGTTTGATGATCTGAAATATTTAAGTGCAACAAACATACAAAAAAAATGAAAAATCAGGAAGGGGGCAAACACTTTTTCACACCACTGTATATCAAGATTGTACTCAAGGTTTGGCTCAAAGGTCAGGAGATCTCAATGCTTGTATAGTTTTATGGAAATTGTTGCTTCTCCTAGGCCAGGGATGTCAAAGTCAAATACACAGAGGGCCAAAAAACCAAATCTGTTACAAGCCGAGGGCCGAAATGGTTGAATGTTTATTAAAACATATTGAAATGATTACAAATAGCCTTTTGAACCAAGACCTAACACAGTGTACTGTATATTATTTAATGACTGAATGAATAATCCAATATTTTTATGGCTCTGTCAATAATTTCAAGTGAAAACATTTTTTTAACAGGCTCACAGACAAAAACAAACTTTCTTCAAAGAAAAATTGCATGTCCTGTACATTAAATGAATAAAGAAATATTTTCTTATGGTTCTGTCAGTTATTTCAAGGGAAAACATTTTCAAAAGGCAAACAGCAAAAAAGTAAATGTCCTTCAAAAATAAAATGTTTCTTAATATCAAGATTAATGCAGAAATGAAATTGAAGGATTAAAAACTGAAAATGCAATATTGTGCTGCTCTGATCCTAGCAATTACTGCTTTCAAATAGTAAAATGCGAAAATAAAAAAAAAAAAAAAATCAAATCAGTTCCATTCTTTCTCATGGCTCCTATCTGCAATTTTCTCTGAGTCCATTAACTGAAAAATGAATATAAATAAATAAAATACAATAAGATAAAATACAAAATCTATGGCACACAGACAAAATAATACTTCCTTCAAAGAAAAATCACGTCTTGTAGAAACAAATGTAAAAATTTAACTGAATTAAAAACTAGAAAGACGTTAATGTTCTGTGATGCTCACTTGTCTGAGGCTAAGCCTGATACTTGGTAGTGTCTCATCTTTTGTACAAGTTCATTAATGTTCGGGGTCAGGCTCTGAGCTGAGGAAATCCTCAGGATTGAATGAAGGTGTTCATCAGTAAGACGGCTCCTGTGTGATGTTTTGTTTAGCTTCATCAAAGAGAACAGTTGTTCACACAGGTATGTGCTGCCAAACATAGACAGCGTCTGAGCAACTTCAATTCAATTCAATTCAATTCAACTTTATTTATATAGCGCCATTTCACAACAACAGTCATCTCATAGCACTATCAACTGTAGGGAGGACCCCCACAGTTGCAGAAAGACCCCAGCAATCAGGCGATCCCCTGTGAGCAAGCACTTGGCGACGGTGGAGAGGAAAAACTCCCTTTTAACAGGAAGAAACCTCCAGCAGAACCAGGCTCAGGGAGGGGCAGTCATCTGCTGCGACTGGCTGGGGGGTGAGGGGACAGAGAAGAAGAAAAGAACAGACATGTAGAGAGCAAACAGCACGATGGGGACTCAATCTATGGGAGAGAACAAACAAATGTTAATGACCAGCAAAAAAAAAAATATTTCATAGAGAGTGAGGAAAGGAGTGAGGCCCAGTGCATTACTGGAGGTCCCCCGGCTGACTAAACCTATTAGCAGCATAACTAAGGGAGGGTTCAGAAACACATGATCCCTCCCTAATTGTAGGCTATATCAAAAAGGTAGGTTTTAGCCCTATTCTTAAAAACAGAGATCGAGTCTGACTCCCGAATCCAGATTGGCAGCTGATTCCACAGGAGAGGAGCTTGATAACTGAAGGCTCTGCCTCCCATTGTACTTTTGGAGATTCTAGGTATTACAAGTAAACCTGCATTTTGGGAGCGTAGTGCTCTGTTAGGATGATACGGTAGTATCAGATCTTTTAAATAAAAAGGAGCCTGATTGTTTAGAGCTTTGTAAGTAAGAAGAAGGATTTTAAACTTAATTCTAAACTCTATGGGAAGCCAATGAAGGGAGGCCAGAACCGGAGAGATATGATCTCTCTTTCTAGTACCTGTTAAAACTCTTGCTGCAGCATTTTGGATCAGCTGAAGACTTTTTAAAGATGTTTTAGGACAGCCTGATAATAAAGAATTACAATAATCTAATCTCGAGCTAACAAAAGCGTGGATCAGCTTCTCAGCATCACTCTGAGACAAGATGCTCCTAATCTTGGCAATATTACGCAAATGATAGAAGGCAGTCTTAGAAACAAATTTAATATGTGAATTGAAGGACAAATCCTGATCAAAAATAACTCCAAGGTTCCTCACAGAGCTATTAAGAGAAAGAGTAACTGCATCCAAACTGAAAGTTTGATTTGGAAAGGAATTTCTAAGGTTTTTTGGACCAACAAGAATGACTTCAGTCTTATCTGAATTTAATAGCAGGAAATTACAAGTCATCCAAACTTTGATTTCCTTAAGACAGGCTTCTAACTTGGCTAATTGATTAGTATCATCTGGCTTCATTGACAGGTATAATTGTGTGTCATCTGCATAACAGTGAAAATGTATACAGTGCTTTCTAATAATGTTACCTAACGGAAGCATATATAAACTAAAAAGAGTAGGGCCAAGCACAGATCCCTGTGGAACTCCATGACTAAGCTTTGAGCTGAGAGAAAACTCATCATTTACATGAACAAACTGGAACCTATCAGATAAATAAGATTTAAACCACTGCAACGAAGTTCCATTAAGTCCAACATAGTGTTCTAATCTATCAAGTAGAATATTATGATCAATAGTATCAAAAGCTGCACTAAGGTCTAAAAGGACAAGTACAGAAACTAGTCCATTATCAGATGCAATGAGGAGGTCGTTAGTGACCTTCGCTAAGGCTGTTTCAGTGCTATGATGAATTCTAAACCCAGATTGAAACTCCTCAAATAAACCATTTCCCTGCAGGTGGTCAAATAATTGCGTAGCAACAACTCTTTCTAAGATTTTTGAAATGAAAGGGAGATTAGAGATTGGTCTATAGTTAGCTAAAGCTCCTGGATCTAGCGTTGGCTTTTTGAGTAAGGGTTTAATTACAGCCGTTTTAAAAGCCTGCGATACATGGCCTAAAGTTAATGAAGAATTGATTATATGAAGAATAAAGCTACCAATAAGTGGGAAGACTTCTTTAAATAACCTGGTAGGAATAGGGTCTAAAAGACAAGTTGAAGGTTTGGATGAGGAAACTATTTTGTCTAACTCACAAAGGTCGATTGGAGTAAACTCATCAAGACAGACATCAATAGAAGGAGTTGTAGTAGTTACAGTATTTAAGTTAACTGTGGGAAGAATCTGATTGATTTTATCTCTGATGGATGAAATTTTATTATTGAAAAAGTTCATAAAGTCCTGACTAGTAAGCTCTAAGGGGATGCTAGGATTGACAGAGTCCTGACTCTTTGTCAACCTGGCTACAGTACTGAAAAGAAACCTGGGATTATTCTTGTTCTCTTCTATTAATGCAGAGTAATAACTCGTTCTAGCTTTTCTAAGAGATTTTTTATAAATTAAAAGATGATTTCTCCAAGCTAAATAGATTTCATCTAAATTAGTAGAGCGCCATTTTCTTTCTAATTGACGAGTCTTCTGTTTTAAGCTACGAGTTTCTGTGTTGAACCAAGGAGTTAAAAATCTCTGATTAGACTTTTTCTTTTTTAAGGGGGCCACCAAGTCTAGAGCCTGATGCAGAGAAGCTGAAACACTATCCACCATGTTATCAAGTACAGAAGGAGCAAGCTGTCTATAGCTTATTTCCGTTGTGTTGACACATGGCATAGAGGAAACAATCTGCATAAATTTGGAAACAGCATCATCTGAGAGGCATCTACTGTGATAATATTTTTCTTTAGGAGCCAAATAGTCAGAAATAGTAAAATCAAAGGTTAACAGACAATGGTCTGACAGTACAGGGTTATGAGGAGACACTACAAGATTTTCTATTTCTATGCCATATGTCAGAACAAGGTCCAATGTATGGTGGAGGTAATGAGTAGAATTTCCTACTTTCTGAGAAAACCCAATCGAGTCTAATATTGAATTAAAAGCCACATTAAGGCAGTCACTATCTACATCCACATGTATATTAAAGTCCCCTACTATAATTATTCTATCAGATTTCAGCACTAAATCAGCTAAGAAATCAGGAAATTCGGATAAAAATTCTGAATAGGTTGATGGGGGACGATAAACTATGGCAAATAAAATTGGGTTTAACCTGGAATTGCTAAAGTGCCCAACACTGAGGACCAGGCCCTCAAAGGAATTATAACATGTTTTTTGCTTTACATTAACTAGTAATTTGGAATGGTAAATCGATGCTACTCCTCCTCCACGACCAGAACTTCTGGGATTTTGACAGTTTAAATAACCAGAGGGAGTTGATTCATTTAAACCAACATAATCCTCTTGTCCTAACCAAGTCTCTGTAAGAGAAATTAAATCAATCTGATGATCAATTAACAGATCATGGACTAACAGAGACTTGGGAGTTAGAGACCTAATATTTAATAAACCACATTTAATTTTTAAATTATGAGGATAAACTTATATAAACTTATTATAAACTTGAATGCGCAGCTGAGGCATTGTGTCGGGGATGAAACGTGCAAACTCAGCAGCACCCACACTCTCATACTTTTCCCTCAGTGTGTCATTGCACTGGAGCTCAATCAACTCCATTTGTAGGTTTGGTGGTGCGCTTTCCACGTCAACTCCAAAAGGATTGGAGAGCAGTTCAAACCTGCTTTTTTGGGCTTCTAAGTCAGCAAATAGGCGCCGAAAGTTGGCGGCGAGTATGTTGAGTTTATCAGCAAACTGTGCACTCGGAAACACAGCGGTAGACCGCTTCTCTTTCATGATCTTACAGCTGGAAAAGTGGCTCAAGGTTTCTTTCCGCATCTGCGTCTCCCACAGACTCAGCTTGGTTTTAAACGCCTTCACCGTACTGTACATATCAGAGATGACACGCCCCCGTCCCTGCAGCTGCAGGTTCAACACATTCAAATGGCTTGTGATGTCGCACAGAAACGCCATTTCACACATAAATGTTTCATCTCGGAGCTCTGTTGTGTCTTTTCCTTTGCTTTCCATGAACAGACAGATCTCCTCACGCAGCTCGAAACATCTTTGCAGCACCTTTCCCTGGCTTAGCCATCGCACATCTGTGATAGGGCACGTCACCATACTCTGTGTCTAACTCGCCCAGAAATGCCTTGAACTGGCGGTGATTTAAACCTTTGGCTCTGATGAAGTTAACTGCATGCGTTATGACGCTCATTACATGCTCCATTTTCAAGGCTTTACCACACAACGACTCCTGGTGTATTATGCAGTGATAAGCTGTCAGCTCACCTGAGACCTTTTCGTCCCACATCCTCTCACGCATTCTTGCCACCAATCCACTCCTGTGTCCACACATCGCAGGTGCTCCATCTGTTGTCAATCCCACGAGTTTTTCCCAAGGCAGCCCCATCTCATTTACACATCTGGATACCTCCTGATACAGATCTTTTCCTGTAATAATGAAGCCGAGGCCCGCTCGCAGCACTGCAGTGAGTTCGCGGGCTATTGTTGCATTGTGGGAAATGAAGTACTGATGCATTCAAAACGCCAGCAGGTGGCTGCGGCCTGCGGGCCGGTACTAATACTAATCAAATATCATTCTGGGGGCCATAGATAATTTATTCGCGGGCCGGATTCGGCCCGTGGGCCTTGACTTTGACACATGTGTCCTAGGCAATTGCCCTGATTCTCAATAAACTCACACACAGTAATCCTCAGGTTTGTCTGTAATCCAGGTTGAATGCAAAGTCAAGGTCATCGTCAAAGTTCAGGAGATCCTAGGCATTTATGATTTCAGGAAAATCCTGACTGCTTCCAAGCAACTGCCCCGATGTTCAGACAACTCATGCACAATGATCCTCAAATGGGTCTGCATCTATGCTGTGCTTAAGGTCAAGGTCAAAGATCAGGAGATCCGAGGAGTGTTGGGGTGATTTTACTGGGCAGTTTGGCAGCACGTTCTTGGGTCAAACTGCTCTTGGTATGTTCATGTTGTAATATTCAAAATTTAATGAGACTTGGGACAAAATTCTGTAGAAATCTGTTTTCTGTAACTCTTTTTTTTGCAAGAAGTTCCTCTTGCTAAAAGCAAATGGAAAACTAAGAGTATAATTCCAAGTTGTTCATCTTATTCATCTGTTTGAATCTTCACATGTGAATGCAGGTTCGTTGATCGGTGAAGTTGGTCAGTGGAATGATTAATTTTCCACTGACCAACTTTAAAAATATACAGGATAACAAAAGCCACATTATAAAGATGCTTTTTTTCATCTACAGCTCTGGAAACATTTAAGAGACCAAAGAGGCCACTGAAAAATTATCATCTTGTTTTAATATTTATACATATGTTTTTGAGTAAAATGAACAATTTTGTTGTATTGTCTAACCCAGTGTTTTTCAACCTTTTTTAAGCCACGGCACATTTTTTACATTGACAAAATTCTGGGGCACACCACCAACCAGAATGACACAAAATGACACTCTATAGCCTAACACAGTAAAAATAATAAAATATAGTTAGCAATACAGTTTCTAAATGTATTTATACTCACTCAGTGTGAACCCTGGGCCTGTTTAGATGAACACAAAGCTGATATCCTGGCAGGAATGGAAGAAAGACGCACACGGAGCTCTTCCTCAACAGCTCTCAGTCTCTCTCTGTTTTTTGTTTTTATCACAGTCAAGCTTGAAAAGCTCAGCTCACACAGATATGTCGTGGGAAATGGGAGCGATGTTGAAATAGCTTTGTTGGCCAGAATGGGGAACTCCTTGGCAGCAGTCAACCAAAAACTGTCCAAAGGAAGATCAGCAAAGTTTAGCTTTAAACCATGATCTTGTTTCAGTTCAATGAGTTCCTCTTGCTCCTGTAAAATCATGTCGTTTCCAACAACTGATGCTGAGCTGTATGGGTTCCTAACCCAGTCAAGGCATTGTGTGAAGTCTGAAGAGAAATAAAATAACAACTTCTCCTCAAGAGCTTTCAAATGTGTGCCAATCACCTGGCACAGTGCAGCAGTGTTAACATCATGCCGTTTCTCGGTGAGTGGGAACATCTCAAGGTTGCCACGCTGCACATGTTATTGTTTATTTATAAATTTTACCGTTTCCATGGATCCTGAAAAAGCTGATCTGATTAGGACGTGCGTTTTCATGTGTCACAGGTTTGAACGGAATAAATCATTTTGACATGAGCAGGTCGACATTTCGACATTCAAAAAATAGTAGAAGAAGAAGCAACTTCCGGTGTTAGCGAGCCCCGCTTTGTGTCGAAATTGACCTGTATCGTGTTATTCATACTGTACTTTTGCTTCTGCTAGTCTCCGTAATGAAGCTACAAGTACATATTTCTGCATATGACGAAAAGAGGGAGACAGCAGGACGATACAGACCAGTTTTGTTTTACTCCCGCTATGTTTTCCGCTAGCTTCTGCTAAGGCGGAAATATGTCACGTCGACGTGCGGCTGGTGTACAGACATGCGCAGTAAACATATATTCTGCCCTGTGTTTGGAATAAGTGTTTTCATGCGCACCATTCGGGTTAACAATCGGCATAATCCACCCCTCTCAATCAGAATGAAATTTTGATCCGAATGAGCGTGATCGGGTTAGAATATTCAGATTGCCATGTTTACATGAAGCATTTTATTCCGATCAGGCTTTTAATCCGGTTACTTGTGTCCATGTAAACATAGCCACTCACTCGAGTAATTAAGTTAAATTGGATAATTTCCCACGGCACACCTAATGATCTCTCACGGCACACTAGTGTGCCGTGGCACATAGGTTGAAAATCACTGGTCTAACCTAAATTAACATCTCTACATGTATGGCAGCCATTTAATTTAAGTATCTGTTGAATTTCAACGCAAGGATGCTTCAGTCTGCTTAATGAGGTACCGATTAGGTGATCATAGTGAGACATACGAAAGCTATGAATAAAAATCAGTTATTCCGCACATAGAGATTCCTGGGTTCTTCTTAAGTGAAAACTTAAGTATTGTAGTGTTCAAAAATGAACATAAACTTTTTTTCTTTGAGTTATCTAATCTAAAAACACATTGAAAATCTTTGCTTTGGCCAGTTGTCATTTTCTGTAAATGACTATATTTTAACTTGGAATTTGATTTGAGTCATTTTCAGTAGAAAAGATTTTGCAGTGGTCTCTTATGTTTTATCCAGAGGTGTATATGTACTGGTAAAATGGTGGAGAATCATACATAAACATCGTTCAAGTTTCAGGCCATGAAACTGCCAGTCACACCATGTCTGTCCAAGACAGAAGCACATGTCAACAGCAGGAAATCATTTCAGTACGACAAAACTTTGGAATTTCATTAGTCTACAGCATGATTTGGATGCTGCTGTCGGGCAGATTCCAGGATTAACTTGGACCACTTGTTAGAAAAGACATTTGTTTTATTAGTGAACTGTAATTGCTTTTTGCTTTTTGAAATGAACCCTAATAAGGTGTTAAAATAGGATTGGAATCTTGACATCATATTGTTCACAGTAGGTAAAACGTTTTCAAATCTCCCTCATACTGTATGCATACAGATCTTTTTTATTCAGGTTTCTCTGCAAGACTGCCCATTTCAATGAATAGCAAGTTTCCCTTAAAAAGATTTCTTTTGTTAAAATAAAGAGGAACAACTAATTATTCAGGCAATAGCAAGGTACCTGTGCTACTTGGCAGGCATGCTAAATTGCCTTTCGGGAGAGCCAAGCGTTCTCCATGGAACACCATGTTTAAGCATTCAAGGTGACCTGAGCTGCAGGCTCATTTGAACCGTTTTCCCTTTGCCATTAAACTTTCTTTTTTTCTCCTTACGTGGGACTGCAGGGCGTTTGACCGGATGAAAGCTGGACAGGTAAACTGGCAGTGTATGGCCATGGAAACAACACATCCTTTAACAAGTGGAATGGTGTGGAATCTCTGAGCAACACTGCATTCATTTCTTTAGGATACAAACAAGAAAATCATCTCTGTCAAGTTGGCAACAGGTTAAAGAAACAAGAGCACATCTGTGAAGTAGGGAACACACACAGAAGCTGATTGTAGCAGAATGTGAGTGGAATAGGGATTAAAATCTTTCCCTCCATCAACATGTGTTTCCTCAGCTCTTTCACATGGAGATTAAGCCATTTTCCATAGCTGTGCCTCCGCAGAAGAACAAATGGGTTAACCAATGAGACATAAAAGAAATCGTAATTGCTATTCGTCGCAGGATAGCAAATGGCTTTGGTGTTTGTTTGGTTCATTGCACAGTGCGTGCCTTCTGTGCGAGGGCCGACGTGCATGTTGAATTAAGTCAACACTGAGATGAGACGGCGAAATAAGTGCGAGCGGTGGTCCTGTGTGAATGACTGCCTTGTTAATCTCATTCTGTATGGAGGAAAAGATTGAATTCAGACTACAGGTTGATGCTGGGTTCTTTGTTTTAAGAGAGCAGTGCATATCTTAAGTACAAGGCAAAGAAAATTTGTATTTTCTACTAATAACATAAAAGAATTGTCCGTCTGGTGAGAATGTGGATGAGAGGAGGTGTTTTCTTTTTTCATGGTGACTTATGTAAAGGTTTTGCACATTCATTTTGTTTACATGCTGCTAAGATGGGTTCCCACTGTCTAATACAAAGGAGGCATGCCGGAATTTATTTGTGCAGGAACAAAAGTTAAAGCATGTGTATCTCCTGTCTTAGTGGTTTATTTTTTGCATGAAAACAAAATATGTGTGCTGGCTTTAGCTGTAAGAGGGATTTAAAGAAAATCCCACTCCTGGTAGGTGTGGCTTTGTGAATCTGGTGATGCAATATGCAGCGGTTCTTAAATGCTGTATGGAGCTGTGGAGCTGCTGAAGGATTGCTGGCCGGACCCAAAAGAAATGATAGACAGGATGAGGGGGATTTGCAAGGTGACAGCGGGTCACTTGCAGCCACATTCATTGTTTTAAGCTTAAAATCACTTTGCTAGCCGCACATTCACAGTCCAGAGTAGTTTTGGATTATGGGTGAGGCTTATTGCTCAAAATCACTTTTTTTTTTTTTTAAAGACTCTCTTTTTCAGTAAATTATGTGCATGGATCTATGTGACATTTTCTATGAAAAATGGAAAAAAAAATTTGGTGCATATCACATCACTTATTCATCTTTTAAATGTTTTTTTTAATCTTTTGAATGCATTACCATGGAGAGATGCATTCAGAATTTCGTTATGCTTTGGTATGATGACAATAAAGGAATTCTATTCTATTCTATTCTATTTTACAATCTGACATATCAGTTCTTCCTGACAAGAAACCATGGATTTTACACGTACGCACATGTGAAAAAAACCCATAGAAAGTCATGTGCGGATAACATGCAAACATAGGATCACGTGGACCAGATGAAAATGTTCCATAAAAGCACAAAAAGTAATGAAATGACAAGCATTTTATGCATAGGCCTACAATGAGGAAATGGCTAATTTTAGTGGTGAACAGTAAAAATGACAAATTTGACTCTTTTTCCTCAAAAATGAAACCCTAACATCACAGAATGCATGACTATATTTTATAACAGCTATGAGATCAAAAAGTGTATTTTTAATGGGACTTAATAGGGAAATGAATGGAACTTAATGTTTATTAAATTTTAAATTTGATGATATACAAAAACTAATAACGCATCAAAGTCAATATTTGGTGATTCTTTGACATTTCCAAGACTAATTTAAAAAAAAAAAAATCCCAGCCCCCCAGCATTTGTTAGTTATCTCATTTGTTGTTAGTTATATGGAAACTAACTCATTTTTGTGTTTTTTCTTAAAATATTAGCATCATGTCATCACACTGGCATTTAAATGGTTAAAACCCTGCTAATTATTCAGTGTTTGATAGTTTTGATCAGAACTGAAAAAGATCAAAAGATTTAACCCAAAAAGCAGAAAAAAATATTAATCTATTGTATTGGACATTTTTGTCTCAAGAGGGTAGTACATTTTAAATCTAATGCTACACAAAAACTAATAATGCATCAAAGTCAGTATTTTGGATAATCTATTACATATCTAAGATTGATTTAAAAAAAAAAATCCCCCACCCTCCCAATATTTGTTTTATGGGGAAAAAAACTGAGTTTTTTTTTTTCCCAAAAAATAACAGTGACATCAAGTAATCAAACTGGCATTTAAAGGGTTCTTTTTTTTAATGACTGGATGTTTGGTAGTTTTGAGCAGGGCTGAAGTTGTTTGAGATTTATGCAGAAAAAAGCTGAAAAAATATTGGTCTGTAAAATTTTTCATAGCAGTTTTTTGGAAGAGAGAGGCTTTGTTACAAAAAAAATGTACCATATGCACTAGGGATAAGCCGATCTGATCCGCCGTATCGATATTGGGTTCGATCCAGGCAAAATGGCTGGATCAGTATCGGTAAGGAGTAAAAGTAATTTACTGATCCGATACATTAATATTAAAATGAAGGCACGATCCTGTTCTCAGCCGTGCTGCGTGAAGCTTCTACATGCACAGACAAGTGTGACATCACTGGAGCCTGTCTGTGGGACTCGTCTCGGTATGTTGCTGTGTGGTACTAGTGCTTATAATTTTATACCACCAACTTGATAAAACACTGGCAAAAGTATCACGGCAAAGGAGTATGCTAAATTCTGTCAAGAACTGAGCAGAAGGATGTGTGTCGCGTAGCAGCAGCTGCTGCTTTTTCAGCTCAGGAGGCTGGACACTAAAAGTAAAACCTAAAAATAACAAAAGTGAAAGTAAAAACCAGACTGGAGTGTTCTTTTCAGGGGAGAGTTAACAGTTGATAAGAGGTAGGTGACAGAAACATAATTAGATTTTTTTTGTTGTATTTTGTGTACTTTATTAATGCCAGAGGGTGCAAGGCTACATGAACAAGAAATGGAACAGGAATGACTTCAAAATAAGAGCAAACCTAAAATCTAAGCATGAACAGAGAATAATATCGTAAACACTACTAAATAAACCAAGGACCAGGAGAATACTTATAATAAATGTCAAAAATACAACTTAAAGGGTTGGTTCCTTTATTTTCAGATCTACAGCATTTTTTACCTCATGCATAAAGTTGCACTTTGAATTTCATCTGAATATTTACTTAAATACTCAGCTTCAGAGTTTTGGATCAACTTGCACTTAAAACTTCAGAATGCATGTTTACATAGTGCTGGCCAGTGAAATGCTGCCATTGTTATAAAGTTTAAAATAAAAACGCAGCAGCATTGCTAAACTGAGTCAAATCTGTAATATATTGTTTGACTCTTAGATTTATGTTTTTATATGTGTACAGAATGCAACCCATCATTAACAAAGTATGTTCTGTGCTTTTGTTGTTTTAAATAAGAGAGATGGTATTGGATTTGGATCGGTATCAGCCGATACTCAAAGTCACAGTATCGGACTTGAAAAAGTGGTATCGGCTCATCCCTAATATGGAATAACGCAGCCAAAATGATGAGCAGATGAAGAGGAAGAATAAGCCCAAATGGACAAAAATGTCCATAGTGGTGCCTGAGGGTTAAAAAATCTGAAATGATTTGTTAACGGGACACAGCATGTATTTTAAAACTTTTTTTTCCTCACAAATTATGGTTTTGATTTTCTCCTTCAGTGCAGTGCACATTATGGGCCTGACTTACTAATGGTTTGTGCATATTAAAGGTTAAAAATACAAAGCATGTGCAAAAAAATTGAGCAAACTCAATAACTAAGGCTGTGCGATGAGGACTGGATACTTGGAATGAGCCAAACAGAGGACAGCATTTCCTCTTTGGTTTGTGTGGGTCTGTCTGTTTAATGCAGTTAAAATAACTGTAGTGTCTTTAAAATGCTAAGACATGTAGTGGGACTGTATAAATTAGGAAATTGCAACTAAAATTTCATACTCTAGCTCTTTCACCCTTTTGATACCATTTGAAGGAAAAAAAAAACATGCCGGACCAAGAAATATAAACGGAACTCAAGCGCATTAATGGCTGCCAGCCAGCCAGTTTATGGTGGAAGGACAGCCCTGGATGGAGTGAGGTCTGAGGCCCATTAACCCCTTGCACTCTGGTCAATTTCCCTAAAAACGCCTAAAAATAACGTACCCAAAGTAATTCAAAAGCTGTTCTTCAACCCTTTGCAGCATCTTCATGGGGTTGGTCTCATTTAAAAGAAAACACTTTGAATTTTTTGGCAAAACAGTCATAATCTCTCTAAGTGCTCCAGCCACTGAGTAACAGTCATCTAAACATACTGAACTTGAAGAAAATAAAGTTCGCCTGGGTGTTTTTTTTGGATACAAATGCTTGCAAATAACACACAGCTGTCAGATACGGGCTAGAAAATGCAACAGAAATATAGAACCAAGTGTTAAGATAAGATAAGATAAGATAAGCCTTTATTAGTCCCACAACGGGGAAATTCCAGGATTGCAACAGCACAGGGATAGCAACACTCAGAGCAACAATCAGAAGGCAAGAAAAAAAGCAAGCAAGCAAGAGCAGCTAATATACATATGTACATATTACTATAAAATATATATATACACACACACACACACACACACAGACACACAGTGCAGAGCATTGTAGCTGGATGGAATAAATATATGAATATATGAACACACAGTGCAGAGCATTGTAGCTAGATGGAATAAATATGTAGATATATAAACACCCACAGTACGGAGCATTGCAGCTAGGTGGAATAAATATGTAAATACTGTATATAAACACACACAGTGCAGAGCATTGTTGCTAGATGGGATGAAACAGCACAACCGTCTACTTAGTTATCCTACATGGTATGATTATGTGCCCATACATATTCTCACCCTCCATAGCGACCGGTATTTTCCTAGCTGTATGCCGGAGGGGACCATTGTGTAAGTCTATTGCGTCTTTTGCATTCAATACTATTAGGTTGTCACGTTTTTTTGCTATCTCTGCGAGCAGCCCTGCTTAGGTTGTACAGTCTGACAGCCGTTGGTAGGAAGGACCTGTGAAACCTCTCGGTTGTGCACCTGGGATGATGTAGTCTGCTGCTAAATGAGCTCCTCAGTGCATTCAGTATGTCCTGCATAGGGTGGAACTCGGACTCCAGCAGAGATGATAGTTCAGCCACCATCCTTCTCTCTCCTATCTCCTCCACTGGGTCAAGGCGCTGCCCCAGGACAGAGCTAGCTTTCTTGATCAGTTTGTTCAGTCTCTTCCTATCGGCTGCTGTAATGCCACTGCCCCAGCAGACCACTCCAAAAGTGATGACTGATGCCACCACCGTGTCTTAGAATGTCTTCAGCAGCGCCTCTTGTACACCAAAAGACCTGAGTCTCCTCAGTAGGAACAGCCTGCGCTGTCCCTTCTTGTAGAGTGCGTCAGTATTGTGTGACCAGTCTAGTTTATTGTTCAGATGAACACCCAGGTACTTATAAGATGTCACCATCGCAATGTCTGTTCCCTGTATATTTACTGGTGCTGTGAGGGGTTGTCCATGCCTGCGGCAGTCCACCACCAGCTCCTTAGTTTTCCTCGCGTTGATCTGGAGGCAGTTCCGATGGCACCAGTCCACGAAGTCCTGGATAAGTCCTCTGTACTCAGCTTCATCTCCATTGGAGATGAGGCCAACGATCGCAGAGTCATCAGAGAACTTCTGTAGATGGCAGTGTGTTGTGTTGTGTGAGAAGTCCGCAGTATAAAGAGTGAACAGGAAGGGAGCCAACACCGTTCCCTGGGGGGCCCCCGTGCTACCGATGATCGTGTCGGACACACAGTCCCGGGTTCTCACAAACTGAGGCCGGTTCGTGAGGTAGTCCAGGATCCATGATGACAGGTGCTGGTCCACCCCTGCGCGCAGCAGCTTGTCCTTCAGGATCATCGGTTGGATGGTGTTGAAAGCACTGGAGAAGTC
This sequence comes from Pholidichthys leucotaenia, assembly GCA_020510985.1. NCBI lineage: Eukaryota > Metazoa > Chordata > Actinopteri > Cichliformes > Pholidichthyidae > Pholidichthys > Pholidichthys leucotaenia. The sequence continues at coordinate 302,785,788 of CM035846.1, forward strand.
AAAGAACATGATCCTCACCACATTCCCGGGCTTCTCCAGGTGGGACAGAGAACGGTGAAGGAGGAAGATCACCGCATCCTCCACCCCAATGCCATGCTGGTAGGCGAACTGGACTGGATCCATCGCTGGTCCCACCAGGGTGCGGAGGTGAGCAAGGAGCAGTCTCTCCAGGGTCTTCATCAAGTGGGACGTCAAGGCCACCGGTCTGTAGCTGTTCAGGTCTTTGGGGTGGGAAGTTTTTGGTACAGGTACCACACAAGATGTTTTCCACAGCTGTGGTACCCTCCCCAGCTTCAGGCTCAGGTTGAAGATGTACGTCACAATCCCACACAGCTGGTCTGCACAGGACTTGAGGAGCTTTGCGCTGATGCCGTCCGGTCCCGACGCCTTCCTCGCCTTGATCTTCCTCAGCTCCGTCCTCACCTGGGTCCTGATCAGGGTCAGGATGGGGGGCTGTGTGTTGGGAGTGGGGAGTGGGCAGCAGGACTTGATGTCTTTAGAGGCAGCAGTGGTTGTTGTGCAGTCAGGGGGGAGGGTGGTTGGTCAAACCTATTGAAAAACAGATTCAGATTGTTCGCCCACTCCCTGCCCCCCGTGGCCTGGGGGGAGGTATTCTGGAGCCCAGAGATGGTTTTAAGGTTTCTCCAGACCCCGCTGATGTCACTCTGTTGCAGCTTGTCCTCCATCTTCTTCCTGAAGCTGTCCTTGCCTTCTCTGATCTTTCTCCTCAGCTCCCTCTGTACGGACTTCAGCATCTCCCTATTCCCCGACCTGAAGATCCTCTTCTTCTCTCTCAGAAGTGTTTTTATCTCAGGGTTGATCCAGGGTTTGTTGTTTGAGCAACACCATATGGTCTTGGTGGGAACGGATTTGTCCACACAGAAGCTGATGTAGTCCGTGAAGGTGTGAATGAGGCCATCGATGTCCTCACCATGTGGATCGCAGAGCTGCTTCCAGGCGGTGGCTTCAAAACAGCCCTTTAGAGCGTCCATTGCCTCCTCAGACCATAACTTCACTGTGCGCATGGCCGGAGGTTGTCTGTGCACTAGGGGTTTGTACACCGGCCGGAGATGAACCAAGTTGTGATCCGATCTCCCGAGTGGAAGGCGTTGTGATGAGGTGTACGCCTCCTTAGTGTTTGCGTAGAATAAGTCCAGTGTTTTATTGTCTCTAGTGTGGCATGTGCATGTTCTCCCCGTGTTGCGTGGGTTTACTCCGGGATTTCTCCGGTTTCCTCCCACATGCCAAAGACATGCATGTTAGGTTAATTGGCTGTTCTAAATTGTCCCTAGATATCTGTTTCCTATAGGCCCTTAGAATAGAGGGTTAGTATTAATGAAAGCGCTTTGAGTGGTCTTTGTGACTAGAAAAGCGCTATATAAGTGCAGGTTAGTTAGTTAGTTAGTTAGTTAGTTAGTTGTAATTTACCAATCGGTCAAAAGTCATTTTGATTACTATTTTCAGTAATAAAGAATAATTTAGCTTATAACACTTACCTGTCCACAACAGCAGTGTCGCTGGTGAACATCTGTTCCTCATTGTCAGACGAACATGACGCTGGTCCGCTTGTTACGACTCGTGGTTCTGGTCACGCGACCCGGTCAAACCATGATTCCATTATTGCGGTTTTGTGCTTCCATGATTGTGGTTTTGGTGAACGATTTTTCAAAACAAATAAGAACAGTAGTAATAAAAAGACTGGCGAACGCTACCGTTACACACAGCGGCTTACACAAAACAGATTTTACGCACGGGACACACGCTTTCAATCGTCGAACTTCTCTGCTTCAATTGGCTCGTTGTATTCGCAGCCGTTGGTAGGCGGGTCCTTCTTGCTAGGTTTTCAGTCATTGGTTCTTCAAGGTTTCAGAAACCCAATTCAAGGCTCTTATTAGTCGAATGAGAGGTCAATCAAATCTAAACCAATCAAAGCACTCCATTGGCTTTCTGTTCGCGGCTGTGTCTGTAGTGGAAGAACGGAAATGCAGCTTTTTTTTTTCTGTGCGCACTAGGACGCAGAGACGTGACCGCCCGCGGTATCCCGGAGTGCAAGAGGTTAAACTGGGCGAAGTGCTCAGTGAAGGCAGGCAAGCATGAGAAACCACACCGTGCTCTGCACCGCAAGGAGACACAGAAAACGGTCACGATCGCCGCTGGTGTCCGGAGAACCACAACCGGGAAAGGGCGGCCACATTCCACCTTTGATTATCAGGGTCCCCGCCTGCTCCATGCCACGGCATGGCACACTGCACCACCACACTCCACAAACCAGAGGTCCGCACATGGTGAAAGCAAAAGCCAGGGAATTACCACCAGACAGTGGTAGGGTTGTTTCCAGTTTTTATTGCAAGTCTGATATTCATATGTTATAAACTCTGTGTATTTTTGACTAAAGGACTATGTTAGTTTATTTTATTTCACCTTCATATTTGCTTCTTTGTGCTTACTCACTTTGCTGCGCTGCCTGTGTGTGAAGCAGCATTGTGTACCTGCATTGTGCGACACCTGTGGTCATGAGTACTCCATTCCAAACAGCTGTGCGACCGCTGCTACCACCTTGGCCTTGCTGCCACTGAAGCTCGAAGAGTGCTCTCGTTGCCAGTGTGTGGGCGTGCCCATTACCGGTGCAATTATGTGCACTAATGTTCTGCTAACTGCCACTGAAAGTCGCTGCACACACCCAGATGCTCCCACAGCAGGACAGCCTGGTGACATGGGTGTAGATCAAGAGGATCCAGGGGAGGACAATTTTTTTTCTTTAGAATTTCCAGCTTTTCTCATAAATTTGCCACTTTTTCCCCATAAATCTGCTATTTTTGTATCTTAAATCAGCAATTTCTTTTTTTGTACATTTTTAACATTTTTCTAGTAGATATGTGATATTTTTTCTTGCAAAGTTACATATTTTTTCTCAAGAATTTGCAACTTTTTTCTAGTAACCTTGACTGTAAATTTGCAGCTGTTCCTTGTAAATTTGCAATTTTCTTTCTCATAAATTTATGACTTTTTTTCTTGTAAATTTGCAGCTTTTTCATATAAGTGTACATTTGCACATTCTTTCTCATAAATTTGTGACCGACAACAATAATACTTATAGTGTTGCCTCAATATTTAATCTGAATAAAATGTTCGGTTTATTGTCCCTCCCAACATAAAAATGAACTTGTGGAGAAAGGAAGCAGGCGAGGCAATGAGCTGGATGACACGGAAACCTTATTCTTTCTCCAACATAACGTACAGCAAAAGAGATCCCAGGTCTCTGTGCATTCCTCTTTTATATCTTTAATACCATGCATTGAGACCAGGAACTTCTGACCATCATACATTGTGTTTAGAACAAAGCCTGTGTGGCACATGACATAACACCAGCGCCGCTTCTTCACACCCTTCTTCTTCCAGCGACTCCGGCATTTACTCCTCTCCCCAGGGGGGGTGCATAGTCCTTACTGTCTCGTCTGATACCCCCCAAGTGACACCTCCTCTTTTGGTCCATTGTTCCCCCTGTCTTCTCTCTGGGTGGAGAAGTCTCACACCATGCCCCCACACAGCCCCCCCCCAAACACCCAGAAAGGGCACTACCCTCCCCCACCCTGTCCTTTGAGCTTGAGCCGGTGCCCATAGCGGCTGTAGCGGGGGGTCGCCGATCCAGTCGAACCGCCCTGCTGGCGGGGTGTACAGGAGGGCACGTCAGCCTGTGGAGAGAAAAAGGAAGGGGGTGAAAACGCATCAGCTTCTCGAGTGCAGGTCCCTTTCGAGGGATCACCAACTTACGTCCGCGCCGGGGAGCTTGGGCCAACACTGCTTGCTCGTCTGCCAACACAAAAGCGGGCTTCAGCCTGTCGATGCAGATGGTCTTCCTACGTCCCCCCAAGTCTAACACAAAATGCTTTGCCCCAGGTTCCAACACCCTGAACGGTCCATTGTATGGTTGGCGCAGCAGGATCTGGTGCGCATCGTGCCTGACAAAAACAAAACTGGCGTTGTACAAGTTTTTTGGGATGAATGTGCGGGGAAAACACTGGTGGGCTGGGCCTGGTACGCTCACAGCCTCCGTACTGTGCAAAAATTACGTGGGCAGATCAGCTTCGGATGCGGGGTTTTCCGGCAAAAACTCTCCGGGGTCCACAGCGACTGAGAAAAAATGAGTTCTGGTGGGGATACTGCGAAATCCTCCTTAGGTGCGGAGCACAACCCTAAAAGAACCCAGGACAGGCGGTCGACCCAATTTGCATCCGTGAGCGAAGCTCTGAGCGCTGCTTTAAGCGAACTATGAAAACGCTCACATAACCCATTAGCCTGGGGGTTATATGCAGCAGGCTCTGGGCCATCGCAGACCAGAGTTTCGAAGTGAATTGTGGACCCCTGTTGGAAGTGATGTCTGACGGGGATCCGAACCGAACCATGCAACCCAAGTCAATAAAAAAGCACGAGCCACTTCTGCGGACGTGGGAGAAGCCAGCGGGACCACTTGAGGCCAGCACATGGTGCGGCCCATGATTGCTAAGAGGTGCATGAAACCTTGCAACGGCGGGAGGGGTCCCACCAAATCCACGTGAACGTGGTCGAACCTCCTGGCTGGGATTTGGAACGACTCGAGGGGGGCTCTGGTGTGCTTGTGCACTTTGGACCGCTGACACGTGACGCAAACTGCAGCCCACGTTTTCACATCCTTGCGCAATCGCGGCCAGACGAATTTTGCCTCCACTAGCTTCACCGAAGCGCATGCTTCCGGATGCGAAAGGGAGTGGACCGACTCAAAAACGCGACGGCACCAAGAGCTCAGAACCACCGGGAGCGGGTGGCCGGCGGAGACGTTGCAGAGCAAGGGAGGGTACCCTTCTTGCAGTACCCTGCTCTCTAGCCTTAACCCAGTAGGCGCAGACTGGAGTGCGCAAACGTCTGTGTCCCTGGCTTGCTCCACGGCCATGGCAGGGAAATCTATTCCCATGTAGACTGGGAAGACTAACGCGCATGACAAACAATCAACCACGACATTGAGCTTACCGGCACCGAAGCACGCACTCCCGGATGTGAAAGGGAGTGGACCGACTCAAAAACGTGATGGCACCAAGAGCTCGGAACCACCGGGGGCGAGTGGCCAGTGGAGATGTCGCAGAGCAAGGGAGGGCATCCTTCTTGCAGCACCCTGCTCTCCAGCCTTAACCCAGTAGGTGCAGACTGGAACTCGCAAATGTCTGCGTCCCCGGCTTGCTCCACAGCCATGGCAGGGAAATCTATTCCCATGTAGACCGGGAAGATTAACGCACGTGACAAACAATCGACCACGTCGTTGAGCTTACCGGCAACGTGTTGAATGTCCGTAGTAAACTCCGAAATCGCGGCCAAATGCCGTTGCTGCTTGGCCGACCATGGTTCCGAGACCTTGGACATCGTGTACGTCAGCGGCTTATGGTCCATGAATGCGGTGAACTTGTGCCCCTCTAGCCAAAACTGGAAATTGTGCATCGCCAGGTGGAGAGCCAGCAATTCTCTATTGAACGTGCAGTATTTGCGTTTGCTGTTGCGCAGAGTTTGGCTGAAAAATGCAAGCGGCTGCCATGAACCTGACATGTACTGCTCCACCACTGCCCCTATGGCAACATTAGACGCGTCCGTAGTGAGTGCTATCCGTGCAGACGGCTCCGGGTGGGCTAGCAACGTGGCATCTGCCAGCGCTGTTTTGGTGTTTGTAAAAGCCTGGACTCATTCAGTAGTCCAGTCGATGGTTTTTGCTGGCTTTTTTTTTGTAAGCGCGGCATACAACGGCTGCATCAGCCGAGCTGCCCGGCGAAGGAAATGGTTATAAAAATGAACCATTCCCATAAACTCCTGTATTGCTCTCACGGTCTGCGGATGTGGAAAGTCCGACACAGTGCGCACCTCTTCCGGTAACGGAATTTCGCCCTCCGGTGAAATGCGGTGGCCCAAAAAATCAATCTCTGGCAGACCAAACTGGCACTTCGCCGGGTTAACTATCAGCCCGTGCACCTCCAACCTCTGGAAAACCATCTTGAGATGGGCGATGTGCTCCTCCTCGGACGGGCTAGCTACCAGAATGTCATCTAAGTAGACAAAAATGAAGGACAAGTCGCGAAGCACTGCATCCATCATCCTCTGGAAAGTCTGTGCCGTGCCTTTTAATCCAAGAGGCATACGTAAAAACTCAAGGCCGAAAGGAGTTATTACCGCTGTTTTTGGATCATCTTCCGTGCGCGCCGGGACCTGATGGTATCCGCAGACCAGATCCACTTTTGAAAAAACATGCACCCCGGCCAGGTGCACGGAAAAATCCTTGATGTGCGGAATGGGATAACGATTGTGTTCCGTGGCGTTATTCAAGCGCCAGAAATCGCCGCACGTTTGCCACAACCCGCTGGCTTTAGGCACCATGTGTAGCAAGGATGCACACGGGCTGTTGGAGCGCCTGTTGATGCCCAACTGCTCAAAGTTGGCAAACTCCTCTCATGCGCTGGTCAGTTTATTTGCATCCAAATGCCAAGGTTGCGCGAACATCGGTGGGCCTTTTGTTGTTATAAGGTATTCAACCCCGTGTTTCTTTACCGTAGCCAAAAAAGTCGGGACTGGGAGTGCTGGGAACTGTGTGAGCAAATGTTGGTTCTTACCCCTGGAGCTATGTTAGCCAGTGTTGTTGACCTTGCTCCCCGAGCTGTACAGGGCACTGAGGTAAAAGAGACAGCGTCCACTAATGTCCTATTAGCAACATCGACTAACAACCCATAAGCACATAAAAAAATCTGCACCTAAAATGGGGCCGGAACATGCAGCTATCACGAAGTCCCACTGAAAGTTGTGTCCGTGTAAGCATATTGTCAGTATCCGCTCGCCAACTGTCCTGATGGTGGATCCGTTGGCGGCTGTGAGCTCAGGATGGCTGCCTCCTGTCACCCTGTCTGTGTTGACCGGTAGGATGAGGCTCTTCTGGGAGCCGGAGTCCAGCAAAAACCGTCTCCTTGAACGTGTGTCCATAACATAAAGCAGTCTGTTCCTGTTGCTATTGGTCGCAGCTGCTACTGAATTCCGAACGTGCTTCTTGAATTGGCATGGCAACGGGCAGCGTTGGGCATTTGAGCCAAAATGGCGATGATAAAAACAGATCGCCCCCTTCTTTCATCTCCTGGTGTCTGTCCTGGTTACCACGAACAGTTCCTTGATCTTGCTGGAGTTCCTCATGGATGTTGTTGCCACTGTCTGCACGCTGAGAGTACTGGTCGCCAAAATGATGTGGTCCACTTCCTGTGCCAGGGCACAGTAGTCCTTAGCAACCAGCCATGGCGAGTTGGCCAGGATCGCCCTCGCTGTAGTCGGTAGGTTCCTGAGGAACAAGTGGGTGAAAAGAAAAGATTCATCATCCTTCCCCCTCAGTGCCAACATGCTGTCCATGAGCTCCACTGCTGATCTGTCACCTAACTCTGAACGCGTCAGGAGTCTCTCTCTGCCCTCTCGCTGTCAGAAAGGGTATAATGCTGGAGAAGCATCCTCTTGAATGCTTCATATTTTTCTTGGGCCGGCGGCTCCTGGAGCAGGCTTGTCACCTGTTGCATGGCATGCGCATCCAGCGCAGCAGCCACGTAGTAATGTAATTTCCTTTTCCTTTCCTTTCCTTTCCTTCCTCCAACATTTGCTCACACAGTTCCCAGCACTCACGGTCCCGACTTTTTGGGCTACGGTAATTTCCCAGTTTGGGATCAATAAAGTACATCTATCTATCTATCCATCTATCCATCCATCCATCCATCCATCCATCTAATACTTGGTATTGTCCGTTGTTATCCCGCGGAGTGCAAACTGGGCTTCTATGTGTAAGAACCATGCCGTCGGGTTGTGAAACCAGAAGTCTAGGAGCTTGTCTGAGACCAGGCACGCAGCGCTGGTGCTCCCCCTCCAGGTGGTCTCTGTGGCGGTGCTCGGCTCGCTTTCCATGGCACATCTTAGGGTCACCAATGTGGAGAAAGGAAGCAGGCGAAGTAGTGAGCTGGATGACACAGAAACTTTATTCTTTCTCCAACATAACGTACAGCAAAAGAGATCCCGGGTCTCTGTGCATTCCTCTTTTTTACCATGCATTGAGACCCAGAACTTCCGCCCATCATACATTGTGTTTAAAACAAAGCCTGTGTGGCATATTAACATGACATAACGCTGGCACCGCTCTCACACCCTTCTTCTCCCAGCGGCTCCGGCATTTATTCCTCTCCCTGGGGGGCGCATTGGTTTAGAAAAGTGGATGCAATTTTATGAATAAAATGATGAGTAAACTATTTATAAAAATAGAAAATTGGTGTTACTCTGGAAAGAATGTAAAAGGACAAAATGCATTTTGACATTCTGATGGGGCTTGCAAGAAATTAAGTTTAAAGAACTTATACCAGGAATATTCTGAAGAATTAAGTTTAAATCAAACAATAGACTGTCAGCCAAGCAGTCATTGCGTCCCTGGTGGCAGCAGGGCTCCCACGTGCCAACCTTGATTCAGCTGGATGTCTGTGGATTCTGTTGATGGAGAGGCTGATAGACAGATTCTCCCACAAGGCCGTGCTCCTGAGATCGCAATCAGGCTGTTCTTCAGCAAGCTGGGCGAGGTTTCCTCTTATGCACTGAAGAAGGAATTGGTTTATTGTACAAAGTCCCATCAGAAATTCAATCTGAGGCAAAAACACTTCACAAATCTGTTTCTTCTGATGTTTTGTGGCTGGAATGAGTTGGTTTAAGCTTAAAAAAACAAAAAAAACAAACTCTTCTTACACGGTAATTTAAAGAAAAAGATTAAAATAAGTTAAAGTGAATTTTAAAGAAAAGAAACAGTATTTTCACAGAGCATGGGAGGTGCTGGGCCTACTTGAAGATAAGAAAAAAAATGTGAGAGCAGAGACGTCTTCTCCTTACAGCTTGACCAACGCCCCAAAACCAAAACAAAGGAAAGGGGTTTTTTTAGGTGTGGCAGAATCTCACTGAATTTCATGGAACTTGAGCTGAACCAATTGCATGGTGTTTTGCTCAACAGAAGTCATAAACTCGACCTAAAAAGGAGATACAGTGAAGCCTGGAGCTCTATTGGTCAGTTAAAGTCCAGCTATGGTCTCCTAAAGAATAGAGAGAAGAGGGGGGAGAGACATTTGATATGAGAATTGATACCCCCCCCCCAAGACATATAGGTTGCTGAATAAAGCATAAATTCCTTGAACTTTAGTGACAAAGATATTCTACTCAATAATAAGGGAACATACAGTTTATCTACATTGTAACTAATTAATTTGTTATAGTAAGCATGCAAAAAATAATTTCTTAATGAAAATAAAGCAACAAATATCAAATCATATCAATAAAAGCATTTGAAACCACATTGTCCATCCCAAGAGTTCAACCATGTCTTCAGTAGCGGATACTGTCTTGAGGGAAAGAATATGAATTAATTTATTTGTCCATAATGCATAAATTCCACTACAAAGGAAAAAATTAAATATTCATGATTTGTCCACCAGATGGCACTGTGAAACTGGTTGTTTACTGGAGAATCTTGACTCCCATCCATCCATCTTCTACCGCTTTTCCGGAGGTCCGGGTCGTGGAGGCAGCAGTTCAAGCAGAGAAGCCCAGACTTCCCTCTCCCCAGCCACCTGCTATAGCTCTTCAGAGAGGATACCAAGGCGTTCCCAGACCAGCTGGGAGACATAGTCTCTCCACCGAGTCCTGGGTCTGCCCCGGGGTCTCCTCCCAGTGGGACGTGCCTGAAACACCTCAAGTGGGAGGCGTCCAGGAGGCATCCTAATCAGATGCCCATACCACCTCAACTGACTCCTTTCAACATGGAGGAGCAGCGGTTCTACTCTGAGCCTCTCCCGGATGACTGAGCTCCTCACCCTATCTCTGAGGGTGAGTCCAGCAATCCTACGGAGAAAGCTTATTTCAGCCGCTTGTATCCGCAATCTCATTCTTTCGGTCATTACCCAAAGCTCGTGACCATAGGTGAGAGTAGGAACGTAGATTGACTGGTAAATCGACAGCTTTGCCTTAGAACTAAGCTCCCTCTTCACCACAACAGACCGGTACAACGTTCGCATCACTGCAGATGCTGCTCCAATCCGTCTGTCAATCTCTCGCTCCATTTTCCTCACACTTGTGAACAAGACCCCAAGATATTTAAACTCCTCCACTTGGGGCAGGAGCCTGTCCCCAACCCAGAGAGGACAATCCAGCTTTTTCCGGCTGAGGACCATGGACTCGGACTTGGAGGTGCTGATTCTCATTCCAGCCGCTTCACACTCAGCGGCAAACTGTCCCAGCAAGAGCTGTAGGTCATTGCTGGATGAAGCCAGCAGGACAACATCATCTGCAAACAACAGAGATGAGATCCTGTGGTCACCAATCATGACGCCCTCCATTCCCTGGCTGCGCCTAGAAATCCTGTCCATAAAAATTATGAACAGGATCGGTGACAAAGGGCAGCCCTGGCGGAATCCAACTCTCACTGGGAATGACTCCGACCGAGTGTTGGCAATACAAACCAAACTCTCACAACGGTCTTACAGAGACCGAATAGCTCGTAACAACAAGCCCGATACCCCATACTCCTGAAGCACCCCCCACAAAAAACCACGAGGGACACGGTCAAATGCCTTCTCAAAGCCCACAAAACACATGTAAACTGGTTGGGCAAACTCCCACGAACCCTCAAGAATTCTCGAGAGGGTAAAGAGCTGGTCTGATGTGCCACGGCCAGGACGAAAACCACATTGCTCCTCCTGAACCCGAGGTTTGACTAACAGCCGGACTCTCCTCTCCAGTACCTTGGAATAGACCTTCCCAAGGAGGCTGAGGAGTGTGATCCCTCTAAAGTTGGAGCACACCCTCCGGTCCCCTTTTTTGAAGAGAGGAACCACCACCCCGGTTTGCCATGCCAAAGGCACTACCGTAAAACGGGGCTATAAGGGACGGCTGGGTAATAAGGGACACTTTTCTGGGAAATGTTTTAAATGTAATTCTGCTTTTTTTTTATTTTGAGCAGGACACTGAGTTGTGTTGTTATTGTCAAATATTTTAAGGATTCATGGATATTTGACAATAACAACACAACTCAGCGTCCTGCTCAAAATAAAAAAAAAGCAGAATTACATTTAAAACATTTCCCAGAAAAGTGTCCCTTATTGCCCAGCCGTCCCTTATAGCCCCGTTTTACGGTACCCCCGACCTCCACACAATGTTGCAGAGGCGTGTCAACCATGACAGCCCAACAACGTCCAGGGCCTTGAGGTACTCGGGACGAATCTCGTCCACCCCCGGGGCCCGGCCACCAAGGAGATTTTTAACCATCTTGGGGACCTCAGCCCCTGTGATAGGCGAGTCATCCCCCTTGTCCCCAAACCCTGCTTCCTCTGTGGAAGGTGTATCAGTGGGATTGAGGAGCTCCTCGAAGTATTCCTTCCACCGCCTGACGGTATCCCCAGTCGAAGTCAACAGTGTCCCATCCGCACCATACACAGTGTGGACAGGGAGCTGCTTTCCCCTCCTGAGCCACTGGACATTTTGCCAGAATTTCTTCAAGGCCAACCGAAAGTCTTGTTCCATGGCCTCACCGAACTCCTCCCATACCCGGGTTTTTGCTTCAGCAACCACCCGAGCTGCACTCCGCTTGGCCTACCGGTACGCCTCAGCTGCTTCGGGAGTCCCACAAGCCAACCAAGCTTGATAGGACACCTTCAGCTTAATGGCCCCCCTCACCACTGGTGTCCACCACTTGGTTCGGGGGTTGCCACCACGAGATGCACCGACCACCTTGCGGCTGCAGCTCTGGGCCGCCGCTTCAACAACAGAGGTGGAGAACATGGCCCATTCAGACTCCATGTCTCCAGACTCCCTCGGAATGTGGTTGAAGTTCTTCCGGAGGTGGGAGTTGAAGACCTCCCGGACAGGGGCCTCAGCCAGACGTTCCCAGCACACCCTCACTATACGTTTGGGTCTACCAGGTCTGAATCGCTTCCTCCCCTGCCATCGGATCCAACTCACCACCAGGTGGTGATCAGTTGACAGCTCTGCACCTCTCTTTACCCGGGTGTCCAAGACATACGGTCGCAGGTCTGATGACACGATAACGAAATCGATCATCGACCTGCAACCTAGGGTGTCCTGGTGCCAGGTGCACATGTGGACACCCTTATGCTTGAACATGGTGTTCGTTATGGACAAACTGTGGTTAGCACAGAAGTCCAATAACTAAACACCACTCGGGTTCAGATCGGGCAGGCCATTCCTCCCAATCACTCCCCTCCAGGTTTCACTGTCGTTGCCCACGTGCACATTGAAGTCCCCCAGTAGGACAATGGAGTCTCCAAGAGGAGCACCCTCCAGTACCCCAGTCACAGACTCCAAAAAGGGTGGGTACTCTGAAACATCATTTGATGCATAGGCACAAATGATGGTCAGGACCCGTTTACCAACCCGAAGGCGCAGGGAAGCAACCCTTTCGTCCACCGAGGAGAACTCCAATATAGAGGCAGCAAGGTGGGGGAATACAAGAATACCCACCCCTGCTCGTCGCCTCTCGCCCGGGGCAACTCCAGAAAAGGCCAAGCTCCAGCCCCTCTCCAGGAGACTGGTTCCAGAACCGGAGCTGTGTGTTGAGGTGAGGCTGACTATATCTCAACCTCTCAACCTCGTACACCAGCTCAGGCTCCTTCCCCACCGGAGAGGTGACATTCCACGTACCAAAAGCCAGTTTAGAAAGCTTGGGATCAGTCCGCCAAGGTCTCCGCCTTTGACCGCCACCTAATCCACATAGCACCGGACCCCCATGATCCCTCTGCAGGTGGTGAGCCCACTGGAGGGCGGACCCATGTAACTCCTGGCCCGGGTCCCATGGGTGGAAACCCGGCCACCAGACGCTAGCCTTCGAGCCCCTCCCCGAGGCCTGGCTCCAGGGTGGGGCCCCGGTAACCCCATACCGGGCGGAGTACACTGAATCCTTGATATAGAATTTATCATGAGAGTTTGTTGGATCGTTCTTAGTCTGGCCCTTCACCCAGGACCAGTTTGTCTTGGGTGACCCTATCAGAGGCAAATTGCCCCAGACAACATAGTTCCTGGGATCACTGGGGCACGCAAACCCCCCCACCACGATAAGGTGACGATCCATGAGGGGGATCGTCACCCATGTGATGCCCATGTCTTGATTTTATCAACCATAAACCTGTCAATGAAACATTCCTTTGCCAAAGAGCAGAAAAGAGGGAATGATTAAGAAGGGATTAACTTCCACTTATGGTCGATGGGTAGTGTTACAGCTCTGGTCCTTTTGTGAGAGAAACATTTCATGACCAGACATTTGAGTTGAAACAATTTTTCTTCGGCAAAGAATGACTTTATAGATTGGAACTCAAGGTCAACGCTACATTTTCCTTGTCTGCAAGCTTTTCCAACCAGGTGGGCAATATTTGTGAGTTTGAGCTATAATCCAGTCTGTAAATATTAACAAGGACATGTTTGTTTTAAAGGCTTTATGACATTACCTGTCAAAGGCAGTTTTGAATCTTCAGCCGAAACTCTTAAATTTGCACTTAAGGTCATTCAGTCCATTTAAAAAATTATTTAATTTTACCCCCATTTAGGAAATACAGTATGTCAGATACAACAGTGTTGATGATGATCTCTCATAAGCACACACAATGAATATTATTCATATGGACCAATGATGCAGAGATGTTTTGATGGACATCTGATAAATTTGGAATTGTCGGATCCTTAACTAAACAATATCATTGTAGGTATTTCTCCTTTTGCAAGCCAGTCTGTTTGGTGTTAATAAATCATATCCTGTCCTCCAGCATTCTTACTAGTGTCAGTTCTATTGTCTGTAATTGTACTAAAACTTTAGAGTAATGAGGAGTTAGTTGTTCCACCCTATAGGCTGGGCTTTAAAGAACAAAACAAATGCAGTAAATTCACTTTCTGCAGTCACAGTTTGATTTTTCTCATGCCAACTTACAGTGAAACATTATGCTTTAACGCCTTTCATTTAAACAGCCTAGCAACCTGTCGAAACTGTTTTTGAAGCTCCCGGTCTTGGCAACAGTGCCATCCATCTGCTCCGCCTCACTTTCAGTCAGATGCATCTGTGTGATCACATTCGCAGAAACACTGCGGGGTGTGTGACTTTCCATGAATGGAATTTCTAATCACAGACAAAGTGGGGTCGTCTCATCAATCTAAGCGCTGTGTGTATTTTACAGCGGCTGCTCGGCGGAGCACTCCTCTGATCTCCACTCACCTTGAAAATCCACCCCCCTCCCCACATGTGTCCCATACATAATCATTCAACTTGAAATTTTAAAGGCGAACTTCTCAAGGCACCACGCATTACCATTTTCCTGCCATCTTGGTTAATATGTTGAGTCCCATGTCACGTAGATTGTAAGGAAATGGGCTGACTGTGATTGATTGCTTGGGTTCTTATTTTCCATTCTTGTACAAAATAGGCAGGACTGAACAACATCTTAAAAGAAGGCCAGAAGTGCTCCCTGAGGAGCATTCCAGCTTGTCTCTCACTGACTTGTGTAGCTTTTTTCTCTCCTCATACTGTTACCTTTTACTCAGTGCTGAGGATTCAAACATCTTTTTCTTCTGGCTGCTCCCTTTTGGTGTCACCACAGCAGATCATCTGCCTCTATCTCACCCTATCCCTTGCATCTTCCTCTGTCACACCAACCCACCCCATGTCCTCCTTCACTACATCCATGAAGTTTTTCTGTGGTCTTCCTCTCTACCGTCGGCCTGCTTTGTCTTCAGACCGTTCAACCTGAGCCGTCACTCTGATATATAGTGATCCCTCGCTACTTTGCGCTTCACCTTTCGCGCCCTCAGTGCATCGCGGATTTTTCAAAAATATTCATCAAAAATTCAAAATTGAGAAAAAATGGGCGGGCGCTAGCAGAAGGCAGGGAGACTACATTAGAACATCAGGTATCAACACGGAGAGCCCACACAACTCAAAATCCACCTCTCTGACCACCGCTCCACTCCTCTCTGCCCACCTCTTCACCGCTCGGGAATCTCGCAAGCTGATTGGCCGAGACGTTTTACCCAGCTTCTCTCCCTGCCGAGCGCCCATACCCAGCGAAGGAAGACCGCATTCATTGTTCGCTGTTCTCTTGTGCCTTTTTGTGCAAAATAGTCTTCCCGTCGAGCCACTACGCCGCCTCCTGCAGCTTCTCCAGCTCTATCGGAAGCTGCCCTCGACGATGCTGCGCCTCTAGCACCTGACGATGAGGCGTCACCTGAGGAGCAGTAAAGCTCTCATTAACCTGTGCAGTAAATCATCTTCATCTTGAGTTACGTATCTTGTTATAAGAATAAAAGAGTTCTAAAAACATATTTATGTACACTTTATTTACATCTACGTATGTATGTATACTTACACACACACACACACACATGTATCATATGAGAGAGAGAGTGAGAGAATGAACGTACGTATCATTTATGGGTGACGTCATTAGGGGTGATGCTACTTCGCGGTTTTTCACTTTTCGCGGTCGGTTCTGGAACCCATTAACCGCGATAAGTGAGGGATCACTGTACTCAGTTCTAATCCTGTTCCCTCTAGTCACTCCCAATGAGAATCTTACCATTTATAACTCAGCCACCCCCCAGTGCCACCTCCTGTCTTTTTGTCAGTGCCACCGTCTCCAAACCACACATCATAGCAGGTCTCACTCCCATCATGTAAATCTCCCCTTTCACTCTAACTGCTATTCTTCTGTCAAAAATCACCTCAACACTTATTTCCCTCCACTCTTCCCTGTCTGCACTCTCTTCTTCACCTCTCTTTTGCATTTTCCATTGCATTGGATGGTTGACCCCAGGTATTTAAACTCATCTACTTTCACTACCTCTACTCCTTGCATCTTCACCGTTATACCTGCCTCCCTCTCATTCACACTCATGTGTTCTGGCTTGCTTCTACTGACTTTCATTCCTCTTCTCTCCAGAGCATTCCTCCACCTCTCCAGGTTCTCTTCCACCTGCTCCTTACTCTCACTATAGATCACAGTGTCGTCTGCAGACATCATGGTCCATGGAGACTCTTGCTTTACTGTGATGTTTGCAGACAATGATGTTTGCTGTGCTGAGGATTTAAAGATACGGCAAGGAAATTTAAAGGGACAGGGCCTTTTTTACTGTTTAAAAAATAGATACCATAAAACGTCTTATTTGAATCTCAAACAGTTTACCAAAAAGATTATTTTTTTGTATTCAACTTTTTCAAATGAAGTTTCTTTATGCATTCTAGAATTGTGTGTACTGGCAGCCGCCGTTTGCGTTTTGGGTGGTGGTGTTGGTGGTAGTAGGCATGTCGTTGATAAAGATTCAAGACTTATTTGAGCTGCTGCTCATCCCTGCCTATGTGGGTCAGTTTGGGGAATGCTGGAGGGTTGGCACTTCAGCATATCAGATTTTACCTCCTGTCAAACCCCCGTCTCTTTATCCGTCTCATGTTTTTCTCTTGACCTCTTCATCCCATCCAACCTGTACTCTGCAACAGTTTTGCCCCCACCCCCCACCCCACCGTTACATAACTGTCAATTTTAATGCTCCTCCACCAACTTTATTTTTTATTTCCTTTTATTTATTTATTTTTTATTATCACCCCCCCTTCCATCCCTACAAAAGCTGTTAGGGCAGCTTTCCCTGACACTGCATGAGGATGTGAGCAGAATAGTTTCAGCCATCACTACCTCCTGCACACACACACACACACACACACACACACACACACACACACACACACACACACACACACACCTCTCTCACTCTTGTGCCGTTAAATCCCAGCACAAGCACACTGTGCTGCAGCCATATGGTCTCGCCATCCTTTCTCCCATCTCCCACTGGGCAAACAGGCCTGAGAAAACAGCATTCCTCTTAGACTGTTGTTTTGCTCCTGATCTCCCCTTAGCACATCTCCGTGCCTGTCTCAGTGCTTCTGAATGCCTCTGTCAATATCTTCACATTAAGCTCTCAGCCACTTGGCCATGCTAAAATTTTAAACAGACATGGACCTTGTAGTGTGTAGCTCGTTTGTGTTTGCTACCACTGTGCATTCTTTATTGCTGTAATAAGACAAAAGACCTGCATACCTCACACAGCAAACCTTGTTTTCGCTCTGTTTCGGAAATATAAAGGTCCCATTAGTGATCTCGGATGTGTTATAGATTCAGCCTGTGTGCACCAATTGGATTCTGGTGGGGTTTTATCAACTGATCGTTAATAAGAAATTGAAAGAAAAGAAGGAAAATGGTACTGAGTGAGCATCCAGGATAGCATGACTGGATTGAACCATTGGATTTAGCTGTCTAATGTACAACGTTGGAACGACCTTTGCATTTATGTATACATTTCTCCATAAGTCAGAAGTTATTGTGTCACATATTGTGACTGCTTAGAGTGACTGTTGTACTATACAGTAAATGTATTGTTTTTATGAGAAAAAAATCATTGCATATTTAACATAATTATTATGTTGCAGGAGTCCAAAAAAGAAGATATATACAGTACACTACATTCTTATCTACTTCCTTGCACTTATGAAAGTGAAACAAATACAAAAACAAAGCAAAAAAACAACAACACAAAAATATGTGTGCATAAAGAACTTCCCTGCTGGTTAAAAAAGTAAAAAAATGGAACAATGCTTGTGGAGCGGCAGACCAGTATGGTTGTCCCCATCTTCAGAAAGGGGGACCAGAGAGCGTGCTCCAACTGTCAAGTGGCCAGACCTCAGCCTCGCCGGCAAAGTTTACTCCAGGGTTTTGGAAAGGAGAGTCTGACTGGTTGTTGAACCTCGGATTCAAGAGGAACTGTGATTTCCGTCCTGATCATTTAACGGTAATTATCCTGTCTGCATGAGTTTTGTAGAATTGGGGAAGGCTTTTGACCATATTCCCCAATGTATTGTGTTGGGCCTGCTGTGGGAATGTGGGATTTAGGGCCAGCTGTTGTGAGTCATTCTGTCTCTGTATGATCAAAGCAAGAACTGTGTCCACATTCTCTACGGTAATTCCAGCTTGCTTCCACTGCATATTGGCCTCCGGGGCTGCCGCTTATCTGTGATCCTGTTTGTGGCTTTCATGGACATGATCTCAAGGTGTAGCTGTGGTGCAGAGGGCGTCCAGTTTTGGAACCTCAGGTTGTTTCTCCGATTTTTGCAGATCACATGGTCCTGTTTGCCTTTTCAGACTGTGGCCTTCAGTGTGCTCCGGGACAGTTTGCTGCTGAGTGTGATGCAGTTGGGATGAGAGTCAGTTCCTCCAAATCTGAGGCCATGGGGGAAAAAAAGTTGGTTGCTCGCTCTGGGTCAGGAGTGAGTGTTTGCCCCTTGTGAAGAAATTCAGGTATTGCTGGGTCTTATTAGGAGTGAAGGTACAATGGAGATGGAGATAGACAGGAGGATCAGGACTTCATCAGCAGTAATGCAGGTGTTGTCTTTTGTGTGTTTCCATTTACAATCCATCAGTGTTTCTACCCTCCCCTATGGTCATCACATATGGGTCATGAACAAAAAACTTAGCTTGTGAATACAAGTGGCCAAATGAGTTTCCTCCGTAGGGTTTCTGAGCTCATCCATAGACATGGCATGAGGAGCTTGGGTATCCAGAGGGAGTTTGGTCTAAAGATGCTGCTTCTCCACATTGAAAGGAGTCAGTTGATGTTGTTCAGGAACCTTGTCACCTTCCTTCGGAAGTTTTCCAGGCACACCCAAGTGTGAGAAGACCTTGGGACAGGCCTAGAAAAGGATTATATCTTCCAGCTGTCCTGGTAACACCTTCAGACCCCCCAAGAGGAGATGGAGGGTGTAACTAGTTAGAGAGATGTCTGGCTTTCCCTCCTAGACCTGTTGCTGCAGCAGCTCAACTTTGGATAAGTAAAGAAATATGGATGGATGGACAGTAATTTAGAATTCTGCCTTTACTTCAGCTGTTTTGATTACTATTTGACTCAATATATTTTCAAACAAAACTATGGTATTTCAAATGTGAAAAATGAACATGTACATAAACGTATCAGTGGAATTTTACATGACCTTAAGTGCTAGTGGGAGTGAGTCCATTAAAACTCATTACACAACAGTTCCAACCGAGCCATTTGATTGGACAGTAGGGATTCCAGGAGTTACTATAGTGATGATGATGATAATTGCACTCCAACTTCACTGGATATGTATCACTCTGCTTCAAAGGTGTTCATGTAACCATTAATTACTAACAGGAATTTACTATCAAGTCTCTGAGAATTTCAGTACTGTTTTGGATACCTTAATTTCCACAGTGAGGCACTGTTTGACAAGAAATTATACATTCATGACCTGAAAGTCCCACCCTTTTGAAAAAAAAAAAACTGTTTCCTTTTGCCCTTCATTAAGCTCATTCAGCCATTTCACATCTGTTTAAAAAAAATAGGCAGTGCTAGAGTTTGATTTATTGTCTCCATTAACAAACCACAATACCTGTGTGGTGATGGACTCTTTGTCATGGCTGCCAATCATGGCACCTGTGTGGGCACCTGCCTGTTGTCTCCTGCGGCCCTATTTATTCCCATCAGGACCAGTGCTGGGCGCGGAGTCGTCTGATTCCTTCTATGGATCACGCTACAACCTGCTTCTGTGCTTCCCTACACTGAATTCTCCTGCCTTTGGCTTCCAAGCCCAGCAGAACGACGTCCGAGTCGGTTTCGCCCGGGCCAACAACCAAGTAAGCTCTTTAGCTTCTAAACTTGTCCATTCCCCTGTGCACAGGCAGAGCCCGCAATGGCGGACCTCCTTCTCCCTTCAGGCGGCGGACCTAATTCCACTTCCAGCTATCTGCCCGCAGACTCTGTCTCCCTGGCTTCAGCTACGGTGCTACCTGAAGACTCTTTAACATCTGTTGACAGTAAGCTCAATAACATCTGACGTGCTGCATACGTGTACTGTAAGCTAACGGCCCTTGTCTCTTTCCAGGGTTGCCAGTCTGTATGGTGCTCTGCCGGCCCAACTGGAGTACACGGATCGCCCTACACTACATTACACCTTATAACCGCACTCACGCACCCATTCACTCACGTTAACAAATAAAGAACGTTAATTGTGTGAAACCTGAGTCGTGTCTGTTCTGTGGGTCACCTGAACCATGTCAGTACGACTCCACCAATGTGACCTGGCAGGCAGCGCACTCGTGCGCCGTATTAACAATCTCGAAGCTCGGGTAGACCAATTAAAGTACCAACATCAGGTGATGCTAATACAGCTAACTCGCATCACCGATAGGTTGGATCGCTTAGCTAGCCCACAGGGGTTCCCCACAGCACCAGCTAGCTCCTCAGCTCCCGCTAGTCCTACCGTTAGCTCCACCACTAGCCCTTCTCCTAGCCCTCACTCCACAGGTTCCGCTAATCGGCTCACTCCCGTCCCTACTCCTGCCCGCTTTAAAGGGGTGTTGGGAGAAGCCAGGGGGTTCCTCATGCAGTGCGAAATCGTGTTCCAACGGGTTCCCGGAGATTTTTCCACTGACCAGAGCCACATTGGCTATATGATCAATCTGTTAGAGGGGCAGGCTTTAGCATGGGCTTATGCAGTTATGGCAAGGGCCGATTATGCATCTATGACATATGTTCAATTTACTCAGAAATTCAAGGAAGTGTTTAATCACTCGAACCGGGAAGATGTACTCACCTCTCGCCTGTTAAACCTTCAGCAGGGGTCGAGGGCAGTCGCCGATTACGCTGTTGACTTCCGGGTCGTAGCTACGGAGGTCGGGTGGGAAGATGCCTCCCTGTGAAATGGCGCTATATAAATAAAGTTGAATTGAATTGAATTGAATTGAGTAGTATATTCCTGAGGAGTTTGAGCCCTAGCCTGCGGGACGAGCTGGCCTGCCTGGAGAAACCCTCCACGCTGCATGAGTGTATCTCCCTGGCCATTAACCTTGACAACCGTCTGAGGGAACGAGCGGCGGAGCGTAGGACTTCCTGCCTCACGGAGAATAGGCCACGCCGTGCTCTCCAGCCCCCCCTACCGGCCCTCCCATCTACTGACCTCTCTGAGGACCTAAAACCAATAATAGTGGGGGGGGGGTTGAAACTTCCTGCAGAAGAGAGACAACGCCACCGTGAGTTGGGGTTGTGTGTCTATTGCGGGAGCGAGGAGCATGACCTGAATTCCTGTCCTAGGTGGCCAAAAGGGGAAGTCCATGCGTCGAAGTAGGGGGTCTCACGGACGTAAAAGATAACAATCCCCTCACCCGCTTTCTCAACCCTATTCGGTTTTGCTTTGGTCACAAAGAACATACAGTGGGGCAAAAATGTATTTAGTCAGCCACCAATTGTGCATGTTCTCCCACTTAAAAGATGAGAGAGGTTTCCAATTTTCATCATAGGTATACCTCAACTATGAGAGACAAAATGAGAAAAAAAAATCCAGAAAATCACATTGAAGGATTTTTAATGAATTAATTGGTAAATTCCTCAGTAAAATAAGTATTTGGTCAATAACAAAAGTTCATCTCAGTACTTTGTTATATACCCTTTGTTGGCAGTGACAGAGGTCAAATGTTTTCTGTAAGTCTTCACAAGGTTTTCACACACTGTTGCTGGTATTTTGGCCCATTCCTCCATGCAGATCTCCTCTAGAGCAGTGATGTTTTGGGACTATCGCTGGGCAACACGGACTTTCAACTCCCTCCAAAGATTTTCTATGGGGTTGAGATCTGGAGACTGGCTAGGCCACTCCAAGACCTTGAAATGTTTCCTATGTGGACTGGCCCTCCCCCACATCGAGGAAACAGTTGCTGCAGTTTTTGGGCTTCGCGAACTTCTATCGCCGGTTTATTAAGGACTACAGCCGCATCGCCCTCCCCCTCACCAACTTGACCTCCACCAAGGTTCCCTTTCTCTGGACGGAAGAGGCGGACGCCGCGTTCTCAGAGTTGAAGACCAGATTTTCATCTTTGCCTATTCTGACGCAGGTGGATCCCACCCTTCAGTGCTTGGTGGAGGTGGACGCCTCTGATTCCGGGGTGGGGGCTGTGCTGTCCCAGCGCTCTCCGGCAGACAGTAAAATCCACCCCTGCGCCTACTTCTCTCGTCGTCTGTCCCCGGCAGAACGAAATTACGACATCAGCGATAGAGAGCTCTTGGCAGTGAAACTGGCCCTGGAGGAGTGGTGGCACTGGTTGGAAGGAGCGTCACAGCCATTCATTGTCTGGACTGATCATAAGAACCTGGAGTACCTTCAGACCGCCAAGAGGCTGAACGCCCGACAGGCCCGCTGGTCGCTGTTTTTTGGACGGTTCGACTTTACCATCACCTACCGCCCTGGGTCGAAGAACACCAAGCCCGATGCCCTGTCTCGTCAGTTTGCCCTGGAGACAGCAGAAAAGGCCGAGCACCCCATCCTCCCTCCAGCATGTGTCGTGGGCGCCCTCACTTGGGGCATTCGGGACAAGGTTATAGGGGGCTGATGAAGCTGACCCGGGGGGTCCAGCGGGCAAATTGTTTGTTCCCACAGCGGTCCGAGGGGAGGTCATCCAGTGGGGGCATACCTCAAAATTCGCCTGCCATTCGGGAAGGGCACGCACGGTGGCACTCCTACGAAGATCGTTTTGGTGGCCATCCCTCCAGAAGGATGAGGGGGAGTATATCCGCGCATGTCCCGAGTGTGCTACGGGGAAGACATCCTCATCGCCGCCGGCCAGGCTGCTCCACCCCCTCCCCGTCCCAGGTAGACCATGGTCCCACGTGGTGCTGGATTTTGTTATGGGTCTCCCCACGTCTAATAACTTCACCACCATTCTCACGCTAGTGGACAGATTTTCCAAGGCGACTCACTTCATCCCTCTGTGGGGGTTACCGTCTGCCAAGGAGACAGCGGATCTGCTGGTTCAGCATGTAATTCGGCTGCATGGCATTCCTCAGGACATTGTTTCGGACCGAGGGCCCCAGTTTATCTCCAAGGTCTGGAAGGCCTTTTGCACCACCCTAGGGGCTACGGCGAGCCTGTCCTCTGGTTATCACCCGCAATCCAACGGGCAATGTGAACGAGCCAACCAGGAGGTGGAAGCAGCGCTGCGGTGTGTCACTCCCGCCAATCCTTCATCATGGAGCACACACCTCCCTCGGATTGAATACGCCCATAATACAGCGGTGTCCTCGGCCACCGGCATGTCCCCCTTCGAGGTGTTGTTGGGTTACAACCCCCCGCTGTTCCCGGAAGAGGAGGGGGACATCGCTGTTCCATCGGTTCAGGCCCACTTAAGACGCTGTCGGCGGATTTGGAAGGCAGCCAGAAGGGCACTGCAACGAAAGGCGGAACGCAACACTGCGGTGACGAATCGGCACAGGGTTCCGGGCCCGGCTTATCAGGTGGGTCAACAGGTATGGCTCTCCACAAAGAACATCAACCTGAAGGCTGAACGTAAGAAGACCGCCCAGCGGTTCATTGGTCCATACCCTATTTGTCGAATTATTAACCCAGTGTCTGTGCGTCTAACTCTTCCCCCCTCCCTCCGCATCTGTCCAGCTTTCCATGTCTCTCAGATTAAGCCTGTCTCCTCCAGCCCGTTGTGTCCCCCTCCCAGGTCTCCACCTCCACCGAGGGTGATCGACGGCAACCCGGCGTGGCCCGTCACTTCCATCCTGGACATCCGCCGCCGGGGGCGTGGCCTGCAGTATCTGGTTGACTGGGAGGGCTACGGGCCGGAGTGGAGGTCCTGGGTGCGTCCCGCCCTTGCGAGTGGAGGTCCTGGGTGCGTTCTGCCCTTGTGCTCGACAAGCAGCTCATCAGGGATTTCCATCGGACGCACCCGGGTAGGTTGGAACGCACACCAAGAGGCGTGCCTTAGGGGGGGAGTACTGTCATGGCCGCCAATCATGGCACCTGTGTGCGCACCTGCCTGTTATCTCCTGTGGCCCTATTTATTCCCATCAGGACCAGTGTTGGGCGCGGAGTCGTCTGATTCCTTCCGTGGATCACGCTACAACCTGCCTCTGTGCTTCCCTGCACTGAATTCTTCTGCCTTCAGCTTCCAAGCCCAGCAGAAAGACGTCTGGGTCGGTTTCACCAAGGCCAACAACCAAGTAAGCTCTTTAGCTTCTAAACTTGTCCATTCCTCTGTGCACAGGCGGAGCCCGCAACGGCGGACCTCCTTCTCCCTCCAGGCGGCGGACCTAATTCCACTTCCAGCTATCTGCCCGCAGACTCTGTCTCCCTGGCTTCAGCTACAGTGCTACCTGAAGACTCTTTAACATCTGTTGACAGTAAGCTCAATAACATCTGACGTGCTGCATAGGTGTACTGTAAGCTAACGGCCCTTGTCTCTTTCCAGGGTTGCCAGTCTGTACGGTGCTCTGCTGGCCCAGTTGGAATACATGGATCGCACTACACTACATTACACCTTATAACCGCACTCACGCACCCATTCACTCACGTTAGCAAATAAAGAATGTTAATTGTGTGAAACCTAAGTCGTGTCTGTTCTGTGGGTCACCTGAACCATGTCACGCTTTGTTTCATCTGAAAATGCGAAGAAAAGCAAGCGAAGTGTGCTAAATTGCTAGCATGCTAACTACTAGCTACCAGTGTTCTGACTACCGGCATTGGCTACGTTTTGATCTGGGATCTTCTCTTATTATTTTTTCACTTGACAATATTTAATATGTTTACATGTGTGTGAAATGACAATAGACATCTTCATGCTGATTGAGATGTTTAGCAACAGTTACGGGCTACATTTAGAAGGGACTATTTTTTCTCAGCTGGGCAAAATAACTGGTTAAGCAAACAAATCATAATATTTTGTCCAGTATTGCTGTCATTTAATAAATTGTACTTGCCGGAACTGTTGTATAAAACAATATTACACGCAACGTCATTATGGTATCATGAATATACTAACTACGGGTAGCTGAGGACGTTGGACGTATCACATTTGCAGTTTCTATAGTCACTGATATTGTACTTCGTCTCGTGTAAAATTGCTTAAATAATCACTGGTATAATGCTTGGACAGCCAGTCATATCATATTTTAAAAATGTAACATATTCAAACACGTAAAATGTCTGTTTATTAGAAGATTAATGAGGACTATTAATCTTCTAATAAAACTTTAAATGGTTCAACAGATTGACTGAAAACAGCAAAAATACACAATCTACAGATAGCAGATAAAGGCTTTTTGAGGAAAGACTATCCAAGAGACGCCAAAGAAGTGTAAACACATTGTGCAGAAATGCATCAAGTACTTGCAATATGTTACAGAAAAAGGGCTGTTTGTCAATATTTTGTTATCCATTTTTAATAAAGTTTTAACAGTGTTTAGGTGAGGGACACAAATAAGCTCGGTGGGATATCTACTTTCCTGAACTCTACATTGAATCATTCTCTGAAGTTCTTCATTTATAACTGTATCGTGAGTTTAGCTGTGAAAGTCAGTTCCATGACTGCAGTACTTATGTGACATATGCTTTCTTTAAAGGTCTTAAAACCAGTTATTAGGGCCCGAGCCACTGACAACGTCAGTGGGCGAGAGCCCTATTGTAATTAGGGCCCGAGCCACTGACAGCGTTAGTGGGTGAGAGCCCTATTGTAATTGTTAGAATTTTTTTCTTCTTCTTCTCCATCTAAGATCTCATTTTTGGGGTAGTCAACGTGTATGAAAACTCACCATTTTTTGCAGGGACCTCAAGACTGGCAAAAAATTTAATATTTTGGAGGAAATACGAATGATCCCACAAAAATGGCTCTACAGTGGCACCTAACATGTGAAGTCAATGGGGAGTGGCCCATGCTTACTTTTGCGTAGAAAGATGAAAATCGGGTGAGATGTTTATCATGTCAAGACATGCAAAAAACTCCATAGAAGTGATGGTCTACACCCAACAGGAAGTCGACCATTTTGGCAGGAAGTGGCGGTGACCTGATTTCCACCTTGCACATTTGATCAAACTCGTCCTAGGGTGCCATTAAAAGTTATTGAAAACTTTTCCAAAAGCTTGACGGTTTGCCCATAGGGGCGTGGCAAAGTGTGATGCCTTGCCATGATCATTCAATGACCATTCTGACGGCAATAACTCTGGTATGCGTTGTCGGATTTCAACCAAATTCAGTATTATGGATATCAGTCCAATTCCAAACAGTTCTATAGAACAATATTCATAGAAATCTACAGCACCACCTATAGGAGACAGAAAGGTTTGCATCAGAAAGTTTGCATCATGTTGTTTTTTAATACCTCAGGAATGGAATGTCGGATTGGCACGAAGATAGGTATGATGTATATGGGTATGCCTCCAAACAAATACAGCTATGAATATTCATGAGTAGCAATAGCACCCTCTCTTGGAGACATGAAGGTTACACCAAAGGTTTTCTTCAATATCTCTAAAATAAATAGTCTGATTGGTACCATTTATGGGGACAGTCATCAATGCCCATGTGCCATCAAAAGCTGTTGAAAACTTTTCCAAATGCCCTATGATTTTGCGGAAGGGGCGTGGCCAAGTTTGCAGTATCGCCATCACCCTTCCAGTGGCTTTTACTCTGGCATACATTGACTGATTTCAACCAAATTTTGTGTGGTGAATAGGTAGCCAATACTGATAATTTCTATAATAAAAAATGACATAGCGACAGCACCCCCTACCACCAGTGGACAGGAAGTTGCCATAACTCCCATGCCATACTCATGCGCCGCTTGCCAGAATGACGTGCAATTTTCTGAGGTTTATCAGACCACTTGGTTGATCATAACTGCACATCACCTTTAGCATGGTATCACTGCTGTTACCATGGACATGCTCCCCTCGCCATTCACTCTGCGATCTTGTTGGGAGGTTTGGGAAGGACTTGGAGTCACAAAATCTGGAACATAGGTCAAGGTGACTGTCATATGTAGTCCTATATTGGTGGGCAACACATAACTGACAGGGAAGTGTTGCCATGGTGACATGGCAAAGGTTGACTCGTCGCCATGGAATATCGGAAAGTTGTAACTTTATCTGATTTTCACCAAATTTTCTATAATGGATATTAGTCCAACCCTGCACGCTCCTACGTAAAAATGGTTGACAAATCTTATAGCACCACCTACTGCTCACAGGAACTACTGCGCCAAATGGTTTACTTTATTATTCATGCAGCGCTTGCTGCGATGACGGAAAATTTTCTGAGCCAGCTAGGTGCGACGGGCGCTGGGGTCCATGGTTGCGTGGTGGGCGAGGGTCCGCTTACAGCTGCTTGCAGCTTTAATTTCACAGTTTTGTTTGTTTAGATTCATTTGTTTTCAGAGCTGCTTAACAGAGTGCATACTGATTACAGATGGAATCAAATTAAAATTCAATTCATGGTGCATTATGGCCTCAGCCAGCAAGTTGTCACAGTGAGGATTTTTTTTTTCCAATGAAGGGCTGAGTAATTATTTTGCATAAGATAACAGCCCTTAGGCCACATAAATCGTGGCACGTATCTCCCCTCTATCAGAGTTAAGAACAAGCACATCCTGAGTAATGCTGTAAGGGGTAATCAAACTGATCAGGCAACATCAACCAAAAGGCCAAAAATACTTTTTTTGATTTTTCTGTGCAATATGCTTTGCTTCTGCATTACATTCTATTTTAAAGGATGTTGCTGATACCACATCAGTCCCATCAATGACAACAAAGGCGTACAATGTTTCTCATTGCATGGTCAGTGTATGTGCATGTGTACTTGAAAACATATTGTTTTGTTGTGGAGGAACACATTGTTTATGAAGTATTAAATATAATATTAAATATAGTGTGTGTTTATATATTTACATATTTATTCCATCTAGCTACAATGCTCTGCACTGGGTGTGTTTATATTTATATATCTATATATTTATTCCATCTAGCTACAATGCTCCGCACTGTGTTTTTATATATCTACATATTATTCCATCTAGCTACATTGCTCCGCACTGTGTGTGTTTATATACTTGCATATTTATTCCACCTAGCTGCAATGCTCCATACTGTGGGTGTTTATATATTTACATATTTATTCCATCTAGCTACAATGCTCTGCACTGTGTGTTCATATATTCATATATTTATTCCATCCAGCTACAATGCTCTGCACTGTGTGTCTGTGTGTGTGTGTGTGTATATATATATTTTATAGTAATATGTACATATGTATATTAGCTGCTCTTGCTTGCTTGTTTTTTCTTGCCTTCTGATTGTTGCTCTGAGTGTTGCTATCCCTGTGCTGTTGCAATCCTGGAATTTCCCCGTTGTGGGACTAATAAAGGCTTATCTTATCTTATCTTATCTTAATATATGCTTTTTACCAATTGCTAGTGGAACAATACTCAGCTCCGGACTCTATTATGAATCAGATCCCCCAGGGTGCCCCCCACCTGCTGTCAAATAGCCAGTAAAATCCTTCTAACAATATTTTTTGCTATAATTACAAACTGGCTTCATGATAACAGGGATGAAACTGTTATAAAACAAGGTTTCTGTTCAGGATTTTTAAGTACCAGGTCTCTCTTTTATGTCCTCAGGTCTCTATAGATAACGGCAATAAAATCTCTAAACTGAGAGTAAAAGTGTTGATGGGATTGAAACAAAGGTGGGTAAAGTAAACCAATTGACCTGAGAGGTTTAAGAGGCGTTTACCTGAATGTTGGGTAAAGATGATGTGTCTGGTTCTCCCTGCTTCTGGGTTTAATGTTAAGTTAGCCTTACCACACCTTGACGCCATCTCTGCTCATAACTGTATTATTGTCACAGTTTTGAGAGTGATATTGATCTTACAGTTTCACTCAATGAGCGCTCCATGCAGAAGATTGTCTTTCCACTTCCTGTCTCCTGTCAAAGTGCTTTGCATTATTGGCGTGTGTTAATTTAAACATCTTGTAGATACATTTAAGCAGCTATTTACCCATCTTACAGCATCCTGACCCACTTTTTAATTTTTTATTAAATATCTTGTACAACTATTAGTAGATTTAAATGTGTGATGGTGTTGTCATCTTTAGAATGGAGACACTTCGTAAACACAGAATCTATTCTGCTCTGGATCTTTCATCTGGAAATAGATCATGAGTTATTGCAGACAAAATGTGAGATAGAGGAACAAAGATTTCTGTGTTGTATACGACTAGAGAAACTTATAAAATTGTAAAACTCTTGCTTTTAATGACTCCTGTGGCCTAAGAGCTAGAAAAAATAGCCCCACCTTGTTGTTTGAAATAAAAAGTTACTTGATTATTCACCAAGGCAGACAAAATTAGCAAAAGAAAATTAGAAAACAACACACAAAGTAGTAATAAGCCCCTAAAAATCAGCTGGTGAGGGATTTGTCCAGTATCCAGAATCTTCGCCTAGTGGCCTAAATTCATCTAAAGCAAAACCAAATTCCCCATCTAAAAAACTGAATCTAATGGAAATTTTCATTCATTTTTTTCATAGTTTAATTTTAAAAGTAAACCGTCAATTACATTTCATTTTATTTACAAGTTAAGGGAAATATGGTTTATAGCTTTATAGCTTATTAAAATCAGAAAACAAGTATCTCAAATGATTAGAATATTTCATTTCAATTTTGAGAAAATTATTTTTCCAACTGTGTAAATACCATGTATCTCCCTGACCAGGTAAGTACACCCAGTCACAATCAATAAAAAAAAAATGCTGACTTGACAGTTTTCCAGAAGACAAGCATCAACACACTCCACAAGCAGGGTAAGCCACAGAAGGTCATTGATGAAAAGGCTGGCTGTTTATAGAGTTCTGGATCAAAGCACATTAATGGAAAGCTGACTGGAAGAATAAAGTGTGGTAGAAAAAGGTGCTTGAGCAACAGGGATGACCATAACCTTGACAGGATTATCAAGAAAAGTCAATTCAAGAGTGGACTAAGTCTGGTCTGCTGTCAGTGTGTCAAGACCCACCATGCACAGGCATCTCCAGGAAAATGGGCTACAACTGTCTTCTTCCTAATACTAAACCATCATCTGTTGCGTGGCAGTCCAAAACTCCCTTTTCCAATTAAAGCACATTATCCCTTTCATTTGGGGATCAAGGTCCTAGAATTTGGAGGAAGAGTGGTGAAACACAGAATCCAATTTGGTTAAAGTCCAGTATGAAGTGTCCACAGTCTGTGATGATGGGGGGGGGCATGTCATCTGCTGGTGTTGGCCCACTGTGCTTTGTCAAATCTGGAGTCAGTGCTTCTGTCTACCAGGGACATTTTTGAGCACTTCATGCTTGCAGCTGCTGAAAAGCTTTTATGGAGTTGTTGATTTCCTCTTCCAGTTGGACTTGGCACAGATGCACAGCCACAAAACTTCAGTGAAATGGTTTTCTGACCATCATTTTGTGCTTGACTGGCCAGCCAACTCGCTTGACCTGAACCCCATAGATTCTTGATGGAGTATAGTCAAGGGAAAGATGAGAAACGATTGATTCAATAAAACAGACGAGCTGAAAGCTGCTATCAAAGCAACATGGTGTCCAGCAACACCTCAGCAGTGCCACAGACTGATCAACTCCAAGCCACACCACACTGATTCACTGATTCATGGTAAAAGGCACCCCAGTGAAGTATCGAGAGTACAAATTAAGTTGGACATTTCTGTATTACAAATCCTTATTTTGGGTTAATATTAAGGTACATTTCAAAAAACAAAGATACTAAAATTTAAAAATTTTGATTTTCATAAGCTGTAAATCATAATCAAATTTAAAACAGACAGGGCTTGAAATATTTCCCTTGTAAGGAAAATTTATTTTTATGAAAAATAAATTTTAAAAATCCACAGTGTTCTAATCTTATGAGATGCATCTGCTTGAAACATCTGTTCTGCACCAGGGTTAATAAAGTTTGATTTGGAATTCCAGCTGTATACATTTTCACTCTTGGGTATAATTTAGTGAGGAGGGAGTACATGACTGCAAGAACCAAATTTTACTGCAGATGTCGCAGATTTAGCAGATGTAATCATGCACATTTTAAGAATTTATTTGGCAGTTAGACTGGGATGGAAAACCACATCACTGAGCAGAATCCAGGGTGAAAGTAGGAGAAAGATATGTGACTCCTGGAGTCGAGCAAGTAGGCAGAGGGGAGGAAGAGATATAAACATATATGAAACTTTATATGATTTTTTTTGTCTTCTGTTCTTTGTGGGGTTTTGGTTTTCTAATAAAAAGTCCCTTTATTAGTTGTTTCTTTATCATATACTGTGATATACTGTATAATCTCATATCTTGTTCTGGAGAATTTGTGTATATTACAGCTTCTGCTTATAAAATAACTTTCCCTTTTGATTGATGGCAGTTTTGGGATCCATTTAAACTTTCATTCTGTGGACGTTCCCTCCATGCCACACATTGATGAGGTAAAGATGAGTGTGTAAATCACAAATGATGCCTTGGCTAAATTCAAATGTAACACAACACATTTGGACTGTGTTATGTTCACAAAGGTTCCAGAACATATTATTATGACAAATTCATCTCCTAACCCTCTGCTGAGGCTGAAAAGCTCTGTTTACTGTGCAAAGTGGATACTTCACAGCCTCCTCAGAAATCAGCTCTACTTTGGTGTAGCTAGAGGACAGGTTTGAAGGACAACCTCCATGTGTTCACACTGGAATAATGATCTGGAAATTGGCACCCTGTTTCTCCTTCATGCCCCTCCTCTCTCAGCTCAACAGTGTCTTGTTCTCTTTAGTAGTCATTTATTACTGCTAAGTTTGGGGAATTCAGAATCAACAGCTGCAAAGTAATTTCTGCTTATCGCCTTGCCCTCTGGTGACCGCACAATGTGATGATTGTTATCATCATCCCAGAGGAACACGGTTTGGAAAGAGAGAATACACTTGTGGCATCATGACCTCTGGGAGAAACAACAAAGACACGCACTGCATTTTTCTGATTATCTGACTAGCTGCTACTATTCCACAATTTGGTTGCCCATATACCAGTTTTGGGAATCATTATATTTGGGAAGAAATTTTTATCCAAATATTCCTTTTTTTAAGCAGCATCACAATTCCCGAGGATGCCTGAGGAATGGAGAAGTGTAGTGGTGTCGTGGACTTGAAACTGTTGTCTGCGTCTGCGTTGTGTTGTGTAGGGAAATAACTCCAACAGTGGGTTCACAGCTGGCACTTTATTCTATGAAAAACAGGCGTTAGTCAGTGGGATACACACAGCAGCAGCACACTCTCGTCCCGTCTGTGCAGGGTCCACGCAGTGCTGCGTTACAAAATTATATATAAACAAAAGACCTTCCAAAAGTCAAACCAAAAACACCGTAAAACTGAAATAAATAAATAAAAAATCAAATAAAGACAATTGTACTCAAAAGCATCAATAAATAAAAACACACACTCAAATTAGTCACATATAAAAATAAAAACAAAAAAAATGTAAAGTGACTCGAAGTATTATCTTAAGTGCAGCTTCAAATAAACTCACATTATAACATTTTTAACATGAAACATACCTATGAAACACAATCATCAGTGGGATACACGCAGCAGCAGCACACCCGTTGAATGCAAAAGGAAAAAAAAGGCCTCTGAGTGGACATGAACAACAAAACAGCTATAAAAGTGACATTTTTCTGTTCAGAAGTTACTAAACCTCAATGAAAACCCTTCTGCAGTGTTATACAATTATTAATAAGCACTTATTACAGCAAAGAAGACAAAGTTTAAACTTAAAAACTCATTAGAGGGAGGAGAACCACACACACCCATCTTACCTGTGCAGGGTCCACGCAGTTTTTGCCGGGAAAACCCCTGCATGCACAATGAGCCCATTTCCTGTGTCCCACCAATTAATGACCCACTAACAAGAAGGAAAATCGGAACCTCTAAATTATAAATTTGTTCCACTGACTCAAAATGAACTAGATTATTAATATTGTCACTTTAGTTTTGGAGAAGTTGACTTAAAAATAAAAATAATCTGTTCACACTCCGACAGGCAGCGAAAAGTAAGCTAGAGCAGGAAGACAAAAGAAGAGGAAAACGGCAACCTTGTGTGTAGCAGAATAAATGTGCACACTCTGTTGGACAGAACAACATCATAGCACCCAGAAAGACAGACCACGCTTGTGGCCCTGGAAATGAACAGGTACAATGTAGACATAGCTGTACTTAGTGAAACAAGATTGCCTGGATATGACAGCTTGGAAGACAAAGGGTACATCATCTTTTGCAGTGGGAACTCAAGAAAGGAGAGAAGCAGGAGTGGGCTTTGCAGTTAGAAAGGAGATAGCAACAATGCTTGATGAGGAACCGGTGCCAATCAACAACAGGATAATGACTATGAGACTCTCACTACAGCGGAAGATGTATGCCACACTCATCAGTGTATATGCCCCAACAATGACCAACACAGAGGAGGCGAAGGAAGAGTTCTACAGTGATTTACGTGAGACTATCAGGCATGTACTGACTGATGACAGGCTGATACTCGTTGGAGATTTTAATGCCAGAGTTAGTTCGGACACTGAGAAATGGAAAGGAGTGCTGGGCAGTCATGGAGTAGGCAAGTGCAATGCTAATGGAGAACTTCTACTTGCGCTATGTTCAGAGTACAACCTTGTGATAACCAACACTCTATTTAAGCACAAGGACACACACAAGAAGACATGGATGCACCCAAGATCCAAGCACAGGCACTTGTTAGACTACATCATAGTAAGGCAGAGAGACATAAGGGATGTATTGGACACCAGAGCAATGACAGGTGCGGACTGTGGTACTGATCATCTTATGCTGACATCTAGATTAAGGATTTGGAGACGAAAACAGCACTGCAGGACGGGTGCGAAGCCACCATGGAAGCTAAACACTAGTGCACTGAAAGGCCAAAAGAAGCAGGAAGAACTTACACAGGAAATGGATGAAAACTTGAAAGACTGGGACAGCAACAACTCAGAGAATGACATAGAAGAGAGATGGGCAACACTGAAGGATATGGTGTATCAGACTGCGAGTGATGTATTAGGCCACCCTGAGAGGAAACATCAAGATTGGTTTGATGAGCATGATGAACATCTGAAGAAACTACTAGAAGCAAGGAATACAGCTAGGCAGGAAAACCTACAGTGTAACACAAGGTCGAAGAAGAAGAAATACTCAAAGGCTCAGAGTGAGCTACAGAAGTACACCAGAGAAATGAAGTCCAACTGGTGGGATGAAAAAGCGGAGGAACTTCAAACTGCAGCAGACAGGAAGGACATGAAAACATTCTTCACAGGTTTGAGAAAAATCTACAGCCCGAAACCAAGAGGATTGATCCAACTACAGGCTATGGATGGTGAAACGGTTTTGCAGGAGAAAGACAAGATCCTGGACAGATTAGCAGACCACTTTGACCAACTACTAAACAACCCTGGAGATCTCACTGAAGAGGCTAAAGAAGCTCTAGTGCAGCGACCAGCTGTATCATATCTGGATGAACCAGAATCAGAATCAGAAACAACTTTATTGCCAAGTATGCATTACACATACAAGGAATTTCACTTATCACTAGGTGCGCTCATGTTAAGCGCGCCCTAATGACGCGGCAGCCATACAAGGCGCCTCATTCAGTGGGGGGAAAAGAGGAGGAGGGGGGAGGGGGAGACACATTGGGCAGAGAGAAAAAACATAGTTTATCAAAATATGGCTCGAATGAGCCAGATTGTGATTACATAGAAAAAAACCCTCTAAGCACACTTAGCAGACAGTACAGATCCACACATTAACAAAGCAAAGGAGAGAGACCAGTGTGTGTATGTCAGTCATGAGATATCAGTATGAATGCAGTGTGAATGTATCAGTTACTGGTGCACAACAAAAAAATCCTCTCCTAGGCAACGGCTAGATGTTATTTTCATGTATTCTAAACATAGATAAGCATGTCCACAGAGTCCATCTCTCTTCAGTGCATGCCAGATGGTAAAACTCCATGTTAGTCACATGATAACGCTGTCCTTGGAGAGTTCAGACTTGCTGCACATCAGCAATTGTTTGGGTTGAGAGAAGCCAAAACTCCCTTCTGCTTTATCTCTTCTCTTGGAGGAATGAAATCACTCAAGGACGCCGAATCAAGGCCAAATAAGCACAGTTCACTTAGAGCATAAAAATTTCCTCTCTCATGCGATTCTGTGCATCACAATTTACATACATAGGCTTTAAAATCATTCCCTGGAGAGCACCCAGCGACTCCAAGATGTATCCCACCTTCCGATTCAGTTCACCAAACATAGATAAATATGTCCATAGAGTCCATCTCTCTTCAGTGCATGCCAGATGGTAAATTCCATGTTAGTCACATATTTGCCGCTATCAGTGCTCTCCCCAGCTGGTCGAATTGTTGAAGAAGGAGCTTCGCCGGATCCGCATTTTGATTAGCTCTTCCAACTTCTTTAATTTTCGATACACCAGGAAAACTCCAGAGCCAGTCAGCAGAAATCCTGTGATCATGAAGCCAAAACAGGTAGATGTCTTGCACATCTTCAATCGAATCACGCAGACACATGAGTTCCAATTGTTCCATGAGTCTCTCCACTTGGGCTCCCCCTGGCCCGATTTTCTGTTAAAAAGTGGTGTCAATAGCATTAAAGCCCAGCTCACCAATTCCATAATTTCCATTTGGGTCGAGATGCAGCAGAAGAAGAGCGAGACACAGACAGGACACAGCAAGCTGGGATCAGTAAAGGGAGGAGGAGAAGGGAGAGGAGAAGAAATGTGTCTGCTCTCTCTGATAGCCGGAAGAAGAGAACCACCAAATCTTGATGAACTAATGGCAGCTATCAGGACAACACAGGATGGTAAAGCTCCAGGAAGGAATGGAATTCCAGCAGAAGTGTGGAAATTTGGTGGTGTTCAGCTGACCAACTGCCTGCACAAGCTCATCCAAGAGATATGGGATGTCCAGAAAGTACCTCAAGACTGGAAGGAAGCAAGTATTGTGCCTTTTGTTCAAGAAAGGTGACAGGAAAAATTGTGGAAATTACCGAGGTATATCACTGCTAGCCACTGTTGGTAAGATTCTCTCACGTGTACTGCTGAACAGACTCAATGAACACATCTCGCAGAATGTACTACCGGAAACCCACTGCGGCTTTAGAAGTGGAAGAAGCACAATGGACATGATTTTCTGCTTGAAACAGGTTCAAGAAAAATGTATCGAACAGAACATGCTGCTTTATGTAGTCTACATAGACTTCAGTAAAGCCTTCGATACTGTTTCGCAACAAGGACTTTGGCAGGTACTCAAGAAATATGGCTGTACAGAGAAGTTTGTCAGCCTGATGGCAATGAGTGGTTCAGTATCTAAAGACTTTTCAGTAAGCAACGGGGTGAAACAAGGGTGTGTGCTGGCGCCTACACTCTTCTCGTTATATCTGGCAGCCATGCTTGAGATGGCCTTCAAAGACACTTCAGAAGGAGTATACATTCAAACAAGGAATGAAGCAGACTTGTTCAATGTGGCACAGTTTAAAGCCAAGAGTAAGACATTGATAAAGGTAGTAAGGGAAATGCTGTTTGCCAACGACAGTGTTCTAGTTGCACATAGTGCGGAAGACATGCAATCTTTAGTGGAGAAATGTACAAGAGCAGCTAGCCAATTCAGCCTCCAAATCAACATCCACAGTGCCTTTATCAACCACCAAAGTTCCAGTTATCAACATCACTACCAGAAGAGATCAGCATTGGTACAGAGCTATTAGTCAAGTGCAAGACTTTAAAGTATCTAGGGAGTACTGTTTCAGAGAATGCTAGGCTGGAGGATGAACTATCTCTCAGAATGGGAAGAGCGAGCGCTGTGTTTGGAAACTTGAGGGAGAGACTGTGGAACAATCGACATGTGTCTATTCGTGTGAAATGCAAAGTGTACAGAGCAACAGTACTGGTTACACTATTGTACGGTCCTGAAACTTGGACTGTCTACAGAGTGCAGGTAAAGAAACTCCACGCGTACATGATGAGACACCTTCGAGCCATAATGAACATCTCATGGAAAGACAAGATAACCAACATAGAAGTGTTGAAACGAGTTGGTCTACCATCAATGGAGGACATGCTAATACAGACGAATCTGAGATGGCTTGGACATGTTGAGAGGATGGACCACCAGCGTCTCCCTCGGCAGTTACTCTACTCACAGTTATGCAAGGGCAAATGCAATCAGGGTAGACCAAGGCTCAGATTTAAAGACACTGTAAAAAGAAACTTGAAGAAGCTGGATATAGACAGGAGTCCCTGGCAGCGGAAGGGTAAGGACAGAGCTGCGTGGAGGAATCTGATCAGACCTAAATGAAACAGTCATTGTCACCCACGACAGACTGCTAGGATGATGATGATGATGAGTTTTAAAGAAGTTCACTTAAAAATAAAAATAAACATAATGAACATAATGCCTCAGCTACATACTCCCTCCTGAACATCTCAGAACTTCTCAAATGGGTGTGTGTGACTGAGTACAGAGGGTAGAATAAACTGTCATTTACAGCACATTTACACGTGCAATATGTTTGTCTCCCACCTCATAGGGAAAGTTAACAAAGGGAAGTTGGCCAGACTCCCAAATGTTCACTTGCAAAAAAAGTGCCTTATACACTCCCTCAAACAAATGTTATGACAGTTATTTTATAATGCGTGTTACCCTGAATATGAACCAATTCAAAATACATGACTTGCAGTAAGATAAATGTAAATGTACAGTATAACATAAAGACAGTATAACTGGTTTGGAAACCCAGTGTTCCTTACGAAAATAAACTTCTAGCAGACTCACCAACCAGGTTGCTTGAGTGTATGTTCTTTTGTGTCATGTTCTGAATCAGTCTGTTCACTTGTTTCAGTACCCTTCCAACTCTTGTTCTAACGTGATGTATTGCATTACTCTGGGGGGCAATCTCATGAATCACAGGGGCTCCAGAGATGTTTTCATTGGTTGACTGAGCCTGAGGTAGGGTCTGCTCTGCTGTTTTCTTAGGTAGCTCACTTCCATCATTGACCTAGTCCTCAGTGTGGACAGGCACTTCACCTTCAACATTACTGTCACTCCCATGAGACTCCTCAGAATATGACTCAACACTGGCACCATGTCCAACACTGTCACTTGTTTGGGGCTCTACAGCACCTGGCTCATCATTGGTCATTTCAGCTACCCAGGAAGCTGTACGCTCTGTATGGTCACAGTTGGATTCAATGGACAAGACATTCCCTTCTGACCCATTCTCCCCTCATTCAGTCTCAGTGTCACTGACAAAAGACAATTCAGCAACACCATCCATTTCAGAATCAGAATCAGAATGAGCTTTATTGCCAAGCATGTTAAAAACATACAAGGAATTTGACTTGACATCAGGCGCGCTCGATAAGCGCTTCCTAATGACATGGCAGCCATGCAAGGCGCCTCATCAAAACAGTGGGGGGTAAAGAGGGGAAGAGGGGGAGGGGGGATGACACATTGGGCAGAGAGAAAAAACATAGTTTATCAAAATAAAGCTCGTATGAGCAAGATTGTGATCACAAGAAAAAAACCCTCTAATGCACAATTAGCAGACAATACAGATCACATATTAACAAAGCACAAGCAAGTTGAGAGAGACAGTGTATGTGTGTGAGTGTCAGTATATGTGTATCAGTCATGTAAAGTTGTATGCAGTGTGAGTATCAGTTACTGGTGAACAGCAAAAATCCTCCCTCAGCAACGTTTAGATGTTATGTCTTTAGTGTCCTAAACATAGATAGCATGTCCACAAGAGTTCCACTCTCAGTGCATGTCCGATGGTAAATTCCATGCCAGTCACATGACACTGTCCTTGAGAGTTCAGATTACTGCGCACCAGTTGTTTATGTTAGGGAGAAGCCAAGCCAAAACTCCCTTCTGCCTTATCTTCCTCCAGGAGGAATGAAATCTTCAGGGCGCCGAATCAAGGTCTAATAGGCACAGTTGACTCAGAGCAT
This sequence comes from Pholidichthys leucotaenia, assembly GCA_020510985.1. Classification (NCBI taxonomy): domain Eukaryota; kingdom Metazoa; phylum Chordata; class Actinopteri; order Cichliformes; family Pholidichthyidae; genus Pholidichthys; species Pholidichthys leucotaenia. Next base: position 302,824,779 of record CM035846.1, read on the forward strand.
AGAATTTTCATCTCTCATGCGATTCTGTGCTTCATAATTTCCATATACATTTCCAAGTTTTAAATCCTTTCCTGGAGAGCTCCTAGCGACTCCGAGATGCTACCAATCTTCCTGTTCAGTTCGCCATTAGCCGCTATCAGAGCTCTCCCCAGCTGGTCAAATTGATGAAGGAGCTTCGCTGGGTCAGCATTTTGATTAGCTCTTTCCATCTTCTTTAGTTTTCGATACACCAGGACCACTCCAAGGCCAATTAGCAGAAATCCTGAGATCATGATGCCAAACAGATAGATGTCTTCCACATCTTCGATCGAACAGACACATAAGTTTCCAATTGTATGTGTCTCTCACATACAGTTGGGCTCCCCCGGGCCCGATTTCCTATTTGAGAAGACGGTGTCAATTGTATTTAAAGCCCAGCTTACCAAATCCATAATTTTCCGTTTGGATCAAGATTCAGCCAGAAGAAGAGCGACACAGACAGGACACAGCAAGCTGGGATCAGTCAAGGGAGGAGAGGAGAGGAGGAGAATGCGTCTGCTCTCTCTGAAAGCCAGAAGAAGAAAGGGGCAATGGGCAGGAAATTGGCCTGCAAAAGCAGATTTCTGTGGACAACTTTTTCCTGTCCATTACTGTTGTTTCTGATGTGATATGTATGACAGTTGGGGTTTTTGGAGATCACCGTGTAGAGAATGGACTCCCACCTATCAGCCAGCTTTCTGCGACCACACTCACCCTTGTTAGCTAGGAGGACTCTATCTCCCTCTTCAATGTCACCACCATTTTGGCTTTTGTTGTACAGGTCTGCCTGACGCCGTTGACTGGATTCAACATCGGTTTGAGCCAGCACAAGAGCCTCCTTGAGGTCATCTCTCATTTTTTTGACATAGCTGTGATAGTCTGTTACATCACTGTCTCTTTCAATGTTGTGAAACATGACATCCACTGGCAGTCTGGGGATACACCCATACATCAAATAAAAGGGAGCATAGCCTGTGGACTCATGGGCAGTACAGTTGTAGGCAAAAGTTAGTGTCTGCAACATCTGTGGCCACTTGTGTTTTTCTCTGGGTGGCAGAGCTCTGATCATATTCCCCAGTGTTCTATTGAATCTTTCAGTGTGACCATTGCCCATAGGGTGATAGGGTGTTGTCCTTGATTTTTGCACACCAGCCACCTGCAACAATTCTTGAATGAGCTCACTGTCGAAATTGGCACCTTGGTCTGAGTGAATTCTTTGGGGGAACCCATAAACACAGAAGTAGCTGTCCCACAACTGACGTGCAACTTGTTTAGCTGTTTGGTCTGTGCACTTAAAAGCATGAGCCATTTTAGTGAAGTGGTCTGTCACTACTAGATTGTCAATGCTCTTCCCTTTTGAGTCTTCTGCAGACCAAAAATCTATGCAAACAAGCTCAAGGGGGCTGGTTGTTTTGATACTTTATGATGGAGCTCTTCCTTCAGGCTCAAGGGTGTTACTGGTGACACAACGTTTGCAACACCTGACATAGTCACGGGCATCATGCTCCATGCTCACCCAGAAAAACCTCTGTTTCGCTAGGTACAGAGTTCTGCTTTAACCCTGATGGCCAGCATTGTCATGGATACCTGACAGGACATGAATGATCAAGGCAGAAAGAGTGACATACTGATGGCGCCTTTTCCCAGTTCGTGAATCCTTGCGCACACTCTACAGAATATCATCCAGCATTATTAATTTGTTCCACTGTTTCAGTGTTTTTTGCACTTTGAAGGACTGATTTGCTCGCTCGCTGCGTGATGGATGTCTGCCACATTCAACAAAGGGGATAACTCTAGCTAGTGTGGGATCTTTCCACTGTTCATCTTGGAGCTCCTGAAGGGAAGACACAGGTAAAGCATGTTGACCTGGCGGCAGGAGTTGTTCCAGGTCTTGAAACAACTCCTGCCACCTTAGTGCCCCTTTTTAATGTGATGGACTTATCACAGGTGTTCAGGATGCAGACGGGGACCCACCTATCACCACTCATGGAAGCCACTGTTCTGCATACAATCACATCCTTTTTTTGAGCTTGTGCCTTTGGTGGTTCAATCAGGATGGCGCTGCCTTCAGAAATGGGGGATGATACAGGGAGTCTGCCCCATACCAAGTGTTCCTGCTTAGGAAGTAGAGTCACAGCCTAAGTTAATTTGACGGTACCAATAACATCTGGCATTTTGTCACCCCTCCACCTATTAATGCCTGACAGCATGTTCAAAAACTGCACCATTTCAGGAGCGTTTGTTGGTTCAGGTTTACTCAAGACACACCAGAAGGGTGTGTGATAGTCTGAATTGTCTGAGGAGATGTTTGATGACATTCGTTCCTAAAATTAGCTGATCTCTTTGGCTGGAAACAATGAGGACAGGTACACTGAATGCACACTCATACACTTCCATTTCCAGGCTGTATATACAGTGGGGTAAAAAAGTATTTAGTCAGCCACCAATTGTGCAAGTTCTCCCACTTAAAAAATGAGAGAGGTCTCCAATTTTCATCATAGGTATACCTCAACTATGAGAGACAAAATAAGAAAAAAAAAATCCAGAAAATCACATTGAAGAATTTTTAATGAATTAATTGGTAAATTCCTTGGTAAAATAAGTATTTGGTCAATAACAAAAGTTCATCTCAGTACTTTGTTATATACCCTTTGTTGGCAATGACAGAGGTCAAACGTTTTCTGTAAGTTTTCACAAGGTTTTCACACACTGCTGCTGGTATTTTGGCCCATTCCTCCATGCAGATCTCCTCTAGAGCAGTGATGTTTTGGGGCTGTCGCTGGGCAACACAGACTTTCAACTCCCTCCAAAGATTTTCTATGGGGTTGAGATCTGGAGACTGGCTAGGCCACTCCAGGACCTTGAAATGCTTCTTACAAAGCCACTCCTTAGTTGCCCGGGTGGTTTGTTTGGGATCATTGTCATGCTGAAAGACCCAGCCACGTTTCAACTTCAATGCCCTTGCTGGTGGAAGGAGGTTTTCACTCAAAATCTCACGATACATGGCCCCATTCATTCTTTCCTTTACACGGATCAGTTGTCCTGGTCCCTTTGCAGAAAAACAGCCCCAAAGCATGATGTTTCCACTCCCATGCTTCACAGTAGGTATGGTGTTCTTTCTCCTCCAAACACGACAAGTTGAGTTTTTACCAAAAAGTTCTATTTTGGTTTCATCTGACCATATGACATTCTCCCAATCCACTTCTGGATCATCCAAATGCTCTCTAGCAAACTTCAGACGGGTCTGGACATGTACTGGCTTAAGCAGGGGGACACGTCTGGCACTGCAGGATTTGAGTCCCTGGCGGCATAGTGTGTTTCTGAAGTACCCTTTGTTACTTTGGTCCCAGCTCTCTGCAGGTCATTCACTAGGTCCCCCCATGTGGTTCTGGGATTTTTGCTCACCGTTCTCATGATAATTTTGACTCCACGGGGTGAGATCTTGCGTGGAGCCCCAGATTGAGGGAGATTATCAGTGGTCTTGTATGTCTTCCATTTTCTAATAATTGCTCCCACAGTTGATTTCTTCACACCAAGCTGCTTACCTATTGCAGATTCAGTCTTCCCAGCCTGGTGCAGGTCAACAATTTTGTTTCTGGTGTCCTTTGACAGCTCTTTGGTCTTGGCCATAGTGGAGTTTGGAGTCTGACTGTTTGAGGTTGTGGACAGATGTCTTTTATACTGATAACGAGTTCAAACAGGTGCCATTAATACAGGTAACGAGTGGAGGACAGAGGAGCCTTTTAAAGAAGAAGTTACTGGTCTGTGAGAGCCAGAAATCTTGCTTGTTTGTAGGTGACCAAATACATATTTGACTGAGGAATTTACCAATTAATTCATTAAAAATCCTTCAATGTGATTTTCTGGATTTTTTTTTTCTCATTTTGTCTCTCATAGTTGAGGTATACCTATGATGAAAATTGGAGACCTCGCTCATCTTTTAAGTGGGAGAACTTGCACAATTGGTGGCTGACTAAATACTTTTTTGCCCCACTGTACACTTGGGCTCTTCCTGAACTCCACCACAGCCTACAAGTGTGATGTTGGTATGCGTGTCACTTGGCTCTGATATAACCCCATCACTCATTAGCTTCTGTTCTGCCTCTTCATTCATGGTGCATGCCATGGAGCCTGTGTCAAGAAGAGCTTGAAGAGTAACTTTTTTATTCACTAAAGCATTAGTGTAAAACAGAGTATCCGCTTTTTTGAGTCACATCGTATTTTGTATAGTATAACAGTTCCAGATGGAGCACACTTTAGGCTTTCTCTGTATACAGTTTGCACATCATCACAGGAGTTGATCAAATCAAATCAAAATCAAATCAAATCAAACTTTATTGTCATATTGCTGTACGTACAACTGTAGTGCAGGCAAGATGAAATTGCGTTTCTCTCGGCATCCATATAAATAGAAGCAGCATGATTTAAGACACACTCCCACATAGCTCCACCCCCACCCCCACCCCCCATCCATTCACACATCCCTGAGACATACTTGGGGGAAAAAACAAACAAACAAACAAAAAAACTAACTAACTATAATATACAAATAATATACAAAATGTCCGTAGGTGCAGTAGTTCAATTCAATTCAATTCAATTCAACTTTATTTATATAGCGCCATTTCACAACAACAGTCATCTCATAGCACTATCAACTGTAGGGAGGACCCCCACAGTTGCAGAAAGACCCCAGCAATCAGGCGATCCCCTGTGAGCAAGCACTTGGCGACGGTGGAGAGGAAAAACTCCCTTTTAACAGGAAGAAACCTCCAGCAGAACCAGGCTCAGGGAGGGGCAGTCATCTGCTGCGACTGGCTGGGGGGTGAGGGGACAGAGAAGAAGAAAAGAACAGACATGTAGAGAGCAAACAGCACGATGGGGACTCAATCTATGGGAGAGAACAAACAAATGTTAATGACCAGCAAAAAAAAAATATTTCATAGAGAGTGAGGAAAGGAGTGAGGCCCAGTGCATTACTGGAGGTCCCCCGGCTGACTAAACCTATTAGCAGCATAACTAAGGGAGGGTTCAGAAACACATGATCCCTCCCTAATTGTAGGCTATATCAAAAAGGTAGGTTTTAGCCCTATTCTTAAAAACAGAGATCGAGTCTGACTCCCGAATCCAGATTGGCAGCTGATTCCACAGGAGAGGAGCTTGATAACTGAAGGCTCTGCCTCCCATTGTACTTTTGGAGATTCTAGGTATTACAAGTAAACCTGCATTTTGGGAGCGTAGTGCTCTGTTAGGATGATACGGTAGTATCAGATCTTTTAAATAAGATCTAGTGTGTATGTAGTGTGTATGAGGGATTCCGGGTCGACTGTTCAGCATCCTGACAGCTTGTGGAAGGAAGCTGTTGATCAGTCTGGTGGTTCTGCCTCTGATGCTCCGGAATCGTTTACCAGATGGAAGAAGTTCAAAGTGTTTATGCAGAGGGTGAGAACGGTCCTTGACAATGTTCAGTGCCCTGCTCCTACAACGGTTCTGAAAAAGTTCTTGGACAGAGGGGAGGGAGACTCCAATTACCCTCTCAGCCCCCTTGACTATCCTCTGCAGGGCTTTTTTGTCTGACATACTGCAGCTGGAGTATCATGTAGTAATGCAGTACGTCAGAACACTCTCCACCATACCTCTGTAGAAGGTCCTGAGGATGCAGATGGGGAGAGAGGCCTGTTTGAGTTTTCCTCAAGAAGTGCAGTCTCTGCTGAGCCCGCTTCCTGATCTCCAAGGAATTCTTGCTCCAGGTCAGGTCCTGCAAGATCTGCACTCCGAGGAACTTGATGTTCTCTACTCTCCCCACTAAACGGCCGCCGATGCTGAGGGGGACGTGCTCAGGCTGTGACCACCAGAAGTCGATAATCATCTCCTTTGTTTTGTCCACGTTGAGCACCAGATTGTTCTCCCTGCATCAGCCCTCCAGGTCTCTCACTTCTTCCCTGTACATTGATTCCTCATCCCTCTGAATAAGTCCCACCACCGTGGTGTCATCAGCAAACTTAATAATCTGGTTCCCCTTGTGTCTGGATACACAGTCATGTGTTAGAAGTGTAAACAACAGTGGACTGAGTACACAGCCTTGAGGGGATCCGGTGCTCAGCGTGACAGAGTTGGAGATGTTGTTTCCAACCCGGACAGACTGAGGTCTCTCAGTCAGGAAATCCAGAATCCAGAGACATGTGGCGGTGTTCAGACCGAGAAGGAGTAATTTCTCCATCAGTCTCTGGGGAATAATGGTGTTGAATGCTGAACTGAAATCAATGTACAGGAGTCTGGCGTAGGTGTCTTTCTGGTCCAGGTGGGTGATGACAGAGTGTAGGGTGGTGACTATAGCATCCTCCGTGGAGCGGTTTGAACAATATGCAAACTGGAGCGGGTCGTGTGATGCAGGGAGGCAGGCTGTAATGTGTGGTTTGACAAGCCGTTCAAAACACTTCATCACAAGTGGTGTCAGTGCAACAGGACGATAGTCATTCAAACAGGACACAACTGGTTTCTTTGCCACCGGTACAATGATAGAGGTCTTGAAGCATCTGGGAACGATGGCCTGACTCAGGGAGATGTTATGAATGTCAGTGAGGACATCCACCAACTCGCTCGCGCAGTCTCGGAGCACACGTCCCGGAATGTTGTCCGGACCTGCAGCTTTGCGTGGGTTGACTCTGGTTAGGGTCCTCCGTGTGTCCGCTGTGTTGATGGTAAAAGCTGGTCCGACCGATGGTGGGGGTGGGCCAGCCCTCCCTCTGATTGTCGAGTTTGATGCTTCAAAACGTGCAAAGAAGTCATTAAGCCTGTCTGGAAGCGAAGCGTCGTCATCATCGACCCCCTGCCTAGACTTATAGCCCGTCAGTGTCCGAACTCCCTGCTACATCTGCTTGGCGTTCCTAGTGTCACAGAGGTGTCCCTGGATTTTCTCCGCATAGGCGCGCTTTGCCGCCTTAATTCCCTTTGAGAGCGCAGACCTGGCTGAGCGGAGGGCGATCCTGTCCTTCGCTCTGAAGGCTGCATCTCTGGCTGTAAGCAGCGAGCGCACCTCTGCAGTCATCCAGGGCTAATGATTACCCCGCATAGTGATGGTCTTCACTGTAGTGACATCCTCTGTGCACTTCGCGATGTAGTTGGTGACTGTATCAGCATACTCCTCCACATCTGTCTTGTCTTCCTGGGAGGCTGCTATTTTGAAGACCTCCCAGTCTGTGTGCAGAAAACAGTCTTTCAGTGCAGAGGTTGCACTCTCTGGCCAAATCCTGATTTGTTTCACTGCTGGCCTGCTGCGCTTCAATAAAAGTTTGTAGGCAGGCAGCAGCATCACGGACATGTGATCAGAACGGCCGAGATGGGGGCGGGGTATCGCCTTATATGCATCTGTGTTTGTGTACACTAAGTCCAACATATTCTCTCCTCTGGTCTTAAAGTCTACACATTGTTTAAACATGGGGAGCACAGTCTTTAGGCTGGTGTGGTTAAAATCCCCCGCAACCACCACAAAACTGTCCGGGTGTGAAGTTTGGATTTCACTAATTGCATTGTGCAGTACCCCGAGTGCCTTCTTAGCATTAGCTTTAGCATTAGGGCTCGGCGCTATGTAAACACCAGCTACATACACGTTGCTGAATTCCCTCGGCTAATAATGTGGCCGACAATTTACAATAAGGAACTCCGCCAACGGAGAGCAGTGTTTAGACACTAACGTGGCATTGACGCACCAGTTCTTGTTAACATAGATGCATAGCCCACCCCCACGGCTCTTGCCGGAGCTCGCCGTTTCCCTGTCGGCACGGAACATCGCCATATCTTCCAGTTGAACGGCCTCGTCAGGAATGTTGCCGTGGAGCCATGTCTCCGTGAAAACAAACACACAGCAGTCTCTCCACTCTCTCCGGGTTTCTCTCAGCAGACGCAGCTCGTCCACCTTGTTTTCGAGGGAGCGGACGTTAGAGAGAAGAAGCGACGGTACTGCTGGTCTGGAGGGGTTAGCCTTTAGCCTAGCATGGATCCCGGCCCTTTTTCCGCGCTTTTGCTTGCGTTCGCTTCACTTCCGCTTCCTCCTCTCTCGGGTAGCTTCCAGCGGGGACTCCGCCAGAATTCCATGCTGGCGAAGAATGTCCAAATCACAACCGATTGCTGCGATTTTTGCAGCGTGCAGTACCTTGATGTTTAATAAGGTCTCACGGTTGTAAGTTTTACAGAATGTACGTCTGGGATGGTTTCACATTCATCACTCACACAGTTTCCCTGCATGATACTGTGCTGGGTGACGGGTTCGGTGACACTAGGGCAGTCTTTTCTCTGATGACCCACTTCTAAATAGCCTAGGCATCTCCTTTCTCTCATGCAGTGGGTGCGTGTGGAGTGTGAATTATTGCCACAAACTCTGCACTGGGGTAAACTGGCTGGGGCTAGAGGCCGTGCTCTTACTGTGGGAGTTGTGGGTTGGTTATTACGCTCTAGCACCCTCTCTAGCATACTGAGCACACGTTCCAGAGCACCCTGATTTTGACATAGCAGTTTCACAAGTCTTAGCTGGATTACTTTGGGCACACTTTGCTGTGTTCACATAAGCAATGTCCAATCCAAGCTCAGGGGGACTGACATCGGTTGCTGCAGTCGCCACTAGAAGAGGCTGTGACTTAGCTGAGACAGGGGGCTTTCTTTTTGCATAACTTTCTCTTTGATACTCATCAATGGTTTCTTGAACTTCTGTTATTGACTATTTACTTATGGGCTTGCACTTAGACACACAGGCAAGATTAGGTTCTGGGCAATTTCTGATAAACATCATGGCCACCTCTGCATCCATGTTCTCCATCTTGGTTCCTTGACGTTGCAAGTGCCTGTCAGCTGCTTCAGCAACAATATTTAACCTCACCCAGTAGTCTACTGGTGTTTCTTTGGCAGCTGGGTGGGTAGCATAAAAGTCAACTAATGGCTGGGAAGACCCTGGGCTCTCACTAAAGTAACGCCTTAATATAGCAGAAATGGTTTCAGGGTTGGTGATTGCGCCAGAGGACATGTTACTTTTTAGCCCAACTCTGACAATGTTCTTAGCTTTGCCAAGAAGATGGTTCAGGATCTCCTCTATTCGTATGTCACCAGAGAGCCCTCTCTTCTGTAGATAGATTTCCGTCAAATCTATCCACTCTTGGACAGGGTATTTATCAGTGCCATCACCTCTATACATAGGAGGGTCTTTAATATCTGGCCTGACAACCAAGCTCATTTTGGAGAGGTCAAGTGTGGCTTCAGGGGTTCCAACTTTTCACGGTTGGGATGGGGGTGCCTCATTTATGGTAGGCGGGGCTTGACTTGCGAACAGGCGGTTAACTCCCCAGTTTGACTTCCCACCTCAGTGATAAGCTCACGTAGCTCGTTCTGGGTGCCTTCATTACTGGATGCGGGAGTGGAGGACTGGGGTCCAAATGCAAGGCTGGGTGTTATGTGATTTGATTGTGATGGCTCATCAGTTATGATGATTATGTGCAACATTATGTGCAACATTATGAGAGAATGATTTCTAATAACCTCATGTGCCCCAGAAAGACCTCGACCCCTCCCAACATCTGGTGTAAACATAATGGATGTGGCTTGACCTCTACCAGTCGTATCTCAAACACAAACTTTACATTTAGCACAACAGTAAATGAGAACTAATTGGCAACACTCAAAAAAATATGCTTATCACACAGTAAATGCAAAACATGTCAAAATCACTCGGTATACACCATTTATACAAACACAACAGAAAAAAAGTATTTTTTTTATTTGAAAAGGATCCAGGCAGAGTCAGGCTGACATCCCAGGCGTCACAAGCTCACAGCTTAACCCCAGCGATCGGCAGTGGCTGATTCAGTTGATCCAGGTCACGGTACCACATTTATGTAGTGGACTTGAAACTCTTATCTCTGTCTGCATTGTGTTGTGTAGGGAAATAACTCCAACAGTGGGTTCACAGCTGGCACTTTATTCTATGAAAAACAGGCATTAATCAGTGGGATACACACAGCAGCAGCACACTCTCTTCCCGTCTGTGCAGGGTCCACGCAGTTTTTTTGTGCTGCGTTACAAAATTATATATAAACAAAAGACATTCCAAAGGTCAAACCAAAAACACAGTAAAACTGAAATAAATAAATAAAAATCAAATAAACACAACTGTACTCAAAAGCATCAATAAATAAAAACACACACTCAAATTAGAGTTACATATAAAAAAACTAAAGAAAATATAAAGTGACTCAAAGTATTATCTTAAGTGCAGCTTCAAATAAAATTCACATTATAACATTTTTATCACGAAACATACCTATGAAAGACGATCATTAATCAGTGGGATACACGCAGCAGCAGCACACTCTCCCCCCGTCTAATGCAAAAGGGGGAAAAAAAAGGCCTCTGAGTGGACACGGACAACAAAACAGCTAAAAAAAGTGATATTTTTCTGCTCAGAAGTTACTAAGCCTTAATGAAAACCCTTCTGCAGTGTTATACAAATTATTAATAAGCACTTATTACAGCAAAGAAGACAAAGTTTAAACTTAAAAACTCATTAGAGGGAGGAGAGCCACACACACCCATCTTACCTGTGCAGGGTCCACGCAGTTTTTGCCGGGAAAACCCCTGCATGTGCAATAAGCCCATTTCCTGTGTCCCGCCAATTAATGACCCACTAACAAGAAGGAAAATCAGAACCTCTAAATTATAAATTTGTTCCACTGACTCAGTGGAGGAGTTTAAGTATCTTGGGGTCTTATTCACGAATGAGGGGAGAATGGAGTGAGAGATGGACAGACGGTTCGAGCAGCATCTGCAGTGATGCGGACGTTGTACCGGTCTGTTGTGGTGAAGAGGGAGCTGAGTTCTAAGGCAAAGCTGTCGATTTACCAGTCAATCTACGTTCCTACTCTCACCTATGGTCACGAGCTTCGGGTAATGTCCGAAAGAACGAAATTGCAGATACAAGCGGCTGAAATGATCTTCCTCTGTAGGATCGCTGGACTCACCCTCAGAGATAGGGTGAGGAGCTCCGTCACCTGGGAGAGGCTCAGAGTAGAACTGCTGCTCCTCCCCATTGAAAGGAGCCAGTTGAGGTGGTATGGGCATCTGATCAGGATGCCTCCTGGACGCCTCCCTCTTGAGGTATTTTGGCCACGTCCCACTGGGAGGAGACCCCGGGGCAGACCCAGGACTCGGTGGAGAGACTGTGTCTCCCAGCTGGTCTGGGAACGCCTTGGTATCCTCTCTGAAGAGCTGGAGCAGGTGGCTGGGGAGAGGGAAGTCTGGGCTTCTCTGCTTGAATTACTGCCTCTGTGACACGGACCTCCGGAAAAGTGGTAGAAGATGGATGGATGGATGGATGGATGGACTCAAAATGAACTAGATTATTAATATTGTCACTTAACTATAGTTTTGAAGAAGTTCACTTAAAAATAAACATAATAAACATAATGCCTCAGCTACAGTGGCACTGATTTTCAAGAACAAGGGTGATGCTCAGAGTTGTAGTAACTACGGTGGCATAAAGTTGAGCAGCCATACTATTAAGATATGAAAAAGAGTTGTTGAAGCCAGGTTAGGAAGAGAGGCGATGATCAGCAAGCAGCAGTAAAGTTTCATGACAACAAAGAGGACCACAGATGCAATGTTTGCTCTAAGATTGTTGGTGGAGAAGTATAGAGAAGATCAGAAGGAGTTGCTCTGTGTCTTTGTGGCTCAAAAGAAAGCATATGATAGGGTGCCAACTGAGGAAGTGAAGTGTGATACTGTATGAGGAAGTCAGGAGTGGTAGGGAAGAAAGTCAGGGTGGTGGAGGACATTTATGAGGACAGTGAGGTGGTGGTGAGTTGTGCTGTAGGAATGAAAGATGGATTCAAGGTTGGGGTGGGGTTACAGTAGGGATCAGCTCTGAGCCCCTTTTTGTTTGCCATGGTGATGGACAGGCTAACAGATGAGGTCAAGCAGGAGTCCCCGTGGACCATGATGTTTGCAGATGGCATTATGATATATAGTGAGAGTAGGGAGCAGGTGGAAGAGAACCTGGAGAGGTGGAGGTATACTCCGGAGAGAAGAGAAATGAAAATCGGTAGAAGCAACATGGAATACATTTGTGAGTGAGAAGACTCAGCTGGAGGTGGCAGAGTTGAAGATACCAAGATCCTCACTGGGACTGACGAGGTTGTTCAGGATTAGAAATGAGTATGTCAGAGGGACAGTTCAGGTTGATATTAAGGGTGGGACAAAAGTTCGATTCAGTGATGGATCGCAATACTTGACTCTACTGATGATGCACCGATCCTAAACACACAGATCAGTGTTTTATTAATTATATACAGTATATATTCATGTAAATGTTGCATACTCTCTTTGGTATTCAAACAGTTGGTATTCAAACAGTTGTTTTCAGTTCACTAGATGGCGCCAAGCAAGCACCCAGTCAAGTGAAGTCATATTTTGTCTCGTGAGATTTGCAGCCAGCTTTGAAAGTTAGGAAGTTAGCTCAAATGCTGGGGCTTTTTTGGATTTCATAACAAAGATGGAATGCAACAAAGATGCAGTGCAAGAAGCCCACTCGGAAAACGCAGGTCAGCACACGTCTTGGAGCAGCGTTAGCAACGGGTAAGCTAAAGAGACACCGACATGGAACTTGCTTTTCATCGTAGCGCCAAGTAAGTGAAGTTTACTTATTAAGCGCTTTTCACAGACATATAGACGCAAAATGCTGTACAATAAAATGGAATAAAAGGAAGTTGATGGATAAAAAATAATTTAAAAAATACAAAAGCAAGTTAAAACAAAAGATTAAAATGATTAAAAAATATCAGACTTACCATTAAAAACTATTTGAAACTCAATGGAAACCCTTGTTAACAAAAAAATTTTCAGCTGCTTTTTTAGAGAGACCACAGAGTCAGATAAACGTAGCTGAAGTGGGAGTCAGTTCCAAACACCATCCATCACTCTCCCTGTGTGCAGAAACGTCTCTCTGTGTCAAATGAAGTCCTGAGAATACTTGATTATATGAAAGAGATGTCAGCAGCTTTACTGTGGGACATGATTTGAGGTTGAATAATAATAATAAGCCATCTCTATTGTCATTCAGTCCATGCAGCCAGTCATGTACAGTCGAACAAAGTTACGTTTCTCCTGTCTACAATGTTAACACATGTAGAATCAGAGGGGTTGCTGCCATGCAAGACGCCGCCACAAACAGCATCTCCTTCCCCCATTCTGCTACGCTGAGCACCAAGCTAGAAGGCGGGAAGTACCATTTTTATATGGTCTTTGGTATGACCCGGCTGGGACTTGAACCCCCATCCTCCCAGTTGTGGGGCAGATGCTCTATCAACTAGGCCACCACTCCGGTTAATAAGGTGAAAAAATTTGTAATATATGGGATTGTGATTCTTAATATCGCGATATCATGATTCATGTTGAATCATGATAGGCTTGTATCTTGACCCAAGTATCGTGATCTGAATCGAATCCACCCCTAGTTGATATGTAAACTATATAAACATTAAATAACACAACATAACAAAAATAATTTTCTTGTAAGTTCTTCTGTGTTTTTTCACCTGATTTAAGACAATTTTGCACCGCTGAATCCGAAAATGACATCCGTTTCTCTTTATCAGGTCAGGTTTTTATGCTAAGTTGTAAGCAGTTGTACAGCAGCTGTACAGTTGTACTGTAAATTGAATAGTAGACACTGATAAAGGTAAGTACATGTAAATTGAATGTTACGTCATCATTGTTCAAAATTCAGAGAATTTCAAGAAATAAAAAGAATTTTGCATCATATAAAGCGAAAATACCTGTACATGTTGTGGGAATCCACTCAGTTTGGTTACACTCAGACAGAAGGGCAAGGGGAATCGTCATGGGGGTTTGTGTGTTGATGCGGGGGTGGGGGTGTTGATGCGAACAGTGACAAAGAGAATGGGAACTGCAAAGGCTTTGATGTTAATGCAGCACCACAGAAGACTGACCGAGTGGTATGCTATAAAAGGAGAGGTGCCTGACCTGTTACTCTTTTGATGCTTGTGATTCTGGAGAATGTGAGAGAGAGAGATGAATAAAGGCTGTTCTGCCCTGGACCTCTCTGCCCGATTATTTCTCTCTCCACAATGTAAACAAAAACATAAAAAAACATGTGGCCATAGTTCAAAAAGTTGACCTGATTGAGCAAAACCAATGTGATTTTTGGATTCAGCACATCAAAATTGTCCTAAACCAGCTAAAAAAAACTTAAAATAACAATAAATTTGATGTTTACCAGTGTAATGTAACACAGAACTGATGTAGGTAGCATTCCACAATGGGAGTTCATAGTCTCAGAAAAGCCTCAATAATCGATGTCACAGTGTGGCAGCAGCTGATGGAACAGTGGTGGTCAGTGACATCACGACTTCACTCTTATTATGTTTGGCCCAGGGCTCAAAGGCAGAAATTCCATAACCTGGACAAATAAACTGTGCACAGCCAGTTACTACTAGAAGCAAATCAAATTGAATGTTTATTTGTAATATGGATGAACTGACCAGATAATATATTATTGTCACAGCAGTGGTCACAAGGATAGCCCAGTAATATTGTTAGCAGCAGCAGCTCCATCCTGAACAGTCCCAGAGGGGCTGTGTGAATGTGTTGCATCTCCGGCTCTACACTCAGTCCTCATCTTATCCAGAAGCATTCTCCAATAAGAAGAATGATTTCATTCCACCACTGACACTTCACTGTGATGTTATTGCCTGGAACAGAACAAAACATCCCCACTGGGTGCTAAAAACGGACAGTGTTATATTGCTGAATTCACCAAAAAAAAAAAAAGCTTCCCCTGCATGAACTCCATGATATAGAATAGAATAGAATAGGCTTTATTGTCATTGTACAGTACAACAAAATTGTGGGTGCGCCACCAGGCTACTGCGCAATAAAGTAAGAGAGAAGGATTTGTTAAAACACAGTTACAGAACACATGATTTAACACGTCTGAAAAATAAAAATAGCCCACAGGTATAGACACAGGTATGGTAGTGGCTTCACAGATGAAACTATGTACATAAGAGTGTTGAGTGCAGAACACACAACTGAATAAAATGGCCCAAGGATTATGGAAAATATACACAGAAATGGCAGTGGTTTCACGGATGGGTCAGTGTACGTACATGAAAGTGCAGAGTGCAAAGACAGGTATGTTATTATGATAATTAAAAAGGTCATCAGTTCTGTGAGTGAGAGCATTTGGAGGGAGAGGGGTGGGGCCACTGAATGTTTGTAGTTCGGATGGCCCAGGGGAAGAAACTGTCAGTCTGGAGGTGTGGGACCTGGTTGATCTGAACTGTCGTCCAGAAAGAAGCAGGTCAAACAGGTGGTGGGTGGGATGTGAGGGGTCTCTTGTGATGGCCTTGATCTTTCTGAGACAGGAGGCTCTAGAGATGTCCTCCAGGGAGGGCAGAGGGCCGCCGATGATTTTTTGGGCAGTGTTGTTGATCCTTTGTACAGCCTTCCTGTTCTCGGTCGTGGAGCCGGCGTTCCACACACCCAGTCAGTAGGTGAGCATGCTCTCCACTGAGCAGCAGTAGAAGTCCAGCAGCAGCTTCTAGTCCAGGTTGTTCTTCCTCAGGACATGGAGGGAGTGCAGCCGCTGCTGGGCTTTTGTCACCAGGGTCTTGGTGTTGACAGTCCAGGAGAGGTCAGAGGAGATGTGGGTGCCCAGAAACCTGAAGGTGGGGACGGTTTCCACATGGTCGCCATTCATGAGGAGGGAGGGTGGTCCTGTCTCTTCTTCCTGAAGTCCAGTATGAGTTCTTTGGTTTTTTAGACATTCAGTTTCAAGTTTTTTGCTTGGCACCACAGCAGCAGATTCTCTACCGCCACCCCAGGAGTAGATGGGGGTGGGGGTGTATCTGGAGGAGTTGCAGTTTACTGATCAGGATGTCCGGGATGATGGTGTTGAAAGCTGAGCTGTAGTCCACAAAGAGCATCCTTGCGTAGCTCCTTGGGTTCTCCAGGTGGCTCAATGCTCTGTGGAGTGTGATGGCAATGGCATCTTCCGTAGACCGGTTCTCCCTGTAGGCAAACTGGTGGGGGTCGAAGGAGGGGCGAAGACAACCTCTGATGTGCTGGGACACCAGTCGCTCAAAACACTTCATGACTACAGACGTGAGTGGTATGGGTCTGTAAGTCATTCAGGCTGCCAATTGCGTACTTTTTGGGGATGGGGATAATGGTGGAGGCCTTGAGGCAGAAGGGGATGGTGGCATGTGTCAGGAAGAGGTTGAACAGCTTGGTGAGGATCTCTGCCAGCTGGTCTGCACATGCTTTGATCACCGCTCCTGGGATGCCGTCAGGACCAGCAGCTCTGTGGGGGTTCACTGCTCTCAGTTGCCTCCTCACCTCGTGCACCTGTAGAGAGAGAGGGGAGGGGGGAGGAGGGGGAGAGGGGATGGTGGGGGACAGGTTGGGAGGTGTGCTCAAACCGGGCGAAGAAGTTGTTAAGCTCCTCTCCCAGAGTGAGGCTGCTGTCCAATGTTGGGGGGCACTGGCTCCTGTAGTTGGTGAGGGCCTGGATGCCTCTCCACATCTGTCAAGGGTTGTTGTCTGTGAGGAAGCCCTCCACCTTCCTCCTGTAGGTGTTCTTAGCGTGTTTTATGCCTCTTCTCAGGTTGGCTTTGGCAGTGCTGTACAGAGAGCTGTCCCTCTGCCTAAAGACTGAATTGCAGATCAGAGCCTGGACCTCACTGGTCATCCAGGGTTTCCAGTTTGGGAAGACCTGGATATGTTTGGTGACTGTCACATTTTCTATACAGCATTTAATGTAGAAAAGGGCAGACTCGGTGTAGGAGTCCACGTCCTGCTGTTCAAAGATATTCCAATCTGTGCACCTAAATCAGTCCTGTAGCTGGAGAAGAGCATTTTCAGGCCAGGTTTAATTGTTTGTTTGGTTGAGGTGGGGGTGGGGGCTCTTCCTAAGGGGGGGTGTAAGCAGGTATTAGAAGCAGGGAGAGATGGTCTGATTGCCCAAGGGGAGGGAGGAGGGTGGCTCTGTAGGTGTGCTTAACGTTGCTGTAAACATGATCCAGTGTTCTTTCCCCTCTTGTGGGACACTTAACGTATTGGTGGAATTTGGGGAGTACAGTCTTTAGGCATGCTTTGTTAAAATCTCCTGCAATAATGTGGACTGTGTAGGGGGTGATCTTTCTGTTGCCTGCTAATGATGTGCTGGAGGTGGCTTAGTGCTAAGCTAATGCTAGCGTCTGGAGGGAAGTAAACAGCAGTTACAGTTACTGCCGTTAGCTCGTGGAATAGATAGAAGGGCCTACAAAGGACATGGCCTCTAAATCCGGTGAACAGTGGCTTTGAATTATTCTGCTGTTTTTACGCCAAGTCTGAAGCACATAAACACAGAGTCCTCCACCTCTACCCTTACCAGAATCAGCGTTGCGGTCGAAACAGAGTGTAGTTCGGCCGGGTAACTCCACAGCGGGGTCAGGGATACGTGGGTGAAGCCATGACTCTGCCACAATCAGAATACAACAGTCCTGGACGTAGTGATTGTAGGCGATCTCCAATCGCAGCTCATCCATTTTATTGGCGAGGGATCTGGCGTTGCTGAGGAAAATTGAAGATAATGGTGGTTTGGTACATAGTTTGCGCAGCTGGGCTTGGAAGCCAGCCCTTCAGCCTTGTTTCTTCTTTCTTTCTCGGCACTGTCTGCACCTCTCTCTGCACCCAATAACAATCCACGGAGTGCCCAGAGGTCTGGCGATCTCCAGGAATGTGGTATCGATTGCTGGAATAAGCACGGGAGATGTCAGAGTTAAGTTGGCGACCAATGCCTAGAATTTCCTGGTAACTGTCGGTAATTAGTCCGTCACAGAAGGAGGACAACAAAAGGCAGAAAAAACACAAAAACAAGCACAGTAATATGGAATGTCCAGCCACAGCGTGTGGACACGCAGCCTCTTATGTCTCAGCAAAACATACTGCAGTTTGGATGCTTCAACCTTCACGGTAAGAAATAAAACCCCACTTAAATCCCCCACAAGAGTGTTCTAATTATATTCACTGATCTGGTATGAGCAGGACTTTTAAGACCCAGAGAAGAATTTATTTTGACTTTACTAAATTTAATGCAATTAAATAAAAGGCTTCTAACCAAAGCCACAGTAACCACAAAGCACACTCTTGGATTCTAAGTAATCACATTTTGGAAGTCCAAGTCCTCTGTCAATCACTTAGGGAATGCTAAAATGAATGTGCTGGTCTCCTCCGTGGTGCTGCTGTCCATTTGTTTATGTTTGCTTTAAAGATTCGGCTTTCAAAACGCTCACAATGAAAGCTGCTTCAATTGAATTCTGAAGGCACAGAAGCTCCTTTAAGCTAAATGGTGCAGCGAATCTGCATTCAGTGGAGGTAAACTAATAAAGTGGTGTAATCAGATTACTTTGATTCATTTTAATGCTGGTAGGTGGCCACTTTTTCTCTCCCTCCTCCTCCGCTCCCTTCATCTCCTCTTCCATTTTCTGTCTCAGGCTCACTCCCTAACTCATTTCCTTTGTATTTTTTCCTCTTTTTCCCCTTCTCATTCTTTTTTTTTCTTTTGTTCCCTTACCTCGTCTCTGTTGGGTGGTCTCGAGCAAGTACGGTGGCGGTCTCATTAATCCAGCTCTTATGGCAAACTAGTCCCCAGGGAGAAAGAGAGAGAGAAGGAGAATGAGCCCACTTTTTAAAAAGTGCCCTGTCACACTCTGGCACATGATTTGCATTTAGGTTAAAACCAGTCGGGACTCTTAAATTTTATTCCTGAGCGGAGGGAAGTCCCTCTTCACTGCGACATTAGGGCATCAGTTTTGTGAGGGATTCTCTCATTACACTATTACACTTTACAAACACCCTGTGTCATGCCAAAGTAAAAGCATTTCTTTAGTAAACGGGTTATAATCTGTTTAAAAGTCATGGCTCTTGTCATGCAGCAGCTCAATTTGCCAGTTATCAGTGTAATGGGTTGTCGGACAAAGAAAGTGTACACTCGCGCAGCGCAAGGTGAAGAGCTCTGTTGTAATCTTATGTATTTACGGCATGTGCTCCAAATGTTAATAGTGTTTGCTCCACCGTGGGTAATTTGAGTTGGGGCTTAACTTTCTTGTAGCTTTGATTTGGAAGGTTGGGAAATGAATGACGAGAATCAGGCTGCCATTCTTTTGGCAAACAACAGTTCCATGTTTCACCTGCAGATATGTTCACGCTAGCACATGCATAGTGATGATATAAACGGCTCAGTTCATTAATTGTGTGTTAGTGTGCAACACGTTACTTTTTTGAAACACTAATGTAGCATGTGATGATATCATGAATATACACCCACTCAGCACTGGACCCCTGCTGCCTTCACAACTGCCTTAATTCTTCCTGGCATAGATTCACCAAGGTGCTGGAAAGATTCCTTAGAGATATTGGTCCATATTGACACCGTATGCTAGGATCACACAGGTGCTGCACATCAGTTGGCTGTAGATCCATGGTGCTCGATGCATGGATTCGTTCTTTCATGTTGTCTCTGCCAAATTCTGACCCTACCATTCAAATGTTGCAGTTCCAATCTTCTGTTGTCCAATTTTGGTGAGACTGTGTGATTTTTAGCCTCGGTTTCCTGTTCTTAGCTGACAGAAGGGCACCAGCTGAGGTCTTTTGCTGCTGTAGTCCATCTGCTTCAAGGGTTGCAATGTGTTGTCTTATAGGGCTGGGCTAAATGGCCCTAAAATAAAATCCTTGATTTTTTTTTTCATTCCACATTCGATTTTTGATGTAAATCTATATTTTTGAAGGACAATTAATTTTCCCCATTGGGAATAAAGTGCAACCCTGGCTTTAAAGTTGGCTATGTAGAAATCGCAGGTGATTACTGGCAACACCAGATGGCCGTAATGAACCTTTATCCTCGAGGCTGAAATGAATTTGATTAAGTTTTTTTATTGGTGACCCATGATGACTTCAAGTTTGTCTACTCCAAGTGAAGCAGTAATTAACTGTTATCATTACATGTTCTGCCCTACTGATAGTGTAATGCAATGGAGTTAAAACACAGGATCTTTGACCCTGAGATGAAAACTGGCTCTATACTCACCCTGCTGGTCTACAGTGATATTTATCACTTTATCAGCCTATCAAAAATCATAAATGAATTCATAGCTCTGCCATATTATAAATTATCATATTTGGTATGACAGCAAAAGTTATTATTCGTTACACCCTAATTACATATTTAAGTATTTCTGGAATATTTGAAAGTAGAAAATACTGCATATTCTACCTTTAACCAACACAAACTTTTTTTAATCATAAAGGTTTGATCAAACAAATATGAATCCATACATTTCTGATTAATAGGGTTTCAACTTAACTCTTATAAAAATAACTTTTAAGGGTGGGAGAAGTGGTTAGAGCTGGAGGATACCATATTTACTCCTCTCAATGGGAAAATCAGTTTTCCCAATCTTCATTTTTTGACATTGCTGAAACATTCAAATTTCAATTTAAAGTAGATTTATTGTCTACCCTAGTGTCTTCAGAGGTGTTCATCTGTATTTTTGGTTTAAATGAGCAGTTTTTTGGGGGGTTACTGTTGCCTTTCTGTCAGTTTGAGCCAGCCTGGCCAGTCTCCTCTGACTTCTTGCATTATTTATTTATATAGCGAATGCAAAGTCCTCAAGCCAAGCAGTTGCCTCCTGGTTTGCTGTATGGAGGGTGTGTAATCCTCCTTCCAGTCTTTGGAGCGGGCAAGCCTCTATGATGTGTTCCATTGTTTGCTCCTCTCCACATGCGCACAGTGGGCTAGGGCTACTGCCCCATCTGTGAAGGCTGGCCAAGCAGGGGCCATGTCCAGTCCTGAAGCGATTGAGTGTAGACCACTGTCTCCTTGGGAGGTTGGTGCCCGGGACCTGTTGGTTGGGGTTTGTCACCAGGTGTTTGTTTGGGACCTCCTTGGTCTCCCATTCCTCTTGCCAAGCTGTCTGGATGGTGAAGTCAGCTGGGGGAGGGTTTTTCCAAATCGGCCGTCTGGATGGAAGTCAGGCAGTGGGGGGGGTGTAGATATCTGCATGGATTGGTAAGTGAGGAGAATCTTTGGCTTTTTGAAGCATCCTTTGAGTTAGTGCTGCTCGCCGGATGTGTGGGGGGGCTATGTTTGACAGTACAGGGAGCCAGGGGAGTGGTGTTGAGTGGATTGTCCCAGTTATGGTTCTCATGGTTGTGTTGAGCTGGGTGTCTACGTGGTGTGTGTAGGATGACCTGGACCAGACAGGGGCACAATATTCTGCTACAGAGTATGAAAGGGCCAGTGCTGAGGTGCGCATGGTGGAGGCTGCCGCCCCCCATTTTGCACCAGCGAGCTTGCAGAGCAGGTTATTTCGTGCCTTCACCTTAGCAGCCGTCCCCTTTAAATGTTCCTTGAAGGATAGGGTCCTGTCAAGGGTCACTCCAAGGTAGGTTGGATTCGAGGCATGCTTAAGCTTAAGTCCGCTCAGGTGGATGTTTAGTTCTCTGGCAGCTTTTACATTGTGGAGATGGAATACACTGGAGACGGTTTTTGCTGGGCTTGGTTTTAGGTGCCAGGTTTTGCAGAACTGGTCCAGTTTGGCAAGATCTTCCGTGACTTCTTGCATCAACAAGCCTGTTTCATTTAGGGTTGTTGGTGTTGTGGCACTTTTCTTAAATTTCATTTTTTATCAGTTAAAAAATGCTTAATATAAAGTGATGTCACTACAAGCTTCAGAAACTTTGTGGTCTATAGTTATACATGCTGATAACACTATTGTCATATACAGTGGGTATAAAAAAGTCTACACACCCCTGTTCAAATGCCAGGTTTTTGTGATGCAAAAAAATGAGACCAAGATAAATCATTTCAAAAAATTTTCCATCATTAATGTGACCTATAACCTGTACAACCCAACTGAAAAACAAACTGAAATCTTTTAAGGGGAAAAATAAAAAAACTTACAACAACCTGTTTGCATAAATATGAACACCCTTAAACTAATACTTTGTTGCAGCACATTTAGCTTTTATTACAGCAGTCAGTCGTTTTGAGTAGCAGTCTATCAGTGTGGCACATCTTGATGTGGCAATATTTGCCCACTCTTCTTTGCAAAAATGCTCCAAATCTGTCAGATTGCGAGGGCATCTCCTGTGCACAGCCCTCTTCAGATCACCCCACAGATGTTCGATCAAATTCAGGTCTGGACTCTGGCTGGGCCATTCCAAAACATTCTTCTCTTTCTAGTGAAGCCATTCTTTTGTTGATTTGGATGTCTGCTTTGGGTCATTGTCATGCTGAAAGATGAAGTTCCTCTTCATCTTCAGCTTTCTAGCAGAAGCCTGAAGGTTTTGTGCCAGCACTGACTGGTATTTGGAATGGATCACAATTCCCTCCACCTTGATTAAGGCCCGAGTTCCAGCTGAAGAAAAACAGCCCCAAAGCATGATGCTGCCACCACCATGCTTCACTGTAGGTATGGTGTTCTTTTAGTGATGAGCAGTGTTGTGTTTGTGCCAAATATACCTTATGGAATTATAGCCAAAAAGTTCAACCTTGGTTTCAGTGGACCAAAACACATTTTCTCACATGCATTTGGGAGATTTCAAATGTGTTTTTTCAAAATGTAAGATAAGATAAGATAAGATAAGATAAGCCTTTATTAGTCCCACAATGGGGAAATTCCAGGATTGCAACAGCACAGGGATAGCAACACTCAGAGCAATAATTAAGAAGATACAAAAAATATAAATAAGAACAGTGGATATACATACGTACACATAAATATATAAATATATATACTGTCACGTCTGGCCCTCACGAGCCAGCATAAGACGCCACAGACCAGTTAAGTTGCACTTAGGTTTTTATTTATAGTTCAAGGCTAGGGTAGAACACGATAACTAGCCGCGTGGGCTGAGCAGCAAGATTATCCATTAACATAACAATGAATGATGACGGCTGAGACAAGGAACGCTCGCTCACCGTCAGACAAGGAAGAGGCAAGGAACACAAACGATACTACAACGATAAACACACTTAAATTAGCGGAGAATCGTGGATGAACACTAAGAGACGTTGACACGAACACTGACAAGAATGCTTGACACGAATGCTTGACAAGAATGTTGACAAGACAGCCGCAAGATGCAGCCGCTGGCGCCGGCATTTAAAGCCGGCTGCTAACGACTGCAAATGCAGCACAGCTGCTCAGGCTCTGACAGCAGGGAACTCCCAAGCGTTTGACCAATCAGAGCCCGAGGAGCCAGAATGACAACACAGCTGTCAAAGCCTGACAGGCATGACATGTAGCCCGAGCGCGGACAAAATAGCGCTCGGGATATGACAGGGCTCCCCCCCTCAAGGCGAACTCCCGGACGCCTATAAACATCCACACCTCCCCATCCCACCCCAGGGCGGGTGGATGGGGAAGTAGGTAGAGGGGGGACAGGATCAACCTCACAGAAAAAGAAGACACGATAACTACCACACAAATCACAATGAAGACAAGGCAGGGGCAGAAAAACAAACGGGATAAAATCACAGAGGGAGGGGGAAAAAGAAACAAAAAAAACTGTACAAGAACGCATATCACAAAGAAAAAACAGCTTAACAATGTACAAATATCGTGACAAAAAACTGGATTACCGGACCGTTACAGAGGAAAAAAAACTCAACTCAAGAATTGGCAGCAAACCAATGGAAAGAACCTCAACGGTTCTGAACCAAACACTGATGTAGCTGACAGGCTACATCAGTGTGCCTTGAGTGCACATGAGCAAAAATGGCAAAATAAACATAAGCAAAAAACCCATAAAGTATTTCACCCTGGATACAAAAATGTCAGATCAAACGTTAGAAGTATATCCAAACATAAGGTTTCTGCTAGAGTCCCTGTCAATTAGTCTTCACTTCAAAAGCCAGTTAATAATGCAGATGATTCTGTTTTGAGCTTAACCTGAGAAAAGACATAATACCATTATGATTGTTTTCTTGCTGGCCATTGCTATACACTTGCTGTAACATCTACAATAGATCTTTATTCTGCCAAATAGGGTCTAGTTGACCTGATTCTAACACCAAGAAAATGAACCTGTTCTAATTCTGCTTTTCTTTTCCCATGTTTTTTTTTTTTCCTAATCACTCTCAACATTAGAATTTGAAGTGCAGTCTTTGGAATGCAACACAGCCTTCTCTGCAGCTATACAATGGCACTCCTATTCCTGCTTCCAACGAACCATCATCGCCACCGCTCATAGTTCCTCGAAACCAGAGGGGGGTGATGACTGCCAGTGCCTATAACATTCCAGCTACAGAACACAAAAGCGTCAAAATGACATACAAAGCTCCCAAGGCTGTATTTCAGAAACATTCGGACCGATTTGCCAAACGACACAAAGCGTACAACGGTCAAAAACTCTTGCATGACAAACTGCGAAGGGGGGACAAGATCTTCCAGCCCACATTTGTACCGCAAACACCTGAAATCAATTTACAGGAAGAGAAAATCACTCCTAAATTCCTGCCCGAGTGGATGAATCCACACATCGTCAACAACAAACTTTGGCCCCTCAAGTGCCAAATCCAGGACCCCATTTTCAAATGGATTCACCAAAACCAGAGTAACCCTTACCAAAACCCCATGGGACTTGTCGGGTGCAACACTGTCAAAGTAAGTCCATAAATAAGATTAAAATCAAACCTACGTCTGAGAAATAACTGGAGCTAACTACTAGCCTCAGGTACACTCAGTCAAATTTCTCCAAACAATTAGTTAACTGCATCAAAACTTCCAAAAAGGAAAGGGTATATTAAAACCAAATTAGCCCTTAAACTAAGTTCAAAGACCTCTGTAAAATCTAATAAAGTTCAATCAACTTACTATTATCAAATAGTACACACAAAACATTCAACACCATTAGCTTGAGCTAATAACCTTAAAACTCCCATCAAAGGTGAAAAACAAGCACAAGGTTTAGAGTTCAATCTCTAAAAGAAACCGTTCCACCTCTGAAAGGAATTTTCATTTGCCAACCAGGTATCTAAAGAAAGATCAATAAGAAGATTAAAGACCCAAAACCACTCACTATTATCTGTTTGCCAGGATGATGGCCCTCCTGTTTATCAGTTTAGCCCTCTGCCTAGCAATCACACCCACTGTTACCCAGTCAGAATTGGGCCAAGTCAAGATGAAAGGTCAACGATCCTCAGGTGGATTCTCAATAACAGCCTCATCGTTAGAGCCTCTAGTTAACCTTAGCATGCCCACTGTTAACTCGGTCAACACCGCTAAACCGAAACGCCTGGTCGTCAAACCACAAATCGTTACCAAAATCTTACAAGACACTGTGTTGGTTTTGAATGCTTGCTCCGAAGCTTCAGTCAAGCTCAACAAGGTCTTGAACTCTTTGCTCTTTGTGTTAAAGGTGACTATGCTCACACACAGCCAATGTCTGTTACTCTCAGAAGTAGCTAGAAACATTAGCTTTTCAGTTAATGTTTTAGCAATGAATATACTCTCTCATCATATCCTTTTTGCAGTAAATCCAAATTTACTTCTCATTGCCATCCAAAGAATGATAACAACATCCTACGTCCACTCAATTTTCCTGAACAAAAGCCTCAAACACCCTATGATTTGGACATCTGTGAAACCATGGTTTAGTCTAACTAAACACATTCAATTTGAACCTCCTTGAGTCACCTCAATATTGATTAGTCTAAACCTCTACCTCAAATATGAAATAATTTTATTTTTGCTTTTGACTAAGATTTTTGGATACATGCATGTGTATATACAAATATATATCCTTTATACTTTATTTAGATTTTATGCACATTTAAACTGTTTTTGAAATTTTAAATAGATATTTTTCAGCAAACCTCAAAACATTTATATCAAGTATGTCAAAACCCACATACTTCTAGTTCACCCTTTTTGTACCCAGAATTTTTAAGTCTTTACAGGCTTATACAGAACTTTAGTATTTCCTAGACAATTATACAATGTTTATATTTGGTCATGCCCAAATTATTTTTGAAAATTTCTGGAAGTTTTTCAGAAAACCAAATTTAAGGACCTACACTTTGGAATAGATACTGTTTACAAGCTTAAGACTTATCGACATCAGAACTTTAGTTCAGCATTTGGATCAAGCCTCGCCAAATTGGGATTTGATGCCTAGGATTGCTATCAACGCTGAATCAACGTCACCATTGATACCAAAGGGGGGACTGTAGCATCATCTCACTTTGGCTCAGCAATAATTATTCTTCTGCTTAAAGACATTTTGTTTCACCCAGGAGAAAGCCAGTCAAAAACTGCTCTTCTTCCCCAGGCCACAGCAAAAATCTATTCCTTTGTTAAAACCAGCCTAAGGAATTCCACCTATGTCCGGCTTTGGTTTTATTGCCCCCATAAACATGGAGACATGGAGCCCCTCATTGCCACACCGATCCACAGCTCAATAAAATTTCCTTAAACTGTGGGACATGCTGTTTATGATTTAACCAGTGAACTTTAAACTCAATTCTCAATTCAAACTCAATTCTAAATCTTCCCTTCTTTTCAGGACTATGAAAAGCAAATGGACTCTGTTTTTAATGTGAAAAATCAATAATATGTGTGAAATGCATTAATCTGTGATTTTATATATATGCATGTTAAAAATGTTTAGATGAATGTTTATTCCTGCATGTTGATTTAGAAGCACTGCTTACAAGTTACACTAATCACTAAAGCTTGTTTTCCACTAGCCCAGCACACCTCAGTACGGCTCGATTCACTTCAGTACGGCTCGGAATGCTTCTGTCTCCATTAGCACGGTGTTGTGCTTGTGCTGTGATGGTTTGTTAGGAGGTTTTAGAAGCGGGGCGGCGGCAGATTCTCAGCGAGGCAGGGCCACACTCCCGTGACGTTACGCACCCGACTGAGTCCTTATTTACACGAGACAAAAAAGGATCCAAGGATTATTGCCTTGCTGGCTCTGTGGTTTTATCTCACAATTAATTTTATCTCATAATTAAGCTGCAACAACACAAGTCACTTTTGTTTTGAATTAACTGCCAAATGACCTAGAAATAATGAGCTGAAACTTGTTTTTATTCATATTAAATAATGAGATGGTGGCACACTGGCCAACACCAAATTGTATTATTTTTTACATCCTAGGGCATTTTGGATGTACTGAATTAAAAAAATTCATGTTTTTCACCTTCAGGTCAACGTTTGGAACAACAGTATTATTATTTTCCGTTTAGATGATGCTACACTCCTTCTAAAGTATTGTAAATCTCTGAATTTGGAATGCCGATAGAACATTCAATTTACATATACTTGTACCTACTTTGACTTGGTGCTAATTTTTTATGATATTTCAATAAAAAGAACAGAAAGCTTACAAAAAGATTTCTTTTTTGGTCTAGTTAAAAATTACATTACCTTTACAATGGTTGACCCCTGACAGGAAGATCAGCATCATTTTGATCAGACTAGGCAATGGAATTTCTATGTAATTATACTGTTTTATAATTCAGTGTTATAACTGACAAACCACACTTTCCAAAACAATTCCATTTTATTATATACAAAATATTAAAAGAAAAAAAAAACTTTGCAACACAACATGAAGGTTAATCGACATTTTATACACGCCGACCACTGAGTTCCTCTACACCAGCTTCCCAAACTGGGTCACGAAGACTCGGATGAATAAAGCCGTCTCTGCCTGCTGTGGGTCAGGAAGGCTCGGTTGAATAATCTGGGCGGGCTGTCGCGGCGGACGCGTGAGATGATTCTACAAGGAAAATGCACACAATAAAATACAGCACGAAAGTGCAATGTATACAGAAAAGACAATAGTTTTTAACAAGAATACATGAGCTTATTTCAGCGTATTGTTCACATGAATAATTAAAATAAAAGCTTTAGTCCGCAGTGTGCTGCAATAAAGCAGCGATCCATCCACAAATGAACAGCTTTTTTATTGCATAAATAAACTGAGCGTCTTACCGAATATATTTGCGAAAAAACGCACAATAAAAAAAAATTAAAACTCACCGTTAAAGGACTCCGATGTCGAGACCTCCCGGTATATTTTTTCATTCCGGGCGGCTCCGTCTAACTCGCGCTGGATACGTTCGTCTGACAATGCAGTGAGCAGACACTGCAGCTCCTTATTGGTCCATGGAACACCCTTATTACACAAAGCCATTTTTGATAGAGAATAAATGAAAATAGGACAGCAATACACTGAAAAGAAACCGCCAACAGTGGTTGCGTGCTGAGTAAAGGCGGTCGTGAAGATTCTTTTTTTTTTTTTCAAAAACTTTATTGAGAAGGTCGTGAAGATTTGGTAGATGAGGAGGAGGAGAGGGGCGGTTACAACCTAACCAATCAGCGCCGGTTACGACCTGACCAATCAGCGGCGACCAGTCTGTTAACGTCACAACACGGCACAGCTCAGCACTGCTGTACCCTGCCCTGGAGCGGGGCTGAGAATCGCGGCTGTTAAACCGTGTTGGGGCTTGTGGAAAAGCGTACAAAGCATGCTGAGCCGTCCCGTGTCGCGCTAAAGCGTGCTAGTGGAAAAGGCCCTTACGGTTAGCTTAGTTATACAGAAGTGTGTAGAGGACTATTCCAGTGTATTGAAATTGTGTGTCCATGTGGACCGGTATCAAATGTCACCCAGCATTCACTGAGTTCCAGCTTCGCCATTCCATTGGCCCTTCGCAGACAAAGCCTGTCATTGGACTAAAGTTCATCGAGCCCGCCCACGAAGAAGGCTTATTGGCTGAGGTTGCTGTCAACCCGGAAGCCCGCGAAAGCTCAACAGAACTTATAAAAGGAGGAAGACCCCCTGCTACCTCCTTTTTTTTTTGCCACTACTCTTTTGCTCTGCTCTTTTTGGCTCTTCCTGTCTCTTCGACACGTCTCCGTCCATTGTCCACACACAGCAAGAAAGAGCTTTGGGAAGAACAATGGACGGTCCGAACAAAGACTTCTCCCACGTGTTGCTTTTCCGAGCACAGAGCAGATAACTCGTAATTTGTTTATGTAACTTTGTATTTTAATGTTTTTTCTTTTTCTCTTAAATGCCTAGGAATTCCTATTTCTCCGAGCTCAATTCTTAATCGGAGTTAAACTCCAAGTTTTATTTACCAGTTTTTCTTTGTTAAACTTTCTGTAAAACCACTGTTTGTTTTTAATTTTAATGTAAGCTTTAATCTTGACTTTATTTTTATAATATTTTTCTTGACCAATCACACACCAGAAGCTATTATTTTTATCTAAAGTCCGAAACTCTTTAATTTGAGATTGGATTAGATATCTTTAATTAATTATCATCGAAGGCCTCTGAGAAGACACAGCTCCCACATCACGCGCAGCTGAATAATCAGCGTGCTTCTGCAGGACTTCCACCATTGAGATCAAACATACAATCTCATCCATCGTCAAGAGAATATTTGCTGGACAAATATTCTGGGTTTTGGCCCTGAACAACACATCAAAACTTCATGAGGACAATGAAAAGAACGTTGACCAGATCAACGGGGAATCATCGAAGAAGAATCACATGAGCTGCAAACTTTAATTCATCTGCTGAATTAAACTTCTGAGGTTCGGTAATAATTTGTATATCTAATCAGATGCAAATTTGAAGCCATTAACCTAACTCTTCTTTTATTAAAATCCCGTTTTTATTCTCTTAAGATTAATCCAAAACTTTTCATATAATTAGTAAACTTTCTCCATAAATTTGCGTTGTTTCCATAATCTATTAACTCAAACTGACCAGAATTCGTTTCTCAGTTCAACCCTGGTTCCGAAAATATTGACATTGTTAATCTATCATTTACAAGATTGATTTAATGATTAATGAAATTACTGCAATATCTGTTAATCATTTCATTTAATAAATATGTGAAAATGAGAGAAGTTGTTGAGAATTTATTTCATTCTGAGTCTGTTTCAAGCCCAGGTATTGAAGTCACGGAAAATTTTTGAGACTGATTATTAATTAATTTATTGAGTGATTAAACAGGTATAAAGTGAAATTAAAGATTAAATTGCTTCTTAGAGATAGAAGCTGGTGCCCCACGAGTGTTATTAACTTTTCTGGTGTATATGAAACGAGATTCGATCTCAGATTCCAATACATCAATATAAATTAAATAATTTTATACCTGATCATAATTATTAAATTTCATATTTTTCTACAGTGGTGCAGTGGTTAGCACTGTTGCCTTACAGCTAGAAGGTTCCAGGTTCGAATCTCCAGGCTGGCAGGGGTAGGAACCTTTCTGTGTGGAGTTTGCATGTTCTCCCTGTGCTGCGTGGGTTTACTCCGGGGGCTCCGGTTTCCTCCCACAATCCAAAGACATGCATGTTAGGTTAATTGGTTTCTCTAAACTGTCCCTAGGTATCTGTCTCCTATAGGCCCTTAGAGTAGAGGGTTAGTGCTAGTGAAGTGCTTTGAGTGGTCTTTGAAACTAGAAAAGCGCTATATAAGTACAGGTCCTTATCCCCCCTTATCTCTAGTTGTATACTGGAGGGGACCATTTGTGTAAGTCTGTTGCGTCTTTTGCATTCAATACTACTAGGTCGTCACGTTTTTTTGCTATCTCTGCGAGAAGCCCTGCTTAGGTTATACAGTCTGACAGCCGTAGGTAGGAAGGACCTGCGAAACCTCTCGGTTGCGCACCTAGGATGATGTAGTCTACTGCTAAATGAGCTCCTCAGTGTGTTCAATATGTCCTGTATAGGGTGGGACTCGGACTCCAGCAGAGATGACAGTTTAGCCACCATCCTTCTCTCTCCTATCTCCTCCACTGGGTCAAGGCGCTGCCCCAGGACAGATCTAGCTTTCTTGATCAGTTTGTTCAGTCTCTTCCTATCGGCTGCTGTAATGCCGTTGCCCCAGCAGACCACTCCAAAAGTGATGGCTGATGCCACCACCGTGTCATAGAATGTCTTCAGCAGCGCCCCTTGTACACCAAAAGACCTGAGTCTCCTCAGTAGGAACAGCCTGCGCTGTCCCTTCTTGTAGAGTGCGTTGGTATTGTGTGACCAGTCTAGTTTATTGTTCAGATGAACACCAAGGTCCTTGTAGGATGTCACCATCTCAATGTCTGTTCCCTGTATATTTACTGGTGCTGTGAGGGGTTGTCCTTGCCTGCGGCAGTCCACCACCAGCTCCTTAGTTTTCCTCGCATTGATCTGGAGACAGTTCCGATGGCACCAGTCCATGAAGTCTTGGATAAGTCCTCTGTACTCAGCTTCATCTCCATTGGAGATGAGGCTGACGATCGCAGAGTCGTCAAATGTAGCTGGGCTTGGATGTCTTTTTTCATAAAATAAGGCTTTTGTCTTGCCACCCCAGATGGAAGATTGTTGTCACATACAGTGGGGCAAAAAAGTATTTAGTCAGCCACCAATTGTGCAAGTTCTCCCACTTAAAAGATGAGAGAGGTCTCCAATTTTCATCATAGGTATACCTCAACTATGAGAGACAAAATGAGAAAAAAAAATCCAGAAATTCACATTGAAGGATTTTTAATGAATTAATTGGTAAATTCCTCGGTAAATTAAGTATTTGGTCACCTACAAACAAGCAAGATTTCTGGCTCTCACAGACATGTAACTTCTTCTTTAAGAGGCTCCTCTGTCCTCCACTCGTTACCTGTATTAATGGCACCTGTTTGAACTCGTTATCAGTATAAAAGACACCTGTCCACAACCTCAAACAGTCAGACTCCAAACTCCACTATGGCCAAGGCCAAAGAGCTGTCAAAGGACACCAGAAACAAAATTGTAGACCTGCACCAGGCTGGGAAGACTGAATCTGCAATAGGTAAGCATCTTGGTGTGAAGAAATCAACTGTGGGAGCAATTATTAGAAAATGGAAGACATACAAGACCACTGATAATCTCCCTCGATCTGGGGCTCCACGCAAGATCTCACCCCGTGGGGTCAAAATGATCACGAGAACGGTGAGCAAAAATCCCAGAACCACACGGGGGGGGGGGGACCTAGTGAATGATCTGCAGAGAGCTGGGACCAAAGTAACAAAGGCTACATCAGAAACACACTACGCCGCCAGGGACTCAAATCCTGCAGTGCCAGACGTGTCCCCCTGCTTAAGCCAGTACATGTCCAGACCCGTCTGAAGTTTGCTAGAGAGCATTTGGATGATCCAGAAGTGGATTGGGAGAATGTCATATGGTCAGATGAAACCAAAATAGAACTTTTTGGTAAAAACTCAACTTGTCGTGTTTGGAGGAGAAAGAACACCATACCTACTGTGAAGCATGGGAGTGGAAACATCATGCTTTGGGGCTGTTTTTCTGCAAAGGGACCAGGACAACTGATCCGTGTAAAGGAAAGAATGAATGGGGCCATGTATCGTGAGATTTTGAGTGAAAACCTCCTTCCACCAGCAAGGGCATTGAAGTTGAAACGTGGCTGGGTCTTTCAGCATGACAATGATCCCAAACAAACCACCCGGGCAACTAAGGAGTGGCTTTGTAAGAAGCATTTCAAGGTCCTGGAGTGGCCTAGCCAGTCTCCAGATCTCAACCCCATAGAAAAACTTTGGAGGGAGTTGAAAGTCCGTGTTGCCCAGCGACAGCCCCAAAACATCACTGCTCTAGAGGAGATCTGCATGGAGGAATGGGCCAAAATACCAGCAACAGTGTGTGAAAACCTTGTGAAGACTTACAGAAAACGTTTGACCGCTGTCATTGCCAACAAAAGGTATATAACAAAGTATTGAGATGACCTTTTGTTATTGACCAAATACTTATTTTACCGAGGAACTTACCAATTAATTCATTAAAAATCCTTCAAAGTGATTTTCTGGATTTTTTTTTTCTCATTTTGTCTCTCATAGTTGAGGTATACCTATGATGAAAATTGGAGACCTCTCTCATCTTTTAAGTGGGAGAACTTGCACAGTTGGTGGCTGACTAAATACTTTTTTGCCCCACCGTATACTAATAAACAGCCAGTACTTGCCAGAAATTCCTGCAGCTCCTTCAATGTTGCTGTCGGCCTCTTGGCAGCCTCCCTTAACAGTTTTCTTCGTCTTTTCATCAATTTTGGAGGGACGTCCATTTCTTGGTAATGCCACTGTTGTGCCATATTTTCTCCACATGATGATGACTGTCTTCACTGTGTTCCATGGTATATTTAATGCCTTGGTAATTCTTTTGTACCCTTCTCCTGACTGATACCTTTGAACAATGAGATCCCTCTGATGCTTTGGAAGCTTTCTGCGGACCATGGCTTGTGCTGTAAGATGTGACTACAAAAATGTCAGGAAAAGCCAACCAGAACAACTTTATTTGGGATTAATCAGAGGCACTTTAAATGATGGCAGGTGTGTGCTGACTTCCATTTATCACGAGTTTGAATGTGATTGGTTAATTCTGAACACAGTCATACCCCCAGTTAAAACAGGGTGTGCATATTTATGCAAACAGGTTATTGTAAGTTTTTTATTTTTCCCCTTAAAAGACTGCAGTTTGTTTTTCAATTGGGTTGTACAGGTTATAGGTCACATTAATGGTGGAAAAAGTTTTGAAATGATTTATCTTGGTCTCATTTTTTTACATCACAAAAACTTGGCATTTGAACAGGGGTGTGTAGAATTTTATATCCACTGTATACTACATACAGCATATCTGACTTGCTAAAGTGGCTCCATAGACAACTGTTTAAATGCTTACAGTGTGTAACATTGATTTGTCCTAATAAACAACGTTTTGATCAAATGTGTAATCTTGCTGGCAGCTACATATTGGCCAGTTTTTCATTATAATGGTTGCTATAATCATGTGTCAAGTGGGTTTCACGGAGCAAGCATTAGGGGTCTTGAGTGTTTCCATGCTGTACCTCTACTCTTTTCAGGTTCTGTCCTACTTCTCATCACTTGGTCTTTCACAAGTGCCTCAATGTACTGCTTTAGTCACTCAGTTTTGGGCCTTTTCTTTTGATCAGGCGTTATCCTCATTATCATTTACCGACTGTGAATTCTCCCTGTAACCATCAGCCCTCTGCCACATGAACAAACCGGCACACAGTATGGACTTTGATCTGTTGTGGACTATTCTCTAATGAACTGGCCCTTCAGTGCAGCCCCCACTGTTACTTTCTGCTCCTCTTTGTGTTTGCTGTTCTGTTAAGTTCATCATAGCACCTCTGTGTAAAATGAGCTTAAAATTACTTGATAGCTTGTATACCAGTAGAGCTAGCATCTTATACTTGGATAATAAATTTATAAATTGCACCGGGTCAAGCTGGCAATTAGTCTAATAGACTTTTGCAGTGGGTTCCAAAGTAATCCGTAAGTAGTGTAAGTTTGTGCCCAGTGTCATCTACTTTGACATGGTGATGTACAAGATTAATTAATGTGAAAATTCAGTATTTCAGTATTATGATTTACAGATGTATCCCACAGTAATATCAAATTATTACAAGTACACTGTTAAAACTCATTAGTTTGGCACCTTTAAGCTCATACCTCACAGAGCGGCAAATGCTAAGGAACTTTCATGGAAGTTGCAGTTGTTTCGGTTTCAGTAGGGTTTGTAAAAGGTTGCACAACAGTTTTTCTTGTTGCAAAAAAAAAAAATGAACATGTTCAAAAATTTCTTGCAAATGTATTTTTCCACAAGCATTTGCAAAATAGTTGTAAGCATCTGCAAGCGGTTGTAACAATTATTTTTGGTTCACCAAGTAGTGAACACAAGAAGCTTTATGACAAAATTGTTTAAGACCTTAAAAACTGTGTACAAACTCTTTTGCAACCTTTTATGAACCCTGACGAACCCCTCAAATCACAATGTTTCTGAACGTTCCTTACCATTCATTGCTCCGTGAGGTACTAGCTTGATTTTTGCCACCATTCATTAGAAAACTGTTCATTAGTATTCGCTGCTCCATAATATTACCCTGAGGATTCAAGATTATTTTAAGCTCTCAGACATTATATTTTGGAGACAATCTAATGACTTTAGAAAAGATTTATTCACCTTAGTCACATGATATATTTCGATGTAGGAATTTGCTTAATTTATAGTAGTAGCAATGAAGTGATAATTTACAGTTCTGCTTTGTTCTTATACACCAGGGAAAATAAGTATTGAACACACAGGCTTATGACGTATGATGCAGTTTTCTGTGACGATCCATGATGATCATGGTGGCCATATTGGTCTTGTGAGCTCAAAGCAGGAAAAGGAAGAATAATAATGAGAATTTCTTCTTCTTTGCTGTATTCCGTGTCAGCCATGATTCCTCCAATGCATGCCTGCCACCTTCTGAACTGGCAGATCAGTACAAATCAGTACAAATCCTCAGTACAGCTGGGGATGCCAGAATGAGTTGACAGGTGCAGTTGCTGCACTGTGCCACTGGGGACTCGCGAACCTGTCCATGAAATGTGGCCACTTAAAAGGTTAACAAGCCTCTTGCACTTGTGTGGACACTTAGTGTCACCTGATCACCCTCTTTAGCCTTCTGCTCACCTTTCATCTGTGTTAGCTTTGGGTTAGCCACTAGCTATGACGACTAGCTCTCCTTCCCCTTCTCCTCTGGTGTGCTGTTTGTGTCAGATGTTTAGCTACACCTAAGCCTCTTTTAGTGATAATGGTAAATGTAATAAATGTTGTCTTTTTGAGGCGCTCAAAGCGAGGTTGTGTGATTTGGAATCCTGGCTCTACTGCATTGAAACACCGTCAGCGCCAGTTAATAATGACGGATTCCCATTAGCCGCAGTGGAGCGTTGTAGCATAGGGCCTCCTAGCTGTCCCCCGGCATCCACCTCTCCTGAGCATGGAGAGAATGAGTGGGTGACGATGAGAAGGAAGCATAGTCGCAAGCCCTTGGTTCACCACCAACACGTGGGGAACCCATGCAGTAGTTTTCCCCTCAGACTGAACAGCTTAGCGGATCAAAGGTGCTGGGGGACAGAGAGAATAATGGGGGATTAATATGTAAATGCAGCACCTCTCGTAGTGGAGGTGTGGGGTGATAAAAAGGAGTGATTGCAACGTGTGTGTTTAATTCTTTTGATTCTGGTGGATGTGAGAGAGATGGAGTGAGAATAAAGTCCCTTATACCGTGAACGCTTGGCCTGATTATTCATCTCTCCACAACGTTCACATTTCTAATCGATATTCCCTGCTCAGCGACACACCTGCTGAAGAAAAAACTCTGATCATTGGTGACTCTGTAGTCAGAAACGTGAACCTAGAGACTCCAGCAGCCATAGTCAAATGCATTCCCGGGGCCAGAGCAGGCGACATCGAGTCACATTTGAAAATGCTGGCTAAAAGTAACTGTAAATACTCTACAATTGTTATCCACACCGGCATGAACAACATCTGTTTTCAGCAGTCGGAAGTCACAAAACTTACCTTGGAATCGGTGTGTAGCTTTGCCAAAATGATGTCAGCCTCTGTAGTTTTCTCTGGGCCCCTCCTGACCAGTGATGACATGTTTAGCCGTGTGTCATCCTTCAACTGCTGGCTGTCTGTGTGGTGTCCTGCAAATGATATGGGCTACAGAGACAATTGGAATTCATTTTGGGGAAAACCTGGTCTTGTTAGGCAAGATGGCTTCCATCCCACTTTGAATGGTGCCTCTCATTTATCTAACAATCTGACATCATTTTTATCCAAAGTTCCAAAGCCTTGACTGCTACTCAGAGTTGGGACCAGGAAGCAGAGTTGCGATCTTACACGCCTCTCTGCAGCTTCTCTCCATCCACCATCCCTCAGCTTATCCCCTGTCTTCCCCATCAGAGAATCACTGTTTGCTCCCTCTAAAGTAAATAAAAATATCATGTACAAACACCCCAAAGGGATTAAACAAAAAGTTGGTAAAATGCAAATTAAACATGCAGCATCTAAATCTGATGACTTGGCCTTTGTTCCTCCTCCATCCATCCATCCATCTTCTACCGCTTTTCCGGAGGTCTGGGTCACGGAGGCAGCAGTTCAAGCAGAGAAGCCCAGACTTCCCTCTCCCCAGCCACCTGCTCCAGCTCTTCAGAGAGGATACCAAGGCGTTCCCAGACCAGCTGGGAGACATAGTCTCTCCAGCGAGTCCAAGGTCTGCCCCGGGGTCTCCTCCCAGTGGGACATGCCCGAAACACCTCAAGTGGGAGGCGTCCAGGATGCATCCTGATCAGATGCCCATACCACCTCAACTGGCTCCTTTCAATGTGAAGGAGCAGCGGCTCTACTCTGAGCCTCTCCTGGATGACGGAGCCCCTCACTCTATCTCTGAGGGTGAGTCCAGCGATCCTATGGAGAAAGCTCATTTCAGCCGCTTGTATCCGCGATCTCATTCTTTCGGTCATTACCCAAAGCTCATGACCATAGGTGAGGGTAGGAACATAGACTGACTGGTAAATTGACAGCTTTGCCTTAGAGCTCAGCTCCCTCTTCACCACAACAGACTGGTACAACGTCCGCATCACTGATCATCACTGATCAGATGCTGCTCCAATCCGTCTGTCAATCTCTCGCTTGGAGGAACAGTCAGAGATTGACAGAGATAAAATCAATCAGATTCTTCCCACAGTTAACTTAAATACTGTAACTATTACAACTCCTTCTTTTGATGTCTGTCTTGATGAGTTTACTCCAATCGACCTTTGTGAGTTAGACAAAATAGTTTCCTCATCCAAACCTTCAACTTGTCTTTTAGACCCTATTCCTACCAGGTTATTTAAAGAAGTCTTCCCACTTATTGGTAGCTTTATTCTTCATATAATCAATTCTTCATTAACTTTAGGCCATGTACCGCAGGCTTTTAAAACAGCTGTAATTAAACCCTTACTCAAAAAGCCAACGCTAGATCCAGGAGCTTTAGCTAACTATAGACCAATCTCTAATCTCCCTTTCATTTCAAAAATCTTAGAAAGAGTTGTTGCTACGCAATTATTTGACCACCTGCAGGGAAATGGTTTACTTGAAGAGTTTCAATCTGGGTTTAGAATCCATCATAGTACTGAAACAGCCTTAGCGAAGGTCACTAACGACCTCCTCATTGCATCTGATAATGGACTAGTTTCTGTACTTGTCCTTTTAGATCTTAGTGCAGCTTTTGATACTATTGATCATAATATTCTACTTGATAGATTAGAACACTATGTTGGACTTAATGGAACTTCGTTGCAGTGGTTTAGATCTTATTTATCTGATAGGTTCCAGTTTGTTCATGTAAATGATGAGTTTTCTTTCAGCTCAAAGCTTAGTCATGGAGTTCCACAGGGATCTGTGCTAGGCCCTACTCTTTTTAGTTTATATATGCTTCCGTTAGGCAACATTATTAGAAAGCACTGTATACATTTTCATTGTTATGCAGATGACACACAATTATACCTGTCAATGAAGCCAGATGATACTAATCAATTAGCCAAGTTAGAAGCCTGTCTTAAGGAAATCAAAGCTTGGATGACTTGTAATTTCCTGCTATTAAATTCAGATAAGACTGAAGTCATTCTTGTTGGTCCAAAAAACCTTAGAAATTCCTTTCCAAATCAAACTTTCAGTTTGGATGCAGTTACTCTTTCTCTTAATAGCTCTGTGAGGAACCTTGGAGTTATTTTTGATCAGGATTTGTCCTTCAATTCACATATTAAATTTGTTTCTAAGACTGCCTTCTATCATTTGCGTAATATTGCCAAGATTAGGAGCATCTTGTCTCAGAGTGATGCTGAGAAGCTGATCCACGCTTTTGTTAGCTCGAGATTAGATTATTGTAATTCTTTATTATCAGGCTGTCCTAAAACATCTTTAAAAAGTCTTCAGCTGATCCAAAATGCTGCAGCAAGAGTTTTAACAGGTACTAGAAAGAGAGATCATATCTCTCCGGTTCTGGCCTCCCTTCATTGGCTTCCCATAGAGTTTAGAATTAAGTTTAAAATCCTTCTTCTTACTTACAAAGCTTTAAACAATCAGGCTCCTTTTTATTTAAAAGATCTGATACTACCGTATCATCCTAACAGAGCACTACGCTCCCAAAATGCAGGATTACTTGTAATACCTAGAATCTCCAAAAGTACAATGGGAGGCAGAGCCTTCAGTTATCAAGCTCCTCTCCTGTGGAATCAGCTGCCAATCTGGATTCGGGAGTCAGACTCGATCTCTGTTTTTAAGAATAGGGCTAAAACCTACCTTTTTGATATAGCCTACAATTAGGGAGGGATCATGTGTTTCTGAACCCTCCCTTAGTTATGCTGCTAATAGGTTTAGTCAGCCGGGGGACCTCCAGTAATGCACTGGGCCTCACTCCTTTCCTCACTCTCTATGAAATATTTTTTTTTTTTCTGGTCATTAACATTTGTTTGTTCTCTCCCATAGATTGAGTCCCCATCGTGCTGTTTGCTCTCTACATGTCTGTTCTTTTCTTCTTCTCTATCCCCTCACCCCCCAGCCAGTCGCAGCAGATGACTGCCCCTCCCTGAGCCTGGTTCTGCTGGAGGTTTCTTCCTGTTAAAAGGGAGTTTTTCCTCTCCACCGTCGCCAAGTGCTTGCTCATAGGGGATCGCCTGATTGCTGGGGTCTTTCTGCAACTGTGGGGGTCCCCCCTTCAGTTGATAGTGCTATGAGATGACTGTTGTTGTGAAATGGCGCTATATAAATAAAGTTGAATTGAATTGAATTGAATTGAATTGAATAGAATAATTATAGTAGGGGACTTAAATATAAATGTAGATGTAGATAGTGATTGCCTTAATATGGCATTTAATTCAATATTAGACTTTTCTCAGAATGTAGGAAATTCTACCCATTATCTCCACCACTCATTGGACCTTGTTCTGACATATGGCACAGAAATATAACTCTACACTGTCAGACCATTATAAATTAACTTTTGATTTTACTATTTCTATTTGGCTTCTAAAGAAAAATATTGCTACAGTAGATGTCTCTCAGATGATGCTTTTTCCAAATTTAAGCAGATTGTTTCCTCAATGCAGTGTGTTCATACAACGGAGATAAGTTAAGGAGATTTTACTCCTTCTGTAATTGATAGCATGGTAGATCAGAGTACTGGGGTAGATCAGAGATTTCTGACTCATTGTCACAGAAACTCGAACCTTAAAATAAATGGCTTGTCAATTAGAAAGAAAATGGCACTCCACTAAATTAGATGAAATCTATCTAGCTTGATGAAATCAGTGTTCAAATTATAAAAAAATCTCTGAGGAAAGCTAGAACAAGTTATTATTCTGCATTAATAGAAGAGAACAAGAATAATCTGACATAATGTCGGACCCAGGGAACACACACACACAATGCTCAAGTGCAATACAATTCTCTTTACTGTGTAAAAAGCAGGTGTATGAGTGCGTTTATGCCGTATGTGAATGTAGTGTGGGGGAACGAGCTGCAGCCGGGGACGAGACAGAGCGCCATTCAGCCTGGCAACCTTGCAGGTTTACTGGAGATGGCGTCGGCTTGGGCTTTGGGCCTCCTGCCAGGGAGACAGCGTCTGCAGAGCACACCCAGTGAAGCGCTGTGATGCGCAGCGTGGAGAGAAGGGCGATTCTGCCGCTGCGAGAGAGAGAGAACCGCCGCCAAAGGGATCCACCTGTGCACAGGGGAGAGCCTGGGAGAAAAGGTGAGTTGGATAGTTGAGCTTACGTGCCAACGGGGAGTCCAACGATGATGCGCAGGGCTGAAAGGAGTCAGGGCATGCGCGGGACGAAGAGCGTAGCAAAGCAGACGGCTCCGTGCCGAAGCCCTGGGCCGAACGGGCTAAATAGCCCGGGACTGATTACTCCCAGGTGTGCGCGCAGCTGAGGCAGATGATGGCCCAGAGTGAGTTGTAACAGTACTCCCCCCCGAACAGTGCCTCCCGGCGCTGGCTTACCTGGGTGCGCCCGGTGGAAGTCCTCAATCAGGCATTTGTCCAGCACAAATGACTGGCGCACCCAGGATCTCCACTCGGGGCCATACCCCTCCCAGTCCACCAAGTACTGCAAGCCGCGGCCCTGGCAGCAGACGTCCAGGATGGAATTGACCGTCCAAGCCGGGTCACCGTCGATCAACATGGGTGGAGGTGGGGCTCTAGGAGGGGGGCAGAGCGGGTTGGAGACCACGGGTTTGGCCCGTGAGACGTGAAATGTAGGACAAACACGGAGAGTAGGGGGGAGAACCAGACGCACAGCCACAGCGTTCACCACTTTGACAATCGGGAAGGGGCCAATTAAACGCTTGGCCAGCTTCCTCTTTTCAGACTTCAGGTTAATGTGTTGTGTGGATAACCATACCTGCTGACCCACCTGATACTGGGGAGCAGGCCTCCTGCGCCGGTTCGCCGTCCTGGTGTTGCGCTCCACTGTGCGTAAAAGCGCCTGGCGTGTAGCAGCCCAAAGCCGACGACAGCGCCTCAGGTGCGCATGGACTGAAGGGATGGCCACCTCCCCCTCCTCCTCGGGAAACAGCGGGGGGTCATAGCCCAGCGACGCCCTAAAGGGTGACATACCGGTTGCAGAAGAGAGAGTCAGATTATGAGTGTACTCAATCCACGGCAGGTGGTTACTCCACGATGACGGGCTGGAAGAAATGACGCAGCGCAGAGCAGCTTCCAGCTCCTGGTTAGCCCGCTCGCACTGCCCATTGCTCTGGGGGTGATGGCCAGGGGACAGGCTTACCGTAGCCCCCAAAGCATTGCAGAAGCTCCTCCACACACTGGACACAAACTGCGGATCTCGGTTGGAGACAGTGTCTGTGGGGATTCCATGCAGATGCACGATGTGCTGCACCAGAAGGTCCGCCATCTCCCGTGCTGTTGGAAGCCCACGTAGAGGGATGAACTGGGCGGCCTTAGAAAAACGGTCCACAACGGTCAGCAGAGTGTCATAGTTGTTGGATACCGGAAGACCGGTAACGAAGTCCAAGGCCACGTGAGACCACGGCCTCCCAGGGACCGGCAAGGGATGGAGATGACGTCTTTCCGCTGGCACACTGGGGGCAGGCACAAACGTAGCCGGTGACGTCCCTCCGCAGATCTGGCCACCAGAAAGTTCTCTGGAGCAGTTCCACCAGGCGGGAGGTCCCAGGGTGGCAGGCGAGTTTGACTGAATGGGCCCAATGGATCACGTCACCCCGAACGGCTGATGGGACGACCAGTCTCCCAGTCGGGCCTCCGCCCGGATCTGGTTCAGTTTCTTGAGCCTTCAGGACCTTGTCCCTGATGGCCCAGGAGAGGGCGCCCACGACACACGAGGCTGGGGGGATGGTGTGCTTCTGCTTCTCAGCGGCCTCCGAGGCAAACTGCCTGGACAGGCCATCGGGC
Source organism: Pholidichthys leucotaenia (assembly GCA_020510985.1). Classification (NCBI taxonomy): domain Eukaryota; kingdom Metazoa; phylum Chordata; class Actinopteri; order Cichliformes; family Pholidichthyidae; genus Pholidichthys; species Pholidichthys leucotaenia. Next base: position 302,867,154 of record CM035846.1, read on the forward strand.
TTCGCGTTCTTAGACCCCAGGCGGTAGGTGATGGTAAACTGGAAGCGGTGATCGAGCTGTACCCGAGAATTCCGCCTTCAGGACCGCAAAGGCCGATGCAGCCTCCTCTGTCCACTGGAACGGCACCTTAGGGGAGGTGAGGTGGGTCAGGGGGGCGGTGATCGAGCTGTACCTGGGCACAAACTGCCGGTAGAAGTTGGCAAACCCCAGAAATTGTTGCAGCTGTTTCCTAGACGACGGGGGGGGGGGGGGGGGGGGGGTGCAATCCACCACCGCCTTCACCTTCTCTGGGTCCGGGATGACCCGATTGTGTGAGATGATGAAGCCCAGGAAAGAGGTCTTCTCAGTGTAGAACTCACACTTCTCAGCTTTCACAAACAGGCAGTGTATACTTGTCCTTGATAGTGATGTTATTCAGAGCCCGGAAGTCGATGCAAGGGCACAGGGAACCGTCCTTCTTCCCAACGAAAAAGAAGCCTGCCCCCACTGGCGATGACGATGGCCGGATGATGCCCGAGCTGAGCGATTCCTTGATATACGCCTCCATAGCCTCCCGTTCCGGAGTCGATAGGCTGTAAAGGCGGCTCAACGGCAGGGGGGCGCCCGGGCGGAGGTTAATGGTGCAGTCGTACGGGCGGTGGGGGGGAAGGGAGAGTGCCTGGGACTTGCTGAATACCGCTCTGAGGCCATGAAACTCTGGAGGAACCCTGGACAAGTCGGGGGGGGGGCAGGGGAGGAGAGGGGGACCGATGGAGAACAAGCTGCTGACTGGAGGCACACACTCAGGCAGAAGGGGCTCCAGGCGAGAACACTCCCAGTTCGCCAGTCGAAGGTGGGGTTGTGCAAGCACAGCCAGGGGTAACCCAGAATAACGGGGGCAGCCGATGAGGAGAGAACGAACAGCCGGGGGTCCTCACAATGGTTGTCCCGAGAAGATGGCAGAGACCAGTGCAGTCTGGTGTGTCACCTTTTCTAGAGGGGCCTTTGACAGGGTGACGAGATTAAGGGGTGTCGGCAGAGCTTGGCAGGGGAGCCCCAATCGGGTTGCCAGTTTCTCAGAGATAAAGCTCTGCTTGGCCCCCGAGTCCACCAGTGCGTGAGTGAGGAACTCTGTGCGGTTGTGACAAAACCTAATCGGCAGGAGACATTTGGATAGGGGTTTTGACCGAGATGAGTCCGCGAGACCCCCTACAGTGACTCGCGGACCCCCCCTTTTGGCCGAACTGGGCAAGACTCGATCTCATGTTGGTCATCCCCACAATACATGCAGAGACCAAGGTCCCTGCGGTGCTGTCTCTCTGCCTGCGAGATCTTAGTCCGTCCCATTACCATTGCCTCAGGTTCATCTGGGCCCTCTAGTGCAAACAGAGCCAAAGTGGAGGAGTGAGAAGAGTGGCGTAACGGTCTGCTCGAACGGCCTGAAAACCTCCGTTCGGCAGCCCGCTCTCTCAGCCTATTATCTAGACTGATGGTCAAAGAGATGAGCTCAGTGAGCCGCTCTGGCTTATCTAAGCGGGCCAGCTTATCCCGTAAGCTGAGGCTCAGGTTACGGATGAAGATGCTGCACAGCGAAGCATCTTCCCACCCGACTTCCGCCGCCACCACCTGGAAGTCGACAGCGTAATCGGCCACAGACCGACCACCCTGGCGAAGGTTTAGCAAGCGTGTGGTTAGCACATCGTCACGAACCGAGTGGTCAAAAACCTCGTGGAAATCCTGGACAAACTGGGCGTAGGTGAGACTGGTGTAGCTGGGTTTCGCCATGATGGCGTAAGCCCAAGCTAACGCTCGCCCTTCCAAGAGATTAGCCACGTAACCTATTCGGTTGTGATCGGAGGGGAAGTCCCCGGGAACGCGCTGAAACACCGTCTCACATTGGAGGATGAAACCCTGCGCCTCCCCGAGCTTCCCACTGAAGCACGTGGGCGTGGGGATCAGTGTGAGACGCGTGAGCGTGCCCAGGCTAGCCTGGCTAGGTGGTGAGCTAACGGGGGCTGGCCTGCTGCTCTGAGCCGGAGGGAACGCCCGCTGTCCTTCCAGGCGATCCAACCGGCTGTTAATCTGACCTAGCTGGTTCAGAATAACCTGCTGCTGGTAAGTTATCTGATCTACACGAGCCTCTAAGTTGTTAAACCGGTGTGCGAGCCCGCTGTCCACTGGGTCACTCTGACGGAGCCGTACTGACATAATGCCGGACCCAGGGAACACACACACACAGGCTCAAGTGCAATACAATTCTCTTTATTGTGTAACCAGCAGGTGTATGAGTGTGTTTATGCCGTATGTGAATGTAGTGTGGGTGAACGAGCTGCAGCCGGGGATGAGACAGACCGCCGTTCAGCCTGGCAACCTTGCAGGTGTACTGGAGATGGCGTCAGCTCGGGCTTTGGGCCTCCTGCCAGGGAGACAGCATCTGCAGAGCGCACCTGGTGAAGCGCTGTGATGCGTGGCATGGAGAGAAGGGCGATTCCGCCGCCGCGAGGGAGAGAACCGCCGCCAAAGGGATCCACCTGTGCACAGGGGAGAGCCTGGGAGAAAAGTTGAGTTGGATAGTTGAGCTAACGTACCAACGGGGAGTCCAACGATGATGCGCAGGGCTGAAAGGAGTCAGGGCGTGCGCGGGACGAAGAGCGTAACAAAGCAGACGGCTCCGTGCCGAAGCTCTGGGCCGAACGGGCTAAATAGCCTGGGACTGATTACTCCCAGGTGTGTGCGCAGCTGAGGCAGATGACGGCCCAGAGTGAGTTGTAACATAATCCCAGGTTACTTTTCAGCACTGTAGCCAGACTGACAAAGAGTCAGGACTCTGTCAAATCTAGCATTCCCTTAGAGCTTACTAGTCAGGACCTTATGAACTTCTTCAAGAATAAAATTTCATCTATCAGAGGTAAAATCAGTCAGATCCTTCCCACCATTAATTTAAATACTGTAACAATTACAGATCTTTCAATTGATATTTGTTTAGTTTGCTCCAATTGACCTGTTAGTTAGATAAAATAATTTCCTCATCCAAGCCTTCAACTTGTCTACTAGATCCTATTCCTACCAGGTTATTTAAAGAAGTCTTTCCATTTATTGGTGGCGCGATTCTTCAAATAATCAATTCTTCATTAACATTAGGTCATGTACTACAGGCTTTTAAAACTGCTGTAATTATACCGTTACTTTAAAAAAAAAACAACGCTGGATCCAGGAGTTTTAGCTAACTATAGACCAATCTCTAATCTGCCTTTCATTATAAAAGTCTTAGAAAGGGTTGTTGCTATGCAATTAGTTGACCACTTGCAGGGAAATGGTTTATTTGACGAGTTTCAATCAGGGTTTAGAATTCATCATAGTACTGAAACAGCTTTAGTGAAGGTCACTAACAACCTTCTTATGGCATTTGGACTTGTTGAATGGACTTGTTTCTGTACTTGTCCTTTTAGACCAGGGATGTCCAATCATGTGCCATGGAGGCCCCAAGACCCTGCAGGCTTTACCGCCAACCAGTGTCTTCAACAGCAGATTCCACTGAATTTCTTCACACTGATTGCTGATAAGTGAAAACACCTGCTGAAGAGACTGGGTAGAAGAGAAAACCTGCAGGGTCTTGGCCCTCCATGGCACATGATTAGACACCTCTGTTTTAGACCTTAGTACAGCTTTTGATGCTATCTATCAAAATATTTTACTTGATTAGAACACCATATTGGACTTAATGGAACTTTGTTGCAATGGTTTAAATCTTACTTATCTGATAGGTTCCAGTTTGTTCATGTCAGTATTGAGTTTTCTTCTAACTCAAAGCTCAGTCACGGAGTTCCACAGGGATCTGTGCTTAGCCCTGTTCTTTTTAGTTTATATATGCTTCCGCTGAGCAATATTATTTGAAAGCGCTCCATTCATTTTCAATGTTATGCAGATGACACACAATTATATTTGTCAATGAAGCCAGATGACTGTAATCAATTAGCCAAATTACAGGCTTGTCTTCAGGAAATCAGAGCTTGGATGACTTGTAATTTCTTGCTATTAAATTCAGATAAGACTGAAGTCATTCTAGTTGGTCCAAAAACCCTTAGAAATACCTTCTCAAATCAAGCTCTTACTTTGGATGGGGTTACTCTTTCTCTGAATAGCACTGTGATTAACCTTGGGAGTTATTTTTGATTAAGATCTGTTCTTTAATTCACATATTAAACTTGTTTCTAAGACTGCCTTTTATCATTTGCATAATATTGCCAAGATTAGGAGCATCTTGTCTCAGAGTGATGCTGAGAAACTAATCCACTTTTTTGTTAGCTCTACATTAGATTATTTTAACTCTTTATTATCAGGCCATCCTAAAACATCTTTAAGAAGTCTTCAGCTGATCCAAAATGCTGCAGCTAGAGTTTTAACAGATACTAGAAAGAGAGATCACATCTCTCTGGTTCTGGCCTGGTTAAAATACTTCTTCTCACTTACAAAGCTCTAAATTATCAGTCCCCTTGTTATTTAAAAGTTTTGATAGTACCTTGTCATCCTAACAGAGCACTATGCTCCCAAAATGGAGGATTACTTGTAATATCTAGAATCTCTAAAAGTACAATGGGAGGCAGAACATTCATTTATCAGGCTCCTCTCCTTTGGAACCAGCTGCCAATCTGGATGCGGGAGTCAGACTCTATCTCTGTTTTTAAGAATAGGGTTTCAGCCTTCCCATAGACTGATTCCCCGTCGTGCTGTTTGCTCTCTACATGTCTGTTCTTTTCTTCTTCTTCTCTATCCCCTCACCCCCCAGTCAGTCACAGCAGATGACTGCCTCTCCCTGAGCCTGGTTCTGCTGGAAGTTTCTTCCTGCTAAAAGAGAGTTTTTCCTCTCCACTGTTGCCAAGTGCGTGCTCACAGGGGATCACCTGATTGCTGGGGTCTTTCTGCAATTGTGGGATTTTCTCCTACCGTTGAAAGTGCTATGAGATGGCTGTTGTTGTGAAATGGTGCTATATAAATAAAGTTGAATTGAATTTTTGCAAAATATAATGATGGCATTGGTTACAGGTACATTTCTAAACTCCTGAATGTTCCAGTGAACACTGTTGGAGCCATCATTTGGAAGTGGAAAGAACATGATTTTACCATAAACTGGTCACAACTAGGAGCTCCTTGCAAGATTTCTGACAGAGGAGTCAAAAGAAGAGTTATCCAAGAGCCAAAGACCACTCATGGAGAGCTCAAGAAAGATGTGGAATTAGCAGATACTGCTGTTTCACAGAAAACAATAAGTAATGGACTCAACCAACATGGGCTGTATCCCTGCTCACCTCGCAAGACTCCATTGGTGAAGAAAAAGCATGTTGAAGCTCGTTTAAAATTTGCTGCACAACATTTGGCCACACCAGTAAAATACTGGGAGAATATAGTCTAGTCAGATTAGACCAAAATTAAACTTTATGGATGCCCCATACACAGTATGTTTGGAGGAGAAATGGCATTGCACATCAGCCCCAAAACACCATACCAACCGTGAAGTTTGGAGATGGGAGTATTATGGTGTGGGGGTGTTTTTCAGCACATGGTATAGGCAGACTTCATATAATTGCAGGAAAGATGAATAGACAAATGTACAGAGACATCCTTGATAAGAACCTGTGGCCATCTTCCAAGACGCTGAAGATGAAATGCGGGTGGACATTTCAGCAAGACAATGATCCCAAACACACAGCAAGTAAACGCTCATCTGGCTCCAGAGAAGGAAATTAAAGCTGCTAGAATAGCCCAGTCAGTCACCTGACCTGAATCCAATTGAAAATCTTGGGAACGAACTGAAGATGAGAGTTCATAGAAGACACCCACGGAACCTTCCAAGATTTGAAGACAGTTTGTGTTGAAGGATGGACTAAAATCACTCCTGAGCAATGCCTGCGCCTAGTTTCTCCATACAGGAGGCATTTAGAAGCTGTTATTACCAACAAAGGCTTTTCTACTAAATATTAAATGAATTTCACCAAGCGTGTTCAATATTTATTCCCTGTGTCATTCCACTTTATTAAATATAACTTTTTTTGTGAACACAGTTGCCTTGATTTCTTTGTATATACAGTATGGATTACTTGGGTTGTTACTGATACAGTATCTGGTGAAAATCTCAGGTCAATGGCTCCATCAGAAATATGTTTAATGAGAAAAATGTTGTATATATCTCATCTATATTATTGTCAGTTGTGAATTACTTTAACTTAATCTGCTCAACAACTTTTTTTAAGCAAATAATCATCTTGAGAAAGATGCTGATTGAAAAACTACAGAAAAACACACACATTAAAGAATTCACCAAGTCGGGTGGGTGTTGGATCGCAACAAAATAGACAATCAAAGAAGTAAAAAGAGAATCTGCATACCAAGAAATTCCCATTTAATAACAACTCTTATTGACAATGACGTTTTGGGTCAAACGCCTTTCCTCAGACTCTTAACCCTTGGATACTAACAATGCTAATTGAGTGAGCCTGAACAAGTTATTTGTTTATTAACAAAGGTTACTGCATTAAACAGTAAATGCAAACTATCCACTGCACAACTCATAAAAGTAGAAAATAATGATTCTAATTAACATAGTGCTTATGATAAAGCCTGTGATTGTAATAAGCAAGCAAGAAAGTCATGAAATATGCATTCACTTAAATTCATTGGTTAGAGGAAAGGCCAATTGGAGACTATGCAACATGGATACATCTTACATTTACTTTTTTATGTCCATACTGACTTTTATTATCATTTTTAAGTATCAAAATAAGTATAATTTAACTTTAAGTACATTTATGTCTGAAATAAGAAAAACAAAAAAACTAATATTTATTGTATCATTTAGAATTATTCTTCTTATTTTTTGCTTCAAGAAAAGTTAAGTCACCCTCCACAGCATGTGGGACACCATGTGGTGTATAGGGGTGCTGCCTTGCTCCATTTCTGTGACCACAGATCACATAGAAGAAGAATAATAAGAAGCCAGCTTTATTGTCATTTAGTCCATACAGCCAATCATGTACAGGAGAACAAAATTACGTTTCTCCAATGTTAATCACACCTAGAATCAGAGGAGCCGCTGCCATGCAAGGCATCGCCACAAACAACTTTTCCTTCCCCTTAAAGCGGCATGATAAAATAAAGGCAACGATGGAGTTTTAAGTTGGTTTATTGAATCATACCGCCTTCATCGGAACACCTCCCCAGCCCTCGTGCTGCGGGCTGAGGTGATGTCCTCAGGCTCTCAGAGAAGAGGCGACACACAGTGCGTGTGTCCAGCAGCAGTTGAAGAGTGAGTGAATGAGAGGCAGATTTACAGGACAGTGCAGCATATATACCCAACTCAGACAATACATCAAAGACCTTCACAGCAGTCGATCTGGGCATTTGCATATCAGAGGTACAGACAGGATGCATGAACACAATGCATGGATAACACTTTAACCTCACAGCTGTAAACTCAGCATGCAGCGGAAAAAACCCAGGAGTAACGAGCTGACTGTCTCTGTGTGTTGTGGGGGGGTTGAATCAAACCTGCTACACCGCTCCCCCCCAGAGGGCACGGCAGGGGGCCGAGACCTCGATGTTGCAGTTTGGGCAGCGAGCAGGGAAAAGCTCTGTGCAGGTGGAGGGGGAGGGGGAAGGGGGGTAGTAAGTGCGGTGAAATCGTTCGGGCCGCGCCAAAAATTGTTTGCTGCGCCGCGATGTCGAGGGGCTGTCCCGTTGAACTTGCGGAGATCACCAGAAGAAAAATTAGTCTCTGACTCCTCTCGTGGCCATGAAGAAAAACAGGAGCGGCGAGGATGCGTAAACAAAAGCAGAGGAACTTGGCGTGTTGACTTTAGGAGCGTGCGCAGCCCTAAAGCCCTCGGGAAAAGCAGACGGCTGAATCCTTTGTGCGCCGTGGCTGAAACCATCAGTGAATCCTGTGGGCGCGCTGCGCGCGTGCTTGCTTCAGGTGAGCGCGCAGCCCTGAAGGTTCTGCGTGCAGCTGCGCAGGACGATGGCGGTCTCTGGAGCCATTCTTGTTCCGTGCATGTTGCGCCGTCCTCGTCACCCCCGGTGCGTGTGCCGGGACTCCTTGCGTGTGTGGGCCCGCTGGAGAGGACACCAGGGTTGGAAACTTGGTGGAGATTGGCGCAGTCGGCGCCGAAAAACATCTATGATGAGCCGTGGCTGCAGATTAGTCATGGTGCGTTGGAGCGTTGAGGGGAGATAGGCGATCTTTGTCCCTCAGGCTGTCCCGCATGGACGCCCCGATCTCGGCGAGGGTCGCGCCATGACGTTTACTGCCGTTTACCTGGTCTTGGGCGATGTCCGGAGAGTAGCTCGCCTGCCGTAAGCTCTGCGTTGAGGCCTCCCTGAAGCCGCAGGGAGGGCAGATCAGTCAGGCTGCTGCGTTCACTCATCGGCGGAGCATCACTGCCGGGTGCTGCGTTCGCCAGCAGCTCGCTTTCTTCAGCGTCGGATCGCCAGCGTGGCCATCCAAACCAGAAGGTTGCGTTTGCACAAAACGTGTGCGTTCTTGGGGTCACCAGTAAAGCGGCATGATAAAATAAAGGCAGCGATGGAGTTTTAAGTTGGTTTATTGAATCATACCGCCTTCATCGGAACACCTCCCCAGCCCTCGTGCTGCGGGCTGAGGTGATGTCCTCAGGCTCTCAGAGAAGAGGCGACACACAGTGCGTGTGTCCAGCAGCAGTTGAAGAGTGAGTGAATGAGAGGCAGATTTACAGGACAGTGCAGCATATATACCCATCTCAGACAATACATCAAAGACCTTCACAGCAGTCGATCTGGGCATTTGCATATCAGAGGTACAGACAGGATGCATGAACACAATGCATGGATGACACTTTAACCTCACAGCTGTAAACTCAGCATGCAGCGGAAAAAACCCAGGAGTAACGAGCTGACTGTCTCTGTGTGTTGTGGGGGGGTTGAATCAAACCCGCTACACCCCATTCTATTATGCTGAGCACCAAGTTCCAAGGTAGGAAGTACCATTTTTATATGGTCTTTGGTATGACCTGGCCAGGGCTTGAACCCACAACTTCCGGTTGTGGGGCAGATGCTCTATCAACTAGGCCACCACTCTGGTCATAGCTACTGTAAGCAGCGAAGGCTACAGTGGAGGGTCAGTCCTCTGGTCGCTCTGTGTGTTAACTTTCCTTTCCCCATTCTGTTCTGCTGAACACCAAGCTAGTAGGCAGAAATAAACCATTTCTTCTGGTCTTCAGTTTTGCTTTTAGAAGCGAGTTATGAATTTGAACAGGGGGAGATGCTGAGATGAAGCTTAAAAAGGAAAGAAGTGTGTAACAGCCCTGTGTTATGCAAAACAATGTTTTGATGGGTTTTAGCCTCATAAAATGTGGCCATGAGTCACATGTACTCTAGTAAAATATAAGTGCTCACTTCACAAAGAAATACACCTTTATTTAGTTAAATTCTTAAAGAAATAAGCAGCAAATGTGACCTGACTGCATCCTTATTTGTGATTGGCCCACTAAAAAAACTTTACCCAATCAAATGAGAGTCATTGATATTAATGAGCAGGCTGAAAACTGGCTAGTTCAAGAAAAAAAAACAACAACATTTTTTTGATGAGCTGTAAACACAGACATTGTTTTTGGTCTTTAAAACTACATATATCTACATATATATATATATATATATATATATATATATATATATATATATATATATATATATATATATATATATATATATATATATACACGTATATATATACGGGATTTTTAAAGATATTTATACAACAGTTATTTCTGACTGAGCAATGTGATTGGACAATAGGGATTCCAGGAGTTACTATGATCCATGATAATTGCACTCTAATTTCACTGGATATATATCACTCCGCTTCAAAGTGTTCTAGTAAAGTTAATTACTAACAGTATTTTTTTTATCAACTCTGACAATTGCCATACTGTTTTAGATACCTTAATTTCCACAGGGAGCACTGACAAAAATGTATACATCCATGACCCGGAAGTCCCACCCTTTTGCAAAGGTCTACTTCCATCCCGGTCATTTTAAGATCATTAAACGATTTGTAACCCACATAATAAAATGTGTGTATATGTAGAATAATCACAAAAAATACACTCAACTTGAGCACAAATATTAGACAAAAAGTAGCTAATTATAATTGGTTAATGTTCCCTCTTAAGATTTTTGTTTAATGAAAACGTGAAATACTGAGAAGTAATTAATTTTATTCAGTGTTATACATTCTTATCCGATAGATTTTGAGTTAAATTTCATGACTATTTTAGCCAATTGGAGTTGCTCACGGCAGCTAGTCCCGCCCACCTGTTCAGGGTGTTGGCAGCAAGCTGCGGCACAGTTAAAGGCACTTTTCCACTAGGGTCAGTACGGTACGGTTCGGTACGGGACGGGATGGTACAGTTCGGCCCGCTTTGTGTTTCCACTGCACTAGGTCCCATTTGAAGTGGGTGGGAATGTAGTTACAGGGAGGCGGCGCAACCCTCTCCCTCCCGCTACATAAAACAAGCGTAACTGGCGTAAAACAAGCATAACGTTACACAAAACACAAGCTGGCAGGATACAAGGCGTCTGTGTTCTCTGGCTGTTTTTGCCAGAATAAAGGCAAAAACAGAGAACAGAAGGCAAAGCCGCAATACGACACACTCTGGAAAAGTACTGGAGCGTTTAGGAAACCATAGAGCAGTATAAAGGAGAGGACATGAGGATACCAACTACATTACGTATGACGGTAAGCTAATGAATGCTAATGCTACTTTGCTTTTAAGTCCGCCGTACAACATTGTAATGTCGACAAGTTATCGATATTAGGTACTAAAATATGTATTCTGTGTGTGTGTGTTTCAGATGGCTCTCTTGTGGCAAAAATATCGCTTCAAACGGTCAGCGTGAACATGCAACACAGTGATGTGACCCCAAGTTCACGAATGCAAAGTGGTTAGAAACTGCAGAATGTCCGGAGAAATGTTTAGCTTCCTGTGCAACAAATTGCTCTGATCTGTGTCAAAATCATGGAGAGACTGTTGAGATGTCATGGGATTTACCTGCTCCAGCCAGTGGTGTCGTGGCAAAACATGGATCAGTCAGTGCCATATTGTAGCATATGAGCCGTTAAATATACAGTATATTTCAACAGGTAAACAGTACTGAGTTAGGCATAAGATATATTTAACAATTATGATGCATTTTAAGCCAAAACAAATGGGTCTAAGATTAAAAGTAATTAAAATAATGCAGTCACAAGGTTACATGGAGAAATACGTTGATTAACTGGAAATATATTGTATTGAGTATTGCTGACTACATGTAGATACTGTATAAATATATATTCTCTGCATCAACAGTGAACTATACTTGTATTCATATAGTATTGCCCTGGGAATTTTGACAATAAACCTTTGTACTTTTGCAGATGTCTCTATTTTGTTTTGTGTGTGAAGGTTACCACCAAGTGACATAAATTAAATATACAGATTGGAAAAGCTGTCTAAGAACAATCCAGCAGTTTGACAAATCACTTTTGGTTTGGTGTAAGTCTGCCAACAGAATTATGAACCATAAAGCAGTTTGTTTTAAAATGTTAAATCCCATGAAACCCGAACTCAGAGATGTCCAATCTTTTGCCATGGAGGGCCAAGACCCTGCAGGTTCTCTCTTCTACCCCATCCATCCATCCATCCATCTTCTACCGCTTTTCCGGAGGTCTGGGTCGCGGAGGCAGCAGTTCAAGCAGAGAAGCCGAGACTTCCCTCTCCCCAGCCACCTGCTCCAGCTCTTCAGAGGGGATACCAAGGCGTTCCCAGACCAGCTGGGAGACATAGTCTCTCCACCGAGTCCTGGGTCTGCCCCGGGGTCTCCTCCCAGTGGAACGTGCCTGAAACACCTCAAGTGGGAGGCGTCCAGGAGGCATCCTAATCAGATGCTCATACCACCTCAACGGACTCCTTTCAATGTGGAGGAGCAGCGGTTCTACTCTGAGCCTCTCCCGGATGACTGGGCTCCTCACCCTATCTCTGAGGGTGAGTCCAGCAATCCTACGGAGAAAGCTCATTTCAGCCGCTTGTATCCGCGATCTTGTTCTTTCGGTCATTACCCAAAGCTTGTGACCATAGGTGAGAGTAGGAACGTAGATTGACTGGTAAATCGACAGCTTTGCCTTAGAACTCAGCTCCCTCTTCACCACAACAGACCGGTACAACGTCCACATCACTGCAGATGCTGCTCCAATCCGTCTGTCGATCTCTCGCTCCATTTTCCCCTCACTCGTGAACAAGACCCCAAGATACTTAAACTCCTCCACTTGGGGCAGGAGCCTGTCCCCAACCCGGAGAGGACAATCCACCTTTTTCCGGCTGAGGACCATGGACTCGGACTTGGAGGTGCTGATTCTCATCCCAGCCGCTTCACACTCAGCGGCAAACTGTCCCAGCAAGAGCTGTAGGTCATTGCTGGATGAAGCCAACAGGACAACATCATCTGCAAACAACAGAGATGAGATCCTGTGGTCACCAAGCATGACACCCTCCATTCCCTGGCTGCGCCTAGAAATCCTGTCCATAAAAATTATGAACAGGATCGGTGACAGAGGGCAGCCCTGGCGGAGTCCAACTCTCACTGGGAATGACTCCGACCGAGTGTTGGCAATACGAACCAAACTCTCACAACGGTCGTACAGAGACCGAATAGCTCGTAACAACAAGCCCGATACCCCATACTCCTGAAGCACCCCCCACAAAAATCCACGAGGGACGCGGTCAAATGCCTTCTCCAAGTCCACAAAACACATGTAAACTGGTTGGGCAAACTCCCACGAACCCTCAAGAATTCTCGAGAGGGTAAAGAGCTGGTCCGATGTGCCACGGCCAGGACAAAAACCACATTGCTCCTCCTGAATCCGAGGTTCGACCAACGGCCGGACTCTCCTCTCCAGTACCTTGGCATAGACCTTCTCAGGGAGGCTGAGGAGTGTGATCCCTCTAAAGTTGGAGCACACCCTCCAGTTCCCTTTTTTGAAGAGAGGAACCACCACCCCGGTTTGCCATGCCAAAGGCACTGCCCCCGACCTCCACGCAATGTTGCAGAGGCGTGTCAACCATGACAGCCCAACAACATCCAGGGCCTTGAGGTACTCAGGGCGAATCTTGTCCACCCCCGGGGCCTGGCCACCAAGGAGATTTTTAACCACCTTGGCAACCTCAGCCCCTGTAATAGGCGAGTCATCCCCTTCGTCCCCAAACCCTGCTTCCTCTGTGGAAGGCGTATCAGTGGGATTGAGGAGATCCTCGAAGTATTCCTTCCACCGCCCGACGATATCCCCAGTCGGAGTCAACAGTGTCCCATCCGCACCATACACAGTGTGGACGGGGAGCTGCTTTCCCCTCCTGAGCCGCTGGACAGTTTGCCAGAATCTCTTTGAGGCCGACCGAAAGTCTTGTTCCATGGCCTCACCGAACTCCTCCCATACCCGGGTTTTTGCTTCAGCAACCACCCGAGCTGCACTCCGCTTGGCCTGCCGGTACACCTCAGCTGCTTCGGGAGTCCCACAAGCTAACCAAGCTTGATAGGACTCCTTCTTCAGCTTAATGGCCCCCCTCACCACTGGTGTCCACCACTTCGTTCGGGGGTTGCCACCACGAGATGCACCAACCACCTTGCGGCCGCAGCTCTGGGCCGCCGCTTCAACAACAGAGGTGGAGAACATGGCCCATTCAGACTCCATGTCTCCAGACTCCCTCGGAATATGGTTGAAGTTCTTCCGAAGGCCCCGGTCCGGGAGGTCTCTCTTCTACCCCATTATTAGGAAATCCAGATGCTAAGATGGCCCAGAATTCCTCCATATACTGGGGCTATCACTAAAGTGTGCAGTGTCTTCTGCACTGGCACACTCAACAATACAGTCTTCAGCAAATAATTGTTTTGGTTACTTTTCTTAAAAAATGAGCCATTATTTTCAAAGTCACTGATAAATGGTTTGTACTGTTGACTCTTTTCCCACCAGTGTCTTAACAGACAAAATAGAAAATCATGATGCAAACACATAAATCACTAAATTGTTTATTACAATCAGCAACAAATTACAGATTATTTAGAATGTGCAAAATTCAAACTGTAAAAAAAAAGAAAGAAATTGGAATGGGTCACACACACCAGCCACGCTGCCTCACTGAGAAGCAACTGGTCGGCCCCTCGTACTGGTCCCGGTTCAGCAGATCTTCAGCCTGCATCTCTGTAAATAGTGAGGCAAGGTCCGGTTTGGGTAGATCGTTTTCCTCTTGCCTAGATGAAAGACAGAAATGGGTGGTGGATAATTAAAGCAAATTTAAAACATATTTGAGAAATGAATGAATGAATGAATCTTTATTTCGGATAGATTGGATTAAAAGAAAGGAACAGAATAATATAACAAGGGAAAAAAAATCCAACAAGGTCAAATTAAACAGCAACTCCTCGGATTATACAATTCAACATAACTTATCCGAAATGGGTGATGGCTGAAGCCGCAGCTTATATTACCCACCCATGTTCCAGCTAAGAATTCAAAAATAAAATAAAATAAGAGTGATTACAAATCAGAACAAAGCCAAGACAAAACGTGACAAAAACTAAGCAACAGCACAACGCAGACTGGATATGACAATCCTTATGTGATTTTACATGTCATCTTGTATATACACTACCGTTCAAAAGTTTGGGGTCACTTAGAAATTTCCTTATTTTTGAAAGAAAAGCACTTTTTTTCAATGAAGATAACTTTAAACTAATCAGAAATACACTCTATACATTGCTAATGTGGTAAATGACTATTCTAGCTGCAAATGTCTGGTTTTTGGTGCAATATCTACATAGGTGTATAGAGGCCCATTTCCAGCAACTATCACTCCAGTGTTCTAATGGTACAATGTGTTTGCTCATTGCGTCAGAAGGCTAATGGATGATTAGAAAACCCTTGTGCAATCATGTTAGGTCTGCATTGCTGTAATTGCTGCAAATGGAGGATTCTCTGACAAAAGCAAAGTTTGAAGGAAAAAATTATTATTTCAAATACAAATCATTATTTCTAACCTTGTCAATGTCTTGACTATATTTTCTATTCATTTTACAACTCATGGTGGTAAATAAGTGTGACTTTTCATGGAAAACACAAAATAATTGTCTGTGTGACCCCAAACTTTTGAACGATAGTGTATGTTTGGAGTATTTCTTCCTTTAGTTTTTGTTTAAATTGTCCAAGCGTTGTACATGATTTTAATTCAGGTCCAAAATCGTTCCACAGTCTGACTCCTTGCACTGAAACACAGTGTTGCTTGGTGGTAGTTCTCACTGAAGGTTTTTGAAATATACATGTTCCTCTGAAATGATATTGTTTCTCCCTTATTTGGAACAACTTTGGATATTTGCGGGCAGTGATAGATTCTTAGCTTTAAACATTATTCTGCAGTTTTAAAGTCAACCAGATCTTTCAACTTGAGAGCTTTTAATTTAAGAAAAAGTGGGTTTGTTGATTCCCTGTGAGCAGCTTTGTTTATTATTCTAATAGCTCTCTTCTGAAGCATAAAGACTGGATATATGTATTTCCCCATACTTCAGTACAATATGTCATGTATGGGAGTATTAATGATCGATACAAAGTCTATAGTGTGGGTTGTTTCAGCAAATATTTCACTCTGTGTAGTATTGCGATTGATTTGCATATTTTACCTTTTATATAATTAATATGTGACTTCCAACACAGTTTATTATCAATTATTACGCCAAGAATTTTAATTTTGGATACCCTTTCAATCTCTACACCATTTACACTGAGTTTAGATACTGAGTTGTTGTGATGGTGTGAAATAATGTTATCAATAAAAGTTTAGCCACCGCTGTGTCGCCCTGGTTTCAAAAGTGGGTGGTGTTTTGTGCTTGTATTGCTAAAATATAAAAGGAAGCACTACAATGGGTCTCAAATATTTGTAATGTGTTCTTTTACTGGATGAGTTTAAAGATGAAATACTATAGACTACACATATAAACTAAATTCTAATGGTGATTGAACAACTCCCATTCCCCAAAGTACAAGATACACTATTATGACTACAACTCATAAAGGATCATTTTCAATTACTCTGTAATTAATATTCACACAATCAAATAAATCTCAGTTTAGTCCCTTTCATATTAAGTGGAAATTGTGCTACTTTAAATTTGGCACTTTACCTATACTTTAACTTAAAAAGCAAAAGATTTGACTATAAATATGATGTGTTGTTTACCTGTCACAATACATTGCTGTCAAAACGTGACCATTCCAAGCAGATCCTGTTTGGACTCTACAATGAAAATACACACACCTTAAGTACATGCACAGCACGAAAGTGCAACATGTAAAAAAACACCTTTTTAACCAGGATTACAACTAACTTATTTCATCAGATACTGTCAACACAAAGGCTACATACCACGATGGACGTAGCATTGAGCTAGGTCATCGTTTAAACACAATTAAGTTTTCACCTGTCCAAAGTGAACTTTCCACTGCTGGGAAAATTAACATAAAACATGAATATCACATCACTCACTGTCCTCTATATAATCACAATATCACGGCTTCAACTGCTGAAGTTGGGTGCTGTCGCGGACGTACATCCAATTCAATTTGGGTGGCTGGGTCTAATTCCTGGTGTGTCTCCATGTATTTTCCAGTGCGTCTGCTTGTGCTCCCCATTGCAAGCTCAGTCTGCTTCCCTCTGCATTCTCTCATCAGCCGAAACGCACAGAAAACTCTGCTGGACTGCGGTGTTGATTTCTCCTGATTTCTGTTAAGCCATTCTATCATTGTTATTTATAATATCACTTGTTTGCGGGCTCACGGACGAAAAATTGCAAATGGCGGCCAGCCAGCGATTCTGGAATGTTAGCGTAATGCCCACTCTCATGACGCTACGCCAGGTCTAAGCAGTGGCCAGCAGTGGCTTGACGTAACCGGGCCAGTACGCTTTGGACCTGCTCTGGAGTACTGCCGAAAAAATAGGAATAGTTCTAAAAAAACAGAACTGTAAGGACTTCCGGTTCCTAATGGAAAAGTGGACAAACCGTGCCGAACCGTACTGAACCGTACCGTGCTGACCCTAGTGGAAAAGCGCCTTAAGTTGACTGCAGCAGCAGTGATTACCACGGCACTGTGCGAGCAGGAGCTCATTTGCAGCTACGGTGTTGTGAAAACAGGAGCTTGTAAGAGAAAACTGAACGGGAATAACGGAGATTAAAAAAAACTGTCCACTGAAGGTAAATGAACTTTTGCTCAGAAGGTAGCATGTAAAAAGTAACCATAAGTGCATTAATTCAGCTCAGTAAATGCCCACTAGCATGTAGTGCTAAGCTAAAGCTCGTCTATCTGCGTGTTGTGTGCAGTTGAAAACGTGGAGCTGTCAGACCTTTTTTTTATACAAGTTACTGCCTCAGGAAAGAAGACACCTCGTGTTGCGGTATAGCTGGGTGCCGCCATTTCATGCTCTGTCCAACCCCCTAAGAGAGATCGGTCAGGTTTTTTTTTTTCTTTACCCCTTTTCTTCCTTTGCTGTCCCCTGGTTCCATGTCGACTGTCCCGTGGATCCAATCCTGTGAATTTGGTGGCGAACCTTCCCACTGGATTTTTTTTTTCACCCTTTATTGTCATTCAACTGTACAACCAATCATGTTTGGATATTTGCGGGCAGTGATAGATTCTTAGCTTTAAACATTATTCTGCAGTTTTAAAGTCAACCAGATCTTTCAACTTGAGAGCTTTTAATTTAAGAAAAAGTGTTTGCATGTTGCAAACTCCATGGGCTGCACGGTGGCGCAGTGGTTTAGCACTGTGGCAGCACAGTTTTACCCTCGGCCGGGGGACCGCGGGGATCATGAGATCGTGGGTTCGATCCCAGCCCCCGACCAACAGTGAGCTGTGTGGAGTTTGCATGTTCTCCCCGTGTTGCGCGGGTTTACTCCGGGATTTCTCCGGTTTCCTCCCGCACACCAAAACATGTAGGTTTAGGGCGCTCGCGCACGCAGCGACCAGCAGCCGGTGGCTTGTCACCAGACTGCAAACCAAGTCTACCTACGGGTACAAATAAGTAACAAAAAAAAAAAAAAAAATGTACAGTAGAACGAGATTGTGCTTTTACCTATCTACTGTGTTAATCACACACACCCCAAAGTGTAGAATCAGAGGGCCGCTGCCATGCAAGGCGCCGCCACAAATTTCCCTCCTCCATTCCATTATTGCTGAGGACCAAGCTGGACGGCAGGAAGTTCCACTTTTATATGGTCTTCGGCATGACCCGGCCGGGATTTGAACCCCTGCCTCCCGGATGTGGGGCGGATGCTCTACCAACTGAGCCACTACTCCGGAGCCACAGCGTCCGATTTCCTGGACGCTGGATAAAATCTGCTGCGCTCCTCGGTGTGGTAGGCCCGGTGTCAACAGACGCCTTCACACTCAGCCCATTACACAACCATTACCCCTTTTTTTTTCCTCTTTGGACTATGGACATTTGATTTTGTTTTAATACCCCAGGAACTGTGGACTTATTCTTATGGTTTTAACTTTTTTTATACAGTGATGTGAAAAGTGTTTGCCCCCTTCCTGATTTCTCATTTTTTTGTATGTTTGTCACGCTTAAATGTTTCAGATCATCAAACAAATTTAAATATTAGACAAAGATAACACGGGGCAGCGCGGTGGCGGAGTGGTTAGCACTACGGCAGCACAGCAACTCACCCTTGGCCGGGGGATCCTGGTTTTGATCCCAGCCCCCAACCAACGGTGATCTGTGTGGAGTTTGCATGTTCTCCCCGTGTCTGCGTGGGTTTACTCTGGGATTTCTCCCCCAAAAAACATGCAAGTTAGGTTAATTGGCATCAAACTGGGGATTCTAAATTGTCCTTAGGTATGCCTGTGAGAGTGAATGGTTGTCTGTCTCTTTGTGTTGGCCCTGTGATGGACTGGCGATCTGTTCAGGGTGTACCCTGCCTCTCGCCCAAAGATGCTGGGATAGGCTCCAGCCCCCCCGCGACACGAAAAAGGATTAAGCGGAAGAAGATGAATGAATGAATGAACAAAGATAACACAAGTAAGCCCAAAATGCAGTTTTTAAATGAAGGTATTAAACGGAAAAAAATCCAAACCTACATGGCCCTGTGTGAAAAAGTCATTGCCCCCTAAACCTAATAACTGGTTGGGCCACCCTTTGCAGCAACAACTACAATCAAGCATTTGCAACAACTGGCAATGAGTCTTTTACAGCGCTGTGGAGGAATTTTGGCCCACTCATCTTTGCAGAATTGTTATAATTCAGCCACATTGGAGGGTTTTTCAAGCATGAACCGCGTTTTTAAGGCCATGCCACAGAATTCCAATCAGATTCAGGTCAGGACTTTGACTAGGCCACTCCAAAGTCTTCATTTTGTTTTTCTTAAGCCATTCAGAGGTGGACTTGCTGGTGTGTTTTGGATCATTGTCCTACTGCAGAACCCAAGTGCGCTTCAGCTTGAGGTCACAAACATATGGCTGGACATTCTCCTTCAGGATTTTTTGGTAGACAGCAGAATTCATGGTTTCGTTTACCACAGCAAATCTTCCAGGTCCTGAAGCAGCAAAACAGCCCCAGACCATCACACTACCACCACCATATTTTACTGCTGGTATGATGTTCCTTTCCTGAGATGGTGTTACTTTTACGCCAGGTGTAATGTGACACACGCCTTCCAGAAAGTTCAACTTTTGTCTCGTCATTTCACAGAGTATTTTCCCAAAAGTTTTGAGGATCATCAAGATGTTTTCTGGCAAAACTGAGATGAACCTTTATGTTGTTTTTGCTCAGCAGTGGTTTTCATCTTGGAACTCTTCCATGCCGACCATTTTTGCCAAGCCTCTTTCTTATGGTGGAGTCATGAACACTGACCTTAACTGAGGCAAGTGGGGCCGGCAGTTCTTTGGATGTTGTTGTGGGGTCTTTTGTGACCTCTTGGATGAGTCATCGCTGCCTCTTGGGGTAATTTTGGTCGGCCGGCTACTCCTAGGAAGGTTCACCACCGTTCCATGTTTTCGCCATTTGTGGACAATGGCTCTCACTGTGGTTCGCTGGAGTCCCAAAGCTTTAGAAATGGCTTTGTAACCTTTTCCAGACTGACAGATCTCAATTACTTTGTTTCTGTTTCATCCCACCTAGCAACAATGCTCTGCACTGTGTGTGTTTATATATTTACATATTTATTCCATCTAGCTACAATGCTCTGCACTGGGTGTGTTTATATTTATATATCTATATATTTATTCCATCTAGCTACAATGCTCAGCACTGGGTGTGTTTATATTTATATATCTATATATTTATTCCATCTAGCTACAATGCTCAGCACTGGGTGTGTTTATATTTATATATCTATATATTTATTCCATCTAGCTACAATGCTCCGCACTGTTTTTATATATCTACATATTATTCCATCTAGCTACATTGCTCCGCACTGTGTGTGTTTATATACTTGCATATTTATTCCACCTAGCTGCAATGCTCCGTACTGTGGGTGTTTATATATTTACATATTTATTCCATCTAGCTACAGTGCTTTGCACTGTGTGTTCATATATTCATATATTTATTCCATCCAGCTACAATGCTCTGCACTGTGTGTCTGTGTGTGTGTGTGTGTGTATATATATATTTTATAGTAATATGTACATATGTATATTAGCTGCTCTTGCTTGCTTGTTTTTTTTCTTGCCTTCTGATTGTTGCTCTGAGTGTTGCTATCCCTGTGCTGTTGCAATCCTGGAATTTCCCCGTTGTGGGACTAATAAAGGCTTATCTTATCTTATCTTATCTTCTCATTCGTTCCTGAATTTCTTTGGATCGCAGAATGATGTCTAGTTTTTGAGGATCTTTTGGTCTACTTCACTTTGTCAGGCAAGTTTTATTTGAGTGATTTCTTGATTGAGAACAGGTGTGGCAGTAATCAGGCCTTGGTGTAGCTAGAGAAATTGAACTAAGCTTTCCAAAGATGTGATAAACCACAGTTAATTTATGTTTTTTGTTTTGGTTTTTTTTTGGGGGGGGGGATCACTACAGGGCCATGTAGGTTTGGATTTTTTTTTACCCTTAATATTAAACACCTTCATTTAAAAACTGCATTTTGTCCATCCATCCATCCATCTTCTACCGCTTTTCCGGAGGTCCGGGTCGCGGAGGCAGCAGTTCAAGCAGAGAAGCCCAGACTTCCCTCTCCCCAGCCACCTGCTCCAGCTCTTCAGAGGGGATACCAAGGCGTTCCCAGACTAGCTGGGAGACATAGTCTCTCCACCGAGTCCTGGGTCTGCCCCGGGGTCTCCTCCCAGTGGGACGTGCCTGAAACACCTCAAGTGGGAGGCGTCCAGGAGGCATCCTAATCAGATGCCCATACCACCTCAACTGACTCCTTTCAATGTGGAGGAGCAGCGGTTCTACTCTGAGCCTCTCCCGGATGACTGAGCTCCTCACCCTATCTCTGAGGGTGAGTCCAGCAATCCTACGGAGAAAGCTCATTTCAGCCGCTTGTATCCGCGATCTCGTTCTTTCGGTCATTACCCAAAGCTCGTGACCATAGGTGAGAGTAGGAACGTAGATTGACTGGTAAATCGACAGCTTTGCCTTAGAACTAAGCTCCCTCTTCACCACAACAGACCGGTACAACGTCCGCATCACTGCAGATGCTGCTCCAATCCGTCTGTCGATCTCTCGCTCCATTTTCCCCTCACTCGTGAACAAGACCCCAAGATACTTAAACTCCTCCACTTGGGGCAGGAGCCTGTCCCCAACCCGGAGAGGACAATCCACCTTTTTCCGGCTGAGGACCATGGACTCGGACTTGGAGGTGCTGATTCTCATCCCAGCCGCTTCACACTCAGCGGCAAACCGTCCCAGCAAGAGCTGTAGGTCATTGCTGGATGAAGCCAACAGGACAACATCATCTGCAAACAACAGAGATGAGATCCTGTGGTCACCAAGCATGACACCCTCCATTCCCTGGCTGCGCCTAGAAATCCTGTCCATAAAAATTATGAACAGGACCGGTGACAAAGGGCAGCCCTGGCGGAGTCCAACTCTCACTGGGAATGACTCCGACCGAGTGTTGGCAATACGAACTAAACTCTCACAACGGTCGTACAGAGACCGAATAGCTCGTAACAACAAGCCCGATACCCCATACTCCCGAAGCACCCCCCACAAAAATCCACGAGGGACGCGGTCAAATGCCTTCTCCAAGTCCACAAAACACATGTAAACTGGTTGGGCAAACTCCCACGAACCCTCAAGAATTCTCGAGAGGGTAAAGAGCTGGTCCGATGTGCCACGGCCAGGACGAAAACCACATTGCTCCTCCTGAATCCGAGGTTCGACCAACGGCCGGACTCTCCTCTCCAGTACCTTGGCATAGACCTTCCCAGGGAGGCTGAGGAGTGTGATCCCTCTAAAGTTGGATCACACCCTCCGGTCCCCTTTTTTGAAGAGAGGAACCACCACCCCGGTTTGCCATGCCAAAGGCACTGCCCCCGACCTCCACGCAATGTTGCAGAGGCGTGTCAACCATGACAACCCAACAACATCCAGGGCCTTGAGGTACTCGGGGCGAATCTCGTCCACCCCCGGGGCCCGGCCACCAAGGAGATTTTTAACCACCTTGGCGACCTCAGCCCCTGTGATAGGCGAGTCATCCCCCTTGTCCCCAAACCCTGCTTCCTCTGTGGAAGGCGTATCAGTGGGATTGAGGAGATCCTCGAAGTATTCCTTCCACCGCCCGACGATATCCCCAGTTGAAGTCAACAGTGTCCCATCCGCACCATACACAGTGTGGACGGGGAGCTGCTTTCCCCTCCTGAGCCGCCGAACAGTTTGCCAGAATCTCTTTGAAGCCGACCGAAAGTCTTGTTCCATGGCCTCACCGAACTCCTCCCATACCCGGGTTTTTGCTTCAGCAACCACCCGAGCTGCACTCCGCTTGGCCTGCCGGTACACCTCAGCTGCTTCGGGAGTCCCACAAGCCAACCAAGCTTGATAGGACTCCTTCTTCAGCTTAATGGCCCCCCTCACCACTGGTGTCCACCACTTGGTTCGGGGGTTGCCACCACGAGATGCACCGACCACCTTGCGGCCGCAGCTCTGGGCCGCCGCTTCAACAACAGAGGTGGAGAACATGGCCCATTCAGACTCCATGTCTCCAGACTCCCTCGGAATGTGGTTGAAGTTCTTCCGGAGGTGGGAGTTGAAGACCTCCCGGACAGGGGCCTCAGCCAGATGCTCCCAGCACACCCTCACTATACGTTTGGGTCTACCAGGTCTGAATGGCTTCCTCCCCTGCCATCGGATCCAACTCACCACCAGGTGGTGATCAGTTGACAGCTCTGCACCTCTCTTTACTCGGGTGTCCAAGACATACGGTCGCAGGTCTGATGATACGATAACAAAATCGATCATCGACCTGCGGCCTAGGCTGTCCTGGTGCCAGGTGCACATATGGACACCCTTATGCTTGAACATGGTGTTCGTTATGGACAGACTGTGGTTAGCACAGAAGTCCAATAACTGAACACCACTCGGGTTCAGATCGGGCAGGCCGTTCCTCCCAATCACCCCCCTCCAGGTTTCACTGTCATTGCCCACGTGCGCATTGAAGTCCCCCAGTAGGACAATGGAGTCTCCAGGAGGAGCACCCTCCAGCACCCCAGCCACAGACCCCAAAAAAGGGTGGGTACTCTGAAACATCATTTGGTGCATAGGCACAAATGATGGTCAGGACCCGTCTCCCAACCCGAAGGCGCAGGGAAGCAACCCCTTCGTCCACCGGGGAAAACTCCAATATAGAGGCAGCAAGGTGGGGCGATACAAGAATACCTACCCCTGCTCGTCGCCTCTCGCCCGGGGCAACTCCAGAAAAGGCCAAGCTCCAGCCCCTCTCCAGGAGACTGGTTCCGGAACCGGAGCTGTGTGTTGAGGTGAGGCCGACTATATCTAGCCGGTATCGCTCAATCTCGTACACCAGCTCAGGCTCCTTCCCCACCAGAGAGGTGACATTCCACGTACCAAAAGCCAGTTTAGAAAGCTTGGGATCAGTCCGCCAAGGTCTCCGCCTTTGACTGCCACCTAATCCACATAGCACCGGACTTCCATGATCCCTCCTGCAGGTGGTGAACCTACTGGAGGGCGGACCCATGTAACTCCTTCGGGCTGAGCCCGGCCGGGTCTCATGGGTGGAAACCCGGCCACCAGACGCTAGCCTTCGAGCCCCTCCCCCAGGCCTGGCTCCAGGGTGGGGCCCCGGTAACCCCATACCGGGCGGGGTACACTGAATCCTTGATATACAATTCATGAGAGTCTGTTGGATCGTTCTTAGTCTGGCCCTTCACCCAGGACCAGTTTGTCTTGGGAGACCCTATCAGAGGCAAATTGCCCCGGACAACATAGCTCCTGGGATCACTGGGGCACGCAAACCCCCCCCACCACGATAAGGTGACGATCCATTTAAACACCTTCATTTAAAAACTGCATTTTGTGTTTACTTGTATTATTTTGTCTAATATTTAAATTTGTTTGATGATCTGAAACATTTAAGTGCAACAAACATACACAAAAATGAGAAATCAGGAAGGGGACAAACACTTTTTCACACCATTGTATTTTGGAGTTGATTCAACACAGTTTGATTCCATTCCTTAAATTATATTTTGGTGCTGAAGCACTGGAAACTTCCCCCAATTGAATGGTGTTCTACTGGAATATTTATTTGTTCCCTGTGAACTGAGTCTGAAATTGAAGTATACTCTTTGAAATTGATAAAATTTCACTCCAAATTCAGGTGAAAAGGGTGCATCCGAAATTAAAATTGAAACCCAAGTTAAAATTGGAAATTGAGATAATGGTACCAATTTTGTTGATTTGGCGGTGAATATTCATTCGGTGAATATTGTGTGAATGTCATTTTATTTTGTTTTCATTTTTTCACTAAAGCCGGCACTTATTCAACTTAACAATCCCGTCTCTGTGTCTCATTTAAATGCTCCACTTTGCTCCAGCAGCCAAACCTACTGGTCCAACTGAATTACTTGTGCCTATCAATTCATTCCTTTTGATTTGGGGATTTGGAGGACTTCTGGATCCTCTGCAGTTTGCTTATAAAAATAATAGAAGTACAGAGGATGCCATTCTAACCTTAACTCATTCTGTGGTTAAACATTTGGAGGAGACATCCTCATATGCACGTCTTTTATTGGTTGATTTTAGTTCAGCTTTTAACACACTGCAGCCACACCTTTTAATTAAGAGGTTAAATGATTTTAAAGTGCATCCTGTCATTATTAAATGGTACCACTCATTTTTAACTTATCGTAAACAGCAAGTTAGTGTAAATGGAACTTTATCTAAATCCAAAACCCTCAGCACAGGAGCTCCCCAAGGCTGTGTTAGTTCACCATTTTTGTTCACCTTGTACACTGATGAGTGCAGAAGTGTCTATCCAGGCAATCAAATTTTTAAATTTTCTGATGACACTGCTATTTTATCACTACTTCAAAAGACTCATGATCTGTCAAGCTATTTTATAGAAATTCAGAGGTTTGTCAATTGGTGTGATGACAGTCATCTCATTTTGAATACTGATAAAACAAAGGAGATGGTGTTTGACCCTCGAGGAGTTGGTTTTATTTATTTAGCGAATGCAAAGTCCTTAAGCCAAGCAGTTGCCTCCTGGTTTGCTGTATGGAGGGTGTGTAATCCTCCTTCCAGTCTTTGGAGCGGGCAAGCCTCTATGATGTGTTCCATTGTTTGCTCCTCTCCACATGCGCACAGTGGGCTAGGGCTACTGCCCCATCTGTAAAGGCTGGCCAAGCAGGGGCCATGTCCAGTCCTGAAGCGATTGAGTGTAGACCACTGTCTCCTTGGGAGGTTGGTGCCCGGGACCTGTTGGTTGGGGTTTATCACCAGCTGTTTGTTTGGGACCTCCTTGGTCTCCCATTCCTCTTGCCAAGCTGTCTGGATGGTAAAGTCAGCTGGGGGAGGGTTTTTCCAAATCGGCCGTCTGGATGAAAGTCGGGCAGTGGGTGGAGTGTAGATATCTGCATGGATTGGTAAGTGAGGAGAATCTTTAACTTTTTGGAGCATCCTTTGAGTTAATGCTGCTCGCCGGATGTGTGGAGGGGCTATGTTTGACAGTACAGAGAGCCAGGGGAGTGGTGTTGAGCGGATTGTTCCAGTTATAGTTCTCATGGTTGTGTTGAGCTGGGTGTCTACATGGTGTGTGTAAGATGACCTGGACCAGACAGGGGCACAATATTCTGCTACAGAGTATGAAAGGGCGGAGGAGTTGGTGACCACAGGCCTGTGGTCATCCACAACCACACTATAACACAGGTTGGTTCCTATAAATATTTGGGAGTATTTATTGACAATTCATTAACCTGGAGCACACATATTGATTACCTCTGCAGTAGACTACAACAGCGGCTGCATTTCTTGCGTAGATTAAGAATACATGGTGTTGATAAAAGGATTATGTTAATATTTTACCAGGCTGTGTTGGAGAGCTGTATTAGATACAGCATTACAGCTTGGTTTGGCAACCTCTCTGTGAAACTTAAGAACAGAGTGTTGCGTTTAATTCATACAGCATGGAAAATTATTGGAGTTAAAGAGTATTTACCCATGCAGATCTTACACGACCAGGCAGCCTGTAGACAAGCTCAAAAAATAATCAGTGACATGAGCCATGTACTAAACAATGAATATGTGCGGCTGCCCTCAGGGAGGAGATACAGAGTCCCCAAGTGCAGGTTCAATAGATACAAGAACTCATTTATCCCAACGTCAGTAAAACTTTTAAACTCAGATAAATAGGTCAGAGACACTGATAACTCCTGTTCTTAATGACTGCTGTTATATATTTATGTATGTATGTATGTACTTGTATTATTTACTGGGTTTTATTTCATTCATTATGTACTACATCCATTGTGTATGTGTGTATTGTGTGGTTGCAGCACGGGTGACAAGCCCAAGACAAATTTCCCCTTGAGGGACAATAAAGTTTATCTTATCTTATCTTATCTTATCTGATGAGTCGCACAGTAAAGTGTGTATTACATGTTATACATGCTACAGATTTCACATTTGTTTAAAAAAATAGACAGTGCTAGAGTTTGTTTATTGTCTTGATTAACAAACCACAGTACTTTTGTGGTGATGGACTCTTTTGTTTCATCTGAAAATACAAAGAAAAGCTAGCAAAATGTGCTAAATCACCAGCATGTGCTAAATTGCTAACATGCTAACTACTAGCTTCTGGCGACTGGTATTAGATAAGTTTCGATCTGGATTTTTCTGAAGTATCAATTTAACAGGTATGTTTTATAAACACATTACTTTTGCACTTGACAATATTTAATTTGTTTACACGTGTGTGTGAAATGACAGTAGAGGTTTTCATGCTGATTGCGATGTTTAGCAGCAGTTCGTGGATACATTCAGAAGGGCCTTTTTTCTCAGCTGTGCAAAATAACTGGTTAAACAAACAAATCTCGTTTTGGTGTTGTCATTTTGATCGGGTAATTAAGAATGTATAGTGTTTTATTTGAACTTGGACAAGTAAGTATTACTAATCTAAACGCTGCCAAGCTCAAACAGTGAGTTGAGTACCTAATGAAGAATAATGTTAATTTTCACATCAGAATCATCTGGATGGAATATGTGTAATAACCCAAAAATTCAGACCCTTTTTGAATAAGTTTTTCAAAGGTTAGTTTCTGTTGCTGGAATAAAGGTAGCTCATAAATACAAATTAATTTTGTGCAAAATAATTGATTTTCTGACCTACAAATCCCCAAATCATTGTTTTACTCATTACTGTTGCAGCTCATCAGAAACATACAGTTTTCCATTCCAAGTTGTTATCATTCAGCCCTTGTTCTAAGTGATCATAATTTTGATTTTCGTCTTCCAATCCTTCTCATGACTCATGAGTTTGACACACTTCTGTTACTTCTGAAACTTACATAACAGAAAATCGCCCATTAAGCTCCACCATGCATTCATAATGTTTTCCATTTCTGCACTCTGTGTGTATTTTGGCATACATCACTAATATTTCAAATAGCTAGCAGGGGAGTGCATTGTCTGGGGAACTGAAGTATGACACAAGGCAAATGTTTTTCATGCTTCACCGCTTCCATAAATTCACTGTTTACTCATCTCCACTGTATCACTTGGGTTTAATAATTTCTGGTGGTTTTTTTTGTTCATCTTTATATGATTGATATAAATGTTGGCAGCTGAGAGAATGGATTCTAACGGAAAAGCACAGATCACCAAAACCCCCAGAATGGTGCAGAAGAGTTAGACAGGCACTGCTGTCAGTTTCTTCTTTTTTACATGAATAATTACTGTATCATGCAGATTAACTGGATTACTTACTGTAATAGAAATTGTCAGAATTGTCATAACTGTCTTTACATCAGCCAGAGTGTGGGTGTCCAAGTTGAAAAAGCAAAATTGCTGGTTGGGTTGAATCTGTCTTTGTCGACAATTCCAATAAAATCTATCAAGCATGAAGCCTGCAGCTTTTATTATGTTTTTCTAAACCTGTTCTATTACCAGCTGAAGGTGCTAGATGAAGCCTTAATAAAGTACCCGAGTCATGTACCTCTGGAGAAAATTAATTTTCAAAAATCTTCACACTGTCTCTTTGTAAAATATAAACTGTATTGCTGTTTGCCAGTCTTTTGGTGGAATAATAAAAAAAAACCCTCAGGCATCATAGAAAATCTCAAGGATTTATTCACAGCAGAGCATAAACGCACAAACATGCATAAGAATCATTTGGTATTGCTATAAATCTTTCTGTAATACTGATGTTGATAAGTATGACCAGGCATGTCCCTGCTGATAGCAGTGTTAATTTTGTTGACTAAAGCTCTTTAGTTGGCAAATTTTTTTGTTGACTAAACCACAACTAAAACCATTGAAAATGAACAGAGTAAAATAAAACTATGACTAAGAATAAAGAAGACTAAATCTGGACTACAATTAGAAGTAACATCTAAAAATGGTAAATTTATTTTCATTTCTAGCTTTAGTTGAAAAAGTCAGTTTTAGTCGACAGAATTGACATTGGCTGATAGTTTCAGTTTTTGTTGTGTAATCCACAAGGGCAGGCAAGGAAGAGGAGCCAGATGCAGACAGGAATGTAGGTGAACAAGGGTTTATTAAAATGTAACAAATGCCAAGCACAAACCAGAAAAACTAACTGAGCAACACTGAATAACTGAAACAAGACAGTGGTACAGGGGCTAGATAAAACACTAAACTATGGAAATAAGGACCGTAGCTGCAGTGACCAAAAGAGCAATGCCAGAGACCCCACCACCAGCAGGCCCGCAGACACACCAGAAACCTGAAGACCAGGAGATGAGGGAGAAGAGTAGACAACATTGACCATGGACGAGGGAGGAGAGGAGATGTTGACTTCAGACGAAGGAGAGACGGAGACACCCACCTCTGGAGAAGACTCAGAGATGTCGACCTCCGATGAAGACCCAGAGATGATGACCTCTTGCAAGGGAGCTGGGATGACAACCTCGGGTGAGGGAGCTGAGACAGCGACCCCAGGAGTGGGAGCAGAGGAGGAGGTCAGTGATTGAGAACCAACATAAACGGCAGCAGAAACAGGTGGAAAGGGCTCAGCAGCAGTGGGCGACTACAGCTGAGGCCCTGTGCCAAGAGTCAGACAAGACTCTGTACCCCAAGATGTTAAAAAGTAAAAGAGGGGTACTTGCCTGAACTCGTCCTGCTCCCCTGACACCCAATGAGCTGCCTAGTAAGACCACAGGCGACCCAGGTCACCCAAGGGTGACCTCCTCCGGTGTGGGAGACGCTGGAATGATGTAGTGGATTTATGGGTTTTATAGGTGTTTTATTGTTGATACAGGTATTAATGTAAATAGAAATGTGAGTAGGAATGAAGATTTATTTTCATTACCAGCACATTAACTCGTTGGGGCACCAGTCCAAAAGGACAGTTTGTTAACAATTCTTTATTTGTTCCAATTCTGAATCAGTCTCAAAAAAAAAAAAAAAAAAAAAAACCTTGTGAGTTCTTGTCTGCTGATAATCAAGGACATGGACATGAAATCAAACAATAACTCCCATATGTCTTTCAAAAGTTTAATAAGAAATGTCAGAATAGGTTAACACATTCGGATAACTTTAAAACAGAGAATTCAACATGTATCATGGGCATCGTAGACTGAGTTACTAAGTATAACCTATGAATCAAGCATTTGTGGAACCGAAGAACCCTAGTTTAACTTTGGCGATATACTGGAAATTGGAAAACCATAAAATAGCATTGGTCAAGAAAAGTGGATGCAATTTTATGAAGAAAACGATGAGTAAACTATCTATAAAAATGGAAAATTGGTGTTACTCTGAAAAAGAGCATAAATGAAAGGACAAAATGCATTTGGAATTCTGATGGGTGTTTGCAGGAAATTAAGTTTAAATAACTTATACCAGGAATATTCTGAAGAATTAAGTTTAAATTAAACAGCAGATTATCAGCCAAGCAGAATCATTGTGTCCCAGTGGGTAGCAGGCGGTCCATTGGATTCTGTTTCAACTGGACCGGCATGGGTTCTGTTGGAAGACTGGCAGACAGGCTCTTTACCATGGTTATGGCCTACTACCGAGATCACAAAGGGGCTGGTTCTTCAGCAGACTGGCTGTAGTCTTCTCTTATGCACTGAAGAAGGAGCTTGTTTATTGTACAAAGTCCCATCAGAGAGTCAAGTTGGGACAAGAACACACCACAGATCCATTTCTTCCGATGTATTGTGGCTGGAATGAGTTGGTTTAAGCTTAAAAAAAAATCAAACAAAATCTTCTTGCTCGTTAATTTAAAGAAAAGGATTAAAATAAGGAAAAAGTGAACTTTAAAGAAAAGAAAAAAAAAATTCACAGAGCATGACAGGCTCTGGGCCTTACTTGGAAGATAGAAAAAAATGGGAGAGCAGAGAAGTCTGCTCCTTAAAGCTTGACCACCGCCCAAAAACTGAAACAAAGGAAAAATTTTTATGGGCATGGCAGGATCTCACTGAAGTTCATGAAACTAAGCTGAACCAATTACATTTGAGTTTCCTGTTCAGCAGAAGTCATAAACTTGACCTTAAAAAGAGATGCAGTAAAGCCTGGAGCTCTACTGGTCCATTAAAGTCCAGCTAGGAGAGGGGGAGAGACATTTGATATGAAAAGTGAGATCCTCCTAAAACACATATGTTGGCTATGAAAGCATAAATTTCTTAAACTTTAGTGACTAAGATATTCTACTCTATAATAATGGAACATACATTGTGTCTACATTGTAACTGTGATTAATTTGTGATAGTAAGCATGCAAAAGTTAATTTCTTCCTGAAAATAAAGCAACACATATCAAATCATATCAATAAAAACATTTCACCACAATTGTCCATCCCAAGAGTTCAGCCATGTCTTCAGTGGTGGATACTGTCTTGACAGAAAGAATATGAATTAATTGATTGTTCACAATTCCGAAATTCCACTGCAGGGAGAGAAAAATTAAATTTTCCTGAATCGTTCACCAGATGGCGCTGTGAAACTGTCTGATTGTTTAATGAAGACTCTTGACTTAAAAGTCTGGAACATATCAACCATAAACCTGTCTATTTGGGGTATTCCTTCCTGGAGAAGGGATTAACTTCCACTTTATGGCCAATGGATAGTGTTTCAGTTCTGGTCCTTGGGTGAGAGAAGCAGTTCATGGCCAGACTTTTGAGTTGAAACCCAAGGTCAACGCTACAAATGACTACTTCTGGCATGGAGAAAGCTGAGACGTCCACCTCAGACATGAGAGCAGAAAGGGAGGTCAGCAATTGACAACCAGTATTTACGGTAGTTGAAGTAGATGGCAAGGGCTCAGCAGCAGTGAGCCGCTGCAACCATGGCCTCTCACCAGGAGTCAGATAAGACCCTTCACCCTCAGATGTTAATGACTTAGAGTGAAGTACTTGCTTAAACTCCTGCCACTGAAGATCTGGGCAATGCCTTCGGTGATGATCCTGGACAGATGACCACCTCAGGCAGGGATGCAGTTGAGACATCCACCTCAAGTGTGGGAGTAGGGATGACCTCCGGTGACCATCGTAGGACCAGCTGCTAGGATGTGGCGTGGAATCAACACTGGAGCTGGAGAGTGACGGGGCTCTAGTTTTGGAACTAGGGGGTGCTGGATCGGTGCACAGGTACCAAGGTGCAGTGAGGTGTCGGAACTGAAACTCGGCCTTTATCATTTCAGCCATGGCTTCTAAAATACCCAGGGCTTCCTCCAGGGTGTGGGAGTGGCGGGATAGAGAAATACAGTTCTCCACCTCAGTGGCAGCCCAACATAGCTACCATTCAGTCTGATTCCCACAAAGTCTAAGCCCACTGAGCTCTTAGCTGGTGGTGGCATACTGTTGTGTTTGCCTCTGGCAGGCAAAGCGACAGACTCAAATGCAGGCAACTTACAATTCACATTGTTTACTAATAAGCACAGCTTGTGGGCTGCAAATAACAAGAGCCAAGAATGGCTGACAAATTTACATGTATGGTCAAAGTAATCCAAACCCGTGACAAGGAACAAGGGGTGAAACTCAATACCGCCACAGTGAAACAAGATGCAAGAACTAATGTACTAGACAAATAATTAACCAGACACAAAACAGCTGAGTGAGATAATGTAACAAAAGGTAAATAGAAAATCATACAGAAAAACAGGAAAGGGAAAACCACCACAATAACACTAAGATCCGCACAAAACAGGAAATACTTCAAAATAAGAGCAAACTCAGAAACAAGGAAAAGGCAAGGAATAATGCATGACAATCTGCCAAAAACTAAAGTCTCTCATAATAAAATAATAATAATAATCCCCCATAAGAATTTTACTTTTCACCTTTATTTATTTATTTATTTTAAAATTGTGAGGTTTTCCTGAAACAGAAATTATGACCTTTTTTAGCTTGTATCAAAAATTAACTTGTGGATAGAAAACACAGGTCTCCCACTGCCACACACAAAGCTGTTAACAGCTAAGCTGTACCATAATAGTGTGCTGATGGGGTAATGTAGGTGGTTGGGTAAAAAGAGTTCATAATGAGCAAATCTTTAAGTGAGATGATCTTTGTAACCTTGTTTTTAGTGATACGTGCAGCTAATTAGTGCACTGCAGCTTGTTGTCTCAGTTTTTAAAAACATGACGGCTTTTTCACATGTATTGTTTTTTGTAGTTATCTTTTCAAGTATATTGGCAATGTTTGCTGACAATTCTCCTCTCCAAGATCAAAATGCATTTTAATTTAGAATCCTGTGTATGTCTTTTGTGTTTGGCAGAGATCTCTGGGAATTCGGAGGATATCCCTCTGGTGCGCTGGCGCCAGCAGTGGCTGGAGAATGGCACGCTCCTCTTCCACATCCACCACCAGGATGGCAGCCTGAACCTGCCAGAACCGACCGAGGACCCAGCCAACGATTCTACAAAGGAGGAACTCCGTATCCTGCACATCTCTGTGATGGTAAAAGTTTCTGTGGCCACGTACAAGTAGCTCTAAATGGGAACTGTTTCCTTTGACAGACAGTCAAAAGAACTATATTCTGTATATATTCACGTGAAAAAATTAGGACACCCCATTAAACACTCCTCTGACATGGGTCTGAGGAAAGTTTGCCCCACTCTTCAATGCAGAATTCTTTCAGCTGTGAGATGTTTTTTTTTTTTTTGTTACTTATTTGTACCTGTAGGTAGATTTGGTTTGCAGTCTGGTGACAAGCCACCGGCTGCCGGTCGCTGCGTGCGCGAGCGCCCTAAACCTACATGTTTTTGGTATGTGGGAGGAAACCGGAGAAATCCCGGAGTAAACCCGCGCAACACGGGGAGAACATGCAAACTCCACACAGCTCACTGTTGGTCGGGGGCTGGGATCGAACCCACGATCTCACAATCCCCGCGATCCCCCGATCCCCGCGATCCCCTGGCCGAGGGTAAACTGTGCCGCCACAGTGCTAAACCACTGCGCCACCGTGCAGCCCGTTTGAGGGGTTTCTTGCATGTACAGCCTGTTTCAAGTCACCCCACAGCATCTCAATGGGAATAAGATCTGGGCTTTGACTCGGCCATTCCAGTACTCTCTATTTCTTAGTTTGTAGCTAGTCCTTGGTGGATTTACTGGTATGTTTTGGGTCAATGTTATGTTGCAGGGTCCAGTTTCGCTTCAGCTTTAATTTTTTTTACAGATGGTCTGAGGTCTCAGACAGCTCTTAAGATCTCACCATGGTGTTCACTCCCTCTTCAACAGTCAGGAGCACACCAAACTAAATGTCTGAGGTTTAGATAGGACAAGCCTCCTTCAAAATGCTGAGTAACAGTGTTCTAATCATGTGCACCTGATGTGATAAACCTGTGTGTGATTTTAGCTATTTTAAGTGGGAATAAATGTGGGGGTGTCCCAATTTATTCCTTATATATATATATATATATATATATACACACACAGTGGCGTGAAAAAGTGTTTGCCCCCTTCCTTATTTCTCATGTTTTTGTATGTTTGTCACACTTAAATGTTTCAGATCATCAAACAAATTTAAATATTAGACAAAGATAACACAAGTAAACACAAAATGCAGTTTTTAAATGAAGGTGTTTATTATTAAGGGTCCATTAAGGGTCCATTTGGATTAATCCAAACCTACATGGCCCTGTGTGAAAAAGTGACCCCCCCCCCCCCCCAATGAAGAAGTCACTTAAATAGGACCTGCCTGACAAAGTGAAGTGGACCTTGAACCGCTGGCTGTCTGTGTGGTGTCCTAAAAATGACGTGGGCTACATTGACAATTGGAGCTCTTTTCGGGGAAAACCTGGTCTTATGAGACGAGACAGCATTCATCCCACTTTGGATGGTGCTTCTCATTTATCTAACAATCTGGCATCTTTTTTATCCAAATTTCCAAAACCCTGACTACTCAGAGTTGGGACCAGGAAGCAGAGTCGCAGTCTTACACGCCTCTCTGCAGCTCCTCTTCATCCGCCACCCCTCAACTTAGCCCCTGTCTTCCCTATCAGAGAATCGTTGTCTGCTCCCTCCAAAGTAAATAAAAAAATATAATATATAAGCATCCCAAAGTGATAAAGCAAAATATTGGTAAAACTCAAATTAAACATAAAGCCTCTAAATTGAATGATTTGGCCTCTGTTCCTCCTCATAATTTAAAAATTAAATGTGGTTTATTAAATATTAGGTCTCTAACTCCCAAGTCTCTGTTAGTCCATGATCTGTTAATTGATCATCAGATTGATTTAATTTCCCTTACAGAGACTTGGTTAGGGCAAGAGGATTATGTTGGTTTAAATGAATCAACTCCCTCTGGTTATTTAAACTGTCAAAATCCCAGAGGTTCTGGTCGTGGAGGAGGAGTAGCAACAATTTACCATTCCAAATTACTAGTTAATGTAAAACAAAAAACATGTTATAATTTCTTTGAGGGCCTGGTCCTCGGTATTGGGCACTTTAGCAAGTTTAGGTTAAACCCAATTTTATTTGCCATAGTTTATCGTCCCCCATCAACCTACTCAGAATTTTTATCCGAATTTGCTGATTTCTTAGCTGATTTAGTGCTGAAATCTGATAGAATAATTATAGTAGGGGACTTTAATATACATGTGGATGTAGATAGTGACTGCCTTAATGTGGCATTTAATTCAATATTAGACTCGATTGGGTTTTCTCAGAAAGTAGGAAATTCTACTCATTACCTCCACCATACATTGGACCTTGTTCTGACATATGGCATAGAAATAGAAAATCTTGTAGTGTCTCCTCATAACCCTGTACTGTCAGACCATTGTCTGTTAACCTTTGATTTTACTATTTCTATTTGGCTCCTAAAGAAAAATATTATTACAGTAGATGCCTCTCAGATGATGCTGTTACCAAATTTATGCAGATTGTTTCCTCTATGCCATGTGTCAACACAACGGAAATAAGCTATAGACAGCTTGCTCCTTCTGTAATTGATAACATGGTGGATAGTGTTACAGCTTCTCTGCATCAGACTCTAGACTTGGTGGCCCCCTTAAAAAAGAAAAAGTCTAATCAGAGATTTCTAACTCCTTGGTTCAACACAGAAACTCGTAGCTTAAAACAGAAGACTCGTCAATTAGAAAGAAAATGGCGCTCCACTAATTTAGATGAAATCTATTTAGCTTGGATAAATCATCTTTTAATTTATAAAAAATCTCTTAGAAAAGCTAGAACAAGTTATTACTCTGCATTAATAGAAGAGAACAAGAATAATCCCAGGTTTCTTTTCAGTACTGTAGCCAGGTTGACAAAGAGTCAGGACTCTGTCAATCCTAGCATTCCCTTAGAGCTTACTAATCAGAACTTTATGAACTTTTTCAATAATAAAATTTCATCCATCAGAGATAAAATCAATCAGATTCTTCCCACAGTTAACTTAAATACTGTAACTACTACAACTCTTTCTATTGATGTCTGTCTTGATGAGTTTACTCCAATCGACCTTTGTGAGTTAGACAAAATAGTTTCCTCATCCAAACCTTCAACTTGTCTTTTAGACCCTATTCCTACCAGGTTATTTAAAGAAGTCTTCCCACTTACTGGTAGCTTTATTCTTCATATAATCAATTCTTCATTAACTTTAGGCCATGTACCGCAGGCTTTTAAAACGGCTGTAATTAAACCCTTACTCAAAAAGCCAACACTAGATTCAGGAGTTTTAACTAACTATAGACCAATCTCTAATCTCCCTTTCATTTCAAAAATCTTAGAAAGAGTTGTTGCTACGCAATTATTTGACCACCTGCAGGGAAATGGTTTACTTGAAGAGTTTCAATCTGGGTTTAGAATCCATCATAGTACTGAAACAGCCTTAGCGAAGGTCACTAACGACCTCCTCATTGCATCTGATAATGGACTAGTTTCTGTACTTGTCCTTTTAGACCTTAGTGCAGCTTTTGATACTATCGATCATAATATTCTACTTGATAGATTAGAACACTATGTTGGACTTAATGGAACTTTGTTGCAGTGGTTTAGATCTTATTTATCTGATAGGTTCCAGTTTGTTCATGTAAATAATGAGTTTTCTTTCAACTCAAAGCTTAGTCATGGAGTTCCACAGGGATCTGTGCTAGGCCCTACTCTTTTTAGTTTATATATGCTTCCGTTAGGCAACATTATTAGAAAGCACTGTATACATTTTCATTGTTATGCAGATGACACACAATTATACCTGTCAATGAAGCCAGATGATAGTAATCAATTAGCCAAGTTAGAAGCCTGTCTTAGGGAAATCAAAGCTTGGATGACTTGTAATTTTCTGCTATTAAATTAAGATAAGACTGAAGTCATTCTTGTTGGTCCAAAAAACCTTAGAAATTCCTTTCCAAATCAAACTTTCAGTTTGGATGCGGTTACTCTTTCTCTTAATAGCTCTGTGAGGAACCTTGGAGTTATTTTTGATCTGGATTTGACCTTCAATTCACATATTAAATTTGTTTCTAAGACTGCCTTCTATCATTTGCGTAATATTGCCAAGATTAGGAGCATCTTGTCTCAGAGTGATGCTGAGAAACTGATCCACGCTTTTGTTAGCTCAAGATTAGATTATTGTAATTCTTTATTATCAGGCTATCCTAAAACATCTTTAAAAAGTCTTCAGCTGATCCAAAATGCTGCAGCAAGAGTTATAACAGGTACTAGAAAGAGAGATCATATCTCTCCGGTTCTGGCCTCCCTTCATTGGCTTCCCATAGAGTTTAGAATTAAGTTTAAGATCCTTCTTCTTACTTACAAAGCTCTAAACAATCAGGCTGCTTTTTATTTAAAAGATCTGATACTACCGTATTATCCTAACAGAGCACTACGCTCCCAAAATGCAGGATTACTTGTAATACCTAGAATCTCCAAAAGTACAGTGGGAGGCAGAGCCTTCAGTTATCAAGCTCCTCTCCTGTGGAATCAGCTGCCAATCTGGATTCGGGAGTCAGACTCGATCTCTGTTTTTAAGAATAGGGCTAAAACCTACCTTTTTGATATAGCCTACAATTAGGGAGGGATCTTGTGTTTCTGAACCCTCCCTTAGTTATGCTGCTAATAGGTTTAGTCAGCCGGGGGACCTCCAGTAATGCACTGGGCCTCACTCCTTTCCTCCCTCTCAATGAAATATTTTTTTTGCTGGTCATTAACATTTGTTTATTCTCTCCCATAGATTGAGTCCCCATCGTGCTGTTTGCTCTCTACATGTCTGTTCTTTTCTTCTTCTCTATCCCCTCACCCCCCAGCCAGTCGCAGCAGATGACTGCCCCTCCCTGAGCCTGGTTCTGCTGGAGGTTTCTTCCTGTTAAAAGGAAGTTTTTCCTCTCCACCGTCGCCAAGTGCTTGCTCACAGGGGATCGCCTGATTGCTGGGGTCTTTCTGCAACTGTGGGGGTTCCCCCTACAGTTGATAGTGCTATGAGATGACTGTTGTTGTGAAATGGCGCTATATAAATAAAGTTGAATTGAATTGACCAAAAGATCCTCAAAAGCCAGACATCATGCTGCGATCCAAAGAAATTCAGGAACAAATGAGAAACAAAGTAATTGAGATCTATCAGTCTGGAAAAGGTTGTAAAGCCATTTCTAAAGCTTTGGGACTCCAGCCAACTACAGTGAGAGCCATTATCCACAAATGGCGAAAACATGGAACAGTGGTGAACCTTCTCAGGAGTGGCCGGCCTACCAAAATTACCCCAAGAGTGCAGCGACGACTCATCCAAGAGTCACAAAAGACCCCACAACAACATCCAAAGAACTGCAGACCTCACTTGCCTCAGTTAAGGTCAGTGTTCATGACACCACCATAAGAAAGAGGCTGGGCAAAAATGGCCTGTGTGGCAGTGTACCAAGACAAAAACCACTGCTGAGCACAAAGAACATAGAGGCTTGTCTCAGTTTTGCCAGAAAACATCTTGATGATCCCCAAGACTTTTGGCAAAATACTCTGTGGATTGACGAGACAAAAGTTGAACTTTTTGGAAGGTGTGTGTCCCATTGCATCTGGTGTAAAAGTAACACAGCATTTCAGAAAAGGAACATCATAACAACAGTAAAATATGGTGGTGGTAGTGTGATGGTCTGGGGCTGTTTTGCTGCTTCAGGACCTGGAAGACTTGCTGTGGTAAATGGAACCATGAATTCTGCTGTCTACCAAAAAATCCTGAAGGACAAAGTCTGGCCATCTGTTCGTGACCTCAAGCTGAAGCACTCTTGGGTTCTGCAGCAGGACAATGATCCAAAACACACCAGCAAGTTCACCTCTGAATGGCTGAAGAAAAACAAAATGAAGACTTTGGAGTGGCCTAGTCAAAGTCCTGACCTGAATCTGCTTGAGAGGCTGTGGCATGACCTTAAAAAGGCAGTTCATGCGGACTTCCGGTCTGGACACCATGGTGATAGCAGCTTAACGCTGAAGCTCCCAGACCTGATCCATGAAAATACCTTGAAAATCAGATTTAACGGATTTTTGGAAGAGTGAAAATCAAAAAACAAAGTCATTATGCCTAAAGGAAAACAGAAGAGATCGACATTTACCAGGCCAAGACACGCATCGGCCGGAGAATCTGACCTGGAGGACATCCATTCAGAAGCGGAGGAGCTGAATGAAGCTAGCAACAAGGTTAGCTTAAAAATGGTACTTCAAGAATTAAGACAATTTCGCCGAGAGTGTTGGGCCGAATTTCGTGAAATTAAAGACGAAATAAAAAGGACAAACAGCAGAGTGGACTAGGCTGAGGACTGAATCATGGAAGCAGAGGAAAGAATAAAAGGGCTGGAAGAAACCGTGCTGGATTTACTTAAACGACAGTCAAGACTGGAGGCTAAGCTAACCGACCAAGAAGGAAGACTAAGAAGAGACAACATAAGAATTCATGGTCTGAAAGAAGGAGTCGAGGACGGTTTCACCACAATGGTTGCATGCGTGGAATCCATACTGAGAGAGAAGTTGGAAATTCACCGTACATTAGCTCCAAGGCCATCGGCGGAAGCGCCACCAAGATCGATGGTGGTGAAGTTCTCCAACTCCAGAATAAAAGAAGAGGTTGTAAGATTGGCTTGGCAGAAAAAAGGATTTATGCACCAAGAGAGAAAAGTTTTTGTGGAGCACGACTATGCCCCAGAGGTCCTTAAAAAGCGTCGGGAATACAACAACGCTAAAAAGGTACTACGAGAGAAGAAACTGCGCTTTCAAACTCCATTTCCGGCGAAGCTGCCGGTTTTTTACGGGGCTGAGACGTGTCTCTACAACTCGGCGGAAGAAGCAACCACGGATATGGCGAGAAGAGGGCTCCCGGTAACGGTGTATAAACCCGCAGCAGACCCGATCGAAAGAATCAAGGCGCAAACGTGGTCCACACAGAGACCCTCAAAATCCACGAGCCAGCAGCGGAAAACCCAGCGCCAGAGCTATAAGGAAAAACTGAGCGTTTACAGGAGGGAATAACGATATTTTTAGTCAATCTGCGCATCCAACCCTCCTCCTACAAGGTAACAAACATTCAAGGAGATGCAGAATCAGCAAATATGAAGTGGTAAAACATTTCATGGAACAGACATAATATTAGAAACAAATAAGTCTTAAAAAAAACAACTTGTTAAAATAGAAATGTGACAATGAGCCACATGATCTCTCCACACTAACAAATACTGTATTAACGTGAATGTTTGCTGTGATGGTGGTGGAAGGTTGCGCACAATTTCATAGGGTATAGGCATAAAAAAAATAAATAAATAAAATCATTACAAGTTCGGATTGGGATCTGAAATTCACGTTAAAAACATGGGACAACTTACAGGGGTAAGAGAGGGCCCTCAACACGTAACAGAGTTTGAGGAATTTCCCTCAGAGCCAACACACCGTCAAGGCTCTTCTAAGGTCACTAAAAAGACCTTAGCTCAGGAAGATCTTTTGTCAGTTTTTTGTTTTAAAGTTTTATGTACTATGTTCTTAATGTTTTTTATGTTCTTAATGTTCTTTCAGTTTCTGAGTAGCATAAAAGAGGGCCACCACACTGTGAAACTAAATAAGACAACACAATGGAGAAACAGGGTGTAACCAAAATAATCTCATATAATGTAAAAGGGATCCTGAATCCAGTTAAAAGATCCAAGATTCTAGGCAAAATGAAAAAAGACAAAGCAGGAATAATATTTTTACAGGAAACCCACCTAACAGACTTGGAGCACACTAAACTTAATAGACAAGGGTTTAAAATGATCTCTTCATCTTCATATAAGTCAGGGAGGAGGAGGGGGGTAGCGACGTTGGTCTCAACCAAAATTATATTTGAAAAAAAATCAGAACACAAAGATAAAGAAGTGAGATTCAGCATGGTACTTGGTCGGCTGAGGGAGAAGATATCACCCTGCTGAATGTATATGCACCTCCAGGGGTTAACTGGAAATTTTATAAAAATGTATTTGACCTAATGATAACTAAAGCCCAAGGTTTAGTGATATGTGGTGGAGACTTCAATCTAAGACTGAATCCATACAGGGATGCATCAGGTAATTCTCCACATCAAAATAACACTCAAAGTAGAAAAACTCGGCTGCTACTAAAAGAAATGGGAATCTGTGACGTGTGGAGGGAATTCAATCCCAGTGTAAAAGATTATACATTTTACTCAGCACCACATTCATCATACTCAAGGATTGACTATTTTTTTATGTTTAATAGAGACATTGGAAGAGTAAAAACATGTAAAATAGGACTGATGGATCTCTCTGACCACAGTCCGATCTATATGGACTTAAATATCCAAAAATACACAAATAATACATTTTCTTGGAGGTTAAATTCAAATGTGCTGAAAGGACCACTGAAAGATGAATTGGAATCAGATATTCTCAGATATTTGGAAGAAAATGATAATGGAGAAGTATCCCCTTTAATACTGTGGGACGCATGCAAAGCTGTAATAAGGGGAAATATTATCTATTAACTGGCAATCCAAAAGAAACTGAGACAAGAAAAACTAATCACATTAGAGTCAGAACTTAAGAAACTAGAAAAAGAGCACAAAGACAACACTCATTCTGATGACTCGCTCAAAATTAAGGAAATTAAAAAACAAATAAATGAGATCTACACAATAGAAATCCAGAAGAAACTTACATTTCTGAAACAAGAATACTATGAAACAGGTAGCAAATCGGCAAAATTACTAGCCTATAAATTGTGGAAACAACAAATGGAGAGAGCAATCTACAAAATCAGAGACCCAGTATCAAAGGAAATAAAATTTAGAATTCAGGAAATTCTTAAAAGCTTCGAGAACTACTACAAGAACTTGTACTCCCTCAAAAAACATAAAAACGCATCTGAAGCCTTCCTAAATACATTAAACCTTACCCAACTTACTGAGTCACAAAATAAAACATTATTGTGAGAAATACAACCTAAAGAATTAGAAAAAGCAATTATGAAACTTAAAACTAACAAATAACTAACAAATCCCCAGGAGCAGATGGCTTTACAGCAGAGTGGTACAAAACCTTAAAACAGCAACTATCTCCTCTCCTCCTGAAAACATTTAACTATGTCCTCCACACAGGGGAAATCCCCCTCTCCTGGAGAGAAGGGGTCATTGCAGTCATACGTAAACCTGAAAAGGATAAACTAGACTTCTCCAACTACAGACCAATCAGTGTGTTAAATCAGGACTATAAGCTTTTGACCACTATCCTTCCCAAAAGGTTAGAAAATATACTGACAGGCTTAATTCATTTAGACCAAACAGGTTTTATAAGACAAAGACAGACACAAGATAACATTAGACGCACTTTACACATAATTCATCATATAAAAAAATATAATTTAAATGCAGCCATATTGGGATTAGATGCTGAAAAAGCATTTGATTCGGTTGACTGGTCTTTCCTATATAGAATCTTATCCAGTTTCAATTTTCATAACAACTTCATTAGAACTATCCAGGCATTATATAAAAAACCAACAGCTAAAATAAGGATTAACGGTAAATTATCATCATCTTTTGAACTGGAAAGAGGATGTCGTCAGGGCTGCCCCTTGTCTCCACTGCTCTTTGCAATCTTCATAGAACCTCTGAGCCAATGGATAAGACAGAATCAAAACTTCAAGGTATTACACTTGGTCAGAAGGAACATAAAATAGCATTCTTTGGTGATGACATTTTAATATACCTGGGGCAGCCGGACACCTCTTTTCCAGAACTAATCTCAGTTTTTTCAGAGTATGGAGATTTATCGGGGTACGAATTAAACATGCATAAAACCCAAATTTTAACATTCAACTATGACCCAAATCAATATTTACTAAGCAAACTCAAAACTAACTGGGAGATGGAATCTATGAAATATCTGGGGGTCAATATCCCGAAACAACTCAACAAAATTATAACACTAAATTATGATCCACTGATGGCAAAAATAAAATCTGATCTAGCAAGATGGAATATGATACCATTCTTAGGTACTGCACAAAGAATTGAAGCAGTCAAAATGAATATACTTCCACGTCTTCTATACCTTTTCCAAACAATACCGGTAGAACCTCCCAAAAAAACATGGCAAGAACTGGACAGAAGGATCTCAAGATTCATATGGCAGAGCAAGAGACCTAGAATCAGATATATAACCCTACAGCTAAACAAAGACAAAGGTGGGCTCGCGCTGCCAAATATCAGGGACTATTTTAAAGCCGCACAAATTAAAACTTTAGTAGAGATACACTACCGTTCAAAAGTTTGGGGTCACCCAGACAATTATTTTGTGTTTTCCATGAACAGTCACACTTATTTAACACCATGAGTTTTAAAATGAATAGAAAATATAGTCAAGACATTGACAAGGTTAGAAATAATGATTTGTATTTGAAATAATATTTTTTCTAGATACTAACCTGCTCAAAGGAAGGTCAGTTTTATAGCTTCTCTAACCAGCTAAACTGTTTTCAGCTGTGCTAACACGATTGCACAAGGGTTTTCTAATCATCCATTAGCCTTCTGACGCAACGAGCAAACACACTGTACCATTAGAACACTGGAGTGATAGTTGCTGGAAATGGGCCTCTATACACCTATGTAGATATTGCACCAAAAACCAGACATTTGCAGCTAGAATAGTCATTTACCACATTAGCAATGTATATTAGATATTAGAGTGTATTTCTGATTAGGTTAAAGTTATCTTCATTGAAAAAAACAGTGCTTTTCTTTCAAAAATAAGGAAATTTCTAAGTGACCCTAAACTTTTGAACGGTAGTGTATGTAACCTAGTCTACACTGCACAATGGAAGGAGATGGAATGCCAAATAACAAGTGACATCCCCCTACAGGCATAGGGAACAATGCCTTACTTAAACTTCTGAATAACACTAACCCGTGGATAGAGACCCCGCTAAAAATTTGATTTAAGATAGTCAGAGAGAATCAAACTAAAGAACCCTATCGATTACTGCAATGGATTGCCTGTGATAGATAGATAGATAGATAGATAGATACTTTATTTCGAACAAAAAAGTATGACAAAAACAAAACAAATGACAAATGCAATAAAGTAACAGCATACACTGTTCGAAAGGGAGAAGGAAGAAGTGAACACTTATTAATTCCATCTCCTCTTTTCCATAAATACACCCATGTGAATTATATACAAATTACCACCTTTAAGACTCCAAGTAAACCATTTACTGTATTTTTTTACAAATCAACATTAACACCCATCCATCCTAACATACATTGATGTCCATACATCAAAACCAGCC
The DNA here is from genome assembly GCA_020510985.1 of Pholidichthys leucotaenia. NCBI lineage: Eukaryota > Metazoa > Chordata > Actinopteri > Cichliformes > Pholidichthyidae > Pholidichthys > Pholidichthys leucotaenia. The sequence continues at coordinate 302,912,070 of CM035846.1, forward strand.
TCAAACAACACAGATATCTACTAACTACTAACTAACCTGCACTTATATAGCGCTTTTCTAGTCACAAAGACCACTCAAAGCGCTTTCTTTAATACTAACCCTCTATTCTAAGGGCCTATAGGAAACAGATATCTAGGGACAATTTAGAACAGCCAATTAACCTAACATGCATGTTTTTTGGCATGTGGGAGGAAACCGGAGAAATCCCGGAGTAAACCCACGCAACACGGGGAGAACATGCAAACTCCACACAGATCACTGTTGGTCGGGGGCTGGGATCGAACCCACGATCCCACGATCCCCACAATCCCCCGGCCAAGGGTAAACTGTGCTGCCGCAGTGCTAACCACTGCGCCACCGTGCAGCCCGATATAGACAGTGCTGTCCCACCCACCATTCCATAGTGTCCCATAATGTCCCAGAGTGAGCATAGTGAATCGTACATATAAATACTACCCTTCTAACATTTATCCTTTCAGCAAATAATGTTTATACCTCTTTTTGAATTGATTTCTGTTTGTACGTAGTTTCAGTTCCGGCTCCAGACTGTTCCACAAATCCACCCCACAGACAGATATGCACATACTTTTCTTGGTTGTTCGTATCTTGGGTTTTGTAAAGTTTAAGTCTCCTCTCAAATTATGATCATTGTCTCTTTTTTTAAAATATTTTTTGTATATTAGTTGGGAGTTGATTATTAATTGCCCTGTACATTACTTGTGCTGTCTTAAATTTAACTAAATCAATGAACTTTATGACATGTGACTTTAAAAACAATGAATTGGTATGGTCTCTATATCCTACATTGTTTATTATCCTTATAGCTCTTTTTTGTAATGTGCATATTGACTGTAGGTTGGTCTTGTAGGTGTTTCCCCAGACTTCTACATAGTAGTTAAGATAAGGTAAAAACAGTGAATTGTACAGTAAGACCAATGATTTATTCTATTCTATGATCAAGACTTTACTCCTAATAAAACAGACACTAGATTTAAAAAGTGGAAAGAGAACGGACTGATAAAATACTACAATTTTTTTTAAAGGGCAAACTTTAAGAAGTTTTGAAGATTTGAAAAAACAAGGTCTAATAAATCAAGACCTTTACAGGTTCTTTCAGCTTAGACACCATATAAACAAAATACTTAAAAAGGAGGATTTGGAAAGGGCCCAGTCAGGGGTTCTGAAGGTCTTCTTAATGGCATATAAAGGGATCCCAGGGATCAGATACATTTCTAAAATATACCAAGGTCTTCAAGACTTAAAAGGAGACAACACATCATATATAAAAGAGAGATGGGAAAAAGAGGGGAATTTCACTTTACAACTGGAAATATGTGAAAAGCTAAATAAACAATAATGGAAAAGTACCTCATCCCTGCAGTGGAGAGAATTTGGATGGAAAAATTTGGTAAGATTTTTCAGAACACCTGCACAAAACAAATTTACTCGTAAGGGGTTGAATTGCTGGCGCTTGTGTGGTGAGGAGACTGCAAATCATTTTCATGTGTTTTGGTCATGCCCAGTTATCCACCAATATTGGACCAATATACAGACAATATTGGGGAAAATATTCAAAATAACAGTTCCCTTTTCTTTTGTAACTTTGTATTTGGGTTTACTACCGGAATCACTGGAAAGACGAGGAGAAAAATACTTATTCACTGTTTTAATATTGGCAAGTAAAAAAGCTCTAACAAAAAAATGGATGTTGAAGGACTGTCCTACACCTGAAGATTGGATTAACGTGATTCAAGACATTTACTCGATGGAAAAGTTGACATTCGCACTGAGACAGGACATGGATGGGTTCTTGAACTTTTGGCAACCCGGCTGCACGGTGGCGCAGTGGTTTAGCACTGTGGCAGCACAGTTTACCCTCGGCCGGGGGATCGCGGGGATCGTGGGTTCGATCCCAGCCCCCGACCAACAGTGAGCTGTGTGGAGTTTGCATGTTCTCCCCGTGTTGCACGGGTTTACTCCGGGATTTCTCCGGTTTCCTCCCGCATACCAAAAACATGTAGGTTTAGGGCGCTCGCGCACGCAGCGACCGGCAGCCGGTGGCTTGTCACCAGACTGCAAACCAAATCTACCTACGGGTACAAATAAGTAACAAAAAAAAAACAAACAAAAAAAAAAACCCTGGATCGCATATGTGTCTTCCATTAGATCTAATCTTTGACAAATACCATTTCAATAATGGCACCTCTCTTTGTTCCAATGCTACTCAAATGCTCTTTTATTTTATTTTTTTTTTGCTCTTTTGTTTTGTTTTGGTTTTGGGTTTTTTTGTTTGTTTTTTTGTTCTTTCTTTAATTTCCCTTTTTCTTTCACTTAAAAAAGGGTGTTGTAATAATTATTTTTCCAATGTTGTGAAACAACAAAAAAAGGGAACATGTGATGAAAATGTAAACAATGCAATGTTGTAATGACATGTATACCCTTTACAAAAACTTAAATTAAAAAAAAAGGCAGTTCATGCTTGAAAACCCTCCAATGTGACTGAATTACAATTCTGCAAAGATGAGTGGGCCAAAATTCCTCCACAGTGCTGTAAAAGACTCACTGCCAGTTATCGCAAACACTTGATTGCAGTTGTTGTTGCTAAGGGTGGCCCAACCACTTATTAGGTTTAGGGGGCAATCACTTTTTCACACAGGGACATATAGGTTTGGACTTTTTTCGGCTTAATAATAAACACCTTTATTTTAAAACTGCATTTTTTGTTTACTTGTGTTATCTTTGTCTAATATTTAAATTTGTTTGATGATCTGAAACATTTAAATGTGACAAACATACAAAAAATGAGAAACCAGGAAGGGAGCAAACACTTTTTCACACCACTCTGTGTGTGTGCATGTGTAAGAGAGAGAGAGAGAGAGAGAGAGAGAGAGAGAGAGAGAGAGAGAAAACATTTTCCCTAAAGCTAAAACATCTTGAGACATACCATTTTTGAGATAGCATAGTTTTTATGTTTTGTTTTCCAACTACAGACTAATCCTGCAGATGTCTTTGAAGGCAAAAGCAACATTTTCTGTTTTATCCCATTCATTTTCATGGCTAAAGAAATTTCCTCACCTCAAAGACATGATGCATCAGTCTAAACTTTTAAAAAAAATCTGTCAATTGGCTCCGAGATTTATTTATATAAGACACATAATCAGCACATGAAATGCTCTTTAGCCCGCTGTTCACCTCCCTTCCAGTGGATCATGACCATGTTCAACACTGATTATGGTGTGTTACAACATTAGACCAGTGGGGAAAGTCACGGTGGAGACTGGTAAAAATTTGAAAGCCGATGTTTTCTTTAATGCTTTTGAAATCAGATGCATTTCACAGGCTTTTGTAGAAGAATATACATTTACAAAGTTTGACATTACAGATGCAAAATGCAAATTTTTGCAAGCCTGCACTGTATCAAACCTTATCTGCTATGTCGGCAGAGTAGGAAATGAATCCTTAGATCTCAGAGTTTCCTCCTTTTGCCCGAGGAAATGTATATTTATTAGATCTTAGATATGGCACACCTACTCCCAGTGCCCTTTTCCAGCCCAAAGACATTGCAATCGTGGTTTGATGGATGATATGTATTTTCAGACATTGAAAGCATATTATGGCTGCATACACAAATGATTAGTCAGCTTCAGAAGCAGTTTGCCAGCAGCAATATCTGCTGAACAGACGCAGGGAGCCGTGCTTCAGCACCCAGTGAATGTCACCGACCTTCAGACCTTGGTATGATGACAGATAACTGACTTTGACTATCCTCTGCATGTTCTACATGTGTTAGCAAACATCAGATCAGTCTACTTGATGTGCAGGCTTGGGTGGTGACAACATTTTTATGTGGAAATGAGAGAGCCAGTGTGCAGGTTCTGCTTCTTCCCTCTTTGATTTCTCACTCATCTCACATTTTTACTCCCCTCTCTATCTGTGTTTCACATCCCATCAATCTGAGGTCCGTGCCTTTGTGCTCCCGGCTCTGCTAATTCCACATCCCGAAAGAGCTGTGGCAGCAGCACTGCCACCAGGGTGTTTTTCATGAAGGTGTGGTTAGAGAAGGATTAGCATTCAGATACGAGCAGACCGTGACAACAGATGGCAGCGGCGTTGCCACTGCACTGCTCAGGGTCCCGCTGCAGCTTGCCACCCAGTTGGAGGCACCGACCTATAAATCCAAAGCTGTGTCGCTCATTCAGCTCCATGTGGATGTTGGAAAGGTCCTGTGAAGACACCTTCCTGTGCTTCTTAGTTTAGGTGCACACCTGTAACTGGACCACATTGTGTTGAGTGTCACAGGACACTGAGATTTAGTAGCAGTCACCGCAGGGGCAGATCAGCATACAGAACTTGCAGAACATTTGTAATATATGGTTGTTTTATAGGCAGACAACAAGAGAGTGTGAGCCTTGTTTGATTGAACTTCACTGTTTTGGTGTTTGGTGTCATAGTTTAGTAATTATGGCAGAACTATTAGAATTAGAACTAACAGATGCCATTAGAATGGCATCTGTTACTGCCATCTGATGACATCAACACACTTTGGCAACCTCTGATAAGGTGATAAGTATAGAATGTAATATAAGGTATGTTGGATTAAGGTGCAATGTGCTACTCGAGGATATTAATAGGGAAATCGATATGAGAGGAGAGGCATTCCATTAGAGAGCTTCACCCACATACTCTGTTAATTATTTAGGTAGCTTTTTCCTGGTTATGTGGTTGTGACATTTTTCACATTTGACTTTAAAGGATTTGGTATTTCATGCTTTGAAATGGCTTCTAGTGTAGGGAGCTTGAAATGAGGAAGCGAAGTGATTTTATAAATCAAGTTTTATTATCAGCTTCCAGTCCCTAACATGTCTCATCCTGATGCAGAAGCAGAATGAAGAGACTGAGCGCAGTCAGACCTTCATACTTACACCCACACACAACAAAAGACATTGCATATCAAAGCCGACATCCCGCATCAGCGTAATCCCTCTCCATTGTCCTCTCTCTCCTCCACCTGACCCTGAGGGGTCAGGAAGTTCGTTCAGGTCTCCACCGCTGCGTCTCCGTCTGCTCCTTGATCTTCACCCGTGGTCGTGAGACCTCTTGTCCTGTTCTGAGACGTGAGGTCGTTCTACATATGCAATCTCTAAACATTCCTCTTATGTCTATACATATGTAGGTATGGATATATGAATAATATAAGCCACAGCCCCCCCCCAAACGTCTAAGAAAAGGACAATCAAATTAAGTTTACAGCTTAAGATAGCATCCATGACATATTAAAATTAAATCTTAAATTAAAAATCACCCTTTATTGTCATTCAACTGTACAACCAATCATGTACAGTAGAACGAGATTGTGTTTTACCTATCTACTGTGTTAATCACACACACCCCAAGTGTAGAATCAGAGGGCCGCAGCCATGCAAGGCGCCGCCACAAATTTCCCTCCTCCATTCCATTATTGCTGAGCACCAAGCTGGACAGCAGGAAGTTCCACTTTTATATGGTCTTCGGCCATATAAATTATATATATTATATATTATACCGTTATTCATCTCAACAGGAAAAGGAAAAATATCTTCAGCAGTCATGTTAACCTTCAAGCTATGCAGCATGATCCTGTTAAAAATTCAGTGGTAACAACAACAGTATAGTTAATGTCACAAGTCAGCCTTAAAACTGCAACGGCACAATCCGACAGCATAGTTAACAACTCTTTGTCAATTTTACATCAGTCTATGTGTCGTCTGGGTTTTAATCTTCTCCCGAATCTGCTGTAGGCCCGCTTTGGCGTCCTGGCGGGTCCGTCCTGTAAGGGCTCTGCAGCCTGGGGAGGAGAGTGGTTATTTGGTCCCTGCGGGGGGGCTGAGTCGTTTCTCTTAGGGTGTCTACCCTGTCGAGGTGCTCTTGCCACCCGTGCAGGCTCGTCGCTCAACATGAAAGCAGGTTTAAGTCTGTCAATGCTGACTGTTTCTTTTCTGTCCCCTAAATCAAGCACAAAAATGCTTATCACCAGGTTCCAGCACTCTGTATGGTCCATCATATGGTGGGCAGAGGGTTGGTTTTAAAGCTTCGTGTCTAACAAAAACGAACTCGGCGTTTTTCAAAGCTTGGGGGACAAAAACCCGTGGAAAAGAGTGATGTACGGGTCCGGGGAGCATGTCCGGTCCCGTGCTGCTTAGGGGCCTCAGGGCTGGTAGGTGCCCGGGCTCTGGATGTTCTGGTAAGAACTCACCCGGGAGCCTGAGAGGTTGTGCAAAAACTAATTCTGCCAGGGAGGCATCTAGATCCTCCTTAGGTGCAGAACACAACCCTAATAAAACCCAGGGAAGTTTATTCACCCAATCTGTATCCGTAAGTGAGGCCCTGAGGGAGGCCTTTAAAGACCTATGAAAATGCTCGCATAACCCATTAGCCTGAGGGTGATACGCAGTGGTGCGATGAATTGTCGCCCCTAAGCTGCTGGCCATGGCTGACCACAGCTCTGAGACAAATTGGGGCCCCCTATCGGACGTGATGTCCGATGAGATGCCGAAACGCGCCACCCAGTTTGTTAAAAAAACGCGAGCGACTTCCGCAGCTGTGGTTGACGCCAGTGGGACCGCTTCTGGCCAGCGCGTGGTACGGTCTACCATTGTTAACAGGTGTGTGAACCCTTGCGACGACGGTAGTGGGCCCACGAGGTCGACGTGTACGTGGTCAAACCTCCTGGCTGGGATTCGGAAAGGTTCTAGAGGAGCTTTTGTGTGTTTGTGGATTTTGGCGCGTTGGCAAGACATGCAAGTCTTTGCCCATTCCTTTACATTTTTACGCAGGCCTGGCCAAACAAACTTCTCTGTGACCATTTTAACCGAGGCGCGCACCCCTGGGTGCGCGAGGAAGTGAACCGAGTCAAAAATGCGGCGGCGCCACACGGCTGGAACTACCGGGCGAGTCCGGCCGGTTGACACGTCGCAGATTAGGGGGGGAACACCGTCACGCAAACCCCTTTCCTCCAGCCTTAACCCTGTTGGTCCAGAAAGGAGCGCGCGCACGTCCACGTCACTGCTTTGTTCCGCTGCCATGGCCGTGTAATCTATCCCTACGTGGACTGGCCGCGTACGTGTCCGCGTTGGCCATGAGCTCTGCGGCTGCAGTAGTATAATCTGCTTCCTCGCGCTCTGACGATGTCACGGCGCGGGAGAGGCAGTCTGCTACCACATTAAGTTTGCCTGCCACATTTCGAATATCTGTGGTGAACTCTGAAATTGCGGCTAGTTGTCTTTGTTGCCTGCCTGACCATGGTTCTGAAATTTTAGCCATCGCGAAAGTGAGTGGTTTGTGGTCTACAAAAGCCGTGAACTGCCGCCCTTCCAGCCAGAACTGGAAATGGCGGATGGATAAATGGAGCGCTAGCAGCTCCCTATCAGAAGTGCTGTATTTGCGCTCAGTTTGGTTTAAGGATTTGCTGAAAAATGCTAGCGGTTGCCAGGTTCTGCTGACATGTTGTTCCAGGACTGCCCCTATGGCTAGGTCTGACGCGTCAGTGGTCAGCGCTATGCGGGCCGAGGGATCGGGGTGGACCAACAATGCGGCATCCGCTAGTGCTCTTTTCACTTCCGCGAAAGCGCGTTCCCTCTCCGGGGTCTATTCGACCGCGTTGGAGGGATTTTGTTTTCTGAGCGCGGCATACAGGGGCTGCATGAGTTGAGCTGCGCGGGGGAGGAAACGGTTGTAAAAATTCACCATTCCTAAAAATTCTTGTAACGATCTGACCGTTTGTGGTCGGGGGAAATTTGCTACCGCGCGCACTTTGTCTGGCAATGGAACTGCCCCCTCTGGTGAAACTGGGGGATCGTCACTTCCTTGTGGTAACGTATCGTCACTTCCTGTTTTGCTGTCTGCCTGTGTGGTTTGCTTTCCAGCCACTAGCGAGCCACTAGCTATGGCTACTAGCTCTCTTTCCTCTCCTCCTCTGGTGTGCTCTCTCTGTCAGATGTTTAGCTACACCTCTGCCTCTTTTAGTAAATGTAATAAATGTTGTCTTTTTGAGGCGCTCGAGGCGAGGTTGTCTGATTTGGAATCCCGGCTCCGCTGCATTGAAACACCGTCTGCGCCAGTTAATCTCGACGGACGCCCCTTAGCTGCAGCGGAGCTAGCTAGCTTAGGCCCCACTGTCAGTGGTCCCCCGGCTCTCCTCAGCAGCGAGGAGACTGGGTGGGTGACGGTGAGAAGGAAGCCTAGTCGCAAAGCCCCGGTACACCACCAACCTGTTCACGTTTCTAATCGTTTTTCCCCACTCAGCGACACACCCGCTGAGGAAAAAACTCTGATCATTGGCGACTCTGTAGTCAGAAACGTGACCCTAGAGACTCCAGCGGCCATAGTCAAATGCACTCCTGGGGCCAGAGCAGGCGACATCGAGTCAAATTTGAAAATGCTTGCTAAAAGTAACTGTAAATATTCCACAATTGTTATTCACGCCGGCATTAATGACATCCGTCTCCGGCAGTCGGAAGTCACGAAACTTAATATAGAATCGGTGTGTGACTTTGCAAAAACGATGTCTGCCACTGTAGTATTCTCTGGGCCCCTCCCCAATCTGACCAGTGATGACATGTTTAGCCGCTCGTCATCCTTGAACCGCTGGCTGTCTGTGTGGTGTCCTAAAAATGACGTGGGCTACATTGACAATTGGAGCTCTTTTTGGGGAAAACCTGGTCTTATGAGACGAGACAGCATTCATCCCACTTTGGATGGTGCTTCTCATTTATCTAACAATCTGGCATCTTTTTTATCCAAATTTCCAAAACCCTGACTACTCAGAGTTGGGACCAGGAAGCAGAGTCGCAGTCTTACACGCCTCTCTGCAGCTCCTCTTCATCCACCACCCCTCAGCTTAGCCCCTGTCTTCCCCATCAGAGAATCGTTGTCTGCTCCCTCCAAAGTAAATAAAAATATAATGCATAAGCATCCCAAAGTGATAAAGCAAAATATTGGTAAAACTCAAATTAAATATAAAGCCTCTAAATTGAATGAATTGGCCTCTGTTCCTCCTCATAATTTAAAAATTAAATGTGGTTTATTAAATATTAGGTCTCTAACTCCCAAGTCTCTGTTAGTCCATGATCTGTTAATTGATCATCAGATTGATTTAATTTCCCTTACAGAGACTTGGTTAGGGCAAGAGGATTATGTTGGTTTAAATGAATCAACTCCCTCTGGTTATTTAAACTGTCAAAATCCCAGAAGTTCTGGTCGTGGAGGAGGAGTAGCAACAATTTACCATTCCAAATTACTGTAAAACAAAAAACATGTTATAATTCCTTTGAGGGCCTGGTCCTCAGTATTGGGCACTTTAGCAATTTTAGGTTAAACCCAATTTTATTTGCCATAGTTTATCGTCCCCCATCAACCTACTCAGAATTTTTATCCGAATTTGCTGATTTCTTAGCTGATTTAGTGCTGAAATCTGATAGAATAATTATAGTAGGGGACTTTAATATACATGTGGATGTAGATAGTGACTGCCTTAATGTGGCATTTAATTCAATATTAGACTCGATTGGGTTTTCTCAGAAAGTAGGAAATTCTACTCATTACCTCCACCATACATTGGACCTTGTTCTGACATATGGCATAGAAATAGAAAATCTTGTAGTGTCTCCTCATAACCCTGTACTGTCAGACCATTGTCTGTTAACCTTTGATTTTACTATTTCTGACTATTTGGCTCCTAAAGAAAAATATTATTACAGTAGATGCCTCTCAGATGATGCTGTTACCAAATTTATGCAGATTGTTTTCTCTATGCCATGTGTCAACACAACGGAAATAAGCTATAGACAGCTTGCTCCTTCTGTAATTGATAACATGGTGGATAGTGTTTCAGCTTCTCTGCATCAGACTCTAGACTTGGTGGCCCCCTTAAAAAAGAAAAAGTCTAATCAGAGATTTCGAACTCCTTGGTTCAACACAGAAACTCGTAGCTTAAAACAGAAGACTCGTCAATTAGAAAGAAAATGGCGCTCCACTAATTTAGATGAAATCTATTTAGCTTGGAGAAATCATCTTTTAATTTATAAAAAATCTCTTAGAAAAGCTAGAACGAGTTATTACTCTGCATTAATAGAAGAGAACAAGAATAATCCCAGGTTTCTTTTCAGTACTGTAGCCAGGTTGACAAAGAGTCAGGACTCTGTCAATCCTAGCATTCCCTTAGAGATTACTAGTCAGGACTTTATGAACTTTTTCAATAATAAAATTTCATCCATCAGAGATAAAATCAATCAGATTCTTCCCACAGTTAACTTAAATACTGTAACTACTACAACTCCTTCTATTGATGTCTGTCTTGATAAGTTTACTCCAATCGACCTTTGTGAGTTAGACAAAATAGTTTCCTCATCCAAACCTTCAACTTGTCTTTTAGACCCTATTCCTACCAGGTTATTTAAAGAAGTCTTCCCACTTATTGGTAGCCTTATTCTTCATATAATCAATTCTTCATTAACTTTAGGCCATGTACCGCAGGCTTTTAAAACGGCTGTCATTAAACCCTTACTCAAAAAGCCAACGCTAGATCCAGGAGCTTTAGCTAACTATAGACCAATCTCTAATCTCCCTTTCATTTCAAAAATCTTAGAAAGAGTTGTTGCTACGCAATTATTTGACCACCTGCAGGGAAATGGTTTACTTGAAGAGTTTCAATCTGGGTTTAGAATCCATCATAGTACTGAAACAGCCTTAGCGAAGGTCACTAACGACCTCCTCATTGCATCTGATAATGGACTAGTTTCTGTACTTGTCCTTTTAGACCTTAGTGCAGCTTTTGATACTATCGATCATAATATTCTACTTGATAGATTAGAACACTATGTTGGACTTAATGGAACTTCGTTGCAGTGGTTTAGATCTTATTTATCTGATAGGTTCCAGTTTGTTCATGTAAATAATGAGTTTTCTTTCAACTCAAAGCTTAGTCATGGAGTTCCACAGGGATCTGTGCTAGGCCCTACTCTTTTTAGTTTATATATGCTTCCGTTAGGCAACATTATTAGAAAGCACTGTATACATTTTTATTGTTATGCTGATGACACACAATTATACCTGTCAATGAAGCCAGATGATAGTAATCAATTAGCCAAGTTAGAAGCCTGTCTTAAGGAAATCAAAGCTTGGATGACTTGTAATTTCCTGCTATTAAATTCAGATAAGACTGAAGTCATTCTTGTTGGTCCAAAAAACCTTAGAAATTCCTTTCCAAATCAAACTTTCAGTTTGGATGCGGTTACTCTTTCTCTTAATAGCTCTGTGAGGAACCTTGGAGTTATTTTTGATCAGGATTTGACCTTCAATTCACATATTAAATTTGTTTCTAAGACTGCCTTCTATCATTTGCGTAATATTGCCAAGATTAGGAGCATCTTGTCTCAGAGTGATGCTGAGAAACTGATCCACGCTTTTGTTAGCTTGAGATTAGATTATTGTAATTCTTTATTATCAGGCTGTCCTAAAACATCTTTAAAAAGTCTTCAGCTGATCCAAAATGCTGCAGCAAGAGTTTTAACAGGTACTAGAAAGAGAGATCATATCTCTCCGGTTCTGGCCTCCCTTCATTGGCTTCCCATAGAGTTTAGAATTAAGTTTAAAATCGTTCTTCTTACTTACAAAGCTCTAAACAATCAGGCTCCTTTTTATTTAAAAGATCTGATACTACCGTATTATCCTAACAGAGCACTACGCTCCCAAAATGCAGGATTACTTGTAATACCTAGAATCTCCAAAAGTACAATGGGAGGCAGAGCCTTCAGTTATCAAGCTCCTCTCCTGTGGAATCAGCTGCCAATCTGGATTCGGGAGTCAGACTCGATCTCTGTTTTTAAGAATAGGGCTAAAACCTACCTTTTTGATATAGCCTACAATTAGGGAGGGATCATATGTTTCTGAACCTTCCCTTAGTTATGCTGCTAATAGGTTTAGTCAGCCGGGGGACCTTCAGTAATGCACTGGGCCTCACTCCTTTTCTCACTCTCAAGGAAATATTTTTTTTTGCTGGTCATTAACATTTGTTTGTTCTCTCCCATAGACTGAGTCCCCATCGTGCTGTTTGCTCTCTACATGTCTGTTCTTTTCTTCTTCTCTATCCCCTCACCCCCCAGCCAGTCGCAGCAGATGACTGCCCCTCCCTGAGCCTGGTTCTGCTGGAGGTTTCTTCCTGTTAAAAGGGAGTTTTTCCTCTCCACCGTCGCCAAGTGCTTGCTCACAGGGGATCGCCTGATTGCTGGGGTCTTTCTGCAACTGTGGGGGTTCCCCCTACAGTTGATAGTGCTATGAGATGACTGTTGTTGTGAAATGGTGCTATATAAATAAAGTTGAATTGAATTGGAATTGAATTGAAACTCTGTGTCCCAAAAAATCAATTTGTGACACGACGAATCGGCATTTGGCTGGGTTGATTATTAACCCGTGCTCTTCTAGCCTCTGAAAAACCGTAGTGAGGTGCTGTTCATGTTCTTCCTCTGACGAGCTGGCTACCAGAATATCGTCGAGGTAGACAAACACGAAGGGGAGGTCACATAATACAGCATCCATCATACGCTGAAAGGTTTGAGCAGCGCCTTTGAGGCCAAACGGCATTCGCAAAAATTCAAAAAGACCAAAAACAGCCGTTTTAGGAACGTCCTCCTGTCGGACCGGAACTTGGTGGTAGCCGCAGACCAGGTCTATTTTAGAAAAAATGCGCGCACCCGCCAGATGTAGTGAAAAATCTTGGATGTGAGGGATTGGGTAGCGGTCATGCGCTGTTGCATTGTTTAATCTGCGGTAATCACCGCAAGGTCTCCAAGAACCGTCGGTTTTCGGGACCATATGTAGTGGCGATGCCCAAGGGCTTTTCGAGTGCCGAATAATGCCCAGTTTTTCCAGGCTGGCAAACTCGTCGCGTGCTATGGCGAGCTTGGTGGCATCTAAGCGCCGAGCTTTGGCAAAAACAGGTGGGCCTGTTGTGGGGATGAAGTGTTCAACCCCGTGTTTCGCTACTGTTGCTGAAAATTTGGGAAATATGAGTGCTGGAAATTGGGTGAGGAGTTGGTCAAACTTACCTCCTGCTGTGGTGATGCTGGCCAGCACGGGTGGTGGAGAGACTCGAGCTGAGCAGGGGATAGAAGAAAATGACAGTGCATTAACCAAGCGTCTGTTTGCAAGATCGACTAACAACCCATGTGCACATAAGAAATCAGCGCCCAACAAGTTAAAACTCCCCGCCGCTATAATAAATGTCCACCTATAGTTGCAGCCGTGAATGGACAGAGGCAGGTTTCTTTCACCTAAAGTGTCGATGATCGAGCCGTTAGCTGCCATCGCTCCGTTTCCCCGGGGTCCTGTTGCCCGGTCTGCGTTGGACGGGGTGATGAAGCTCACCTAAGCTCCGGTGTCGATGAGGAACTGTCTCCTGCAGCATCCGTCAGTCACGTAGAGCAGCTTGTTTGTCTCGCCGAGAGCCGTAGCTGCTAACGGTTCCCGGCTTTGGCGTTTCTTGAAATTGCAGGGGGGTACGCATTTGTACGGCCTCTCGGCGAAACGTTAATGACAGTAGCAGAGGTCATTCCGCTTGCTGCGCCTTGGTCGTGTCGCTGCCATGGTGGGCGGGTTCTGCTCCGTCATCTGTGACTCTCCGCATGTTGGCCAAGATCCCTCTCATGTGCGACGGCAGAGTGCTGAGGAAGATATGCTGAAAGAGGAAGTTATCATTGTCTGCCTCCCTCAGCTGCAGCATGTCTTCCATGAGGGCCATCGGTCTGCGTCCTCCGTGGCCGTAAATCGCCAGAATCCTCCCGGCCCTTTCCTCGGCCGAGCGGACGAAGCTCTCGATGAGGGTCACCTTCAGTTCTTTGTATTTGTTGTGGGCGGGCGGTTGTTGTATCACGCTCCACGCGCATCTTGATGTGGCGGCATCGAGTCTGGCGACGATGTGGTAAAATTTGGTCTCATCTGCCATAATCCCCGCCAGTGCAAACTGAGCCTCAGCCTGCTGGAACCACGAGCTCGGGTCATTTTGCCAGAACTCTGGGAGTTTGACGGTGACGGCGCTTGCCTGGGCCGCCTCTGATGAGTCTGTAGGGCGAGAACGCCTTTCTTCCGTTCTCACGGCGGGGCTGGGGACGGTGCTCGGTTGAGCCCTCTCTGACGATTCTGCTGTGGGGGAACGTCTTCCATCCGTTCCCCTGTCTGCGTTGGCGACGGCGCTTGCCTGGGTCGCCTCTGATGAGCTTGTAGCGGGAGAACGTCTTTGGTCCATCCTCACGTCTGGTCACCAATGTAGGGAGCTTGAAATGAGGAAGCGAAGTGATTTTATAAATCAAGTTTTATTATCAGCTTCCAGTCCCTAACATGTCTCATCCGGATGCAGAAGCAGAATGAAGAGACTGAGCGCAGTCAGACCTTCATACATATACCCACACACAACAAAAGACATTGCATATCAAAGTCGACATCCTGCATTAGTGTAATCCCTCTCCATTGTCCTCTCTCTCCTCCACCTGACCCTGAGGGGTCAGGAAGTTCGTTCAGGTCTCCACCGCTGCGTGTCCATCTGCTCCTTGATCTTCGCCGGTGGTCGAGACCTCTTGTCCTGTTCTGAGACGTGAGGTCATTCTACATATGCAATCTCTAAACATTCCTCTTATGTCTATACATATGTAGGTATGGATATATTAATAATATAAGCCACATCTAGGTCAAAGAGTTTGGCATGACAAAATAATCTATTATAATCTAAACTGGCAATCTTAGTATAAAGATATTTAAAGTTGAAAAAAACACTATATTTTTCAATATACAGTAAGTTGTTGATCTTCCATACAACCATTTTAAGAATGCCGGGACAGGGATGGGGTGGAGAGCAGTGGTGCCTCATAGCTAGAAAACTCTGTCACAATCATGCAGTTAACGGAGGCTTGTCAATGTGCAGTTTGCATGTTCCCGCTTTGCCAGTGTGAGTTTACTCTTTCTCTGGCCTTCAGGTGTTGGTACGAATGTTGGTACGGTGTTGGTACCTCAGTGTTGTCTGCTAACTGCTAATTAAAAGAAAGACAGAAAATGAAGTAATATGACTACCAGGCAGACTCTGCTGAGGGGAAAAAAAAAGTTCTATTAGCTCTTTTACCTACAAACCAGACGATGCAGTTATAGTCCATAAGCCTGACCCCGAAATTTGACATTTGACTACCAGAAAATGTGGCAAATTGCCACTGTGTTTTCTGGTTAGCCACACCCCTGAGGGGTGTAAAAAAATGCGATGGACATCTGGGGTACCCAGCTAAATACCATTTTGGTGACCATTCTGAAAATGGAAGCCAGCAATACAGCAAAAACATGTTTTTGATTATAACTTTAATTCTAAAGCATATAGGGAGAAGATTTTGGTGTCTATACCCGTGTTTTCAGGTACAAGGAATCCAGTGATACAAACAAAAATATGTTTCATTTGATCAGTCATCTTTAATTCCAAGCTGGCAGCCTAATGCATGTCAAAGTGTCCTTGGGCAAGACACTGAACCCCCAGTTGCTGCTGGTGGGCCAGGCCAGTGCCTGTGTATGGCAGCTCCGCCGCCATCAGTGTGTGAATGGGTGAACAGCAGGATCTGTAAAGCGCTTTGGTCATCCAGAGATGAGAAAAAGCACCATATAAGTGAATGTCATTTACCATTTAATTCTGTAAATGCGAAAGTACATTTTCACCATTTTTAATCACAACTTTAATAATATTATCAATAAAAACTTAGAACAGGGATGGGCAGCTGGTGGCCTCCAACGTCATCCACTGTGTTCCGCCAGTCCATTTCCAAAAACCAATTATTTATTTATATTCTGTCTGAACTTTTTATTTGGAACTGCATTCTTAAATGCAGTTATAAAATCCGCCAGCAGAGGGAGTGCTAATCAAAACCTACGTAGGTGCTGTTCCGTGAGTGGTCAAGCAAGAGTGAGAGAGCAGTCTGCCCCCAAGTACGTTTTTAAGGCACGTATGTGTTGCATGCTGAGGCCGCATGAATGGGCTGTGGACAGCTTAAATGTGCAGAGGAGGCTTCTTTTAATTAAACAACAATAAATGCTACAGCTCCTCACTGAGGAGTATTTACAGTAACAAGTTTCAAACTGAAAGGCAAATTTATATAAGAAATGGCAAATTCATGACAGAAAAGCATGAATTTAGAAAAAAACCCCAGTACAACTAAAAAGTTATAAATTTTTAAATAGTGATGCAAATTTGTCAGTAGAAGCTTGCACATCTAATACCAAAATAAAGTATAGATTTGGGGGGGAAAAAAGGCTAATTTAAACCAGAAATGTAGCATATTTATCAGTAAAACTATTTTTTGCTTTGATCATATTCTTGTAATATTTTAAAAACATTTTTCTTCATCATCATATTCTCTTTTCTTCCTGACTTTTTTGTTAATTACCGTCCGGCATTTCTGTTTGCTCATCATTTTGATGGAGAGAGTTTTAAAAGTTAGATCATGATATAATTTTAATTCTAATATGATAAAACACTCAGTAGCTTTTTTCATTTTCAGTTTTGATTGTGAAATTTTTGACTTTGAAGAAATTACCCCCCCAGGTTCACATGTAAATGTGGCACTTGGGAAGTGAGGGAAAAAAATAGTGGCCCTCACTACCACCGAAGTTGCCCATCCCTGACATAGAAGAATGTGATGCCAATAGAGGGTATGCACATGATGTCACTGAGCAGAACTCATGGCAGTTATAAAACACTGAGTGGCAGCAGTAGGGTTTATGCAGTAAAACACAAAAAACACACATGGTATTTGGTTGCAGGAGAATACAGAGTACCTGCTTGCAATATGGAGAGCAAATCTTATCATTCCACCTTCTATTAATTGACAAAAAAGAACAATAAATAATTACAGGTCTAGAACCAGTTCTTCACTAATGTGGGCCCCTACCCACACATCATTACAGTCAAGTAAACAGTGTGGTACTGACATCTAAAATAAAAAAAGACACTTCTTGTACTGCTGTGACTAAATATTTTGTTTAATGTGTATGTTTTGCTGCATACAAACTAAAGTTCCAACATGTTTGCCACTCAAAACACATGTGGCAGCTTGTGTAACTATGGTAACCGTCCTGTAACTGCTAAGAGTTCTGTTCCAATGCATTTCCTCTATACCTACAGTATGTTTTGGGTCAGCTGACTTCAATGGTTCAAATGTAAAAATGTTTTGGTTATCCATGTTGAATCCCAAGATGGCTTCTTATCTGACACGAATTAAAATGTATATCAGTAAAATCAATTTGAGAAACCCAACCTTTGGTTTTGATCTTTTCCTTTGCGGCTTTAAAAGGTTGTACTGCATATGTTCGACATTATGACGTTATGTGTTCCACATTTTTGTAATACATGAAACTCGCTCTGTGTACTTGTGCATGTTTTGAGCATCTTTGATGGTTAGAACTAGGGTTATTTACTCAGGCATTATTACCATCACAATTATTGAACATGGATTACTTTTTTATGATCTTTGATTGTATGTTAAAGTGCATATTGCAGGTTAAAAAATTGAAAACACTTGTTTATAATGTGTCTTGGAAGTTTCCCCTTTAAATGTTAGTACAGGCTTGATTTAAGTTTACGTTTCCTAAAAGCAGAAATTTTGATTTGTGTCAGTTTTTATAACTGCTTCTAAAATGGCTCTTTTTTCAAAACTAGCATTTTACATAATAGCAGGGAAACATCTGTGCTGGGTCTGTACAGCAGCAGTGTTAGTAAAATATATTGGTAATAATTTATTGAGAGTAGTAATAATTACTATTTTTATCAGGTCGTACAAACCTTAAGGTCATCAGAACATTTTCTCTTTAATTTTTCTGAACAGAAAGTTTCACTTTAACACAAGAGGAGCTCTGTTTCAGCTGTTTATAGCCACTTCTGTGGTCCAAGTTTCCCTATAAGTTTTTTTTTTGTGTGTTCAAATTGGGGAAAAATGTGGCATTAAGGGGACCAGAACTGTTTTTGTGTGGAAGTCCAGAGACAGCCATGTTAATGTTTACACCGGAAGACTGCAAATATGGTGCTCATTGCACAAAACAGGACACTAGAGATGTCTGACGTGTTATTCCACCATCTTGGGCCTTTGTCTATGGCCTTAGCAAACCCCAATGGTATGATGAAGACCACCAAGAAAGCTACTCTGGCCACACACCATGAAGCAAAGGTAGTACCGGCTTAAGACGTTACTCGCCCATGTGCAACACTCATAGATGCCATGGGACTTGTCCAGAAACTTCATGGTGAAAATCTCACGTTTGATAAACTTTCCGGTCATGTGTTTGCACAGATGCTTCAGGCAGGCCAGGGAAGTAGCAGGATTGATGTTGTATTTGATGTATGTTGTGCAAATTCAGTCAAGTCTGCAGAAAGTGTTCATCGTGGCTCTCAAGAAGGATTAGCATTTACCAGAAGCTAGAGAAGGCCTTTGACCAGGTCCCTAGGGAAGTTCTGTAGTGGACCATGAGGCACTTGGGTATACCAGAATGGCTAGTTTCTACCATTCAAGCATTGTATGCCAGCCCCTCCAGCAGAGTGCGGATAAGTGTCTACAGTGACAGCTTCAATGTCTGTGTAGGAGTCCATCAAAGATCAGTACTGAGCCCTCTACTTTTCATTATTGTTCTAAAGCTTTATCTCAAGTGTACCGCATTGGGTGTCCTTGGGAGATGCTATATGCTGATGATCTTGTTCTTATATTGGAGTCACTCTATTCACTCCTGGAGAAACTGAGTGCATGGAACGATGGACTGGAGTCCAAGGGCCTTCGTGTTAATATGGGTAAAACTAACATCATGTTCACAGGCCCTAACCTTGGATCTATTAGAGACTCTGGTGCATACCCATGTGGTGTGTGCCAAAAAGGCATGGGTAGTAATGCCATCTATTGCCATGGTTGCTTGCATTGAATTCATTAAAGATGTAGCAACTTCCAAGGAAGACTAAGACAGACCCCTCCTATAGAAGTAGTAGATGTCAGGGTACAGTCTGTCCTATTACCAGCAGACCTTGTGAACAGGTCACAGTGAACGAGGAAAGCATGGAGGTGGTTGACTCCTTCTTCTACCTAAGTGATGCCATTTGTGCTGGTGGGGGAAGAGAAGCCGCTACGATCACAAGAGTGAGAGCTGGATGGGACAAGTTCAGGTTTTCTGGTAGTCAAATCTGGTCTGGCTCATGGACTGTTATGCCGCTGAATAGAAACAGGTGAACTCCTAACTTTTGGTGTGGTTGTGTTGTCTGTATAGGTAGATTCATCTGAGACCGTGCACATTGCTAAGGATTGAGTGTGCACATTTTGAAATGGACAGTTCAGGCTGAGAGCTGAGCTGAGCTGAATGTTTTTTGTCCTTAATCTTGCATGTTGCTGTTTCTGTCATCCAGAGGGCTATCAATATTTTTTTTACCCCTCACCCTCTAAAAGGGCAAATGGGGGGTGTTACAACCCACTTACTGGGCCAAGGCCAGAATTGCTTATTCAGCCTGGTATCTCCAAGTCTGTTTTGACCCTTACATCAAGGTGGACTGACTTAGTCATTTTCAGCCTTAGGCAAGGTTAGACATACACCTCCAAAGTCTCTTTCACCCACAGGCGAGGCAGCCATACACCTACATCCAAGGCTGGGATTTGAACCTGTGATGCCATCATCTTAAAACCTCTTACTCTACCACTGAGCCAAAGAGGAATTCCTCTATTAGTATTGAGCTAGTAGTGGAGGTGTACCTTAAGGTGTCAGGAACTGCACCACTGACTAATTCCTTATGGAGGAGGGATCCATAACACGTGTCAGTGTTAGTGTCAGGGTCAACATCAACACCTACCTTGTGAAAACTAGAGAAAGAAATGGCATAGACTTTTCAAATTGACACCATAGTTGTATCTATGAACATCTTGGACGAGTTTGAATATGGGTGACCTCTGACCTTTAGGTTGAGGTCAGAGGTCAGTTTTTCCATAAATATAAAGACGATAACTACAGACAGGAATAATGTAGGCTTTTCAAATCGATATCATCGTGTCTAAGACAAATCTTGGAGAGCTTAGAGACTGACCTCTGACTATGGGTTTTGGATCAAAAGGTCAAAGGTCAATGTTAACATTCACTTTGCACTATTATTATAGAACGAGTAAAGGTCACCAAACTTGTTACACAAGTTCACCCTGAGACTCTGACCTCTGACTATTGGTTTGAGGTCAAAAGGTCAAAGGTCAAGGTTGGTATTCCCTATTTCCCATTACAGTAGAACAAGTAAAACTACAGTCACCAAACTTTGTACACAGCTTACTCAGTGACACTGGACTGTGACTGTTTTGGGATCGCAAGGTCAAAGGTCAAGGTCAGAATGCCATATAAACTATATATGAAGAACAAACAAGGGTAGGCTCACCAAACTTGGTACACGTATTCACCGTGGAACTTACAACCTCTTGACTATGGATTTGGGGTCAAAAGGTCAAAGGTCAGATTTGCATTCCCTTCGCCCTATTACTATA
Source organism: Pholidichthys leucotaenia (assembly GCA_020510985.1). Taxonomy (NCBI): domain Eukaryota; kingdom Metazoa; phylum Chordata; class Actinopteri; order Cichliformes; family Pholidichthyidae; genus Pholidichthys; species Pholidichthys leucotaenia. Next base: position 302,932,616 of record CM035846.1, read on the forward strand.
GAACAAGTACAGCGAGGGTCACCACACTTTGTACACAGGTTCATCCCATGACCCTCAAGTGTGACTATGGTTTTGGCATCGCAAGATCAAAGGTCAAGGTCAAAATGCCATATAAACTATTTCTCAACAACAATGAAAGCTACGGTCACCAAACTTTGTTCACAGGTTTACCTTGGGGTTCTCACCTCAAACTAAGGATTTTGGGTCAAAATGTCAAAAGTTGCAGTTAACATTCCCTTTGCACTATTACTATAGCTAGTTAGTTAGCGGCTGTAGGGGCACCACCAATGACTTTGTGACAAGTTCCCTCCATCTTGTTTGGTTCTCTGCTAACCTCAGCATGCTGGCGAGAGGCAGGTTTGTCCAGTCCTTGATGTTATCATCCCACCTTTTCTTCTGTCTGCTGTGTCTCCTTCCTTCAGGTACGGTGCCTTGCATGATGGTTTTTGCAGTTCCAGTGGATCGTGTCACGTGGTCATACCAGTTCATTTTCCTGCTTTTCACAGTGGAGATTGGGTCCTCATGTGGTCCATTTGCTGCTCTGATGCAGTTCTGCACTAACTATTACTATACAACAAGTAAAACTAGGGTCACCAAATTTGGTACACAAGTTCACCGTAACACCCTGACCTTTGATTATGGGTTTGGGTAAAAAGGTCAAAGATCAAGGTTAGCATTTCCTATGCCTTATTACTATGAAACAAGTAAAGCAAGGGTCACCAAACTTTGTACACAGGCTCACCCTGAGACCATGAACTATGACTATAATTTTGGGATTGCAAGGTCAAACGTCAAGCTCATAATGCCATGTAAACTATATCTCAACAACAAACAAAGAGGCTGAGGGGTACCACTGGCCACCCCCAGTATTTTTTCTGCTATTATGAACTGGCTATCAAAGAATATTACATTTATTTTCTTTATGATCTCAGTTGGTTTGTTAAAGTCAAAAATACTGAATTTTAATTCCTTATTTTGCCATTATTCACAGCCTCAAATGTATTCAATTTACATTGATATGTATGCAGCTGAGGACAAAAACAATCTAGAAGCTACAGTCCAACCAGGTTTGGACATTTTTGTATGGAAAATAAGCAATAATGAACATTTTTAAAGTTGAGTTAGACATTTAATGAAGATATTATTTCAGTACTATTTACAGTTTGATTAATTCAGTAATCTTAACTTCTTTGCTCTGGGGTTGAATGTTGTAGCATTGTAGCTTAGCTTGTGCTTTCTGATTTTAATGGGCTTGTAGTGGTACCAGGTCTGTACTGTTTAGTCATGTCAGCTCAGCTGTGGATGTCTTCTCTGCCGCAGTTCATTTCTCCGCCACTGCGTCCGTCATGAGACTGTTTATACCAAACTTTTGGAAATTTTAGGCTGTAGACAAGCCAAGTTTATGATGGACCTGATCCTAAAGGGGAACTGCCTTCAGTGGACTGCCCTGAAGTTGGTCTCCATGGCCAGAAAATCAATTTCTGTTCAGATTTATTCCAGACAGTCTGGAACCTAACCTGAGAATTCAGCTCAAAAACTCAATTAAACAAATATATTTGAAGAGTTCCAACTTCCAACCATTCATCCATGGTATTTGTGAGCCGTTGTGCTCTAAAGTTGGAGGCCTGCTCGTGGAGGGTTCAAAGCTCCTCTCCTTGCATTCACACCAACAGGGTGACCACGGTGGCCTCCGCTAGCTGCTGCTAGTCATCCATAATAGATGACTAATCTTGTGTGCATGTGTATCAACACCAGGTGAGACACTGGCAGTTCAAACACTCGCCCTGGACTTCAGCTTACACCCCGCAGGCACAGACAGCTACAAAGTAAACCCCAAACAGACAAACACTACCTATTTAAAATGGCTTTTCAGTGTGATTGCTTTATCTGCCTCTTAAGCTCCAGTGTATCGTTGCTATACACAGTTCTCCCTTTTTTAATTTCCAATTTTTAATCAGGTACTGTTTTTTTGCCACAGGGCCTCAGTGGATCAATCCAATCATCACATACAGCACAGAGATATCCAAACCAAGCTGAGTCAATTACATTAGATGAAAGCCTAATATTTTCAAGCTCAGAGGTTAGATCTGTTGTTTTCCCCAGTGACTCCTCCTTAGCTCTATTGTTTTTCCACTGAGGACATAAAGACACCTTTTAATTTGCACAGGCAAACCAAACACCCCCCAAAAAATGAGAAATATATAGACAAAAAGGTAATAATTGAAAAGATAAAGTGCAATAAATTCCTTTTATTCCTGGGATGCTGCGTGACTTTGCAGTTCACGCCTGCGTAGCTACTGATATTGCTTGTTTGCTGGATGCTGTACAAGGGGTGGGAGGCAGGGGACCGCATATCTCACTTTGCCAAAATGTGAACAGCAGTTTAGACCTATTCAAGGAGTATGGTATGGTAATAATGTAAGTTGCCTTTGTTTTAGTCTGTTGTGTGTTGGCTTAAGCAAAAACAGATAAACTGCAAGTTTAGAGGTTTTGGTAAAAAGTACAAATTCCAGTCAATTTTAATCAAGTTGTATGTACTGTATATTATAGCAATTCATGACAAGTAAAGACCCTGTTGTTACAGATGAAACCCAACCATCCAAAGTTGCCAGCAATCAAGCACTTGGCAATATTAGGGAGAACCAGAATGCCCTTCAGGGTGCCCCATTTGAACATTGTTCAAATGGGGCACCCTGTGGTCAACACATTGCTTTTGAAGTTTACTGCAAACTACTTTTGCCCATATAAAATCCTCATTCAAATATATATAAATATGCTAAGAAAAGTTCAGCCTATTTCCTTAGTTTTTTGGACATTTGGTTGTTCAGCAGCTTGGGAAATGTTGCATCATATTCCGTTTATTATGGCTCCAGCACTAAACTGGACCTGAAATTAAGTGATTTAATTTGTGCTTTCAGGAAGAACCAGTATCCAGAAGAGAACTGCTAGATTATACAGTATTTCATTTCTATGCTGCATCTTGTTAATGTGCAAAAATGATGATTTCATTTAAAAAATCTTCACTTTGTGGCTAAAGCAGGATATGGGATGTTCATACAACATAAATGTGGCTGCAAAACAAAATGAAAGTCAAATTGGCTGTAGGGACAAAAAGGGGAAAGGTTTCAAAGTCTGAGATGTGATGGTGCATACACACATGGACAAAATTGTTGGTACTCCTCTGTTAATGAAAGAAAAACCCACAGTGGTCACAGAAATAACTTGAATCTGACAAAAGTGGTAATAAATAAAAATTCTATGAAAATTAACCAATGAAAATCAGACAATGCGTTTGAATTGTGGTTCAACAGAATTATTTTAAAAAACAAACTCATGAAACAGGCCTGGACAAAAATGATGGTACCCTTAACTTAATATTTTGTTGCACAACCTTTTGAGGCAATCACTGCAATCAAACGATTTCTGTAACTGTCAATGAGACTTCTGCACCTCTCAGCAGGTATTTTGGCCCACTCCTCATGAGCAAACTGCCCCAGTTGTCTCAGGTTTGAAGGGTGCCTTCTCCAGACGGCATGTTTCAGCTCCTTCCACAGATGTTGAATAGGATTTAGATCAGGGCTCATAGAAGGCCACTTTAGAATAATAGTCCAATGTTTCGTTCTTAGCCATTCTTGGGTGTTTTTAGCTGTGTTTTTTGGGTCATTTTCCTGTTGCAAGACCCATGACCTGCGACTGAGACCAAGCTGTCTGACACTGGGCAGCACGTTTCTCTCTAGAATACCTTGATAGTCTTGAGATTTCATTGTACCCTGCACTGATTCAAGACACCCTGTGCCAGATGCAGCTAAGCAGCCCCAGAACATAACAGAACCTCCTCCATGTTTCACAGTAGGGACAGTGTTCTTTTCTTGGTATGCTTCATTTTTGCATCTGTTAACATAGAGCTGATGTGCCTTGCCAAAAAGTTCCAGTTTTGTCTCGTCTGTCCATAGGACATTCTCCCAGATGCTTTGCGGCTTGTCAACATGCAGTTTGGCAAATTGCAGTCTGGCTTTTTTATGATTTGTTTTCAACAGTTGTGTCCTCTTTGGTCTTCTCCCGTGAAGTCCACTCAAACAACGACGGATGGTGCGATCTGACACTGATGTACCTTGACCTTGGAGTTCACCATGAATGTGTTTAGAGGTTGTTCTGGGCTCTTTTGTTACCATTCGTATTATCCGTCTCCTCCTGCGGCCACGTCCAGGGAGGTTGGCTACAGTCCCGTGGATCTTAAATTTCTGAATAATACGTGCAACTGTAGTCACAGAAACATCAAGCTGATTGGAGATGGTTTTATAGCTTTTACCTTTACCATGCTTGTCTATAATTTTCTTTCTAATCTCCTGAGACAACTCTCTCCTTTGCTTCCTCGGGTCCATGTTTAGTGTGGTAAACACCATGTCACCAAACAGCACAGTGACTACTTGTCACCCTTTAAATAGGCCGACTGACTGATTACAAGTTTGTAGACACCTGTGGTGTTAATTAGAGGACACATCTTGGTTGAACATGTCCCTATGGTCAGATTATTTTCAATCTTTTCTAGGGGTACCATCATCTTTGTCCAGGCCTGTTTCATGAATTTGTTTTTTAAAGTCAATTCTGTTGAACCACAATTCAAAAGCATTGTCTGATTTTAATTGGTTAATTTTCATAGAAGTTTTATTTATTGCCACTTTTGTCAGATTCAAGTTATTTCTGTGACCATTGTGGGTTTTTCTTTCATTAACAGAGGGGTACCAACAACTTTGTCCACGGCCGTATAGTATAGTAGAAGGGGTGCAGGTTACATTGAGTTTAATTACAATTTTAAAAGTCCCATTCACTTAGGCCTGTGGGGATTGTGATGGTACAACCCATCACCATGCTGTTAGCTGTGCCGATCCAGGTCTTTCCTATATGATCAGGGAGTCCAAGGCGTGTGCTTCAGAGCTCACAGTGTTACTGGGGAATTAGCTTACAGTCTTTCCCACAGTCAGTAATATATCTTGTTATTCTGACTTATTTTGTTATATTTTCACTGTGATGCTACATTGAAATGTTAGCATTAGCTTGGCTAGGGGGTGTGAGTAACCCTGGATTTACACTGACTTTGAATGCAGTCTGTTGTAGATGCAGTGCGGATGGAGCCTTGTGTACATCCCTCCCAGCTCTGTTGGTGTTTTGAAGTGGGATGGATATACGAACAGAGTTCGAAATTCAAGATTCAAAGATTTTATTTGTCAGTACTACTATACATACAGGACATACAGGAGAATTGAAATGGTGTTTCTCTCTCTCTTCAGTGGTGTGCACAATATAAAAAAAGAAAAAGGAATAAGACTGGAAAAGAACAACAGCAGTCTATGTACAGTAGTGCTACCCGTAGTGCAAATCGCGACAAAAGATAGACCCAGACCTCCCATTATGCAAATAGAGATAAATGATTAACAATGATGAAACCCAGCAATCCTATATACAGAAAACTAGAGATGTAATACCTGTAGTTGCAGTTCAGTGCAGTAGTGTAGGTGCAGATAGTAACAGATAGGACTGCACATGATCAGTATTGCAATGACAGACAGCAGCAGATATGGCATTTGTGTAAAAGGTTGCAGTTAAAGTGCAGAGACATACAGCAGCAAATGTATTACTGTTGGTGTGCCAGTCTTTCTGTGCCAACAGCTGAGGTAGTTATTGTGTGGTTGAGGGCATTACAGTCCGGGGGGGAAGGGAGGGTAGAGTTCAGGGTCCTGAGTGCCTGATGAATGAAGCTGTTTAGCAGTCTTGTGGAGTGGTATCTTTTCCCTGAGGGCAGGGGGCTGAAGAGGGAGTATGAGGGGTGGGAGGTGTCGCCTGCAATATTGATGGCACTGCGGGTGAGGTGGGTGAGGTAGATGTCTGGGGGGGGAGCAGAGGGGCACCGATGATCTTGCTGGCTGCTTTCACTGTGCGTTGTAGTGTCTTCCAGCAGGAGGCGGTGCAGCTTCCATACCACACCATGATGCATCTGGTGAGGATGCTTTCAGTGGTGCCCCGGTAGAAAAAGCACATGGCAGGGGGTGGGATTCGTGCTCTCCTCAGTTTGCGGAGGAAATGGAGGTGAGTTTGAGCCTTCTTGGCCAGTGATGTGGTGTTGTTGGACCAGGAGAGGTCCTCGGAGATGTGCACCCCCACACCTTGGTGCTGCTCACCCTCTCTACAGCTGCACCATTGATGATCAGAGGGGGGTGCTGTGTGTGACCCCTCCTGAAGTCGACCACAATCTCTTTGGTTTTTCCCACGTTCAGGAGGAGGTTATTGTCTTTACACCACTGGAATCAGTTGGCTCATCTCATTTCTGTAGTTGGCCTCGTCGTTATTGGTGATGAGGCCCACCACCATCGTGTCATCCGCAAACTTGATGATGTGGTTGGTGTTGTAAGCTGGTACACAGTCATGGGTCAGCAGGGTGAACAGCGGCGGGCTGAACACGCACCCTTGTGGGGCCCTGTGTTCAGTGTGATGGTCTGGGAGGTGTTGCTGCCAACCCGCACGTTCTGTGGCCTCCCTGTGAGAAAGTCCAGCACCCAGTTACAGAGAGAGGTTTTGAATCCCAAGTGTCTAAGTTTTTGTAATAGGTGCTGGGGGATGATTGTGGTGAATGCTGAACTGAAGTCCAAGAACAGCATTCGTACGTAGGAGTTCTACCCACGATATGAGATTTCAGTTGTTTGTCAAGATCGCACAAGAGTTATAAAAAATAATGCAAGATCTCAAGAAAGATCCGAGAGTGACTGAGAACAACCGACTGAGATAACATGATAACAAGGAAGTGTGATGTAGCAGCTCTCCACCTGGATTTTTGTGCTGTAATAATACATAAGTAGCCCTTCAATTTTAATTCTGTTATGTCAAAGTTTTTATCTTCTCTGACACAATGGTGGAGGAGTAGACCTCAGAAAATAAAAGATGATCCTTAAATCATTTTTAATGAACACACAGCTTTTAAATACCACAAAATACCAGGGTATTTCCTTGCAGATTGGATCCAGCATCCGTCAAAAACAAACTCCTTGCGTCTCATTAGTGATCCGGGCCAGGTGGTGATTAGAACATTGACGAGAATGGGAACTATATGCTGCGGAGTCTGGATTGCAGCTGTAGCGGAGCTTGCCTCAGCGGGAGAGGCTGACAAACAGGCCAACTGGCGTTAGCTTTGCTGTTGATTCAGCTAGTTTTGGTAACTATTTTCTATAAATTCTATTCACCCCCACTGGAATCCTTGTTCATCAACCAACGTTTGATCATATATGCCATTCTTAGACATTATTGGAGCTTTGTTAAATTAAATAATTAAATGTGACTTGGCCAAAGTAACACCTTCTGGAACTGTCAACATGTGGAAAAAATGCAGTAAATGGGACCTTTGAATGTTGGAATGTCTTTTCTTTCCCTGTTAGCAGCTTTGAAGAGACTCACAGCATCAGTGTCGCTTTGCGTATGATGGCAAATGCTGAGTCATTCAAGCTTCCCAACAAAATCCAAATCCTTCATTTAAAAAAGGTGGGCTTTTTAAAAAACTTTTTGTGATTGATTACAATGCTGAAAGTGGAATTATGTTTTATCAAAAATCCACCACCACAAAATGTGCAAACAATGTATGTGAGGTCATTTACTGTGTACCAGCATGGTCACACTGTTAACTCTTGCAGGCAGACCAACACCAAGTAAACATCTTATACCTTATTACCATAATCATCATCATCATCTATATTGAATATAGCCCTGAGAAATGAGCACTGAAAGTCTGCATTTAACAGGCAGTGGATCCCCTCATGTTTCTCTAGGAGGATCATTATTATGTAGAAGCAACAGTTAACTTTAAAACATAAACAGTTCTATAAAACAGCAGGACCAAAGCAAGTGGTTGCTACACCACCACACATCCTGATAATAAAATGAAATGAGGTAATTCTTCTACCTGTTTAAAGTCCATTCTGTCTCCTTACTGCATCAAATGCTTCCATATCGACCCCCACACCAGTTCCAATACTGCCATCACAGCCATCCACAGTTTTTCACCACATCCTCAGAATATTTATTTGTATTTAACTGAAGAAAGCTGAGCACCAAGTGTAGGCAGCATCATCCATAATCTTCATTGTCGTGTTCATAAACTGTGGATAGCTGACATAGACGTGAGTGGGTAGCTCTTGTTGTGCCTCCTTAGTTCTGAGCCTAATAAAAAAACCTTTTATTTTCTTTTGCTTTTTTCTTTTATAACTGTTGACTTAATAAGACACAAAAATATGAAATTAAGTATAGAAAAATAATAAATTAAGAATGTGAATTGTTTACATGCTCATGCATTTATCTGCAATCTGTGGGTTTATCTCCAATTATTGGCCTTCAAATGTATAACAAATTAAGTGAGAGAATGCTGGTAGACTGAATTTCAAACACATTGATCAGTTATGTAAGAATCTCAAGATAGCATCTTCCATTCTTTAATTTATTTTTGCAAGACAGAATGTTGTATATAGAAAATGTACAAATGAACTGGTGTAAAGAAACAAGTTTGATACAAAATCTGATAGTGAATCTGAGCTACTGTTTATCAACAAGAGAGATAAGAGAGTCTGAATCTGAAGAAGGGGCATCTTCTAATGCTCGCCTGTATTTTGTTATATGCAATTATATTGTTATCATGATAATTCACAGAAATATTGTGATATGATTTTGGGCCATATTGCCCACAACTAATGATGACAGTACTACAGTCTCATAGTACCATAATTGCGCAGATTTTTTTCAGGAAAAAAGTATTAGCAGCAAAAGAAACAAAGATTCTCCAGCAGCTTCTATGAAGGGATGGTCTTTGTGACACAGCTCAGATGCTGGGATATTGACATTCATGTGGTGACCCTCCTAAAACCTACGTTGATAGCATTGATCGAATAAACCTTAAATCGATGCAGCCCTGACCACTTGTAAAGCAGCAGCCTCAGATAAATCCCGGTCTCCAGAGCCTTTCTCTGTGTATCACAGTGTGCCGTGTTTTCCAAAAACCTGCGGAGCGAAACAAACCAATCCATAGCTTCCCTATAGGCTGTGAGGAAAGCACGCAGCCCAGATGTCTGGCCTGTTTGTATCGCTGCTGCATCTCTGATGCAGACAGCAAAGTGCCATGGGTCGGTTTTACAACAGAAAGCATAAAAATAAAATGAGAATCAGTGCTTCAATAAAAAAGCTGGGCTCTCTGACATTAAAACTGCACCAGTTGATAATAAAGTTGTGGTAAAATGAATCAAACAGCACAAAAGTCATCCATAACTTGTAATTTTGCTTTCATTAGTGTTGCAAAAATTTACGCCACACTTCATGCCTTGCGCTGGTGCTTCGTTCGTTTCTGTCAGTGCATTGTCTGTGTTTCCACAGTGCGTCCTTGCCACCTAATTAGTAAGTTACTGTATGTGCGGCTTACTCTTGTAGATGGGGACTGATTTAAATTGAGTGAGGCTTGGTGCAAAGTTTGGTGCATTGGTATCATTTTCCATTCTCTGTCAGTGCGCCTTTGATTGACAAAAAGCAAGTCTAAAGTCAACTGCTATTTCAGCAGCACGTTTAAAAAGGCGTGAGCACACATGTATGCCTGTTCCAACACTGGGGCTAGAATTTCTCAGTGTCTGTTATTTTGAAGGACTGATTTTGTAAAAAATGGTTATTACTTGACCTGTCCTTTCAATTTTCTTGTGATAAAAAGTGAATGTTTTTTGTTTTTATTTACATTTTCAGTGTTTAATTGTAAACTTGCAGGACAAGTATACACATTAAGCATTTATTTATTTATTTATTTATCCTTAAGTGAACAGAAGGTGGGTCACTTTTTTTCTTAACCCTTTAACGGTTAAAGGGTGGTCAAGGCCCCTAGTGGTCAAGAGTGGTAAATATTTTTTGTCAGTAAAATAGTTCAGATTTCCGAGGCTATAACTTGAAAGTTGCAAGAGATAATGGCTTACTGTCAATTAGATAGATAGATTAGTTTATTTGACAGGGACAGTGCAATAAACATAGACAATTAATCAATGACAATCAATCTGATGTGTTGCACATAGAGTGTATAGCTATTAGCTAATTTGCAACTCTTGTCCCTGGATGGGCTTTAGAAAAGAGAAAGATGTAGAATATGATCCAAAGTTTCAGATAGGAATAAATTCACGCATCTAATTTGCAAATTACATAACTCAGTCAAAAGTGGACTTTGGACACATTTACACAAAGTATGGTTCGTTTTTTTGACAATGTTTTGTCTACAGGGGTATGTTTTTATCTAATCTTCAAAGTATGTGAACCAGAAAATCAATAACATATAAAAAAAAAAAAACATATATTCATCTTACCGGGGGGGGGGGGGGGGGTCTTGCTCGCTCACATGACCGGTCCGTTTTCGTTCATCTCGGTCATTTACACTCTCTACAACATCTGCAAACTCTTATGATTATCCCATGTGAATTTCATTTGTATTACGCCGATATTTTTCCTGTTTGATGCATTTTTCCTGTGAGAATCCATGACGATCGTGGGCGCCGCCATCTTGGTGCTGTGAGCTCAGTTTTTTGCCCATCGTAGTCGTTGTTTCGCATTTGGTCGGGCATTTACACCCTCTACCACATCTACAAACTCTTATGATTATCCCATGTGAATTTCGTTTGTATTAGATAGATAGATAGATAGATAGATAGATAGATGTACTTTATTGATCCCAAACTGTGAAATTACAGTGTTAACAGCAGCATGACAGTAGACAACCAAATGACAAAAGCACATGCATGACAGACAAAGGGATTACCCATGGAAATTAAAACTAACACAGCTATGAAACCTATTTACATCATAGCTTAATTTATGATGACCCATGTAGACACATGAATCATCCCGTTGCACAATGAAGGACTATCAGGAGCCGAGTGAAATGTGAGGTACCAGTTAGACTGTAAGGTGTAGAATGGCAGCATAGTTATGACCAGAATACAACATCATAGTGAGTTATTGTACAGTGAAATGGCATGCGGCAGGAAAGATTTCCTGTACCTGGCCATTCGACAGCGAAGCTGTAGTAGTCTACTGGAGAAAGTGCTTCGCTGTCTGTCCAGTGTATGGTGGAGGGGGTGATCAGGATTGTCCATGATGGATTTTTTTTTTTTTTTTTTTTTTTTTGTTACTTATTTGTACCCGTAGGTAGATTTGGTTTGCAGTCTGGTGACAAGCCACCGGCTGCTGGTCGCTGCGTGCGCGAGCGCCCTAAACCTACATGTTTTTGGTATGCGGGAGGAAACCGGAGAAATCCCGGAGTAAACCCGCGCAACACGGGGAGAACATGCAAACTCCACACAGCTCACTGTTGGTCGGGGGCTGGGATCGAACCCACGATCTCATGATCCCCGCGATCCCCCGGCCGAGGGTAAACTGTGCTGCCACAGTGCTAAACCACTGCGCCACCGTGCAGCCCGGATTGCAGTTTGTTCAGTGTCCTCCTCTCCACCACAGTCTCAAAGGTCTCCGGTCTAAGACCAATTACAGAGCCAGCCTTCTTGATAATCTTGTCAAGTCTGTTGCTGTCTCTGGCCCTGATACTGCTACCCCAACAGACAGCAGCAAAGAAGATGGTGCTGGTGACAATGGTCTGGTAGAAAAGCTCCAGCATCCTGCTATACACGTTGAAGGATCTCAGCTTCCTCAGAAAGTAGAGTCATCCTTCATCCTCTTGTGCACAGCATCGGTGTTGTATCTCCAGTCCAACCCGCTGTGGCTATTACGCTGCTATTTTTCCTGTTTCATGCAGTTTCAGTCAGAATCACTTCTGCCATGATTGGTCATGGCAGCGACCACATTGGTGTTATCAGCTCAAAGCGGAAAAAGGAAGAATAATAATGAGGATTTCTTCTTCTTTGCTGTATTCCATCCATGTCAGCCATGATTCCTCCGGCACGTGTCTGCCACCTTCTGAACTGTCAGATCAATACAGATCAGTACAAATTTTCAGTATAGCCAGGGGACGTCAATAAGTTGACAGGTGCAGTTGCTGCGCTGTGCCAATGGGGGTGCGCGACCCGTCCATGCAATGTGGACAGTTAGAGGGTTAATTTAACCACCAGACTTTACCATAGGCTGTTGCCCAGCAGGACCAGTGTGTGGCCTACACTTGGAAACAGCTGTTGGACCCGCAGCCAGAGCATAGCCGGTCGGCCTGGATTGTATATGTTCACTGAAAAGTCAAAATGCTTAATGCTGACTTAATGTAAAATGAATATTTGCTCTGCTGTAATAGCAAGGTGGACTTGGATACATCCATAAATGCACTCTGCAACTTAGACAATAGACTGTTGATTAGATTGTAGTAATATGGCCCATAAAATTACTAGCCAAAAAAAAAATCACCATATTGCATAATTACTGCATTGTTTTCAACTTCAATAATTTATTTCACCCTAACGGATACAGTAGTTTCTCATTTCGTAAAAACCATGTTGAAAGACATATCCTATGGCCATGGAGATGATGTTACTCTATTTCAGAAGGGTCAAAGTATTGGTCTAAGTTAAGCAAAAAAAACAAAAAAACTAAGGAGATTGCTGAAACGATGAAAATGTTGTTAACCCTCCAATACATTATTAAAACCTGGAAGCATAGTGGTGAACCATGTTCTTCTTGTGCTCTTCTGTAATCCACACAAGAAGACTCGAAAAAGGATTAAGCGGAAGAAGAAGACATCTCTGTTGTTATTCAGTCCATGCAGCCAATCATGTACAGTAGAACGAAATTACGTTTCTCTTATCTACAATGTTAATCACACGTAGAATCAGAGGGGTCGCTGCCATGCAAGGCACCACCACAAACAACTTCTCCTTCCCCCATTCTATTATGCTGAGCACCAAGCTAGAAGGCGGGAAGTACCATTTTTCTTTATATGGTCTTTGGTATGACCCGGCCGGGATTTGAACCCACGACCTCCCGGTTGTGGGGCGGATGCTCTTCCAACTAGGCCACCACTCTGGTCTTGGTGAAAAGTTTATTGCAAATAATATGTACAGATGTTGTGACATTGCATGTGGATTGAAATGATTCCAGGGTGAATGTACTGTGTCTTCATCAAAACTGAAGGCTAAAGTCCAATGAAATGATATGTGTGACTTTTTTTTTTCTGCCAAGCAGTGTTGTTTTGTGGTTAGCTAGGTACAGTATGTAAATGTATCTAACAAAATCATTTGCCAAAGTTTATTGTAAATGCTGCAATATAGCCAGAAAATCAAAAGCAACACACTGGCCCTTATTTATCAAAAGTGTGCAGAAGTAGACGCACATTTGGGTGTAAATATGCTCGTACGAAAAGGTCTGTGTGATATTTATGAAACCTTGTGTATCAGGTCAATCTCATCGTATGATCTGAATTCCATGCCCCCAGAATTTAGGACACAGTGGAACATGAGATGGCAAAAAGAGAATATTTTTTGAAGTAGAAATTGTTGCTATTATAAGAGAAGTGAAAAATAATAAAGTAGTATAGTCTGTGATAGGTATTTATAATATTGAGGTAAGATGGTTATTATTAACTGAGATAAAAGGCTCACACTGTTTTCTTCTCCTTCTGGCTGCTCCCTTTAGGGGTCGCCACAGCAGATCATCTGCCTCCATCTCACCCTATCCCTTCATCTTCCTCTGTAGCACCAACCCTCTCCATGTCCTCCTTCACTTCCGGTTCCTGTAAGGTGAGGACGCACAGGTAAAGGCTCCCAGTTCATTTCTTGCTTAAAACCCAGTTTAGAGCTGTTTTTTTTTTTTTTTTTTTTGTTACTACCGCTGGAGAATAAACCTGCTCGTGCGATAAAAGAGAAATTGCCAGTCTCATAACTTAATATTGTAGTGGCTGGTGAAGCAATCAGGCCCCTCAAGCTCAGGGAGAACAAAGGGATTTCTCCCATGTGGGTTTTTTTTTTTTTTTTTGTTTGTTTCTTACGATCACAATCAACGTACATCGGCCGGGATCATGGGTCCCAAGAAAGCTCAGCAGACTGAGGAGGTGGGCGACATAAAAAGAGCGCTGGACTTCTTGGCTGAAGAGATTTCTGCTGTTAAGCTGCAGCAAAGAAACATCCTGGACCTGATGGAGGAGGTGAAAGCGCTGCGCATCCAGAACGCTGAGAAGGACAAGAGGCTGGCGTATCTGGAGAGCAGAGTGTCAGAACTGGAGCAGAACACCTGGGTGAACGACGTGATCATCACGGGGCTTCACATTAAACCCCGATCATACGCGCGAGCGGTGGCCGCAGACAGCGGAGGGAGGCTCGACGCGCTGGAAGAGGAATCCACGGAGCAACAAGTGGCGGCCTTCATGCAGTCCAAAGGAATCCAGCTGGACTGTAATACCATTGAGACCTGCCACCCTCTGCCCAGGAAAAACAGCGACAAACCAGCTGTGATCATGAGGTTTGTGAACAGAAAACACAAGACTGCACTGCTGAAACAAGGTAGGAAACTGAAAGGAACGAACATTTACATAAACGAGTACCTCACAAAAGAAAACGCAGAAATAGCAGGAAAAGCAAGATACATGAGAAAGCAGAAAAAGATTCAAAACACCTGGACATCAAACTGTAAACTATACATCAAATTAAACGGATCACCTGAAGAAGCCAAGGTCATTAACATCCGTAATATTATGGAACTGCACAAATATCAATGAATATTATGAACTGGAGTCGACAGCAACAACAGACAACTGTAGGACACTGAAGGATTATACTCATCTGCATCAGGACATTTAACAACATGAAACAAAAGATCAATAAACAGGAACAACAGGAACTGAAAGTTTTTGAATATACAGATCACAACCCACAGGACGTAGAATATGACATAGACCCTGATAATAATTTATTTAGCTCCATCAATAATGACTGTAGTTACTACACGGATGAACAGTTTAACACAATGGTCACATCTGGTTTCAATATTTCTATGATCCACTTCAACAGCAGAAGTCTCTATACCAACTTTAATAACATTAAAGATTATTTACATCAGTTTAAAGAGCCATTCAATATTGTGGCAATATCAGAGACGTGGCTCAGTGAAGAGAAAGGAGTGGATTTTACCATGGATGGCTATGAATTAAATTATATAAATAGAAAAGTGAAAAAAGGAGGCGGAGTTGCAATTTATGTTGACAAGAGCTTGAAATACAAGGTTGTTGAAAATCTGTCAGTAACTGTGGAGGATTTATTTGAATGTATTACAATAGAAATCTGTCTGGACAATGTGAAGAATATAGTAGTGAGCTGTGGATATAGAACACCTGGATCAAACGTTGACTTATTTAAGGACTGGATGGAAAAAATGTACGCAAAACTAACTCATAAGGTTATGTTCATCTGTGGGGATTTCAATATAGATCTGATGGACTCAAAACAACATAGTTTGACAGAAGAATTTATCAACACAATGTACGGCATGGGCTTACATCCAACAATTACCGGACCTAGCAGAATCACGTCACACAGTGCCACACTAATAGATAACATATTCACAAACATTATGGAAAATAATATCAGGAGTGGGCTTTTATTGAATGATATTAGTGACCACCTGCCGATTTTTGTTGTCTATCAATGTGATTATAGGAAGAAAAAGTATACCAAAAATATTAAATATAAGAGAATAAGAACCGAAGAATCTATGTATTTACTGACAAAGGAATTATTAATACAAGATTGGAAGATAGTGTATGATGAAAATGATATAAATAAAGCATATGATAATTTTTTTACAAATATTTCAATCATTGTACAATATAAACTTTCCTATAAAACAATACAGTGACAGACAAAAAAAAAAATATTCCTTGGGTCACCAAGGGGTTAATAAATGCATGTAAAAAGAAGAATACATTATAGAAACAATTCATTAAGTGCAGAACAGTGGAAGCTGAGATCAAATATAAAAGATATAAAAATAAGCTTACTAATATAATGAGGACCTGTAAGAAAGAATATTACAACAGAATATTAGAGGATAACAAAAATAACTTAAGAGGGATATGGCAAGTACTCAATGGGATTATTAGTAATCGACCTAAGAATGCTAATTATCCAGAATATTTTAATGAAAATGGCAATTTGACAACTAATATGGAGGATGTGGTCAGTGGTTTCAATAAATTTTTTGTAAACGTTGGTCCTGAATTAGCAAAATCAATAGTAACAGCAGAAACAAACAACAGTGGTTCTGTAAATGAAATAGAAGATAGAAATCCAAACACAATCTTTTTGGGTGCAGTTACTGAAAAGGAAATATTGAGACTGTGAGTAAATTTAAGAACAAAAAATCAACGGACTGGAATGAAATTGACATGACAATAGTGAAAAAAGTAATTGAAGGAATTGTTAAGCCACTCACCCACATCTGTAACCTGTCATCACCAATCACCCATGACACTTGTCACCACCCACTCCATCCTGCCTGCCCTCTCTTCTTCACCTCTCTTATGCATTGTATTGTTGACCCCAGTTATTTAAATCCATCCACCTTCTCTACCTCAACCTCCTATTCACACACTCGTGTATTCTTTCTTGCTTCTACTGACTTTCATTCCACTTCTCTCCAGAGCATACCTCCGCCTCTCAAGGTTCTCTTCCACCTGCTCCCCATTCTCATTACAGATCATAATCTCATCTGTAAACATCATCGTCCACAGAGACTCCTGCCTGACCTCGTCTGTCAGCCTGTTCATCACCACAGCAAACAAGAATGGGCTCAGAGCTGATCCCTGATGTAATCCCACCCCACCTTGAATCCATCTGTGAAAGGGTCAGACAAAATTAAAGTATATATTAAAAACACATAATGAACAGTGGCTTAATTGTTTTAATATACTGTATACCACAAGAGCATATTACCCAAACACTAGGGTTTCTAGCTCGAATCCTGGTGATCCTCCTGTTTGTTTCTCCACTGCCATCTGCACAACAAAAATAACTCACAAAAAATACAATGTATTACTAAATAGCATCTGGATGCACTAAAGACAAATTGTCCTATGTGTTTTTTGTCTGTATTTACAGTACATGTACATGTAAAAACAAGACATTTTGAAGTGAATCTTTTTATCTGCACCTTTTTCTGTTCTATTTCTGAGCTGCATGTCTGTGCAACCAACACTATTGTGATTATTTTCTTACAGTATATTCACATTGTGCAGTTCATTCCTGCTTGGGGCTGTATCAAATTCTGTACATGAAGAAGTGAAGCTACTCTTTTTTATGTTTTTGTCATTGGTCTTTCAGCTTAGCTCCTACCTCCTCAGAGTAAAAATATCATTAAACTATCTGTTGTTGTATATATCCACCCCAGATTCTATTGTATACCCATTTGTATCCTGTAGCCATCACTAGCAAAAGGCTGCTCAAATGGAAACAGCTGCAAAAGAATGAACCCCTCTTAACTCGAGGTAACAAATGCACAGACACATTCTTTATCACTCCTGCTGCTTTATAGCGTATAACAAGCAGGTTTAGCTTGCTTTTTAGTGTTATAGAGATTAAACTGAATTCTTGTCAACCTGGTGTTTAGCTTCTCTTGCCATCAGGGAAAGGATGAGGGGAAAAAAAGGTAATCAAAAACTCAAATCCAAATATATGCTAATGTTGCCCCTTCATGTGTAAATAAGTTTGCAGCTAGCGTGCTTTTGTCTGATAGTTTTAAACCCTCAAGTGGCCAATTAATACAACTTTAAACTTGAATGTGAGCGAGTGTTGAAGATATTTTTTATTCCTTAATTGACTCTGTCACAGCCTTCATCTTAGCTTAGCCCACTGTTGACATTGCTCCTCCATCTGTCGTTTTTATACTATTTACAGTAAGGGAAAGCCAAATGCGCCCCACAAAACTATTGAACCATGAATGAATGAATGAATGAATCTTTATTTTGGATAGATTAAAAGTAAAGATTAAAAAAAGAAACAGAACAATATAACAAAGGGGGAAAAATCCAACAAGGTCAAATTAAACAATAACTCCTCTGATTATACAGTTCAACATAAGTTATCCGAAATGGGTGATGGCTGAAGCCACAGCTTATATTGCTCACCCATATTCCATCCAAGAATTCAAAAGAAAAACAAAACAAGAGCGATTACAATTCAGAACAAAGCTAAGACAAAACGTGACAAAAAACTAAGCAACAACACAACACAGATTGGATATGACAATCCTTATGTGAGTTTACATGTCAACTTGTATATATGTTTGGAGTATTTCTTCCTTTAGTTTTTGGTTAAATTGTCCAAGCGTTGTACATGGTTTTAATTCAGGTCCAAAAGCGTTCCACAATCTGACTTCTTGCACTGAAACACAGTGTTGCTTGGTGGTAGTTCTCACTGAAGGTTTTTGAAATATACATGTTCCTCTGAAATGATATTGTTTCTCCCTTATTTGGAACAACTTCTGGATATTTGCGGGCAGTGATAGATTCTTCACTTTAAACATTATTACTGCAGTTTTAAAGTTAACCAGATCTTTCAGCTTTTAATTTAAGAAAAAGTGGGTTTGTTGGTTCCCTGTAAGAAGCTTTGTTTATTATTCTAATACCTCTCTTTTGAAGCATAAAGACTGGATATATGTTTGTTTTATATGTATTTCCCCATACTTCAGTACAATATGTCATGTATGGGAGTATTAATGAATGATACAAAGTATATAATGTGGGTTGATTCAGCAAATATTTTACTCTGTGTAGTATTGCAATTGATTTAGATATTTTACCTTTAATATAATTAATATGTGACTTCCAACACAGTTTATTATCAATTATTACTCCAAGAAATTTAGTTTCGGATACCCTTTCAATCTCTACACCATTTACACTGAGTTTAGATACTAAGTTGTTGTGATGGTTATTAAAAACTATAAATTTTGTCTTACTTAAATTGAGCGTTAATTTGTTTGAATCAAACCACAGTTTAAGCTTTTCTAATTCCTTTCCGAGTGTATCCAAAAGTTGTTCCAAATTGCTTCCACTGCATAATAAATTAGTGTCATCGGCAAACAATATTAAATCCATTTTTTCCGAGACTTTACATATATCATTTATATACATATTGAATAACAGTGGCCCCAAAACTGAACCCTGTGGGACTCCGCAAGTAACCTTCAGTAACTGTGAGTTTTTGTTACCAACACATACTGTACATACTGATATCTATTCTTTAAGTAACTACATAACCAGGACAGTGCTACCCCCTAATACCACAATTTTGTAGTTTCTTTAATAATAAATTATGATCCACTGTATCAAATGCTTTTTTAAGATCCAGGAATACCCCAACTGAATACTCTTTATTTTCATCGGCAGTTGATATTTTTTCTATAAATTCCATTAGAGCAAATGCAGTTGTCCTCTTGTGTCTGAACCCATATTGCTGCTCACACAATAAATTATTCTTCATTATGAAGTTGTCATTTCTCTCACAGAATTTTTTTTCAAGTATCTTGGAAAATTGCAGCAATAGTGAAATTGGTCTATAGTTTGAAAATCCCCCTCTGTCACCCGTCTTGTATATCAGAATTACTTTAGCTATTTTCATTGCATTGGGAAAATACCTGTTTGGAGAGACAGGTTGCAAATGTACGTCAGTGGTTTCTCTAAGCATTCAATAATAGTTTTGATTAAGAGCATCTCAATACCATCACAGTCTGTAGATGTTTTACTTTTAAACGATTTAACAATTTCAGTGACCTCTCTCTCGTCTGTGTTCTTTATGAAAATGGAGTCTTTTATAGCAGTGTTTTTGCTTACTGTATCACCCATAGGTGCCATAATGGGTATTTCTCGAGCCAAATTAGGACCAATGTCAACAAAAAAGTTATTAAATTCATCTGCAGGTGAGACTGCATTCACACTCTGAGTTGTTTTATTATTATTATTATTATTTTTTTTTTTTTGGAAAAATTGGTTGGGTAGCTTGTATTTCTATTTTTATTTCCAAGAATATTGTTAAGTATTGCCCATGTATTTTTAATATTGTCTGTGTTTTTCTCCAGTTCTTTACTGTAATAGTCTCTTTTACTACATCTCATTATACTGTATATGTTAACTTATTTTTGTATGTTTTATACTGCTGCACTGCTTCTTTTGTCCTTTTCTTTAGAAAAGCTTTATATAATAAATTTTTCTTTTTACACGCCTTTTGTAATCCTTTGGTTAACCATGGCTTGTCGACAAATTTATGTTTTATCTTTTTCTTTACTAATGGACAATTTTTTTCATAAAGAGTGGTTACAATGTTCATAAATGTGTCATAGGCTTCATTTACAGCTGATACATAGACTTTTGTCCAGTCTTGCTTCAGCAAGTCTTCTTTAAAAGAACTGATTGCATTTTGTGATTTGTATCTGAAAGATTTTAAAGTTTTTTCTGTATTGGCCCACGCGTGGCCATGGATAAGTGCAAAGACTGGCAAATGGTCACTTATATCATTTATCAATAATCCACTTTCTATTTTCTTATCCATAATATTAACAAACAGGTTATCAGTAAGTGTAGCAGTGTGAACTGTGATTCTACTGGGATGTGTTATTGTGAGATATAGACTCATACTGTACATAGAATTCATGAACTCTGTAATTACATTTTGTTGAAATGGATTTAGTAAATCAATATTGAAATCTCCACAAATTACATCCATTTTCTTACTAGTAATATTATTGTACAGCTCGACTAATTTATCTCTGAATGTCTCAATGCAATTTCCCGGCATTCTATATATACAACTTATAATTAGATTTTTTGTTTTATCTTGGTCAATCTCAACAGTAACACATTCCAGAATCCCTGGTAGTGCAAAAGACATTCCATTTACAATTTACACCTATACAGGTCATCAGTATACAGTGCAACACCACCACCCTTTTTTGAGATCTGTTAATATGAAACATTTGGTATCCCTCTATTGCCATCAGAGGAGCCTGCTCTTCATTAAGACAAGTTTCAGAGACTGCAATAGCTGTAAATTTTCTGTCTAGCTGTTTTAAATAGTCCTGAATTTGTGGAAAGTTTTTGTTAAGACTTCTGCTGTTGAAGTATATTATTGATAGTTTACCATCTAGTTGCACTTGACTTTTGAATTGCTTTTCAGTGTAATATTCACAATGATTATGAATATTATTGAAAAAGTGGTTATCAGGATCAATATCATTCTCCATCTCTTGTAGTTTATGTTCAGCATAATGGCATATTTTCAGAATTTGAATTTCCTCTCGCTGTGTCAAATGACTTCCTCCAACTGGGGATAATTGATGTCTACCCAAGTCAGTCATAAGTTTTTTGTTTGTTTGTTTGTTTGTTGTTGTTTTTTTAAAGTACATTGACATGGTATGTCACAAAAGAACTATTCTTGCCATGTGTGTGGATATGGATTATCATAGTCTCTTAATTTTCTTAATCAGTGTTCATCTGTATTTATTTAAGTCAGTAAGATCTCTGATTATTATGGTCTTTGCTTCCTCAGGTGTTCCATTTAGTTTGATCCAAACTCTACGATTTCCTTGTCCATGTTGCCTGTATCTTATTTTGTCTTTTCAGCATCCATGCTTGCCGTGCTATTTCAGCATTAGTCTTTGTTAAATGTTCATTTAGGTAAACTTCTGTTCCCCGTAGCTTTCTGGCCTGCCTCAGTGTGTCATTCTTTACCCTTCTGTTCACAAAGCGCATCACAATTGATTTCTTTGTTTTATTATCTTTTCTGGGTAAAGTATGACAGGCTGAAATTGCATTTACTTCAACCTTTATATTTCTGCTTTCAAGGAACTGAAGCACCTGATTTTCCAGGGTGACTGATTCACTCAGGGGAGCCTCCTCACCTCTCATTCCTGCTGTAACATTGGCATATGATTGGTATTTAATGTCTAGTCCACTTATAATTAGATCATCCATATGAGAATATTGTTCAAGATCCTCGACGCGTCGCTCCAAGTCTGCAATTTTTTTTGTCTTTTTCCTTAATTGTTAATTTTAATTCTCAGACTTCTTCCATTAGCCCTAATAGTTTAAGCTGTTGACTAGCCACTTTGGTCAGTTCTTCTGACAGAGATTTTTTTATCTCTTCCATTTCCTCCTTCTTTTGTGGCATTTTTACTGACATGTTGATAGTAAAACAATCTGTGCTGGTGTCGCCGGTATCAGATCCGTCCAACCTTGAATCCAGCTGGGGCCTCAGCTAGCCCCCTCCGCTGCTAGTCCCGCTGCTTACTGCTGCTGCAATTGAGCTTCTGTCCAGCCGGGGTGCCAGCAGCTCCTCCACCAAGCTCCACTGCCCACCGCCACTGTAGTTGTGCTCCGATCCTGCTCCTGTCCAGCTGGGGTCCCGGTAGTTCCTCCGCTGAGCCCCACCACCTACCGCTGTCTTCCTCAGTAGTTCCTCCACTGAGCCCCGCCGCTGTAACGCCACTGTACTTGAACTCCGATCCGGCTCCCGTCCAACTGTTGCCACGGTTAGTTCCTCCGGCGAGCCCCAATCACGAGTCTAAGAATCTGCGCGAGAGGCTCAGCCGTCATCTACCGGGCCGATGCCGGGTCAGTGAGACGAACCGGGGACAGAGTCGCTCCTTTGTATCGGTGTTAGGTGCTACGACTAGCTATGGCGTTAGCTATAGCGATAGCGTTAGCTTAGCAAATGCTTCAGGTAAAGCGTAGCAGCGAACCACGAAAAGAAACGCTAATCAGTTTACTCACGAATGAGAGCAGTCCCAAAAAGTCCAATTCTCACAGCGAGTGCAAAATAATCCTTCCTGACATGATGATCTCCCAATGAAGAGCATTGCAGTAGGGCTTTTGCCGACTCAATCCTGTCATTTTCGACTGTTTCTGAGAACTTTCTCCCACACTGCATTCTCCATATGTCCATGACATATGGACAACCATGACAATCATGACATCATGACAACCATGGAGTCAGTGATGTACAGTTTTGTCATGATTTGCCCCTCAGGGCAGGGAGACAGACCCAGATGCTAAACTGTGAGTTGTGAGATTTATTGAAGAACACAAAGTCCCAAAAAGTACACAAACACATAAATCCAGAAACAGATAAGGTAACTTACAGGCAGGAGTGAACTCGGAATAAACTCACCAAAGCAGGGTTAGGGCTCTGGTGGTGAGGAGGAACTCAGGAGGAACTTACTCAAGACAACAGCAACAAGAACTGAAAATCTTGCCCTTAAATAGGGTCCGAAACAAATTACACAAGTAATGCCAGGTGTGGGATCACATGAGCGGGCAGAAGGTAACAATAATTAATAATTAGGATCAGCTGGAAGCAGTGAGAGGGAGGCGAGGGAAGTTGACAGCTGACAGGGCGATGCCCACACGAAGCATGACCTAGAAGCGCCACCTGACAGCTGTCAACCCCAGAGAGAGAACACAACAGTGAGGAATATAAAGAATAAAATTACAAATGCAACCTAAGAAATAAATACCAATTAATACAGAATAAAAACTAAGTTATAAACAGGAAAATGAAAAACATTGTGAGGATAACAAAACCCAAAAAGCACAAAAATACAACAAATATAGAAATACAGAGAAAAAGCCACGAGACTGAGCATGGCGGAAACCTCCAGTGCTCAGCTCATGACAAGTTTAATTTTTCCAGTTTGTGTTCCTTCTTTCAGCACTTGTGTTACTCAAACCGTATCTCAGCGAGCACACAAGAAAAGTCAGTGGAACTGGATATGATGTCGGCCTCGAATAATTTCCGCCATCTGTTGGGACTCGGGCCAGGGCCAGTGTCTTATAAAGCAGAAAGCATTCTTTTAATAAATCAGGCTTGCATAGGAGCCAAACGCTGCATGCTGCCTCGCCGGCTTATTGTCCCTTCACAGATGTAGAGGACACCACGCTGTAGAAAATGAACCATGGACTTTTAGCCTCAATTTAATCTCCTGTATAGATGAATGCAATTGAAAGAAAGGACAGAAAAAAGGCTCAGAGGTAGTCGTGCTACTACCAAGCTTACCTTTTGATTTCTTTCAGTTTTCTTGCTGCTAATATACTTGCCTCTAATATTGGTTTCACGGCCACTTACACCACCTAACAACAAAGGTACATGGGTCTGCCTGTACTTTGATTTAATTCAGGTGATAAACATTGGCATACATTAATCAGTACATACATATGTATTCAAAATAGAGCTTAAACGCATGTATCTACTATGTATGCATGTGACAAAGTTCATTCTTAGGTTAGTAGAAATGGTCGTTTACTCAATAATCATCACAGTGCTAACTGCTGAATATCTGAAGGGTGCATGCACAACACCTACGCTGTTATTTTCCTTGAATTCACTTCTAATTTTCAGAGTATTTGTAGAAACACTGTGAGTTGCTGGCTCTCATTTACAACCACCAAATGAATTAGTCACACATGAGCAGGTGTAAAAATGAGTTTTGGATTTGTGCAGATGGAATTTCCAGGATATGAATACATGTGGAAAGAAAGGGATACAAGATTAAGAAGATTATATTAAAGTTTATGGAGGTAATGTAGGCGGTGGTTTAAAGCTGTACAGGACTTCCTACGCAGTTTTTTCTGTTAAAAAAAGTCAATTAATTACTTAATATAAAATATGTTTCTATGTAGGTCAGGGACTAGTTTTCACCATTTAAAGTGACACTCCACCATCTTTTTTTTTAAACATGTCTATAACATGTTTTTTTTTGTGATTTACAAGACTTATCAAGAGCAAAATCAGTCCCAAGACTGTTTTTCTGCTGTGAATATACAGTTAAGCCCCCTCCCCCCCCCAAAAAAAATGAGAATTTGGACAGAACATTTCTCGCTAGGTAAGCATCCGTGCTTAGCATAATTGGTTACAACATTAACCAATCAGGCTAAGCATTGGGCACGGCTAGAGACCCGAGTTCACTGCCCCGGGGGAAGAGGGAGGAGCCAAGGAGCAAGCAGGATTCAGGAACGCTAGCGGTAGCTGAAGCACACGCTGAGGTCGTGGTTCCACAGCGGCAGGCGGGCGCACCGGACTGCCGGTTCCTAGCGAGCTGCCCAGCGGGCACCCGTCAGCCTCCAGGTGGGACCACCAAGATCCAGCTTGCTTTGGCAGGGGTTGGCGGCAGACAGGGCACCTTGCCCGCCAGCTTGCCTCCTTCACTCCCACATGGGACAGACCCGGACGGCGAGCCAGCCAAAGGGGACACTGATGTTGTATCCCCCTTCCTGGGAGTGCATTTCTGAGGAGTGATGAGGAGTAAAACCACACGCAAAGAACAAATATAAGACTGCAGCCAGTGTTGTAACCCTTTATACGATTTTACAGTTAAAAAAGGGGGGGAGAAGGGGGATGCTTTTCGCAGCAGACATGTATTTCTCAGCACAATACTGGACTTGGAGCATCCACTACTGGTGGGCGGGAGTATGGGTGGCGCTAATTAGAATATTCATACAGTGGTGTGAAAAAGTGTTTGCCCCCCTTCCTGATTTCTCATTTTTTTGACTGTTTGTCACTTAAATGTTTCAGATCATCAAACAAATTTAAATATTAGACAAAGACAACACAAGTAAACACAAAATGCAGTTTTTAAATGAAGGTGTTTATTATTAAGGGAAAACAAAATCCAAACCTACATGGTCCTGTGTGAAAAAGGGATTGCTCCCTAAACCTAATAACTGGTTGGGCCACCCTTAGCAGCAACTGCAATCAAGTGTTTGCGATAACTGGCAATGAGTCTTTTACAGCGCTGTGGAGGAATTTTGGCCCACTCATCTTTGCAGAATTGTTGTAATTTAGCCACATTGGAGGATTTTGAGCATGAACTGCCTTTTTAAGGTCATGCCACAGCATTTCAATCAGATTCAGGTCAGGACTTTGACTAGGCCACTCCAAAGTCTTCATTTTGTTTTTCTTAAGCCATTCAGAGGTGGACTTGCTGGTGTGTTTTGGATCATTGTCCTGCTGCAGAACCCAAGTGCGCTTCAGCTTGAGGTCACGAACAGATGGGCAGACATTCTCCTTCCGGATCTTTTGGTAGACAGCAGAATTCATGGTTCCATTTACCACAGCAAGTCTTCCAGGTCCTGAAGCAGCAAAACAGCCCTAGACCATCACACTACCGCCACCATGTTTTACTGTTGGTATGATGTTCCTTTTCTGAAATGCTGTGTTACTTTTACGCCAGATGTAATGGGACACACACCTTCCAAATAGTTCAACTTTTGTCTCATCAGTCCACAGAGTATTTTGCCAAAAGTCTTGAGGATCATCAAGATGTTTTCTGGCAAAACTGAGACAAGCCTCTATGTTGTTTTTGTTCAGCAGTGGTTTTTGTCTTGGAACTCTTCCATGCAGGCCATTTTTGCCCAGTCTCTTTCTTATGGTGGAGTCATGAACACTGACCTTAACTGAGGCAAGTGAGGTCTGCTGTTCTTTGGATGTTCTTTTGTGACCTCTTGGATGAGTCGTCACTGCACTCTTGGGGTAATTTTGGTCAGCCGGTCACTCCTGGGAAGGTTCACCACTGTTCTATGTTTTCGCCATTTGTGGATAATGGCTCTCACTGTAGTTGGCTGGAGTCCCAAAGCTTTAGAAATGGTTTTAGACAGCTCCTGACCAGATAGAGTGATGATATAGAGGGAAGTACATGGCGGTAATGTACCTGTAACCTGGTTGCCAACCGCCAATCAAATCTAAAAGAAGAAGAAATAGTTTTATAACCTTTTCCAGACTGATAGTTCTCAAATACTTTGTTTCTCATTTCCATCCATCCATTTTCTTCCGCTTAATCCTTTTTGGGTCGTGGGCGGGCTGGAGCCTATCCCAGCATCTTTGGGCGAGAGGCAGGGTACTCCCTGGACAGATCGCCAGTCCATTGTAGGGCCAACACAGAGAGACAGACAACCATTCACTCTCACAGTCATACCTAAGGACATTTTAGCATCCCCAGTTTGATGCCAATTTATTCCTGAATTTCTTTGGATCACAGCATGATGTCTAGCTTTTGAGGATCTTTTGGTCTACTTCATTTTGTCAGGCAGGTCCTATTTAAGTGACTTCTGGATTGAGAACAGGTGTGGCAGTAATCAGGCCTGGGTGTTGCTGGAGAAATTGAGCTCAGCTTTCCAAAGATGTGATAAACCACAGTTAATTTATGTTTTAACAGGGGGAAATCACTTTTTCACACAGGACCATGTAGGTTTGGATTTTTTTTACCCTTAATAATAAACACCTTCATTTAAAAACTGCATTTTGTGTTTACTTGTGTTATCTTTGTCTAATATTTAAATTTGTTTGATGATCTGAAACATCGAAGTGTGACAAACACAAAAAAAATTGAAAAATCAGGAAGGGAGTAAACTTTTTCACACCACTGTACTTAAGTAGGTGGAAGATGTAAAAACTCTTTCCAAGCAATTCTAAGGCAATGAAAGTTTTTTTGTGTATAAAAAGCCACAGTATACTATTTTGGGCATTACGTATTTGTTTTTGAGGTGGTTTTAGAGCTTCCGGAGTGTGTCTTTAAAAAAAATGCAAGGCAATGAATAGGTTGATATGGTCAAATAAGTTCATTTTGTCTTCTTTCAATTATTTATCTTTTGTTCTTATAAAAGACAAAAATAAAATAGAAAGGAGATGTTTACCTTCTTAACATGTTTCAACTGTACGCTGCAGCCTTCGTCACTCTTCTGACGAAGGCTGCAGACATCTCCTTTCTATTTTATTTTTGTCTTTTATAAGAACAAAAGATAAATAGGTTGATATGGGTTTGCAGTATGGGACTAACATTTTTTTTATATGATATTACACAAATTCAGCTGTTGATTACACAAATTCTATATATGACCCATTCCTGAACATATCGCCATTTAGTATTTTTTTTTTTTAAAGCTTATACATTAATAGACAGGACGGAAAATCAGAGGCCATTTTAAGGAAGGTTGAGGCATTTTGTGTTAAATGTTGGTAACAAGGTGTTTTAATACAACCTGGGTGTGCTGATCATGAATATGGTGCTTACCAGCCATGATTTTGAGATATAAACCCTGAAAATTAACTTTGAAATGGTTACCCATATATGATGCTACAATGGGCAATTCATGTTGACATACAGGTATTATACCAACAGTTGCAGGGCTTACTTGTTCTCAATGAATGATGTAGCATATGCTGTTTATACTTACTTTAAAATTTCATAGTTTTTGCAATCATTTATGGACAACTTAGGCTATGTTTTTCCCAATATTATACAAACTGAAGTGTAAATAAACAAAAGCAGTCTGTGTATGTTAAAACAAGAATTTATATCCAGATAAAAGCACACATGGCATCATATTCATATGATATTAGACCATTCATTGTCAGACATAGAAAAGAATGTTTGCCAAAAGGAATTCATTTCCACTGATGTAATATACAAAGGTGGGTAATCCCAGATCCACAAAGTAAAAGTCCTATGCCATATGTGTTTCAGCTGTTGACAAACCCAGCTGATTCTGATAGGCACAGCTCTTCTACCCGGCTGAAGAGTTGTACTACATCTAAAGAAGCATCAGTGCAAGTGACCTCTTCTTTATTTGTGAACCCATCAGAGACCACAAGACACTTCCCCTGTGGTGCTTGTTCAATAAGTGTTTGATAAAGGAATTCACACAGCCCAGCTTTGTTTTGAGCAAGACCCATAAAGCTGTCCCAGTTGACAGGAAGAGGGACGATTTCATTGTCGATTTGTTTATGAATTGGTCTGCTGGACTTTGTTCGTCGTTCACGAGTACCTGATTTCATGCTTGTCTCGTACCTATCAAGAAGTATATGAACACGATCAAATCTATGTCTGGCCCGTAGTACTGCCAGTTGTCCAAATATGTTGCTTCCGGTTGGTTTTCCTAGTGAATGAATGAGTGCTTGGCCATCAGTGATCAGACAAGATGACTCCTGTGTTGGGACTGAGGCAGGACAAACCAATATTGAATGCAAGGACGTTCACAAGCCAAAATTTGTCACCTGAGCATAGATAGATAGATAGATAGATAGATAGATGTACTTTATTGATCCCAAACTGGGAAATTACAGTGTAACAGCAGCATGACAGAAGACAACCAAAATGACAGAAACGCACACAGCATAAAAGAAAAAGGGATTTCCCATGGAAAGTAAAACTGCTTAAATAACTTACATACATTGCAGATGAATAGATGTATAGACTGCATAGACTGCCATTTGTTTCTGCCAAAGCAAGTGGAACTGGTGTCAGCTCATATTTCAGTATTTTGTGCAAATCCAGTTGCGTATTTGCTTGATATGGTGTTATAAGGCATTGCAGAATATTTCTATCTGCTTTATGCAGTTGTTCCCTTCCCACAGCTTTCTTTGAAACAGTGCACAGGTCTGAGTAGGTAAGTGGTTTTTGCTTTGTAAGTGGTTCATGGAATTTAGCTTTCCATGGTTCTCCACATGGCATCAGTCTTTCAAACACAAATTTATCCAGCCGATTTTGTCCAAGTTGCTTGGTATGGAGCTGTGAAGTTTTTATCTCATCTGTTGCAATATCCTTGTAGCAATGTTAAGTAAGTGCATCTGGGGTTCAGTTGTGATGACAATAAATCATCTCAGTGTCTCAGTGATTGCAGCTTCATCCAGATTATCCTTGTGCCTTACATGTTTTGTTCTCTCTGGTTATGTTCTAAAACCAATAACTACTAGAAAACGTTGTATTTAATGCATCACAGAAAATTAATAATTTCCCTTATTGGAATTTAAGCTACTTCAAGACGGAATATTATAAAATTTTAGGGATCTATTTTAAATGTGCATTTTCAGTATTTAACCCCCAAAACTGAGGTTGGTAACAATCATATTCATGTTCAGCATACTCAAATTGTGTTAAAACACCATGTTACCAACTTTTAACAAAAAATGCCTCAAGGTGTCACATTTTCTTAAAATCTGTCCTGTCTATAATACCTTAAAAGGTCATTTGGTCTTTTTGTTGTTTTGTCGCCTCCAAGTCACATGTTGTCAACAATTTTATTGATGTAGTCCAGTGGTCTCTAACCTTTTATTTGTCTCACGGCCCAGTAAAGCAAAGTGGGTTAAACAAATGGAATACATCGACTTAAAAACAAATTACACACTCACCTTCAATGTGAGATGCTCGTAAAAAGGTCATGGATAGACCCCTTGGCAGTCTGCAAGTCTTTTGTGGTCGGAAAGTAACACTCAAACTCTCAAACGATAATGGTTTTCTTAATTTTGGCTTGCTGGCATCAGCACTAACTGCTTATAGTACGTCAAAACTGTGCAGACACAACAGGCAGAAAGTCAGGAGGGAAGAAAATGTCCAGTAGATTTTCAAAATAAAACACCTTAATACTCAATACAGGGGAACAGAATAATTATTTTTTTCTCTGCAACCCACTACCAAGTAGTCTGCATGCGTGATTCGCGGCCTACAGGTTGGGGACCACTGATATAGACTGTTGATACTCCAGTGCTACAAAAGACTGAACACTGAACCTCTTCTTGGTTTCTTTCAACTTCAAACCTGAAAATCTCTGGGTGCCCAATGGCTGAGTGGTTGAAGATGTATACCACAAGAACCTGCCACTCATCTGTAGTGATCTCTGGTTCAAGTCTGAGCCAGAGTGATCTTTCCTGTATGTCTTTAACCAATTCCCTGTCTGTCTTAACTGCTTTTGTTTAGATACATCTTTAAAAAGCTGGTACACTTTTCTTTCATGAACTGAAGAAAGCAGGTCTGGGACAAACCCTTTTGTCCTTGTTCCTTAGCAATTTTGTATATGGACATAATAGTTTAGGTTGACTGAAGACTGCTGTAACTGGTTATTTCTTTACCTTAATTTCATAAGTTAAACCCTCATAAGACGTGAATGGCAGTTTGACCAGTATCTGGGTGGGTCACTTTGGGTGTAAATGTGGTCTGTTACTGACTCATGTTCATTTATCTGAAAAGCACAAAAAAAACCCATCACCCTAGCAATTTTTTTACTTTGTTTACTTGTGTGCAAATATAAACATGTGATTGGTGTGTAACATTAGACAAAATGGACTAAAAACAAAAAGAAGAGAGCTTCCAAAATCCAAAGATTTTTTGTATGGATTGATGGTGTCAGTTTTAATCTCATGTAATTACAATTAATTGCAGGAGTTCTTACTATTTTTCCACTGGCAACTTATGGGTGAGAGAGAACGGTGTTGAGTTTATTGCGTGTCATGTGATTAATCACACTCGATGCAATTAATCGCAATATGAGCTCAATCGTGATTAGAACTAACACCATTGATATGCATGGAATGATTTTACCCTCATAATGTTAGATACAGAAGGGGGATCACATTTCTTTGAGACATTGGTTGCCAAACCAGAAGTTACACCTCAGCAAAAAAAAAAAAAAAAAGCTTGGAAAATTCAATAAAAATTCAATATCTTGTGTACAGTTAAATAAGTACCACATCTAGCTGTATTTTATTTATTGGCTCACAAGACAAACTTACAAAACTTCTTCAAGGCTGTCACTAATATCGCTATCACTGATTGATGGCACCATTCCTTTGTGTCATATATACAGACAGGTTAATATGTCATTGTAAGACTAAGTCCTAATTGTTTGTTTTAGCCAAGATAAACAGGCCAAAGAGAGCACAGACATACAACAGTTGTATGCATACTTGTGTATTTTCATTGTGTTTAATTTTCAACTATCTATTTATAAATGAAGAATGGTATAGAATACTTTCACACAATATCCACCAGCTATAATTTACATCTGTAATTCCCCTTAATACTCCATTAGCACACAGTCAAACTATCAAGGCGTCATGCTGTATTAGTTTTTATGAAATCCACCAAATTGAACCCGATGATATAAGCCCGTCACATCATTAATACTGATTTCCAGTGGAGAAACCCATGTGTGACATGTGTGAAATGGGGTTGCGACTTTCACATTTGTTCAATGTCAAAATCAACAGTGGATCATAAAGCCCACTGCAAACAATCCCCACATTTCATGTTCCATTTCATTCTTCATTCCCTTTCATTCAGTTGTAGGCACTGAATATTATATTGTGACAACGTTAACCCTGGATTCAGGAAATGGTGTAATAAAAAATGCATAAAATGATTTGGATTTTGAAAACAGTTTCCACCATTCATTGTAAGTTGATATTAGATTCAATCAGTAACCCTTTGGTAGAGATAATGATGATTATACTGCGTGCAAGAAGCTTCCTTTTGCTATCTTGTAGCTGTCAGATCGTCCAGATCTTTCCGCCTTCCTGATTCCTAATGCCTCACATCCAAAGACTAAGTGACAGATTGATAGCACAGCTCTAATATTACGCCTGCTCTGTCAGCCTGAGAAAGGCCACGTCTTCCTTCCTCCGTTCAGGATGTACATGACAGGGGTGTAAGTCATAAGGAGCACTGGTGCCATTATAACATCATCCTCATCCGTTAGTAAGTGGATTATGGGACTGGAGCGCTGGCATGCTTTGATGTGTGGTTTGGTTTTATTGGCTCTATAAGAGAACACAGTCCACTTAGTCTCCACTTAGATTCCAAGTAATGCCTGGCATTAAATAGTTTCTTTTTCTGTACCACCTGTATTAGCTCCCGCTATGCATGGGCACTAATGTGGGTTGATGGGTTTGAATTACCTTTGCCACTCAGGTTAGATTTGAATGAGAACCATTAGGGATACTTGACATTTGACATCTTATTCTAGTGTACGCATGAATCATTTGGGATACTTAACATTAAATTGCTTTAATAATGTCTTCTCTTTCCTGATTGTGGCAAATGGCTGCCAGTTCCTTTGCCTGATTCTGAATTCTTCCTCCCTACTGTCAACAAGTACTTTCTCAAAAGGTGTTCGGGGAGCATAGTCTGTCTCGAATGTTGTGATTTTTGGGGCTCCATCAGGGTTGATAAAAGGTTGCACAACAGTTTTTATGGTCACAACCAGTTTTTCCCTGACAAAACCCCAACAGTCGCAGCCTTTGTGAATGTTCCTCAGCATTCACTGCTCCACGAGAGACTACTCTTATGGTCTGGTTTTTAGCATACAATTATTACCAAAAACAAGCATGTTAACCACTGATTTTGTAAAGGAAATATGTGAGAATGGGAAACCTTTCATATTTGGTGAGAAATGCTGACCAGTGGTTGATGCCTGATTATAGTTTTAACCCTACTATAGACCGGCAATCTTTCTAGTGTGTACTCTCCTGCCCAAAGATTCTGGGATTGACTGCAGCCTCCCTGCGACCCAAAAGGATTAATCGGTTAAGAAAATGGACGGATGGATTTTTTTCTTCTTCTTTAGGCCGTTCGTTTCAGGGTCACCACACCGTATCATCATCTGATCTGCATGTCGATTTGGCAGGGATTTTTATGCTGGATGCCCTTCCTGACGCAACCGTCACTATTTGTCTGGGCTTTGGACCGGCACAGGGTGTACTCTAGCTTGTGCTCCACCTGTGCATGCTTGACCAACTTTCCTTCCTCCATTCTCTTATGCTGAGCACCAAGCTAGGAGACAGGAAGTATCATTTTTATATGGTTTTTGGTATAACCCCTTTGGGGCTTGAACCACCAACCTCCAGGTTGTTGGGGCAGATGGATGGATGGGTGATTTTTTTCACAATAAAAAGTATCAAAATCCAGGAAATGCCTGTTTGGATGACTGCCACCCCTCCATTCATCTGCACTACATTCCCTCTTCACTTTATCAGTTATCCCGTGACTCTGACAGACTTGTCGGACCTTCTTTAAGCCATCTATCTACAGTTGTACCGCCATCATATGTGTGCCATGCTTCCAGTCTCTCCTCATTTACACCTTAAAAGAAATGTTCAGTATAATGGCACAGGAATTCATACCTTAAGGTGGTACTTAACTAGGAAATTCTTGGTAGTAGAAGGGAAGTGAGGACACGTTCAAAGTGACAGAGATCCACATTCACTGGCATAGAAGTAATCTACAGGTGCATCTCAATAGATTAGAATGTCATCAGAAAGTTAATTAAATTCAGTAATTCAATTCAGAAAATGAAACTCCTATATTATATAGATTCATTACACACAGAGTGATGTATTTCAAGTGTTTATTTCTTTTAATTTTGATAGTTATGGCTTACAGCTCAAGAAAACCCCAAAGTCAGTTTCTCAAAAAAATTAGAATATTTCATAAAATTAATTCTAAAAAAATTGATTTTTAATAGAAATGTTGGCCAATGAAAACTATGTCCATGTGCACACTCAGTTCTTGGTCGGGGCTCCTTTTGCATTAATTACTGCATCAGTGTGGCGTGGCATAGATATAGAGAATCTAAGAGGCATTGTCGAGGAACATGAGAGACACCAGATCCAACAATGCAGACGAGCTGAAGGTCACTATCAAAGCAACCTGGACCTTCATAACACCTCAGCAGTAACACAGGCTGATCACCTTCATGCCATGCCACACTGATGCAGTAATTCATGCAAAAGGAGCCCCGACCAAGTATTGAGTGTGTACGTGGACATACAGTAGTTTTCGTCGGCCAACATTTCTATTAAAAATCATTTTTTTTAGAATTAATTTTATGTAATATTCTAATTTTTTGAGAAACTGAATTTGGGGTTTTCTTGAGCTGTAAGCCATAACCATCAAAATTAAAAGAAATAAACACTTGAAATATATCACTCTGTGTGTAATGACTCTATATAATATAGGAGTTTCATTTTTTGAACTGAAATACTGAATTTAATTAATTTTTCGATGACATTGTAATTTATTGAGATGCACCTGTAATATGCCAGAAGCCTGTTTAAATATGATGAGCTTCACACATTGTAATGGCACACACACGCACACGCACCGTTCAGCCGCTTCCTATTTGGGGTTCGCATGTTTGATTTGTCAAGGATTTTTTTTTATGCCAGATGCCCTTACCTGGGCTTGGGACTGGCACTAGGACTATAATGGTTTTTGTGCTCCCCCCTGCCAACTTTCCTTTCCCCATTCTGTGTATGCTGAACACCAAGCTAGAAGGCAGAAAGTACCATTTGTTTATGGTCTTTGGCTCGAACCCCCAACCTCCCGGCTGTGGGCAGGATGCTCTGCCGCTAGGGCCACCACTCCTTTCATTATGTCTGATTTATTGCTGTCAAAGGTCCAGGTCCATTCATTTGTAAGATTACATGTGTGGCCAATCAAAGGGATGAAAACTTTCAAAACATGTAAAAATAAACAAAAACAAGAACTGACCAAACTCTTTGTTGTGGATAGATGTTACGACCCCAGACTGCCAGAGTGAAACTCCTGTTAAAAAATGGTAATAATCTTGTAATACTTACCATTGTGCACAGCTTTTTTTCCCCATTTGCCAGTCTGGCATTAAGATCAGGGCTATTCGTGCAGCACACCATCTGCTTCAGGGCCCTTGTTCTCCGTGTCCTTGAGGGTTGTTCTTCATGATGCTTCCCTGATGGTGCGGCATGATGGATGGCAGTCTGAACATCTGAAGAACCTTAAACCTTTATTCAGCACTCTTTTTCAGGAGACATAGCAGGCAATGTGATAAAACAAGTTAGAAAAAAACCCCAACAACTTTCAACCTGTGTGGTCCCACAGCCCAACACCTCCTGTTCAGTGGAGTTCTTCAGAACATGTAAACATGGGAGCTGGAGATGTGCACATTTTGAAGACCAGCCAAGATTATAGTGCAAAGTTTATACCATTTTTTATTATTATCACTTATTGGTAAAAGTGCAAATGGGGGTTTCCAAGTGTATGTACATTACAGAGGCATAGTTTTATGTTAGTCTCATGAAATAATCATTTGCTTTGGAACATTTAATGGAGAGATTATTTATTGGCAAATAGAGACAGCAGGAAATATTGGAGCCAGTCAGTCAGTCTCATTGCTCTGGTTGACCTCCATCAAAGAGATCCAGCTTTGGCTATCTTCTCCTGGCTTACCTTAGCTTTTATTTTACTAAAAATAGAAAGTAGTAATGTATTATATAAGGGGTACAAGGAATTGGATGGTTATTTTTCTCTGGGTTTTTGTGACCATTGACAGATCAAAAATTGGCCCAAATTCTTAATGATCTCCTAAAGCCTCAAAAAAGCAGTTTCTGTGTGAATGTTTGGGAGATCAAAAATTCAACTTTTGGCAACTTTCCTTGTAATCTATAGAGATATATGAAAGATCCTTGTGAGATCACCAAGGGACTTTAAAAGGGATTTAAAGTATTATGTAGGCCAGGTGGTGTTATCGTTGTTGTTATTGTAATTAATATATGGCTACCTATTATTATGGTTGTTATTATATTGTAGTGTTCCATAGAAGGTGAAACGAGCACCCTGGAGACATCCTGGAGAGGAAACACCAGCGCTGCGTGTGCTGTTTCAGTCAAGCTCCCGGATTTTTGGCTGCACGACCCGACAGCGTGGTTTTTACACACTGAGGCCCAGTTCGCTCTCCGCGGGGTGACAGCAGACGAGACGAAGTACTACTATGTGGTCACTGCGCTGGACGCATGCACCACACAACAAGTGGCAAGCCTGCTCCAAGAGCCGCCGGCCCGAGGAAAATACGAGGTGCTCAAAAAGATGCTTATCCAGCGCTAAACCCTTTCAGACAGTGAAAGAGCGGGGAGGCTGCTAACACGTTCAGAGTTAGGGGACAGATCGGCCGTGGAGTTGATGGAGAGCATGGTGGCGTTGATGGGCAGAGATGACGAGTCCTTCCTGTTCGCCCACCTGTTTCTCATGAACCTACCGGCTGCAGCGAGGGCAATCCTAGCAAACCCACCACTGCTGGTGATGAGGAACTACCACACACTAGCGCAGGAAGCGGATCGCATCATCCTAGCGACCAGAACCTTCGTTGTAAACACAGCAGCACCGGAGCCCAGAGGGGCTGCCAGTGAGATCGAGGAGCCGCTGGTGGTGGCTGGAGCAGATGCCAGGAGACACAAGAAGGAGGCGATTTGCCACTATCATCGCCGTTTCAGATCGGACGCATGGCAATGCTTGCCACCGTGCCACTTCAAGCGGTTGGGAAACGTCGAGGCCAGAAATCAGTAGCAGCTGTCACTACTGGCGAAAGAGACAAGCTGCTATACATTACATCAGGGTCACCAGTGTAGAGAGAATGATCAGGCGAGGCAACAAGCTGGATCAACAGACTGTATTTCTCTCTAACATATCAGGATCACAAAAGAGCTCCCAGGCCACTGTGCAGCTCACTTACTGTATATACCTTTAATTATTTGCATAGTGGCCCGGGGCTCCAACCTCATATCCATTACATAACAAAGCCTGTGCGGCGCATTAACATAACATTGCGCTGGTGCCGTACTTCACTCCTCTCCCAGCAGCCCAGCGCTTCCTCTTCTCCCCGGGGGGTGCCCAACCTTTGCTGTTCCGTCTGGACCCCCCGGCAACTTCTCCTCTCATGGTCCATTACTCTCTGGGTGGAGAAGCCTAACACCTTGCTCCCCACACCATGGTTTTTTATTGCGCCTAGGTATTGTAAGCCATATGGGGGTATATGGTGGTATATATGGTGATTATGATGATGGTAATACTGGCTATAATTATATTAAACGTACCAGAAGTATTTACTTATTATTATTACAATTATTATTAGATGTTTGTATTACTGTCACTACAAACTATCATTGTTGTATATTGTTGTATTATTTCTATTGCATGCAAAGATGCATTGTAGGGAACCCACGCTGGGATATTCATCTCAGACTGGAAGCAGAGGGGAGGGGAATATTCCCTCTACCAGCAGAGCGTGGAGGATTTAACGGAGAAGGACAGTATGTATTGTAATGAGAAAAGATGGTAATGCAGCAGGAAGGGGTGAATGTGTGAACGTATTGTAATGCAAGATTTCAGGCAACAGGGGGAAGGAATGGAGTGGTATAAAAGGAGAGACCCTGGTGTATTGAAAAATTCTTTTTCTGTGTATGATTGAAGTGAGAGTGAGAAATAAAGTTCATCTGTCGTGTAAGTCTGGTTCCTTTATTTGCAGTCTCCACACTGGTGACCCTTGACGAATTATGGAACACAAGGCAAGAACCCCGGAGTCAGCCTGGACGGGAAGCCCCAGCAACGCTGCAAGCATCCCAGAGATGGCCTGGACGGAAGGCCCCAGCAATGCGTGCGCTGTTTTGGTTGAACTACCGGACGTTTGGCTCCACACCGAGGCTCAGTTTGCCCTCCGGGGAATAACGGCAGATGACACCAGATATTACTATGTGGTTGCAGCGCTAGACGCTCGCCCAACTCAGCAAGTAGCGAGCCTGCTCCAACAACCTCCAGCCCACGATAAATACGGGGCTCTCAAGGCCGTGCTGACCCGGCGCTACACACTCTCGGACTGTGAGAAAGCAGAGAGGCTCCTGAGGTGCTCCGAGTTAGGAGATGCGTTGGCAGTCGAACTGATGGAGAAGATGTTGGCATTGATGGGCACCGTGCGCTAGCCCAGGAGGCAGATCGGATCATCCTCACCACCAGAGCCCTCACAGTGAACGCGGCGGCGTCGGAACCCAGCGAGACAACCAGCGGAGGCGAGGAGCTGGCGACGGAGCGGCAGCGGGGGCCAGAAGGCACCAGACAGACACGCTCTGCTCCTTCCACCGCTGTTTTGGAGAGAACGCACGCAGATGTGTGCCACCGTGCCAATTCAAGCGTTCGGGAAACGCCAAGGCTGGCAGTCAGTAGCAACAGCGACTGCCGGTGAAGAAAACAAGCTGCTCTATGTGACAAACTCGCGCTCGGGGAGACAGTTCCTCGTAGACACCGGCTCCCAAAAGAGCCTCATCCTGCTGCTACACCGACCGGCTAGCGGGAGCTAGCGGCCCCGAGCTGATAGCTGCAAACGGCTCGGACATTAGGACTTTTGGTGAGAGGACACTGACTGTATCCCTTCACGGCCGTATGTACGAGTGGACTTTCGTCATAGCGGCATGCAGTTTCCCAGTCCTGGGAGCTGATTTTCTGTATGCACACGGGTTGCTAGTTGATGTTGCTAACAGACGCCTGGTTAATGCCATGTCTTTTGATTCTCTCCCCTGTACAGCTCGAGGGGCCGGGCCAACAACACTAGCCAATGTCACAGCTCCAGGCGGTAAGTTCCACACACTGCTCACTCAGTTCCCAGCACTCACGGTCCTGACGTTTTCGGCGGCCATCACTAAACACGGGGTGGAACACTTTATCACCACCACGGGGCCGCCCGTTTTCGCACGACCTCAGCACCTGGACGCAGCTAAGCTGGCCATAGCACGCGAGGAGTTTGCCAACTTGGAAAGGTTGGGCATCATCAGGTGCTCAAACAGCCCATGGGCATCCCCACTACATATGGTCCCTAAGGCCGAGGGAATGTGGCGACCGTGCGGAGATTTCCACAGATTGAATAACGGTACAGCGCATGACCGCTACCCGATTCCCCATATTCAGGATTTTTCCGTTCACCTCGCCGGAGCACGCATTTTTTCTAAAATAGACCTGGTCCGCGGTTATCGCCAGGTCCCAGTGCGTGCGGAGGACATACCCAAAACAGCGGTAATAACTCCGGTTGGCTTGTTTGAGTTTTTACGCATGCCCTTCGGATTAAAAGGCACGGCACAGACATTCCAACGCATGATGGATGCGGTGTTGCGCGATCTGCCGTTTGTGTTTGTCTACCTGGATGATATCTTGGTGGCCAGCGCGTCCGAGGACGAACATGTAACCCACCTCAGGACGGTTTTCCGGAGGATGGAAGAGCACGGGTTAATAATCAACCCGGCGAAATGCCGGTTCGGTGTGACGGGGATTGACTTTTTGGGCCACCGCATCTCACCGGAGGGAGTGATACCCTTGCCGGACAAGGTGCGCGCCGTGGCGAATTTTCCCTGGCCTCAGACGGTCAGGGCGCTGCAAGAGTTTTTGTTGATGGTTAACTTTTATAACCGGTTCCTTCCCAGCGCAGCTCAGTTCATGCAGTCATTGTACACCGCGCTCAAGAAATGGAAGCCGGCGGACAGAGTTGAATGGACTCCGGAGCGGGAGCAGGCGTTCTCTGAGGTTAAAACAGCCCTGGCAAATGCTACACTGTTGGCGCACCCGGACCCGGCGGCCCGGATAGCACTCGTGGAGCAACGTGTCGCCGGTTCTTGGCAGCCGCTCGCCTTTTTCAGCAGGGCTTTGCGCGACAGTGAGCGTAAATACAGCGCGTTCGACAGAGAGTTACTGGCTCTCCACCTGGCCATACACCACTTCCAGTTCTGGCTGGAAGGGCGCAGCTTCACTGCATTTGTGGACCACAAGCTGCTAACGTACGCGATGGCCAAGGTTTCGGAACCTTGGTCGGGCCAGCAGCAGAGACAGTTGGCCGCGAACTCGGAGTTTACGACCGATATTCAGCATGTGGCCGGTAAACTGAATGTGGTGGCGAACTGCCTCTCACGCGCAGTAGTGGCCCCAGTCTGTGTAGGGGTAAATTATACAGCCATGGCCGCAGAGCAGATGGGTGATGCGGACGCGTGCGCGCTCCAGTCTGGACCAACAGGGTTAAGGCTGGAGAGCAGAGTACTGCAAGACGGCAGCCCCCCCCCCCCCAATCTGTGACATCTCCACGGGACGCCCGCGCCCGGTGGTCCCAGTTGTTTGGTGCCGCCGAGTGTTTGAGTCAGTTCACGCTCTGGCGCACCCAGGAGTGTGCGCGTCAGTCAAAATGGTGGGAGCGAAGTTTGTATGGCCAGGCCTGCCACAATGCCATTGTGGTCTTCCACAAGTGAAAGAGTTTGCGGCAGCCTGTGTAGCGTGCCAACAAGCCAAAGTACACAGACCCACAAAGGCCCCTTTGGAGCCGTTTCGTATACCGGCTAAGAGGTTCAACCATGTTCATGTGGACCTCATGGGCCCCCTCCCGCCATTGCAGGGGTTCACGCACCTTCTGACAGTGGTGGACCGCACCACACGCTGGCCAGAAGCAGTCCCGCTAGCGGCAATCATGTCCGCGGATGTGGCATGCGCCTTTTTGACAACATGGGTGGCACGTTTTGGCATCCCGTCGGACATCATGTCCGATAGGGGCCCTCAGTTTGTTTGTTTCCGACCTCTGGTCCGCGATGGCCCGTAGCCTGGGTGTGGCAACTCATCTCACAACCGCATACAACCCACAGGCCCAATGGGTTATGCGAGCGTTTCCATAGGTTGCTGAAAGCAGCGCTCAGGGCTTCGTTTACGGATGCAAATTGGGTAGACCGGTTGCCGTGGGTTCTGTTAGGGTTGCGTTCCGCACCAAAAGAGGATTTGGAAGCTTCCCTGGTGGAGCTTGTTTTTTGTCAGCCACTGCGGCTCCCCGGGGAATTTTTACCAGATAATCCCACGCCGGACAACTGTCTGTCTCAGCGTTCACAGCATAGCGCAGACACAGGCACGCTGCGAAGCCCGGCCCACCACTGTTTTCCACGCGCTTTTGTTCCAAAAACTTTGAAGAATGCAGCATTCGTGTTTGTCAGGCACGATGCCCACCGCCCCCCACTGCGCCCATCCTATGATGGCCCGTTCAGAGTGCTGGAGCCAGGGGACAAACATTTTTTGTTAGACTTGTGAGGTCGTCGGGAGAAAATATGTATAGACAGACTTAAGCCCATCTTTGTGGTGGCTCGGGCCCCTCGGCGTGGAAGACCCCCACTGAGAACTCAACAGGTAGAAGATTCATCAGAGCAGCCACACGGGCAAGTACAATGCCCCCCCCCCCACCATTGCCCACCCTCAGACAGACACCCCCCCAGGAGCCCCCCACCGGCACAGCAGCGCCGCGGAGTAGAAGGACCCTCATTACAGCAGATATGGGAGGAAACTGAAGCCACAAGGACGTGAGGGTTGAAACTCAGTCTGAGACTTTGGGGCGGGGGGGGGGGGGGGGTGTAGGGTACCCACGCTGGGATATTCATCTCACACTGGAAGCAGAGGGGAGGGGAATATTCCCTCTGCCAGCAGAGCGTGGAGGATTTAACGGAGAAGGACAGTACGTATTGTAATGGGAAAAGATGGTAATGCAGCAGTCAGGGGTGAATGTGTGAACGTATTGTAATGCAAGATTTCAGGCAACAGGGGGAAGGAATGGAGTGGTATAAAAGGAGAGACCCTGGTGTGTTGAAAAATTCTTTTCTGTGTATGATTGAAGTGAGAGTGAGAAATAAAGTTCATCTGTCGTGTAAGTCTGGTTCCTTTATTTGCACTCTCCACAGCAGTATATATTATGGTATTGTATAATGAATGTAATTATGGGATGGATAATGACTGGAATGATATAAGTTATTGGTTATGGAGAAGGGGTGGGACTATATAAGCGTTGGCTTCTTCCCACTCCTTTTGAACAAGGCATTTTTTTCTGTTATGTTTTTTTTTTTGTTTGTTTTGATTCCTTGTGTTTGAATTTTTGGTCTTGATTTTCAAATAAATTAATAAATGAAAAATAAAATGAAAAAGAGACGAGGAGAGATCACTGAAGGAGCGTTGAGAGTTTCTTGGGGGATGTGAAGGAGGTTGCCGAGCATAATAAGCGGTTTCTCATGCTCTTCTGTCCCTTTTACACAGGGTTGGAGATCACTGAGAGATTAAGCAATGGAAAAAATGTCCAGCTCTCTCAACACTTTCAGTGATCTCCCAGCAGTTGACAAGATCGCTTAATGATCTCTGTGACCTTCCTGTGATCTCCATGGTCACCACAGTCTCCTGAAAGTTTTGATCTCTCAACGATCACTAAAAGAAAGCAATCTCTCACCAAATTCTCAAGGAGTGCTCAGCAGTCTCATTGATCTCGCAGTGATCTCTTAGCAATCTGCCGCGGTCTTTCAACAAACTCCTTTGGTGTTTCATTGAACGCTTAGCGATTGCTCACTGATCTCTCAGCCATCTCTACTTTTGGAGTGAAAAAATTTGGCATTCATTGAAAGACTGCTGAGAGATCATTGAAAAACCTCTGAGAAATCATTGGGAGATTGTGTCTTTTTTGATTGAGGACAAGCAGTTATTGTGTCACGCGTGCAAAAGTGAAAGTCATCAATGACTTTCAAAATGCAATTTTAGTAA
Organism: Pholidichthys leucotaenia; assembly: GCA_020510985.1. Taxonomy (NCBI): domain Eukaryota; kingdom Metazoa; phylum Chordata; class Actinopteri; order Cichliformes; family Pholidichthyidae; genus Pholidichthys; species Pholidichthys leucotaenia. The sequence goes on from CM035846.1 coordinate 302,975,747, forward strand.
GTGTGTAAATTTAATTATCACAAGCTGGGCCCCTTTCTGACCACCACACATGCAGATTTACTGCATAAGTGGCCTGTATCATGGTGACATTTTGTTAATGCCCTTGACTTTGCAGATTAAGCAAACAACATATGCAAATACATCTGCTGATTTAAATGAACACAAGCATTTTTATTCAGCCTCACAGTCTGTAATGTGTTTGGGAAAGGGTTTGTTTTATGCAAATTACTCATTAAAATCCATTTTTCATTTCATCATCTTTTGCTTATCTCTCCATAACTCTTCTCGTTTGACTGAACAGACACACGGATTGATTCTAATTGATTTTTTTTCCCATCTTTCTTTTTCGTCTTTTTTAGATCAGTTTCCTTTTTTGTTTCAGTGGTCAGCCTTATGCTGACAGGGAATGAACAGCTTACCACTTTATTTATCCATCTATTTATTTGAATGATTTAGGGTTTACTGACCTTGATGAGCTGGAAGATAGTTGCAATTTTGGCTCTCTTTATGCGAGATAAAAAAAAAAAGAAAAACAGGTAAACACCTGCACACAAATCCCCCCTCCCCCCCAAAAAACGTAAAACCTTCTGTCTGAATTGTTCCAGGTTTTTAAAGTAACCATTGCTAGTTTGAAGTTGCTGCTTCCTTTCTCTCTCTGTTCTGTCAAGTTGGCATTTTCATAACTGCCTTTGACATTTTTCAGATTGCTCCATTGTATCTGATTTTGGTGTATTTGACTGAGCCCTGCTGCCAGCATGTGAACACAGGCGTGTGGAAGATTCTACATGTAACATTTGTGCAAAATTATGGTCAAATCATCATGCTATCTCGTCTTCTGATCATTCTGTAACAGTCCAAATGTGAGTAATGGTGCAGACAGATAAAGAATGAAGCTAAAATCTCTCCTTGAGCCGATGGTCACGCTCGCTGCCTCCCTCCCTCACCCCTGTGTTTCCACGAGCTGTGTGCTTTCTTACTCGCCTCGACTTTGAGCCATATCCCACTTCTTGACACGATTCTCTGACCCTGCCCTCGCCCATTCTGCCTTCTCTTTGACTCTAAACCCTCTTCGTCAGCTTGTCTCTCTCTCTGTTCTCTTTCTGATCCTGTCTCCATCCACCCTCCTAACCTGTCCTCGGGGCAGGCTCATCGCCCTTCATCTGTCCATCTTGTGCCTTTTCGCGGCCCGCTGTGGGTGCAGAGCCCCCCCCCCCCCCCCCCCAGGATTCCTTTTTTTTTTTTTACCCAATCCACTGTCTCATATGCCATTGAAATCAGAGAGAAAAGGAGTGAAATTAAAGCAGACACATGACCTGACACACTCATCTGGGATCAGTACACATATGAGCTAATGTTCAAAGTCACACTCGACTTGTGTCTATTCTGCTTCCACAGGCAGCAGCGGGGCTGATGGTTGATGGTAATGTATTATTCACAGATTCACTATCCAGTATGAGAAGAAATACTAGAGGCAACTTATAAATGATAATTCCAGTTTATCGCAGCTTCAGTTTAATTATTACTAAAGATTTCAAATTTTTATTATCATGGTAGACCCATGATACCCCCCCCCCCCCATGGATCGCCACCTTATCATGGTGGGGGGTCTGCGTGCCCTAGTGATCCCAGGAGCTATGTTGTCCGGGGCAGTTTGCCTCTGGTAGGGTCTCCCAAGACAAACTGGTCCTGGGTGAAGGGCCAGACTAAGAGTGATCCAGTAGACTCCCATGATGAATAAAAAACCAAGGATTCAGTGTACCTCGCCCACTATGATGACATCATGGCAGCGGAAGCAACACAGCGTGCTGCACACAGCGCATTCTCCTGAATTAAACTGGAGATATTTGGAACAAGTGACGGTAAAGTTATAGTGGAAGTTGAACTGCTTAACTTTATTGTGATTAAGATGAGAACATTGAGCAATGATGAAGTTGTCATGCTGGTAACAAATAGTTTCAGCTCTGATCGGAATGAGGCCTCATAGTGGATTTTGTTTGAGGTCTGTCCAAACAATCAACACAATGTTTGACATAAAGGCGCACAGAAGGACATGAATAAACTATGCCTGAAAGTGTTGAATGAATGTGGTGAAGATATACCACGAGTCGTTTAACACTACCTGGACAAGCTCCCCCTGGTTTCTTTCAGCCACATTGATGTGTCAGCATTGCTTGGTAAAATTGGGCAAATGAACACTGATATTAGCTGTATGAAAAGAATTCTCAAAGTGCAAACAAATGTTTGTGAGTCTCTGCGGGATGTGACTACCTCTCTGGACAGATGAGTGACTGCTGTGGAGAAACCGGGCAGCCCCCACGCTCCTGATCTAGTGGCTGGTGCTTATGCCCAGCCATATACAACTGAGGAACCTGCTGACAAGGACCCGATACAGCTGGCATCTCCCACTCCACTGACATGGGCCACAGAAGGTGCTGCGAGGTCTCCGGTGTGGACTACTGTGGTGTGGGATGGATGCCGGTTCACGTCAGTGCCTAGAGGCTCTACAGCTCTGCCTAAACCTCACCATGCACAAGCTACAGGAAAACATGAATGGAGACAAGCTGGAGTAGTTTGAACCAGTAAGATCTCTAATATGCAAACTGTCAGAACTAAGTTGGTGAGAGTTTTTGCAACTAAGTTTGTTCCAAGCCTGGATGCGGACACTCTCCATGGCTATTTGAAAGAGAAACTGGGTGGTGAAGTTATGTGCAGGAAGATTGAGACATGGTGCAGTTAGGTTTAGACTGACTGTTTCAGCACCAGTTAGAGACAAATTTGATTGTTAAAATTGGCAGAAGTTGACAAGGATTGACCAAAATTGTGGGAAAGTTGCGGTGATTGGACAAACTTGCAAGGTCACACAATAGTTGCAATCATTGGCTGATTTTGCATGAATTGGTGTGATCGCAACATCGCGAAATCCTTGAGGGACTGATATAGGAGTGCTGGGTTTCATCATCGTTATTCGTTTATCTCTATTTGCACTATGGGAGGTTGGGATCTATCTTTTGTCACCATTTGCACTACGGGTAGCATTACTGTACATAGACTGCTGTTTTTTCCTAGCCTTATTCCTTTTTCTTTTTTATATTGTGCACACCACTGAAGAGAGTGTGAAACGCCATTTCAGTTCTCCTGTATGTCCTGTACTTATTGTAGTATTGACAAATAAAATCTTTGAATCTTTGCTCTTCGTTTTCTTAAAAGAAATGAGAACAAAATGCGGGCTGAGTCACTTGCCAGGAGTCTGCAGAGTATGAATTCTTAGGACTTTTGGAGAGAGGTTAAAGTCACGATGTTAAATCGTTTTTGCCATGGAACATAGAGGGTATAAGTGGCCCAGAAAAAATAGCTGAGATGTGGCGTGAGTGTTATTCTGAACTCTTCAATTGTGTTAGGAGTAATGTGCTGTCTGTGGACAGTGTAGACTGCTCTGAGGGTATGGTGGTTCAGCCCACGGAGGTGTGATGCGATTTTGATGTTTGAGGACAGGAAGGCTTGTGGATTGGATCTTGTTGTAGCAGAACATCTCAGAAATGCAAGCAGTAGGCTCTGGCCACTGTTCTTCATGTGTTTCACTGGCTTTTTAATTCACGGTGTCCTCCCAGACCCTGTTGTGTCTGTGGTGCTAGTTCCTGTCATTAAGGACAAAGCTGCTAAGCTAAACACTGTTGAGAATTATAGGCCTCTTGCAAGTATTCTATCTAAAGTGCTGGAAAGAATTTTGCTTACATGATTGGAGATATTTATTTTTTCCTCTAACAATGACTTTGCTTTTAAAAGAAAGCATGCCACCGATATGTGTTTTTGCTCTAAAGGAAACAATGGCAAAGTACAGAAGCCTTAATTCCTCTGTTTTCTTGATTTTTTTCGATGCATCCAAAGCATTTGTTAGAATTAATCATGAAAAACTATGAAATTGTTTCTTAGAGGTGTCCCCAACCATTTAATTAGAATCTTGGTTTTCTGATGTGCCAATGTGGCTATGTGTGTAAAATGGGGGAACATTCTATCAACTCCATTTCATGTGAGTAACAGTGTACGCCAAGGTGGAATCTTGTCCCCTATTTTGTTTAATGTATATATGGATGATCTGTCGAGACAATTGAGTGGATATAGTACAAGCTGTGTTGTGGGTGGCTGTGTCATTAATCATCTCATGTATGCAGACAACCTAGTAATAATGAATCCTTATATTACTGGGTTGCAACAACTATTAAGAGTGTGTTCACAATATGGCAGTGATCACAACATCAAATTTAATGCTAAAAAGAGTAATGTTATGATTGTGAGATGCAGAGGGGACAGGGAACTCGTTTTTCCTGCCTTTAATTTGTGTGACACTCCTCTGGCAACATGCAAGGAAATAAAATATCTGGGTCACATCATCATGGATGATTTCAGAGATGACAAAGATATCTACAGGCAGTGCTGTAAGCTGTATGCCCGAGCCAACATGTTGTTGAGAAAGTTTAGCATGTGCTCTGTAAATGTTAAATCTTCGCTGTTCAGAGCTTACTGTACTCCTCTGTATACAGCACACTTGTGGTACAGCTACAGAACTGGTACTATGAGAAGGCTGATTGTGGCCTACAACAATGCACTGAGGTTGCTGCTTCAGGTGCCCAGATGGCATAGTGCCAGTCAGCTGTTTGTGTCCTGTGGTATTCCTACATGTGAGACACTCCTGAGGAAGCTCATGTACAATTTTATGTGTCGTTTGGATTATTTGGATAACAGCATCATACATATAAGCCCCAGGGAGAGCAGCCTCAGATGCACGTCTGCTCTCAGAAGACACTGACACAACAGCGTATACATGAACTCTTTTTAAAGGCTGTTATGTTGTTTTTATTGTTGTGTGAACCTGATGCCCCCACCCTTTCTCATTTTATATGGACCTATCTGTGTGTCTGAAATAAAGATTAATAATAGTAATAATAGTAGGGTTACCGGGGCCCCGCTTTGGAGCCAGGCCTGGGGGAGGGGCTCGATGGCTACTGTCTGGTACCTGGGTTTCTGCCCATGGGACACGGCCGGGTTCAGCCCGAAGGAGCTACATGGGTCCGCCCTTCAGTGAGCTCACCACCTGCAGGAGGGACCATGGGGGTCTGGTGCAATGTGGATCAAGTGGTGGTCGAAAGCAGAGACCTTGGCAGTCTGATCCCTGGCTTTCTAAACTGGCTTTTGGGACATGGAACGTCACCCCTCTGGTGGAGAAGGAGGCTGACCTGGTGCATGAGGTTGAGAGATAGCAGCTAGACATAGCTGGGCTCACTGCAATGCACAGCTCCAGTTCTGGAACCAGTTTCTTGAGGAGGGGCTGGAGCTTGGCCTACTCTGGAGTTACCCCAGGTGAGAGGCAACAAGCAGGGGTGGGTATTCTTGTATCCCTCCACCTTGCTTCCTCGATATTGGAGTTCTCCCTGGTAGATGAAAGGGTAGTTTTCCTAAGCCTTGGGGTTGGGAAATGGGTCCTGATCATCATTTGTGCCTATTCACCAAATGATGGTTCAGAGTACCCACCCTTTTTGGAGTCTGTGACTGGGGTGTTGGAGAGTGCTCCTTTTGGAGACTCTGTTGTCCTACTGGGGGACTTCAGTGTGCATGTGGGCAACTATGGTGAAACCTGGAGAGATGTGATAGGGAGGAATGGCCTGCCAGATCTGAGCCCGAGTGGTGTTCAGTTATTGGACTTCTGTGCTAACCACAGTTTGTCCATAATAAACACCATGTTCAGGCATAAGGGTGTCCATATGTGCGCTGGCACAGGACACACCTAGGTTGCAGGTTGGACTTGCAACCATATGTCTTGGACAGTCAAGTAAAGAGAGGTGCAGAGCTGTCAATTGATCACCACCTGGCGGTGAGTTGGATCCGATGGCAGGGGTGGGTGCCACTCAGACCCAGTAGACCTAAACGTATAGTAAGAGTGTGCTGGAAATATCTGGCTGAGGCCCCTCTCCGGGAGGTCTTCGACTCCCACCACCATAAGAACTTTGACCCCATTCCGAGGGAGTCTGGAGACATGGAGTCTGAATGGGCCATGTTCTCCACCTCCATTGTTGAAGCAGCCGCCCAGAGCTGTGACCACAAGGTTGTTGGTACATCTCCTGGTGGCAACCCCCAAACCAAGTGGTGGACACCAGTGGTGAGGGGGCCATCAAGCTGAAGAAGGAGTCCTATCAAGCTTGGTTGGCTTGTGGGACTCTCAAAGCAGCTGGGGTGTACGGGCAGGCCAAGCAGAGTGCGGCTCGGGTGGTTCTTCTTCTTCTTTTAGATTTGATTGGCGGTTGTCAACCAGCTTACAGGTGCATTACTGCCACATACTCCATTCCATATCATCACTCTATCTGGTCAGGAGCAAGTCTGAAGCAAAAATTCAGGTGTGGGAGATGTTTGGTGAGGCTGTAGAACAAGGCTTTCAGTCGGCGTCATAGGGATTCTGGCAAACTGTACGGCTGCTCAGGAGGGGGAAGCAGCTTCCTGTCTACACTGTGTATGGTGCAGATGGGGTGCTGCTGACCTCAACTGGGGACATCATTGGGCAGTGGAAGGAATACTTTTAGGATCTCCGTAATCCCACTGACACAGGCAGCAGGACTTGAGGATGAGGGGGATGACTCGACCATCACAGGGGCTGAGGTAAATGGTAAATGGCATTCACTTATATAGGGCTTTTATTCTCATCTCTAGATGACCAAAGCGCTTTACAGATCCTGCTATCCACCCATTCACACACACATTCACACACTGATGGCGGCATAGCTGCCAAACATGGTGCTGTCCAGACCCACCAGGAGCAATTGGGGGTAAAGTGTCTTGCCCAGGGACACAACGGCAGGATATCTGGGGAGAGTGGGATTCGAACCGCCAACCATCCAGTTATTGGACGACCTGCTCTACCTCTTGAGTCACTGCCGCCCCACCAAAGAGGTCACAAAAGTCGTTAAAAAACTCGAGTGGCCGGGCCCCAGGGGTGGGCGATATTTGCCCTGAGTACCTCAAGGCTCTGGATGTTGTAGGGCTGTCATGGTTGACACACCTCTGCAACATTGCGTGGAGGTTGGGCTCAGTGTCTTTGGCATGGCAAACCGAGGTGGTGTTTCCTTTCTTCAAGAAGGGGGACTGGAGGGTGTGTTCCAACTTTAGGGGGATCAGACTTCTCAGCCTCCCTGGGAAGGTCTATGCCAAGGTATGGGGAGGAGAGTTTGGCTGTTGGTCGAACCTTGGCGTCAGGAAGAGCAAAGTGGTTTTTGTCCTGGCCGTGGCACATCGGACCAACTCTTTATCCTCTTAAGAATCCTTGAGGGTTCATGGGAGTGTGCCCAACCTGGCCACGTGTTTTGTGGACTTGGAGAAAGCATTCGACTGCGTCCCTCATGGTCTCTTGTGGGGGGTGCTTCAGGAGTATGAGGTATCGGGGTTGTTGTTACGAGCTATCTGGTCCCTTTACGACCATTGTGGGAGTTTGGTTTGTGTTGCCAACACCCAGTCGAACTCGTTTCCAGTGAAAGTTGCACTCCGCCAGGGCTGCCCCTATCACTGATCCTGATCGTAACTTTTATGGACAGGATATCTAGGTGCAGCCAAGGTACGGAGGGTGTCATGTTCAGTGATCACAGGATCTCACCTTTGCTGTTTGCAGATGATGTTGTCCTGTTGGCTTCATCCATCAATGACCTACAGGTCTTGCTGGGATGGTTTGCTACTGAGTGTGAAGCGGCTGGGATGAGAATCAGCACCCCCAAGTCTGAGTCCATGGTCCTCATCCAGAAAAGTGTGGATTGTCCTCTCCGGGTTTGGGACAAGCTCCTGCCCCTAGTGGAGAAATTTAAGTATCTTGGGGTCTCATTCACAAGTGAGGGGAGAATGGAGTGAATGGAGAGATTGACAGATGGATTGGAGCAGCATCTGCAGTGATGCGGACATTGTACTAGTCTGTTGCGGTGAAGAGGGAGCTGAGCTCAAAAGTAAAGCTGTCGATTTACAGGTCACGATAAATTTCTACGTTCCTACCCTCACCTATGGCCATGAGCTTTGGGTAAGGACCGAAAGAATGAGATGGAGGATACAAGTGGCTGAAATGAGTTTTCCCGTAGGATTGCTGGACTCACCCTTAGCCGCTGCTCCTCCACATTGAAAGGAACCAGTTGAGGTGGTTTGGGCATCTGATTAGGATGCCTCCTGGATGCTTCCCACTTGAGGTGTTTCGGGCACGTCCCACTGGGAGGAGACCCCTGGGCAGACCCAGGACTCGCTGGAGAGACTAAGTCTCCCAGCTGGTCGGGGAACATCTTGGTATCCTCTCTGAAGAGCTGGAGCAGGTGGCTGGGAAGAGGGAAGTCTGGGCTTCTCTGCTTGAACTTCTGCCTCTGTGACCTGGACCTCCGGAAAAGCGGTAGAAGATGGATGGATGAATGGTAGAAATGTGAGACTAGGGAAAAAGATTAAAGTAGATTTCCAATGCAACTGGAAAACTAAAATGATTTAAGTTCTTCTTGCAAAAACACCAAAGGAGAAAGGGAATGGATTATAAAATCGGGGATTTTCTTGATCAATGGGTAGTGCAAAATTCGACACGATGCATCCAACATCAGACATCCAGTAGGCGATGTCAGGCTGGCCAGTGTGACAAAGCAGAACCCGTTCCCTTGGACTTCATCTGAACTCCCCAAGACACTCATCCAAATCACCGTGAAAATATGCAGATGCTGCTCACTCTCATCGCTGGCCATCCGTGTGTATGATGCAGAAAAGCATAGGAAGTTGTAAGGAAGGATATTACAATACGTGTACTATTTTAAAAGAAGAAAACATAAATATTTAGGCAGCGTGTACACCAAATGTGTTTTTTCCGCTGTTGGTGACTATTTTCTATTCATTCTCTATGTAGTTTAGCATCTACAGCACTGAGCACCCTTGGCTCTGAAACACTCTTGGTGGTGGCCACTTTTTGTCGCGGCACTCAGGGCGCTCAGTTTTCACTTTTCAGACCACAGCTGAGCTTGTCAATGTCAGACCTTTCTAATCAGCCAATCAGAATAAGGAAGGGCGGGACATAAGACGCCAGTACAGTCTGTACTCAGACTCCTGTTTTCTATGCCATCATATTTTGCATCCAGAGCTGCTACCAATGCCAGACTATGTTTCCTGTCCATTGTTATTTAGAGACTGCTATTAAAAAATAAGTAGAAAGTCTGACAATAGGAAGAGCAGAATTGCTGAGCTGTGAATGACAAGCAGTTGCTGGGATACAGGGCATGGACTTTTATTTCCAGAGTGCAGCGCTCAAGTGCTGAAAAAAAGACGTTCAGGGTGGTCGGGTGACAAAAAATGCATTTGATGGACATGCAGCCTTAGACATAAGAAAATTGTTTTAATCATTGTTATAGTTTAATTGTTTATAAATGCCAAAACTTTTACTCGTATGCTCAAACTATTCATTTAAGTTGTGAAGTTTTGAAGATAAAAACAATGTTTAAGCCTTAAAAAACTCTGACATAATTATTATTCACATACACTAGCGTTCAAAAGTTTGGGGTCACCCAGACAATTATTTTGTGTTTTCCATGAAAAGTCACACTTATTTACCACCATGAGTTGTAAAATGAATAGAAAATATAGTCAAGACATTGACAAGGTTAGAAATAATGATTTGTATTTGAAATAATAATTTTTCCAGATACTCAACCTGCTCAAAGGAAGGTTAGTTTTATAGCTTCTCTAACCAGCTAAACTGTTTTCAGCTGTGCTAACATGATTGCACAAGGGTTTTCTAATCATCCATTAGCCTTCTGACGCAATGAGCAAACACATTGTACCATTAGAACACTGGAGTGATTGTTGCTGGAAATGGGCCTCTATACACCTATGTAGATATTGCACCAAAAACCAGACATTTGCAGCTAGAATAGTCATTTGCCACATTAGCAATGTATATTAGATATTAGAGTGTATTTCTGATTAGTTTAAAGTTATCTTCTTTGAAAAAAACAGTGCTTTTCTTTCAAAAATAAGGAAATTTCTAAGTGACCCCAAACTTTTGAACGGTAGTGTATGTTTGGCACACTAAAGGCAACCAATGTAAATTTTCCATGGTGGTACTGTATGTGCATTTTGTTCCATGTTGCAAACACGGCAATGATGACTCCGTATCAGCCATAAATTATCCACCTTCAGTTTATCCTGAGCTTGGTGCTCAGTGTAATAGAATGGGAGAAGGAGAAGTTGTTTGTGGCAGCGCTTTTCATGGCAGCGACCTCTCTGATTCTAGATGTGATCAACATTGTAGATAGGAGGAATGTAATTTCATTCTACTGTACATGATTGGCTGTATGGACTGAATGACAATAAAGGGGACGCACTGGAACAGAATTCTTGGCAGTTACAGAGCAGTTACCATAGTTACGCAGTATTGAGTGGCAAACACATGTTTCAGCTTTAGTTTGTATGCAGGAAAACAAAAAAATCACACAAAATATTTTGTTAGAGCAGTACACTGAGTATCATTTTTTACTTTAGACGTAAATATCACAGTTTATTTAAATGTAGTGATGTCTGGGTAACAGCACACATAACTGGTTTTGAGCCTTTAAATATTTATCTATTTTTTGTCAATTAATACAGAATGGAATGATAAGATTAGCTCTCCACAATGCAAGCAGGCACTGCATACTGCTGTGACTGAATACTGTGTGTCTTTTTTGTGTTTTACTGCATCCACCCTTATGCTTCCACTCATTTTTGCCACTCAGTGTTTTGTAACTGCCATGAGTTCTGTTTGGTGCCGTCATGCACATACCCTCCTGTCCTCCTGTGTCCACAGGGCTGTCCACATCCAAAAGGTTTGCCCTCTTGGAGTGTGACGGGCTAGCCAGTTTAAAGAGATTCAGTTAAGTTTCCTGACTTGGGAATGTAGTTTACTCCTCGATTCTGAGAGCTAATGAATCACCTTCAGTGATGAGGTCCAGCCACGGGTAGAAACTCGGCTGTGGGGCGTCACATGATGAAGACCCTGGAGAGACTGCTCCTTGCTCACCTCCGCCCCCTGGTGGGACCAGCGATGGATCCACTCCAGTTCGCCTACCAGCATGGCATTGGGATGGAGGATGCAGTGATCTTCCTCCTTCACCGTTCTCTGTCACACCTGGAGAAGCCTGGGAACGCGGTGAGGATCATGTTCTTTGACTTCTTCAGTGCTTTCAACACCATCCAACCGATGATCCTGAAGGACAAGCTGCTGTGCGCAGGGGTGGACCAGCACCTGTCATCATGGATCCTGGACTACCTCACTAACTGGCCACAGTTTGTGAGAACCCGGGCTTGTGTGTCCGACACGATCATCGGTAGCACGGGGGCCCCCCAGGGAAAGGTTTTGGCTCCCTTCCTGTTCACCCTTTATACTGCGGACTTCTCACACAACACAACACACTGCCATCTACAGAAGTTCTCTGATGACTCTACGATCGTCGGCCTCATCTCCAACGGAGATGAAGCTGAGTACAGAGGACTTATCCAGGACTTTGTGGACTGGTGCCATCGGAACTGCCTCCAGATCAACGCGAGGAAAACTAAGGAGCTGGTGGTGGACTGCCGCAGGCAAGGACAACCCCGCACAGCACCAGTAAACATACAGGGAACAGACATTGAGATGGTGACATCCTACAAGTACCTGGGTGTTCATCTGAACAATAAACTAGACTGGTCACACAATACCGACGCACTCTAAAAGAAGGGACAGCGCAGGCTGTTCCTACTGAGGAGGCTCAGGTCTTTTGGTGTACAAGGGGTGCTCTTGAAGACATTCTACGACACGGTGGTGGCATCAGCCATCACTTTTGGAGTGGTCTGCTGGGGCAACGGCATTACAGCAGCCGATAGGAAGAGACTGAACAAACTTATCAAGAAAGCTAGCTCTGTCCTGGGGCAGCGCCTTGACCCAGTGGAGGAGATAGGAGAGAAGGATGGTGGCTAAACTGTCATCTCTGCTGGAGTCTGAGTCCCACCCCATGCAGGACATACTGAACGCACTGAGGAGCTGATTTAGCAGTAGACTACATCATCCTAGGTGCGCGACCGAGAGGTTTCGCAGGCCCTTCCTACCTACGGCTCTCAGACTGTATAACCTAAGCAGGGCTGCTCGCAGAGATAGCAAAAAAACGTGACGACCTAGTAGTATTGAATGCAAAAGACGCAACATTCATTCATTCATTCATCTTCTTCCGCTTAATCCTTTTCGGGTCGCGGGGGGGCTGGAGCCTATCCCAGCGTCTTTGGGCGAGAGGCAGGGTACACCCTGGACAGATCGCCAGTCCATCACAGGGCCAACACAGAGAGACAGACAACCATTCACTCTCACAGTCATTTAAAGACGCAACAGACTTACACAAATGGTCCCCTCCAGTATACAACTAGGACAATATCAGTCGCTATGGAGGGTGACAATATGTATGGGTACATATTCATACCATGTAGGGTAACTAAATAGACGGTTATGCTGTTTATTCCATCTAGCTACAATGCTCTGCACTGTGGATATTTATTTATATATTTATGTGTACATATGTATATTCACTGCTCTTATTTTCTTCTAAATTATTGCTCTGAGTGTTGCTATCCCTGTGCTGTTGCAATCCTGGAATTTCCCCATTGTGGGACTAATAAAGGCTTATCTGGTCTTATCTTAATTCAAACTGCACATGATGTCACCTCTTGTTAAAATCCAACTCAAAATGCAGATGAAAGGTAAACTGGAGTTTTTTGTGCAGTAAATAAACAAAGACTAATAAAACAGATACCATTAAATGATAGATAAAACTTAGATATTTTCAGAGTGAAAAAAGAGGTAGCAGATAGCAGTTCCTGTCCTGATGTGGGAGGTGCCGGATCCTGTTCCAGCAGGATCCAGCTCAAATTAAGCCCTGGTCATGAATATAAAGTTCTATATCTTTCTTTCCACTGATGTAATTGTTATAATGGCCCCTGCTTCTGTCATTTCAGCAGAAAATCTTTTTCAACTCCCAGAAGGTATTCTTTCACTCTTTCGTGTCTGTGGATGCTGATGTACTTACAGTGGCGTGTATGGGAGAACTAAAATTAAAAATTGAAAGCAAAGTTTATCAACATTTAATCTGAGTGCTGATTTTATTGTTTTTTACTTAAAATGTGATGTGTTTCAAAATATTACAACCCCAAATCCAAAAAGGTTTTGATGCTCTGTAAAATCTAAATTAAAAACATATTTGCACATCTCATAAACCACTATTTTATTCACACTAGAAGAGAGAAAACATATCAAGTGTTGAAAGTGAGACGTGTTACTATTAGAGCTGCAACTAACGATTGTTTTGGTAGTCGACTAATCTATTGACTATTTTTTCGATTAGTCGATTAATCGTGATTATTTCTCTCACATCCGTCATCTCTGCTTCCTGTTGGCACCGCTGCTGTTGGGGGCTCCAGGTCATGTTTTTTTTCATGTTTGCCCCCCTCCCCTCAGGTAGAAGACTTTGGTCCATTCAGACTAAAACCTCCCGCTACATGAACAGCTTCTTCCCCTCTGCCATCAGACTGCTGAACACTAAGTGACTTATTAGACTCTCTTGCACTACGTACAGCAGCTCAACCAGACTCATGATAATTATCACTGTTTTCTTTTGCACTACCGACTGCACTATGTGGAACTCCACAATATCTGCTGCTTGTTAATATATTTTAAATTGCATAGATTAGTATTACTCATTCATATTCTACATTTTATTGCATGAATAGTTTTTTATTTTTATCTTTAGTGCTACTCCATGTTTAATGTTGCAGCATTGCACCGAGACAAATTCCTAGTTTGTGTACTACATGAACAATGGCAATAAATCTGATTCTGATTCTGATGTTTTACCTCACCTGTTAAAGCCTATGAAAATCACTTTGTTGTCAGTGTCTGATTTAATATAATGTAGCCTATTATAAAAAGTTCCCATGGCTAAATAAAATAATGACCCATCACACATGAGTTGGAAACTTGAACCTCACAACTTAACAAGAAGTGTTTGTAGCAAGGCAATTAAGTAACAGACACTAAAGTTCGGTCTTTTAACCACCAAAATAAAGTTCAAAAACTGAAATAGCAGCCTCTTCTACTGTATAAAGGGCTGTTGTAACTCTGCATGTTCAAAACAATCTAGAGTAATATTCAACTCCATTAAAGTAAAAAAGAAAATAACAAGCTAGTCCATCCTGTTTGAAACCTTGATGGGTCTAGGAGTTTAAAAGAGGCTTCAGATGAAAATTAAAAGAACTTCTTCCAGTCCAAAATAAATTTACAAACACTTTAAATATCAGTGCAGGAATGTGAGCCTCCACCACACATACAGTGAAATATTTAGTTTTAATTTATTTGTGATGATTATGGTTATTTTTTTTAATTAAATTACAAATCATGGTATTGTAATTTACGGAGATGCACTAATATTCAGAATGAGGGCTGATATTACCACGACAATAATAGAGAAGATGAAAAAGAGTAAGCTGCTCCGGTAATTCACTCATTTACTGCAGTTAACACTGAAGCAGCTCAGCAATCAGCATCCATCATCCACAAACGCTTACTGTCAAATAGGTAAGCTAACATAAACAGCATGTACTAACAGTATAGTTGTTTTTTTTAATGCTTGAAACAGTTGGCCATTGAAAATAAACGGCACTAACTTTCTTTACTTGCTAAAACTTACCAAGCAGAAGCAGCCGTTAACGTTGAGGCTCCCAGCTGTCATCATTTTAGATGCTCATGCATCGTGGTAGTGCTGCCATGATAGGAAAGGTCTGCCTTGCAAAGTCTGCATTTTACTCGTTTTGTCTTTTTGTTTTCTGTGAAATGTTCCAATACTATAGAAACTTTGAGTTTGTTTTTTTTTTTTTAGCTCCACTTCAACTTGTTTGTCTTTTCATGCCACCATGCTCTACTCTTCTTCTTTGCTGGAAATTGTTCATGCATGCTGGACAACAGAAGCGCTACTGCCCGCAGCAGTTCCAGTAAATGCATTGCAGTTACCACTGAACATTTCCACGGAATGTCTATAAACTTTAAAATTAAATGACATGTCGATTATAAAATTTTGTGTTGACAAATTTTTATAATCGACGTCGACTAATCGTTTCAGCCTTAGTTACTATCACACAAAAATGTACTGGCTCATCTTGAGTTCGATGGCAACAACACATCTAAAAAGAGCTGAGGACAAGGGTGACAAAAGATTGGAAAGTTAGTGGTAGGAAAGGCCAGTAACACGAGAGAGCACATGAGAGACAGTCAGATGTAGAGATGAGCAAAGTTTTAGTAATCTGCAAAAAACTGCATCTGAAAATTGTGTAGCAATTTTTAGAATATTTCTCCTCAATGAAAAATTGCAAAAAACTTTGAATATTTTATCATCTACAGCAGGGGTGTCCAACCATGTGCCATGGAGAGCCAAGACCCTGCAGGTTTTACCTCCAACCAGTGTCTTCAACAGCAGATTTCAGTGAACTTCTTCCCACTGATTGCTGATAAGTGAAAACATCTGCTGAAGAGACTGGGTAGAAGAGAAAACCTGCAGGGTCTTGGCTCTCCATGGCACATGGTTGGACACCCCTGATCTACAGCATAAAACATCATCAGAAGATTTAGAGCATCTCTAGATGTTTCCAGGTGCAAGGGACACTGCAGAAATTTTTTAAGTATCTAAAATTTTAATTTCTTGACAGTAAAATAGTTTGTCATGACATATTTATTATTATTTAAGGTCACATTAAGATATAGCCAACTATATATATTACTTAGTTGTATCAGACAGCCAATTGCTTTTACATACAGATTTTTTTTTCCATATTTGGTAAAAATGTTGGGATATTTATCACTATTATAATATATAATAGTGATATAATGAAGCAACATTACATGAGAGGGAGTACATATCACACCCATAGTTCATATATTCATGATACGTAACGACCTTGAGTGTAATATTGCTTTTATACAACAGTTCTGCAAGCACAGTTTATTAAATGACAGCAATACTGGACAAAATATTATGATTTGTTTGTTTTAGTTATTTTGTGCATCTGAGAAAAAAAAATAGTCCCTTCTAAATGTAGCCAGTAACTGTTGGTAAACATCTCAATCAACATGAAGACATCTATTGTCATTTCACACATATAAACAAATTAAATATTGTCAAGTGCAAAAGTCATTGTTTGTTAATGCATACCGGTCACCTGTTAAGATAAGCCTTTATTAGTCCCACAATGGGGAAATTTCAGATTGTTGAGACCCAGATCAAACCGTGGCCAATGCGTTGCTAGTTAGCATGCTAGTGATTTGGCTTCAGCACACTTTGCTCGCTTTTCCTTGGTATTTTCAGATGAAATAAAGAATCCGTCACCTCAAAGGTATTGTGGTTTGTTGAGACAATAAATCCAACTCTAGCATTGCCTATTTTTTTAAATAGACGTGAAATAGCTTAATGACATTTATACAAGGGCCGACATAAAGGGTTTTTTTTTTTTTCAAAAGGATGGGACGTCCAGGTCACAGATGTATAATTTTTTGTCAAACAGCATCTCGCTGTGGAAATTAAGGTATCCAAAACAATGTTGCAGTTGTCAGAGAGTTGATAGTAAATTACTTTTAGTAACTCCTGGAATCCCTATTGTCCAATCAAATTGCTCGGTTGGAACTAACTGTTGTATAATCAGTAATATTATACTACAGTATATACAGTAGATATAAAAAGTCTACACACCCCAAGATAAATCATTTCAAAACTTTTTCCCCCATTAATGTGACCTATAACCTGTACAACCCAATTGAAAAACAAACTGAAATCTTTTAAGGGGAAAAATAAAAAATAAAAATACTTACCATAACCTGTTTGCCTAAATATGCACACCCTTAAACTAATACTTTGTTTCAGCACATTTGGCTTTTATTTCAGCACTCAGTCTTTTTGGGTAGGAGTCTATCAGTGTGGCACACCTTGAGGTCCTGTACATTTCCATCTGGCAGGAAAAAAGCTGTCGTCATACCAGTTTTTAAATCGGGTAGTAAAGGTGATATATGTAATTACCACCCAATCTCTATTTTACCAGTCCTGTCTAAGGTTCTTGAAAAAGTTGTAGCTACACAGCTGATAGACTATCTACAAGACGGTCAACTTCTTCATCTACACCAATTTGGTTTTAGACCGGGATACTCAACAGAAACAGCAAACTGCTGCCTTATTGAAAATGTCAAACAGTCCTTGGACAGGGGTAATGTGGTGGGAGCTGTTTTTCTGGATCTCAAAAAGGCTTTTGACACTGTAAACCACAGCTTGCTTTTATCCAAAATGGTATCTTTTAACTTTTCTCCCAATACAATAAAATGGTTTGTGAAACGGATGATAAAATAAAGGCAGCGAAGTGAGGTTTTAAATAGGTTTATTATCATACCGCCGTCACGAAGCTCGCCCAATGGGCGGCTCGGAGGCTCTCCAGCAAAGAGACACAGGATGTGTGTGTCAGCAGCAGTTGAAGGAATGAGAGAGTGAACATGGATTTCAGTGAGCTTATATACCCAGCTACAGACAATACATGAAAGGCATGGTATCATCAAAGGGATTGCAGACAGGCATGAGACATTTGGATTTGAGAGACACAGTCAGGGCAGGATGCATGAACACAATGCATGAATGGCACATTAACATCACAGTAGTGAAACAATGCATGAATGGCACGTTAACATCACAGTAGTGAAACGGAAAAAGCCAGAAAGAGCGGGCTGTCTGTGGGCATTAATACACACATTGCCGTCCCTGTCCCAGTCTGTTGTGGGGGTTATCCAAAACTGCCACACGCTCCCCCGCAGAGGGCTCGGCAGGCGGCCGAGGCTTCGATAGTCCAGCTTTGGCAGCGAGCAGGGAAGGCTCTGTGCAGGCGGAGGTGGAGGGGGGTGGGGGGGTAGTAAATGCCGGCCCTGGACGGTGAAATCGTCTGAGCCACGCAAAAATTGCTTGTTGATCCGCGATGTCGAGGGGCTGTCCCGTTGAACGTGCGGAAATCCACAAGAAGAAAAATTAGTCACTGGCTCCTCTTGCGATTAAGTCCTGCAAGGATTAATAGCGGCCGTGAAGAAAAAAACAGGAGGGACGAGGCTGCGTGGCGGCTGTAAGAAAAAAAAAAACAAAAGCAAGGGGACTTGGCATGTTGACTTTAGGTGCGGGCACAACCTTAAAGCCTTCGGGGACCGCAGACTGCTGAAGTCCCGTTGAGCGCCATGGCTAAGACCATAAAATCCAGTGAGCAAGCTGCGTGCGTGCCTCAGGTGTACGAGCAAGCCTGAAGGGCCAGTGTGCAGCAGAAGGAAGGCGGTCAGTGGAGCCGTATGTGTCCCGTGCGTGATGCGCCGTCCTCATAACTCCCCGGTGATTGTGCCGGGGCTCCATGCGTGGGTGGGCCACCTGGAGAGGAAGAGCCAGGGTCAGGGAGCTTAATCATCCCTGTTGTAGTTGTTGAAGATGGGTCATGGTGCGTTCAGGTCCACGTGTACTCCGTCGGCCGTGGAGGTCGCCGTCGTGGAGAAAGGACGAGGTGCGTGCGGTCTCGTAAGGAGACACAGAATCGTGTGTCAGAAGCTGTGAGAGCGGCCGGTCCAAGCGTGGATGTGCCGATCTAGGCGTGCAGATCTCGCCATGAAATGTTCCTCAGCTTTCCCGGTTGTGGGTGGTCTCCGGAGAGTTCCGCCTGGAAACTCTGCGTCGAGGTCTCCCTGAAGCAGAAGGGAGGGCAGATCAGTCAGGCTGCCGCGTTCGCTTGTCGTCGGAGAATCACCACCGGGTGCTGCGTTCGTTGCCATCAGGACATCAGCGTGGCTGTCCAAACCAGAAGGTTGCGATGCACAAAGCGTGTGCATTCTCGGGGTCACCAGTGAAGCGGATGATAAAGTAAAGGCAGCGAAGTGAGGTTTTAAATAGGTTTATTATCATACCGCCGTCATAGGAACACCACCCCAGCCCTTGTGCAAGCAGGCTGCTGTGTGTCCTCCGGCTCTCAGCAGAGAGACACAGAGTGTGTGTGTCAGCAGCAGTTGAAGGAATGAGAGAGTGAACATGGATTTCAGTGAGCTTATATACTAACTAACTAACTAACTAACCTGCACTTATATAGCGCTTTTCTAGTCACAAAGACCACTCAAAGCGCTTTCATTA
This sequence comes from Pholidichthys leucotaenia, assembly GCA_020510985.1. Classification (NCBI taxonomy): domain Eukaryota; kingdom Metazoa; phylum Chordata; class Actinopteri; order Cichliformes; family Pholidichthyidae; genus Pholidichthys; species Pholidichthys leucotaenia. Next base: position 302,994,967 of record CM035846.1, read on the forward strand.
ATACTAACCCTCTATTCTAAGGGCCTATAGGAAACAGATATCTAGGGACAATTTAGAACAGCCAATTAACCTAACATGCATGTTTTTGGCATGTGGGAGGAAACCGGAGAAATCCCGGAGTAAACCCACGCAACACGGGGAGAACATGCAAACTCCACACAGATCACTGTTGGTCGGGGGCTGGGATCGAACCCATGATCCCACGATCTCCACAATCCCCCGGCCAAGGGTAAACTGTGCTGCCGCAGTGCTAACCACTGCGCCACCGTGCAGCCGTGCACCGTGCATATACCCAGCTACAGACAATACATGAAAGGCATGGTATCATCAAAGGGATTGCAGACAGGCATGAGACATTTGCATTTGAGAGACACAGTCAGGGCAGGATGCATGAACACAATGCATGAATGGTATATTAACATCACAGTAGTGAAACAATGCATGAATGGCACGTTAACATCACAGTAGTGAAACAGAAAAAGCCAGAAAGAGCGGGCTGTCTGTGGGCATTAATACACACATTGCCGTCCCTGTCCCAGTCTGTTGTGGGGGTTATCCAAAACTGCCACAGTTTGCATCTTATCTTCAGAACAGAGAACAGTGTGTAAAGTTCACCAGGATAAATCCTTCCTTTTAAATAATTGTATGGGTATCCCACAAGGGTCCCTTCTTGGTCCTTTACTTTTCAGCATTTTTATTAATGACCTGCCATTACACTGCTCAGCTGCAACATGTCAGCTTTATGCAGATGATACAGTTATTTACACAGCTGCTAAGACTCCAGCTCAGGCTGCAGACGTCCTGTCTTCAAGCATGGTTGATGTCCAAGAGTGGCTCATTCAGAACCATCTACTGCTGAACCTTCAGAAAACAGTTTCAATGTGCTTTTCAATCAAAAAATGTAATTTGCAATATTTTAAAGTTAATATACATGATCAAGATATTAGTTCAGTTACAGAATTCAAATACCTTGGCATTGTACTAGATCCTCAACTCAAATTTAATCTTCACATAAAGAAGATTTCTAAAACAGTAAAAAAAAATTTGAATTGCTTTAAATTAATTAGACATTACATACTACACCAAGCAGCCGTACTGTATATGCATCCTATCGTTTTTTCGCATATATCATACTCTCTGACAGTTTGGGCTCAAGCAGCTCCTTCTACAATAAAACATATAGGTTCATTATATAATCAAACTCTAAAAATTCTGGATAAAAAACCTATTAGGTGGCATCATTGTTATATTCTAAAAAAATATAATCTACTGAGTTTTGAGCGTTTCATTGACCTTTGTTTTCTGAAATTAATTTTTAAATGTTTCTATAAATCAGCGCCAGAGCCACTTGTTGGATTCATCCAAAGACAGGACAGCAGCAGAGCCACCAGGAGTTCTGTTAACAATAACTGTAAAATATCCCACCGCAGAACCACATTTGGACAAACAGCTTTTTCTATAAAGGGCAGTCATATCTGGAACACAATGCCAAATGAAATCAAAATAATAACGGATTTTAAAACATTTACTACAAAGGTTAAAAACTGGCTGAAAAGTAAACAAGAATGTACCCATGTCTGAAATGATTGTCTGCAGGGTGTGAGTGAAGAAGGGAAGGCAAATGTGTAACAGGCACTTTACTGTAACAGGCAAATGTGAATCAGGATTTTATATTGTGTATTTATAATTTTGTTTGCATTGATGTATGTGGATAATGTTTATACTGTTTTCATTTTGTTTTTTCTTCATCTTTTTCTCTTTTTCTCTTTCTTTTTTCTAAAGCCCATCCAGGGACAAGAGTTGCAAACTAGCTTAATGCTATACACTCTCTGTGCAACACATCAGTTTTTCTTTTTTGTCTATGTTTATTGCACTGTCCCTGACAAATAAACAAATAAAATAAAATAAAAAATGTGGCAATATTTGCCCACTCTTCTTTGCAAAAATGGTCCACATCTGTAAGATTGCGAGGGCACCTCCTGCACACAGCCCTCTTCAGATCACCCTACAGATGTTTGATCAAATTCAGTTCTGGACTCTGGCTGGGCCATTCCAAATCCTTAATCTTCTTCTGGTGAAGCCATTTTTTTGTTGATTTGGATGTGTGCTTTGGGTCACTGTTGTACTGAAAGATGAAGTTCCTCTTCATCTTCAGCTTTCTAGCAGAAGCCTGAATGTTTTGTGCCAACTAACTGGTATTTGGAACTGTTCATAATTCCCTCCACCTTGACTAAGGCCCCAGTTCCAGCTGAAGAAAAACAGCCCCAAAGCATGATGCTGCCACCACCATGCTTCACTGTAGGTATGGTGTTCTTTTGGTGATGAGCAATGTTGTGTTTGTGCCAAATATACCTTTTGGAATTATGGCCAAAAAGTTCAACCTTGGTTTCATTGGACCATAACACATTTTCCCACATGCATTTGGGAGATTTCAAATGTATTTTTGTAAAATATAGCCAGGCTTGGATGTTTTTCTTTTCTTCGTAAGACAAGGCTTCTGTCTTACCACCCTGGACGGGAGATTGTTGTCACATGTCCTAAACAGCCAGTACTTGCCAGAAATTCCTGCAGTTCCTTCAATGTTGATGCCAGCCTCTTGGCAGCCTCCTTGACCAGTTTTCTTCGTCTTTTCATTAATTTTGGAGGCACGTCCAGTTCTTGGTTATGTCACTGTTGTGCCATATTTTCTCCACATGATGATGACTGTCTTCACTGTGTTCCATGGTATATTTAATGCCTTGGAAATTCTTTTGTATCCTTCTCCTGACAGATACCTTTGAACAATGAGATCCCTCTGATGCTTTGGAAGCTCTCTGCGGACCATGGCTTGTGCTGTAAGATGTGACTACAAACATGTCAGAAAAAGCCTACTAGAACAGCTGAACTTTATTTGGAGTTAATCAGAGGCACTTTAAATGGTGGCAGGTGTGCGCTGACTCACATTTAACATGAGTTTGAATGTGATTGGTTAATTGTGAACACAGCCACATCCCCAGTTATAAGAGGGTGTGCATATTTATGCATTGTAAGTTTTTATTTTTATTTATTTTTTTATTTTTTTATTTTTCCCCTTAAAAGATTTCAGTTTGTTTTTCAAATGGGTTGTACAGGTTATAGGTCACATTAATGGTGGAAAAAATTTTGAAATGATTTATCTTGGTTTCATTTTTTTTTACATCACAAAAATCTGGCATTTGAACAGGGGTGTGTAGACTTTTTATATCCACTGTATACTCTGACACTCACTGTAACGTTTTGCAACTTGGCTTTGATTTCCTTCATGTATAGTGCTCCACGGTTAATATTTGATTTGGGTTTGACCTGATATGATTAATTTTTGACTGTTGCTTGGTTTTCAGTGAAAGGCTAATTTAGCCAAAAATTTTATGTGAAATAAGAAGCAAATGATCCAAAACGGTGTCCTCAGGTAATGCACTGTCTAGATTGATTGATTGATTGATTATTTACGTGTCTTGCACCAATGGTGCCCAGCTCTTATGAGCTTACAAGACACTATAGCACAAATAACATTGAAGGCCACAAATCCACATGCACAGTTCATCAAATTTGAAAAGAAAAAGAAAGATACATTTCATTACATTAACACATCACATAAAAGAAACAACTAAGTTGGATACAGAGTAGACTGTCTCAGTTGCCATGCCTCTTCTATAAATCTTGCCAGAGCAAAAGTCTCAATATTAAACAGCCAGCTCAGCATATCAGCATCAGACAACCAAGACACGTTGGGGTTCTTCACTTGGCTCTTCGACACTTGGATCAGATGGTTCCTAAAATCATTATACAAAGGCCAATGACATAGAAAATGAAATTCATCTTCAACTACCCCAAGATCACACAACACACATAAGCGTTCTTCAAAGATACCTTTAAATCTACCAACCTCAGTTGCCAGAGGCAAAGAGCCAGCTCTCAGCTGGGCACACAAAGACCTCTGCTTTCTCTTCAGATTTAGTTTTACATAAAGTTCTGTACAATAATCATCTTTGATTTGAATGTAGATTCGAAGCTTTGGTTTCAAATACAGTACATTTCTTTTTTCCACTGCTCTGTGTGGGTATTCATTAATTTTTGTTTAACAATGTTCATGTCACACTGCAGATTATTCATGAAAATTAAATTCAAATCAGACAATGAAAAAATAGCAACCACCTCATGGCTGCTATGTAGTAGAAATAGAACTAACTGGACTGTTACAGAGAGCCAGGCTAGCTGTTTCTCCTTATTTCCTCTTGATGTGTTACTGTAACACACTGCTGGCTTATGCAAGTTAATTAGCTTTCAGTAGCTAATTGACTTGCGTGAGGCAATAGTTAATTAGTTTGTAGTAATAATCAATTCTCTCAGTGAATTGTCCTATTGGTTGACCTGCTCCTTGGAAAAAACAAAACAAAACAGAAACCCAAGTCACTGCTTAATGGTGTGGGCACTCCCCTCAGTAGTTTGACTGGGAATACGATGGCCAGCTCGTGCAAGGCCAACTCAGCGCCTTGCATGAGTAGAAATAAAAAGTTGAAAACAAGTTAAAGCGCAGAGCAAGGATGCACTTTTGTTTCAAGGTGAACTAGTTGCACAGCAGGCTGAGAACTCTTGTCATTTAAAAACACTGTGGGCACTATTCGCTAAATTGTAGCTGCAACCTTTTTTTTTTCTTTTCTTTTTTCAAATTGTGCTGTTGGCATCATGGCTGTGACTTTGATCCCTATTCTACTTGGCAAGATTCTCTGACTCTGTTCTCGCCTTTGACTCCCTCTGCTCTTTCTCTCTCTTTCTATTTTTTTCTTGTCTATACTCCAAATGGCACCCTCCTCCCCCCAGGGCGGGATGATTGCCCTTCTGCTGTCCATTCTCTGCCTGGTCCTGATCCTCTACACGCGCCGGCGCTGGTGTAAACGCCGGCGCGTCCCTCAGCCCCAGAAGAGCGCCAGTGCCGAGGCAGCTAATGAGATCCACTACATCCCGTCAGTGCTGATGGGAGGCCAGGCCCGGGAGAGCTTAAGGAACTCCCGGGGTCAGGGGCCCAACTCCACTGGTACCCTCAGCATCCGGGAGACGCCTATTTTGGATGGGTACAAGTATCAAACCTAAAAATGATTTCATGCAACCATATTGTGCTGTTGTGACACATTATCAGTTTTTGCATCTTTTTGGGATATATTTTAGAATTGTTTGAAATTTAGAAAGCTGCTGATACAATGTATAGCAAACAGTTATTGTAGTGGTATTTAATGAGTTTCGAGGCTTATAACCTCCTTATCTTATCAGTACAGTCTGTCACACTCAGAAATATTGACTGTTCCGTCAAGCACATTAAATCCTTGTGGCATTTATTCAGATTTAGATAAGTCCAGATAAGAAAACATTAATTGATTTCCTCATCCCCAGGTATGAGTACGACATTACAGACCTGCGTCATCATCTGCAGCGGGAGTGTATGAATGGCGGGGAAGAATTTTCCAGCCAAGTCACCCGCACGCTGGACTCCCTCCAAGGCTGTAATGACAAGAATAACATGGACCTTGCACAGGGTAAGTTGACTGATTAGCAGACCCCCAGGTTAGAAACAGCAAAGACAATTCCAAACACAAATAAACAGCCTAATTGAGAGCCTTAATGAGACTACAACTAAATGCCAATATGGCAGTTTGTTTCTATGTTGTGCAATTTAGACACATGACACTTTGATGCTAAGTATTATAAGCACTGTTAATTTTATACTGGGACTTGGTGCAAGCCAATCAGTTTATCTTTTGTCTGAAACAAGCTATGTTAAAGTTTCATCATACTTGAGAAAATGTTCTTCTTAGCTGTCCCTGGTCAACCTTGTGTGAGAGTTTGGCATATACAGCAAACATGTCCACCCTCATTGATAATATCATATTGCTCCAAGAGTAGAAAAACTGAGAAACACAATGTTCAGAGCAGTCTGAGCTAGGGATTACCTACAGTGGGTATAGACAAGATTTCTCTCTTTTAATAGTGTGCATAATGTTTAAGAAAAGAAGGAATAATGATGAAAACACAACAGCAGTCTACGTACAGTAGCAATACCTGCAGTGCAAAAAAAGAAAAAAAAACAACACAGCAGTGCAAGTCCAATGCGGTAGAGGAGGTGCAAACAGTGACAGTTTGGAATGTGCATGATCAGTAGTGCAACAACAGACAGCATCAGGTGTGGCATTGGTGCAAATGGTTTCAGTAAGGTGCAAAGACATACAGCAGCAGATGTATTAATGTTGGTGTGCCGAGTCTTTCTGGGCAAACGGCTGAGGTAGTTATTGTGTGGGTGAGTGTGTTACCATTCAGGGTCAGGGGGCCGGGGGTGGGGGAGCGGCAGAGTTTAGAGTCCTGATGGTCTGGTGAACAGAGCTATTTAGCAATCTTGTGTAGCGGGTCTGGAGGCTCCGGTACCTTCTCCCTGAGGGCAGGAGGCTGAAGAGGGAGTGTGAGGGGTGGGAGGTGTCGGAGGTGTCGCCGGCGATGTTGATGGATCTGCAAGTGAGGCGGGTGTGGTAGATGTCCGAGAGGGGGAGCAGAGGGGCACTGATGATCTTGCTGGCTACGTTCACTGTGCGTTGTAATGTCTTCCGGCAGGACGCAGTGCAGCTTCCGTACCACACTCTGATGCAGTTAATGAGGGTGCTCTCAATGGTGCCCTGTTAGAAAGAGCACATGATGGGGGTGGGACTTGTGCTGTCCTCAGTTTGTGGAGGAAACAGAGGTGAGTTTGAGCCTTCTTGGCCAGTGATGTGGTGTTGTTGGACCAGGAAAGGTCCTCAGAGATATGCACCCCCAGGAACTTGGTGCTGCTCACCCTCTCCACAGCTGCACCATAGATGATCAGAGGTGGGTGCTGTGTGTGTCCTCTCCTGAAGTCGACCACAATCTCCTTGGTTTTTCCCACGTTCAGGAAGAGATTGTTGTCTTTACACCACTGGACCAATTAGCTCACCTCGTTTCTGTAGTTGGCCTCTTCATTGTTGGTGATGAGGCCCACTACCATTGTGTCGTCCGCAAACTTGATGATGTGGTTGGTGCTGTAGGCTGGTACACAGTCATGGGTCAGCAGGGTGAAGAGCAGTGGGCTGAGCATACATCTTGTGGGGCCCCTGTGCTCAGTGTGATGGTCTGGGAGGTGTTTCTGTCAACCCACACATTCTGTGGCCTCCCTGTGGAAAAGTTCAGCACTATATAAGCACTAGCTTCGGCCTACACTCTTTCAGTTGTTCTTTTATGTATCCTATGTATTTTTGTTGTGTGTTCATTGCCGAATAAAAATTCACATTCATTCATTCATTCATTCAAGTCCAGCACCCAGTTACAGAGAGAGGTTTGGAGTCCCAAGTGTTTGAGTTTTTGTATTAGGTGCTGGGGGATGATTGTGGTGAACTGAAGTCAAGAAGAGCGTTCAGCAATCTCATCAAGTCCCCAATGATCTCTCAGCGATCTTTCATTGAACACCAATTTTTTTCCACCCCAAAGGTAGAGATCAGTGAGGCATCGCTGAGCGTTCAATGAAAGACTAGTAGAGTTCATTGAAAGATTGCTGAGAGATCATTGAGAGACCTTGGTGATCACTGAGGGATCAGTGAACGATTGTGTGGAGATCTGGCCATTTTGTCATCACTCAGTGATCTCTTAACGATTTCTATCCCTGTGTAAAGGGGGTATAACAGACCTGATATTGGCAAATACAGACAAGACATAGGGGCAGATTTACTAAGATAGCAGAAATTAACAAGTGCGCAATTTAGACAGAGCACCTCATGGAGTGGCCAGTTGTTGCCACTGATCTACTAACATGCAAAATTATGAAAACAGACGTAGTCAGTTCATTTCAACAATGACCACCCATCCACCAAGAGCACTGCAAAATTGCGCACATGCACACCTGATGAGGAAACGGGTCACCAACAAAGGCACAGCCAGTTTGGAGGAGCATAATATAGGAGTTTTTTTAAAGCTTTTTTTAAGCATTTGTTTAAGTGGAAAACCCAGTAAAATAGTTTTTTGTTTGTCATATTTCAAAGTTTTGAATTTCATTTCACATGGCAGACTGTTTTGTTTAATATGTATAAATGAAGTATTTGTATATAATTTAAAAAAGGACCACTAATGAATAAACTGATTATTTGACCAACATGTTTATTTTATTAACACAAGAACCGTCAAGATGGTCTAATGGAGACTCTGGGGTTTTATTATATAACTAAATTTGTTTTAACAAAATCTACAGGTCTCCCAGTTTACAACTTTTAATAAATATGTGTGTTTTATGTTTTTCGAAGATTGAAACATAATAAAATTAAACACACATGATTTCACTTATTGTTCAGACCACCACAGCAGAGACTACTGTCAGTGAGTTACTGTTATGTTACAATTTCAGGGGGATGTTTCCTTGGATCTGTGCTTTTTTGTTCATAATCTCGTTGTTGTTTTCCTCCTGTTATGCATCCCAAACTGGGAGAGAGAAATAGAATAGGGACCTTAATTATGATTTCATGCACAGCAGAAAGAAACAAATATAGAAATATGGATAAAGGAAACTCCGGACTCCGGGTCTGTTCCTCCGCTGAAAAAAAGTCACTATCCGCTGACACATCTGTCCACTCCAGGTAGGAAGGGCTATCCTATTGCATCCTATTTTATGGATACAAATTCATTTAGTTTGTTATATACAGTGGGGAAAATAATTATTGAACACATCAACATTTTTCTTTGAAACATATTTCTGATGGAGCCATTGACCTGAGATTTTCACCAGATATCAGTAACAACCCAAGAAATCCATACATCCAAAGAAATCAAGGCAACTGTGCTCACCAAACAAGTTATATTTAATAACGTGGAATGACACAGGGTATAAGTATTGAACACATGAAGAAAAAGAGGTGCAAAAAGGCATAGAAAGCCAAGAAACCAAATGAAATCCATCAGAATTTAGGAAGCCATCCCATCCTCCATCAGTGCAAATTAATTTAAGCTGGTTAAGTCCTGTATCCTCAAACTGGCCCAGGCACCGTTTGGTGACATAACCCCAAGTGGTCAAGAGTGGTAAAGATTTTTTGTCAATAAAATAGTTCAGATTTCCAAGGCTATAACTTGAAAGTAGTAAGAGATAATGGCTTACTGTAAATTAGAAAGATGTAGAATATATGATAAGATAAGATAAGATAAGATAAGCCTTTATTAGTCCCACAACGGGGAAATTCCAGGATTGCAACAGCACAGGGATAGCAACACTCAGAGCAACAATCAGAAGGCAAGAAAAAAAAACAAGCAAGCGAGAGCAGCTAATATACATATGTACATATTACTATAAAATATATATACACAGACACACAGTGCAGAGCATTGTAGCTGGATGGAATAAATATATGAATATATGAACACACAGTGCAGAGCATTGTAGCTAGATGGAATAAATATGTAAATATATAAACACCCACAGTACGGAGCATTGCAGCTAGGTGGAATAAATATGCAAGTATATAAACACACACAGTGCGGAGCAATGTAGCTAGATGGAATAATATGTAGATATATAAAAACACAGTGCGGAGCATTGTAGCTAGATGGAATAAATATATAGATATATAAATATAAACACACCCAGTGCTGAGCATTGTAGCTAGATGGAATAAATATATAGATATATAAATATAAACACACCCAGTGCAGAGCATTGTAGCTAAATGGAATAAATATGTAAATATATAAACACACACAGTGCAGAGCATTGTTGCTAGGTGGGATGAAACAGCATAACCGTCTATTTAGTTATCCTACATGGTATGATTATGTGCCCATACATATTCTCACCCTCCATAGCGACCGGTATGTTCCTAGTTGTATGCCGGAGGGGACCATTGTGTAAGTCTATTGCATCTTTTGCATTCAAAAAAAACTATTAGTTTGTTACGTCTTTTTGCTATCTCTGCGAGCAACCCTGCTTAGGTTGTACAGTCTGACAGCCGTTGGTAGGAAGGACCTACGAAACCTCTCGGTTGTGCACCTGGGATGATGTAGTCTGCTGCTAAATGAGCTCCTCAGTGCATCCAGTATGTCCTGCATAGGGTGGAACTCGGACTCCAGCAGAGATGACAGTTTAGCCACCATCCTTCTCTCTCCTATCTCCTCCATCGGATCAAGGCGTTGCCCCAGGACAGAGCTAGCTTTCTTAATCTTGCTTTCTTAATCAGTTTGTTCAGTCTCTTCCTATCGGCTGCAGTAATGCCACTGCCCCAGCAGACCACTCCAAAAGTGATGGCTGATGCCACCACCGTGTCATAGAATGACTTCAGCAGCGCCCCTTGTACACCAAAAGACCTGAGTCTCCTCAGCAGGAACAGCCTGCGCTGTCCCTTCTTGTAGAGTGCGTCAGTATTGTGTGACCAGTCTAGTTTATTGTTCGTATATGAGTTCAATATGATCCAAAGTTTGAGATAGGAATAAATTTACGCATCTAATTTGCATAATGATGTGGCTGGTATATCGAATTACATAACTCAGTCAAAAGTGGACTTTGGACATATTTACACAAAGAATGGTTCTGTTTTTTTGACACCGTTTTCTCTACAGGGGTATGTTGTTAACTTATCTTCAGTGTATATGAACCGGAAAATCAGTACAATGTAAAGAAACAAAGAAATTCGTCACTCACCGCTGACGAAGGGGGGGGGGCTTGTCCGTTGCCGTGGTCGCTGCGTTTTTGTCCATTGTGGCATTGTGTCTTTTGTGCTCTCTGCCACATCTAGAAAGTCTTATGATTATCCCACATCAATTTTCCTTGTATCCCGCAGCACTTTTCATGTACAAAGCCATTTATGTGACGATGCATGACGATGCATGGCGGCCATATTGGTCTTGTGAGCTCAGAAAAGGAAAAAGGAAGAATAATAATAAGGACTTCTTCTTCTTTGGTGTAGTCCATGTCAGCTATGATTCCTCCAATGCATGTCTTCCACCTTCTGAACTGGCAGATCAGTACAAATCGTCACTACAGCTGGGAATGACAGATTCAGTTGACAGGCGCAGTTGCTGCGATGTGCCATTAGGGGCGTGCAACCTGTCCATGAAATCTGGCCAGTTAAAAGGTTAAAAAGGTCTATGAATATCAGATTGTCACACCACAAAGAACTCATGATTGATAGAAGCAAAGAGCTCTCTCTAGACTTTCACAACCTTATTGTTGCAAAACATAACGATGGCACTGGTTACAGGCACATTTCTAAACAGCTGAATGATCCAGTGAGAACTTTTGGAGCCATCATTTGGAAGTGGAAAGAACATCATTTTATCATAAACCGGCCAGGACGTGTTCAAGACTTATTTTCCCGACTGTATAAACAAATGAAATTTAAAAAATTCTCTGCCAGCTGATGTCCAGTTCAGCACAACAACCAATCTCTGTGAGGTTGTTTCTATTTATATAATCTGTTCTGTCATACCAAATAAACTCACTCGCAGAGAGAAGCTTCTGTCTCTTCGGCCACATGCCCTCGGTTCTCGCCAGTGTCTCGGCACCAACAATCGCTGTCATGTCAGGCGCAGATGAATTAAGACATGCTTTTTTGGGGCATTAAATCATGGTGCAGTTAGCAGGTGATTGACAACCACAAACCTTTGTAAATCACCTTGTGCTAGTCATTTAAATACTCTCCTCCCTCAAATTTGCGCTTTGACATGATAGCTCCCACAAATACATAGAGTGGGGAAAATGAGTATTGAACACGTAACATTTTTCTCATTAAACAAATTCCTAATGGAACTATTGACCTGAGATATTCACCAGATATCAGTAACAACCCAAGTAATCCATACATACAAAGAAATCAAGGCAACTGTGTTCACAAAACAAGTTATATTTAATGAAGTGGAATGACACAGGGAATAAGGCTATGGTCACACTGCAGTACTTCATGCTCAATTCCGATTTTTTGCTGAGATCTGATTTTTTTTGTGTGGGCGTTCACATTATAATTTAAATGCGACCCCATCACACTTTAGTATGAACTACAGCAATGAAGTGACCCGCATGCGCAGAAGAAAACCTAACGTCACAGACAGCGTTGTGTTTATGGAAGTAAATATGAGCCCAGAATGATTGAGGGGGACAGAACTTCTCTACCTTGATGCAGCAAAATAAATGTTAAAATCATTCAGAAATAATTATGCACAAAATAAATATGAGACCAGCTTCATTCCTCTACACGCCAGATGACCGCTGTGATCAGCTCTGCTTTAACCACTTGCACTCCGTTGTTCCGCGGGCGGGCAAGTCTCTGCGTTCTAGGGCGCACGAGGGCGCACGAGAGCGCCCTCGTGCGCGCTTGGACGCATGACGCATGATGGTGCAGATGGAGATGGTGCTGGCCTCCAAGCGCCACTGAAAAAAAAAGCTGCAGACAGCCGCGAACAGATTAGTTCATCTGATTGACCTCTCATTCGACTAATAAGAGCCTTGAATTGGGTTTCTGAAACCTTGAAGAGCCAATGAATGAAAATCTAGGAAGGAGGACCCGCCTACTGTGAACGCAGGAGCCAATTGAAGCACAGAAATTCAGGCTGGGTGAAGAGAGATTTACTGTTGCAACAGATGAAAACAAAGGACGCTGGACGAATCTACTACAGACCCAGGCTCACCCAGCAGCATGGAGAACACCCACAAGTGGGACCTGCACTCATTCCAGCAGAATAGACGGAGGCCGACGACAAAAGTCGTAAATCATTCGCCAAAACGGCAATAATGGAATTATGTTGATCGGGATCCACGAGCGGAGCAGCGTCGCGTTCGTCTGACAATGGGGGAAGAGATGTTCGCCACGACTCTGCTGCTTTGAAGAGGTAAGGTGTTATAAGCTAAATTATTATTTATCCCTGAAAACTGTAATCCAAAAATGACTTTTGACCGATCGGTAAATTACAACTGTACTGCGCACGAAGATAAACGGTTCATTTGCCGTGTTCGGACCGTGAACGCCCCCCCCCCCCCCGCTGCAGAAGAGGAGCAGGGGGAGCGGCGTTCATGGTCCGAACGCCCCCCGGTTCGCGGGGGGAAGCATATGAGTCTATTCCATCATGTAGTGATGGCCCTCTTCTGTAGCGAGGGGGGGGGGGGCGTTCACGGTCCGTTCACGGTCCCCCCCCCACACACACACACACAGTAGCGAGGGGGGGGGGGGGCGCTGTGAAAACATGCAAGGAGTGTAATCCGTCATGTAGCGAGGGCCGAACTCGGTCCTTGGTGGCGGGGGGGGGACGACCCCCCGCCCACACACACACACATACAGACACAGCCCTGAGTGTGACCTTTCATTAGAGCCTAAAATGAAGATTCTACATTGAATTATTCAAAAGTTACAGATGTTTTTCCAAACTGTGCCATTTGGCACAATTTGGCACAGTTCCAAAACGCCTGGGAACAGCCTGAGAACAAAGCTGTGTAAAATATTCATTTTTTGTGGTATTGTTACCAAATTTGGATCTCAGCTGGATAACACTTGGTTCTACATTTCTGTTGCATTTTCCAGCCGGATCGGACAGCTGTGTGTTATTTACAAGCATTTGTATCCAAAAAAACAGTGTCCAATTTTTTTTTCTTCAAGTTCAGTATGTTTAGATGACTGTAACTCAGTGGCCGGAGCACGTCGAGAGATTATGTTTTTTTTGCCAAAAAATTCAAAGTGTTTTCTTTTAAATGAGACCAACCCCATGAAGATGCTGCAAAGGGTTGAATAACAGCTTTCGATTTACTTTGGGCACGTTATTTTTTGGCATTTTTAGGAAAATTGCCCGGAGTGCAAGTGGTTAACAGAACTGATCAATTAAACAGCTCTATTGAAAATGAGACCCCGTGTCTCAATGGGATTAACTGTATAAATAAGGTTAATAATAAATAATCCTAGCGATTACAATATGGCTCTCACCCACTGATGTTGTCAGTGGCTCGTACCAGTGGTCCCGCACAGAGAGAAGCCGCCACAGACTCCCCTCTCCTGTATCCCCCTATCTGGCGATTTTGCTCCACAGTCTTGTCGGTATTAACTTTACATTTTAGATATTACAGCGGCCAGGACTCACGGTGTGCCGTTTACAAGGAAAAATGAATTTGCAACGTCCAGTAAATGTGCCATTACCTTTTTTTTTTAATGTGCCATTACTGTGTGCCTGCTTGTCTGACAGTTTCAGCCCCGAACCCCCCACCTCCCACCCCGAAATTTTGGAATTATTGTGCAGTCAGAGCCAGCAAAATTACTATCCAGTGATATGCCCCCCAGGAAGCAGCTAGCCACCAAGGCTGCTCGAAAAAAAGCGCTCCGGCCACTGTCGGAGTGAAGAAGCCTCACCGTTACAGGCCCGGTACCGTGGCTCTGAGAGAGATCCGTCGCTACCTGAAATCCACGGAGCTGCTCATCCGTAGGCTGCCCTTCCAGCGCCTGGTGAGGGAGATCGCTCAGGACTTCAAGACCGACCTGCGCTTCCAGAGCTCCGCCGTCATGGCTCTGCAGGAGGCCAGCGAGGCCTACTTGGTGGGTCTCTTCGAGGACACCAACCTGTCTGCCATCCACGCCAAGAGGGTCACCATCATTCCCAAAGACATCCAGCTGGCCCGCCGCACCCGCGGAGGGAGAGAGAGCTTAGACTTTCTGCTGCACATCCACCAACCATAATGCTCTGCACTGTGTGTCTATATATATATATATATATATATATATATATATATATACAGTATATTTATAGTAATATGTACATATGTATACTAGCTGTTCTTGTTTTTTTTCTTGCCTTCTGATTGTTGCTCTGAGTGTTGCTATCCCTGTGCTGTTGCAATCCTGGAATTTCCCCATTGTGGGACTAATAAAGGCTTATCTTATCTTATCTTATCTTAAAGGGAAGAAGACTGATTAAAAAGAGAGCACAAATCAGCTGTCTGCCATGCTTGCTGCATCCACCACAGAATTGTAATGTCTGTTTCACTTCAATGAGGAAAAAGTCGGATGAAATACGACATGACCGTTCAGACTGAGGTTGTTTTGGAAAATATCAGATACGTATCCAAATTAGGACCATATTTGAAAGTGGCCTGGGTCTGGTGTGAAAAAATCAGTTATGTGCTGTTCAGACTGTCATTAAAAAAATCAGATATGAGTCACATTTGTGCAAAAAAATCAGAATTGAGTATTAAAACCTGCAGTGTGACCGTAGCCTAAGTGTTGAACACGCTTAGTGAAATTCATTTAATATTTAGTAGAAAAGCCTTTGTTGGTAATAACAACTTCCAGACACCTCCTGAATTGAGAAACTAGGCACAGGCATTGCTCAGGAGTGATTTTAGCCCGTTCTTACACACAAATTCTCTTCAAATCTTGAAGGTTCCGTGGGTGTCTTCTATGAACTCTGACCTTCAGTTCATTCCATACAGACTGGGCCATTCTAGCAGCTTTATTTTTCTTCTCTGGAGCCAGCTGAGAGTTTCCTTGGTTGTGTGTTTGGGATCATTGTGTTGCTGAAATGTCCACCCTTGTTTCATCTTCAGTCTTGGCAGATGGCAGCAGGTTCTTATCAAGGATGTTGCTACATTTGTCTATTCATCTTTCATGCAATTATATTAAGTCTGCGTGTGCCATGTGCTAAAAAAAAACAACAAAAAAAAAACACCACCACACCATGATGCTCCCACCTCCAAACTTCACTGTTGGTATGGTGTTTTGGGCTGATGTGCAGTGCCATTTCTCCTCCAAACATGCTGTGTGTTGTGGCATCTAAAAAGTTCAATTTTGGTGTCATCTGACCAGACTATATTCTCCCAGTATTTTACTGGCTTGCCCAAATGTTGTGCAGCAAACTTTAACCACTTGCACTCCGGGCAATTTTCCTAAAAATGCCAAAAAAAAAAACGTGCCCAAAGTAAATCAAAAGCTGTTATTTCCTAAACATACTGAACTTGAAGAAAAAAAATTTGGACACAGTGTTTTTTTGGATACAAATGCTTGTAAATAACACACAGCTGTCCGATCTGGCTGGAAAATGCAACAGAAATGTAGAACCAAGTGTTATCCAGCTGAGATCCAAATTTGGTAACAATACCATAAAAAATGAATATTTTACACAGCTTTGTTCTCAGGTAGTTCCCAGGCGTTATGGAACTGTGCCAAATTGTGCCAAATGGCACAGTTTGGAAAAACGTCTGTAACTTTTGAATAATTCAATGTAGAATCTTCATTTTAGGCTCTAATGAAAGGTCACACTCAGGGCTGTGTCTGTGTGTGTGTGTGTGTGGGCGGGGGGTCGTCCCCCCCCCCCGCTACCGAGGACCAAATTCAGCCCTCGCTACATGACGGAATACACTCTTTTTTCTTTTTTTTTTTTCCTTGCATGTTTTCACAGCGCCACCCCCCCCCCCTCGCTACTGTGTGTGTGTGTGTGGGGGGGGGAACTGTGAACGGACCGTGAACGCCCCCCCTCCTCGCTACAGAAGAGGGCCATCGCTACATGATGGAATAGACTGATATGCTTCCTCCCGCGGACCGGGGAGCGTTCGGACCGTGCCCTCCCCCCGGCTCCTCTTTTGCAGCGGGGGGGGAAGGGCGTTCACGGTCCGAACACGGCAAATGAACCGTTTATCGCGGCGCACGCACTTCGTGCGCAGTACAGTTGTAATTTACCGATCGGTCAAAAGTCATTTTTGGATTACAGTTTTCAGGGATAAATAATAATTTAGCTTATAACACCTTACCTCTTCAAAGCAGCAGAGTCGTGGCGAACATCTCTTCCCACGCGTCAGACGAATGCGACGCTGCTCCGCTCGTGGATCCCGATCAACATAATTCCATTACATATTGCCGTTTTGGCGAATGATTTACGACTTTTGTCGTCGGCCTCCGTCTATTCTGCTGGAATGAGTGCAGGTCCCACTTGTGGGTGTTTTCCATGCTGCTGGGTGAGCCTGGGTCTGTAGTAGATTTGTACAGAGTCCTTCTGCAGCAGTAAATATCGCTTCACCCAGCCAGAATTTCTGTGCTTCAATTGGCTCCTGCGTTCACAGTAGGCAGGTCCTCCTTCCTAGATTTTCATTCATTGGCTCCTCAAGGTTTCAGAAACCCAATTTAAGGCTCTTATTAATTGAATGAGAGGTCAATCAGATGAACTAATCTGTTCGCGGCTGTGTTTGCAGATTTTTTTTTCAGTGGCGCTTGGAGGGCACACCACCTACACCATCACCATCAATATCCTTATCATGCGTCATGCGCACGAGGGCGCACGAGCGCGCTCTCGCGCGCCCTCGTGCATCGTAGGACGCAGAGACTTGCCCGCCCGCGGAACAACGGAGCGCAAGTGGTTAAACAAGCTTCAGCATGCTTTTTCTTCAGCAATGGAGTCTTGCGAGGTGAGCGGCCATAGAGCCCATGTCAGTTTAATGCATTGCTTATTGTTTTCTTTGAAACAGCAGTACCTGCTAATTCCAGGTCTTTCTGGAGCTCTCCACAAGTGGGCTTTGGCTCTTGGATAACTCTTAGATAGATAGATAGATAGATAGATAGATAGATAGATAGATAGATAGATAGATAGATAGATAGATAGATAGATAGATAGATAGATAGAAAACTTCTTCTTCTGATAATTCTTTTGACTTCTCTATCAATTTAGTAATGTGCCTGGTTTTGTAACAATAAGCAGTCCCTCAAGGATCTGATGGGATGTTTTTATGATTGTTGCGGCCCAAAAAGCCTGAATTTGTGGGAGCTTTTTTTTTAAAGTTGTGATGAAAGTTGCAATGTTTTGATAGGGTGTTTTTTTGCACTAAAAGTTGTGGGAAGAATTACAAATTTTAAAGCAGATGCTTTTTTCCATAGTTTACTTCAATGATATTCTACATAACACCACAGGAAAAGCACAGGATTGTTAAAAAATTTCCTATTAAACAGTGGTTTGTAAATTAAGCAGAAATTTCTGCTATACAGAAAAACTCTTTTGTGCAACAGCAAATACAGACTTTAACACAATATCCTTACAACAGCTAAATTACATTGAAAGCATATTAAAAAGTAGAGATTTGGTAATTATTGGCAGCACCTTTATTTGAAAACTGCAGCAGTGTCCACCCACTTGGTACCGAGTGCAGAGGAAAAAAGAAATAATTTATTCTGGTTGCTCTGTATTGTCTATCGGAGTCAGACAAACAATATTCTCTGTCTTTCCATGCCTAACTCCTACCTGTTTGTCTGTCTGTCTGCGTGCTGCTCGTCTCATCACACCTGTCTCATCAGATACTGATCTTTCATTTACCGGGAGTCCTGGGAAGTGGTGGGGGGTGCACAGTTTTCACGGGTTTTTATCACAGTTTTAAAGCTCATTGACAAGATGTAGTAATGATTTTACCTCTAAAGATGTATAAAATGTTCAAACACTGGCTCTGGTATTATATTTGGTCATTTTTACATCGTCTCTCCTTACGCTCGCTCCTGTAACGGGCTGGTTTTCAGGCACAGAAACCTGGCACTTCATACATGCGGTCGGGATGGAGACATGGCAAGACGTCCACTGGGAGGCTGGGGGAGATGGAGTTAGGGACAGTGTGGCAAATCTTGTGGGTGAGGTTTTTTTTTTTTAAATCACACACTGTTTTTTGCCGATGTGTTCCGTTAATACTCTCTGTAAACACGAAAGTGAGTGTGGTGCTGCAACGCATTTGATTGGTTAGACTGAGCGTTTACGCACTACTCAGGGACAAATTTGATTGGCGGAATTAGCAGAAGTTGACGAGGATTGGCCAAAATTGCAGGAAAGTTACGGTGATTGGACAAAGTTGCAAGGTCACTCAAAAGTCATGGCCAATCACTGATTTCATATGAATTGACGCAATCGCAACATTGTGAAATCCTTGAGGGACTGAATAAGGTTGCGAAGGTCTAGAGAGAGCTCTGGTGTAACAGTCTAATATTCACAGACCTTTTTAAAGGCTATCAGTCAGGACTTAACCAGCTGAAATTAATTTGCAGTGATGGGGGATGGGATGGCTTCCTAAATTCTGATGGATTTCAGCTGGTTTCTTGGCTTTCTATGCCTTTTTGCACCTCTTTTTCTTCATGTGTTAAATACTTATTCCCTTTGTCATTCCACTTTATTACCTCCGCCAAAGGGGGAGGTTATGTGATCATCGGCGTTGGTTTGTCTGTTTGTTTGTCTGTCTGTTTGTTTGTTAGCAAGATAACTCAAAAAGTTATTGACGGATTTTCATGAAATTTTCACAGATTGTCAGAAATGGGGTATCCTACAGATGATTAGATTTTGGTGGTGATCCGGATCACCGTCCACAAGAAAACCGCCATTACGCAAAATGTCATTTTTGTGAATAACTACTAAACCACTAATCCTGTCATTGTCAATCCAATTGTTGTGAATCCAATTGCTAGTCATATGTTTTCATGGTCAAGGAATCTGAAAACGTACACACAAACACTGTATGGGGGGAACTGTGGCGCTAAACCGCCATTACGGAAAATGCCATTTTCGTCAATAACTACTGAACCACTAATCCTGTCATTGTGAATCCAATTGCTTGTCATATGTTTTCATGGTCAAGGAATCTGAAAACGTACACACAAACACCGTATGGGGGGAACTGTGGCCGCCATTATGGAAAATGCCATTTTCGTGAATAACTACTGAACCACTAATCCTATCATTGTCAATCCAATTGCTAGTCATATGTTTTCATGGTCAAGGAATCTGAAAACGTACACACAAACACTGTATGGGGGGAACTGTGGCCACCATTACGGAAAATGCCATGTTCGTGAATAACTACTGAACCACTGCTTGTCATATGTTTTCATGGTCAAGGAATCTGAAAACGTACACACAAACACTGTATGGGGGGAACTGTGGCGCTAAACCGCCATTACGGAAAATGCCATTTTCGTCACTGAACCACTAATCCTATCATTGTGAATCCAATTGCTTGTCATATGTTTTCATGGTCAAGGAATCTGAAAATGTACACACAAACACTGTATGGGGGGAACTGTGGCCGCCATTACTGAAAATGCCATTTTCGTGAATAACTACTGAACCACTAATCGTATCATTGTCAATCCAATTGCTAGTCATATGTTTTCATGGTCAAGGAATCTGAAAACGTACACATAAACACTGTATGGGGGGAACTGTGGCCGCCATTACGGAAAATGCCATTTTCGTGAATAACTACTGAACCACTGCTTGTCATATGTTTTCATGGTCAAGGAATCTGAAGACTGTATGGGGGAAAACTGTGGCGCTTGGCGGAGGTCTGCGCTCTCCGAGTGCTTTTCTAGTTAAATATAACTTGTTTTGTGAGCACAGTTGCCTTGATTTCTTTGTATGTATGGATTACGTGGGTTGTTACCGATATCTGGTGATAATCTCAGGTCAATGGTGTGACGGGCTCAGCCCTAGTTTTGTTTGCAGATTTTGTTTGTGTTTTTGCTTTAATTGCAGTCTGAGAGGGTGGAGCTTTGGAATTGGAAGCACCTGAGCTGGCCAATCCTGGGAGCTTTAAAAGCCCCCCCTGGAGTGAAGCTGTCTGTCCTCCTTGACTGGATCCCTTTTTGGCTCTGGCTCTTCCGAGTTGCATTTAATAAATAAATAATAATAATAAATAATTGTTAAACCTCCCTTTTTAAAATCGTTAAGTGTGGACTCCCTTTTTTTTTGTCAGACCTCGGGAGCTTGGGGTTGTGACAAATGGGGGCTCATCTGGGATCTGAACCTGGGACCTCTCACACACACAGTGGCTCAATCAGAAATATGTTTAATGAGAAAAATGTTGATGTGTTCAATACTTACTTCCCCCACTGTATGCAGTGAGGCCAGACCCAAAATTAACATGGTCCATGCCTTTCCACCGCTAACTTTACCCTGTGCCCTTTAGTAAATCTCAGCAGTAGCTTCTTCACACCAAAACAGGGTTTGGCGATGGTGCAGCATGTTCGTAAATCTGTCCCTTAAATGCTAAATGCTAAGGTAGAGCCATTCCTGCATTAGTGTCCACATACTGTGCCCACTTTTTCTTGGTATGTTCAGATGAAATAAAGAGTCTATCATCACATACAGGTGCATCTCAGTAAATTAGAATATCATCAAAAAGTTAATTTATTTCAGTAATTCAGTTCAAAAAATGAAACTTGTATAGATTCATGACACAGAGTGATATATTTCAAATCTTTATTTCTTTAAATTTTGATGATTATGGTTTACAGCTCATGAAAACCCCAAATTCAGTTTGTCATAAAAATTAGTATATTACATAGAATTAATTTTTAAAAACTGATTTTTATTTGAAATGTTGGCTGATTGAAAAGTATGTCCATGTACACACTCAATACTTGGTCAGGGCTCCTTTTGCATGAATTACTGCATCAGTGGAGTGTAGCATGAAGGTGACCATCCTGTGGTACTTCTGAGGCATTATGGAGGCCCAGGTTGCTTTGATCGCAGCCTTCAGCTCGTCTGCATTGTTGGGTCTGCTGTTTCTCATCTTCCTCTTGACAATACGCCATAGATTCTCTATGGGATTTAGGTCAGCAGAGCTTGCTGGCCAATAAAGTACAGTGATACCATGATCATTAAATCAGGTTTTGGTACTTTTGGCAGTGTCGGCAGGTGCCAAGTCCTGCTGGAAAATGAAATCAGCATCAGCACTTGGACTTAATAAAACACAGTGGACTCAAATCATCACTGACTGTGGAAACTTCACACTGGAACTCAAGCAACTTGGATTCTGTGCCTCCTCCTGACTCTGGGACCTTGATTTCCAAATAAAATGCAAAATTTACTTTCTTCTGAAAAGAGGTCATCTGCTGGTGTTGGTTGGTTGCTGATTTCATTTTCCAGCAGAACTTGCCCCCCCCCCCCACACACACACACACTGCCAAAAGTACCAAAACCTGGTTTAATGACCATGTTATCACTGTGCTTTACTGGCCAACAAACTCTCCTGATCTAAACCCCATAGAGAATCTATGGAGGATTGTCAAGAGGAAGATGAGAGACACCAGACCAACAATGCAGACGAGCTGAAGGTCGCTATCAAAGCAGCCTGGACCTTCATAACACCTCAGCAGTGCCACAGGCTGATCACCTCCATACTATGCTGCATTGATGGAGTAATTCATGCAAAAGGAGCCCCGACTAAGTATTGAGTGTGTACATGGACTTACTTTTCAGTCAGCCAATATTTCTATTCAAAATCCATTTTTTAAAAATTTATTTTATGTAATCTATTTTTTTTTAGAAACTGAATTTGGGGTTTTCATGAGTTGTAAGCCATAGCTATCAAAATAAAAAGAAATAAACAATTGAAATATATCACACTGTGTGTAATGAAGCTACATCATATAAGAGTTTAATTTTTTGAACTGAATTACTGAAATAAATCAACTTTTCGATGGCATTTTCATTTATTGACATGCACCTGTACATTTTTTTTTTTTTTTTTTTTTTTTTTTAATTATTTGTACCCGTAGGTAGACTTGGTTTGCAGTCTGGTGACAAGCCACCGGCTACTGGTCGCTGCGTGCGCGAGCGCCCTAAACCTACATGTTTTTGGTGTGCGGGAGGAAACCGGAGAAATCCCGGAGTAAACCCGCGCAACACGGGGAGAACATGCAAACTCCACACAGCTCACTGTTGGTCGGGGGCTGGGATCGAACCCACGATCTCATGATCCCCGCGGTCCCCCGGCCGAGGGTAAAACTGTGCTGCCACAGTGCTAAACCACTGCGCCACCGTGCAGCCCATGTAGGTATTACGAGTGGCTAATGATTTTAGAAGCACACATTCTGCTGTGAGGCTTTATAAGACACTTTAGCATGTTAGACTTCAACAGAAATTGTGCAGCAAATCATTTCAAAGCAGGCTATAAAGAGATGGTGCGAGCTACACTTGCTAAATGAGTCGGAAGAAAAACATGCAGGAAACGTCAAGATACGATTGTGAGGACTGCCTCTTGTCTCTTTCCTATATATTATTTTTCATTGTACAAGAGGACTGCGGTTAATTAAGTCATTATGATACTTATGTGTCATACTATGTCACTTTTTTCAAGTCTTTAAATTTTAGCTTAAATATATTTTAAATGAAAAGCAATAATAAGACTTTACGACATAAAACTATTAAATTTACTATTGCCTCAGACCAATTTAATTACATTTCTGAGTTTCACAGATTGCAGAGGGGCACTAAATAAAACAATTACATTTTTAATTAAATAACTTAAGATGTTTTATTTTCTCTTCTAGGTTAGAGGTAATCATCTAAATGAAGGCTGAGCAATTTGCAGGCAAGCAAAAAAAACACTTTTTCACAAGCAGTGGGGGCTGGAAATGCTTTGCCACAGCTTAACACTGATGTATACAAAAGAGCCTGCTGTTTATACATTTCCATAATTAATGGAAGATCATCTGCTCTGTGAATCACTGGAATTTACACTGAATGTAAATATCAAAACTGCAGGTATTGTTTCAAAGTGTTTCTTCTTCGCACCTGAACTAATCAGAAGCCTTGCACATCTGCCAAGAGTTTGTTTAAGAGGATGTATTTTTCCTAATCAGCGGACGTGTGGGTTGAGCCGCACTCCCGTGGGAATAATTGTATGAAGTGGGGGCTGTTGTGAAGCAGGTATGCCCCCTGGATTTTAATCAGCAGCAGGTTTGCTGCTCAGATTCATCGGGAGATTGGTTATGGTGACACTGCTCTCTCACTTGGTGTTCTTGTAAAATCCAAACGGCCCCGCCCCAGAGTTTATGGAGGCCATGTAATCCTGTGCATTATGCATTTAAGATGGGTAATGCGACGAACCAGAGAAATAGAAAATGCAGACAGCCAGCCATGCATGGAATATTCAACAATACAGACACCGGCGAGGTCACTCAGAAAATGGCATTTGAATTTAGAATAACATAACAGATTTCTGTAAATATGTCTTGGCGTCTTCCGGTTATGGCTGCCACGTAGGACGGACGTGTCTCGCTCTGCTCTGCTCCTGGAGAAAAAAAATCGGCAAATAACTCTCTCATTTGGGACAGAACGTATCCCAGCATTTGGGCGAGGATATGTCGGCGAAGCCTAAGGCTGGAAAACCAGGAAAAGGAAAAAGCGAGCCGCCGAAACAGTCCAAATTAACGGACTTTCAGGTCTGTGACGCAGCAAACAAAACTCCATATATGGCGGAGGAGGCTGGCAACGGTGCGATGTCTGCGGGGGGAGGCGCAGATGCGCTGATGGCTGCCATGAGTTCAATGAGAGCGGACTTTTCCTCTAGATTTGATGGGATTATGACAGCGTTGGAAGGAATAAGAAAGGAATTGGGTGACTGTGTAGAACGAACGGCGCAGATGGAGCTCCGTCTCGCTAGTGCTGAAGATGACGTCACCCGTCTTCAATTAAAGGTGCGCACTTTGGAAAAAAAAAATAAATCTCTGGAAGATAATATTTTGGATTTGGAATCTCGGTCGAGACAGAATAATTTGAGGCTGGTGGGTCTTCCAGAGGAATCAGAAGGTGGGGACGTATGTTCCTTTCTGGAAAAGTGGATTCCGGAGGTGCTGGGCAGCGAGGAGTTGCAATCAGCAGTGGTTCTGGAAAAAGCACATCGTATTGGCCCACGGAGAGATAAGGGACCGCCGAGGACCTTAATTATGAAGTTTCTTAGCAACAGAGACAGGATGAAGATCTTCAACGCTGCACGTGCTAAAGGAGAGATTAAACACCAGGACCAGCAGGTGCGGTTCTACCCAGATTTGGCCACAGGAATCCAGCAATTGAGGAAGCAGTTTGATCCCGTACGTAAGGAGCTGCGCAACCTTGGGATTCGTCATGGTGTAATCTATCCTGCGAGACTGCTGACCACGTATGAGGGCAGAACCCACATCTTCAAGACCCCAGAGGAGGCGCAGGAGTTCATCAAGAAGATCAAAGAAGAAGAAGAGACTGGTGGGAGCTAAGCATGAACAAAATATAAGGTAGAATAATTAAGCATTTGCACAGGCATCTGACTGACTTGAAGTAAATAGTAAGTTTACAAAATATAGATTGTATTATATATTAAAAAAACAAAACAAAAACAAAACAAACAAAAAAAAAAACTATGATGTACAAAGTTGTTAAAAATTTTGGAGTTAAGTTGGAAAACTACAGAGGAGAGTTAATGTTACGTCATTAAAAGCAGTAGAGTTAGGGTGATTGGGAGGATGAAGAAGGAGTGGCTTAGGCTGTTCCCCGTGGGTGTGGAACGGTCGATGGCTATATCGGGAGACAGAATTTTTCTTTTGATTTTGGGGGGTTTGCCACAAGTGTGGGAAGGGGAAATTTGTTTGTGTGTAGTTTGTAGGATGAATGTTCAACCACTCATGTTTTTGCTTCTCTGTATGAGCATGTTTACACTGCAAGGTAATCCCAAACTCTCTATTGATCATGGACCAAAGTGTTAATCTTAATTTAACTTCATGGAATTGCAGAGGTCTACAAAATTTAAAAAAACTTAAACAAGTTATGAATAAAATAAAGGACATGGGTTCAAGAATTGTGTTTTTACAAGAAACTCATCTGATAGAGGAGGATGTTAAAAGAATTAGGAGTAGATGGCAGGGAAGTGTATTCACCTCTTCATTTTCATCCCGAGCCAGGGGAGTTATGACTCTCATACATAAATCAGTTCCTTTTCAAGTGAAAAATGTAATTGGAGACAAATTTGGAAGATATGTAATCATTCAAGGTTCTTTGCTATTAGAAAATATAAATCTTGTGAACTTATATGGTCCCAATATAGATGATCAGAAGTTCTTTGCTAATTTATTTCTCATCTTATCATCACTTACAGGGCAACATATAATAGCAGGGGATTTTAATTGTACATTGAATCCAGGTGTGGATAGATCAACAGGACTGGATTGTACGCACATTGGATGTAGGATGACTATTAATCATTTTATGAAAGAATTGAGATTGTTAGATATATGGAGAGAAATGAAACCACAAGTTAAAGCCTATTCTTGTTATTCCAGTACCTACAAGACATTCTCACGTATTGATTATTTTTTGATTTCCACAGAATTAAGGTCCAAGATTCAAAACTGCTTTTATGATAACATCGTGATCTCTGATCATGCACCCTGTTGTCTAATATATGTAGATAAAAAATTGACAAAGGAATCAGGTAGATGGCAATTTCAGCATAAATGGCTTCAGGATGAGGAATTTGTCAAGTATATAGAAAAACAGATAGACGAGTTCTTTGACATCAATACTACACAAACATCAGCATGTGTAAAGTGGGAGGCTTTCAAAGCTTTTATTAGGGGACATATTATTAGTTATACAGGATCAAAATCTAAGAAGACTCGAGAGGAGAGAGCTAAATTGGAACATAAAATAAAAAGTCTTCAGGAAAAAGTGTATGCAGGAAGTGACCCAAGGTTGGAGAATGAATTACTGATTTTGAGAGCTGAATACGACAAAAAATCAGCGAATAGAGCTGCCTCGAGTCTTCTAAGATTGAAACAATCTTTTTATGAACAAGGTGAAAAATCAGGAAAATTATTAGCATGGCAGATTAAACAATTGGAAATTAAAACACCAATTACCAGTATTATAAGTAACGGACAGGTAGTTATAGATCCTTTAGAAATTAATAGAGCCTTTAGAGATTACTATGAAAAATTATATGATACCAAAAATGAACCTGATTTAACAAAACTAAATGGGTTTTTGAACGAACTATCTATACCGTGTATTCCAAATGAAAACAGGGAGATATTGGAGTCTAAAATTAGTCAAGAAGAAGTTGGGCTAGCCATTGATAATATGAAATCAGGAAAAAGTGCAGGACCAGATGGTCTTCCAGTTGACCTTTATAAAAAATTTAAGAATAAATTAATAAAACCTTTTTTGGAAATGGTTTTAGAAGCATTTCAAAATAATAATTTACCATCATACATAAATAATGCCTTAATTATACTGCTGCCAAAACCAGGTAAGCCCTCTAATAAATGTGAAAATATGAGACCAATAAGCCTATTAAACGCCGACCTTAAGATAATCTGTAAAATTTTAGCAAGACGAATACAAGAAATTTTACCAAATATTATTAATCGAGATCAGAATGGCTTTATAAAGGGTAGACAAGGCTTCCATAATGTAAGAAGACTATTTAATATTATTTATTTTAATAAAGAAGCACCGGATACAGCTCTCCTATCATTGGACGCCGAAAAGGCCTTTGATAGAGTTGAATGGCCCTTTCTTTTTGAAGTCCTACAAAGGTTTGGACTTGGAAATAATTTCATAAAATGGGTTCAAATAATATACAATAATGCTACAGCAGAAATCCTAACAAATAACAATATTTCAAAACCAATAAAAATCAATAGAGGATGTCGACAAGGCTGTCCACTTTCACCTTTACTGTTTACTATGGCAATTGAACCTTTAGAGATAGCGATACGTTTACATTCACAAATATATGGAATTAAAGTTGGACCAACAGAACATAAAATCTCCCTGTACGCCGATGATATAATTTTGTTTATGTCGAATCTAAAAAAATCAATTCCAACCTTGTTGAATTTAATAAAGAATTTTGGGGAAATATCAGGATATAAAATAAATAAAACTAAATCTTCAATATTAATGCTAAATGAGACCCAGAGAAATTACCCAGCCCCTGAGGTAAATCAATTCAATGTTGTAAATCAGTTTAAATATTTAGGAATCCAAATTATGCCTAAGCTAGAATCAGTCGCCAGTGTCAACTATGAAGCCTTAATGTCAGATATCAATGAGTTAACTCAGAGATGGATGTCACTACCAATGTCGATGATCGGGAGAATCAATATACTTAAAAGTAATATTTTACCTAAAATACTTTATTTATTTCAATACATTCCCTTATCACCACCTTTAGATCTATTCTCAAGAATAAAAAAAAAGTTAGTGGAATTTATATGGAACAACAGGAGGGCTAGATTACGTCTGTCTTTATTATATTTACCATTTGATCGTGGAGGTCTGAAATGTCCAAATTTTATGTTGTATTATTGGTCGGCACAACTGAGGTCTATGACATATTATTTTTCATCAAATGATCTCCCTCACTGGACTGAAATGGAATCATACAATTTACCTTTACCTCTTCCCATATTCATATACTCAGATTCGGCAAAAAAATTACAAAAACAAGTTAAAAATCCATTTGTAAAGCATATGATCAAAATATGGTGTGAAGCTAAAAACTATTTAAAAGAACCACAGTTATTGTCACAATTTAGTCCAATATGGGGTAATCAATATTTTAAACCAGGGAGAGCGGACGCTGTATTTAAAGTATGGAATTTAAAAGGGATACAAAAGATTCAGGATTTATATTTGCCATGTGCAGACAACATAATGTCTTTTGAAGAGCTGAGGATCAAATTTAATCTCAATAGAACACATTTTTTTAAATATCTTCAACTTAGAAACTTTATTCGATCAAATCAAAATAAAGCTCTCACTCGACCTATTTATTCATCCTTGGAAAAAATGATGATGAAAGATAGTAAAAGAAAGGGTATTATTTCAGAGTTTTATAACTCATTGACACTATCTTCAAGTGAAAATTCACTGAAAAGATTAAACTACTGGAAAGAAGATCTGCAAATTGAAATTTCAGAGGAACAATGGGAATTGGCTTGTACAGAAGCTCAAACCAAATCAATAAATGCACGCCTTAAATTGATACATTTCAAATGGTTAATGCGGATGTATGTTACACCGGAGGAGTTAAATAGATATAACAAAAATATACCAGATACATGCACAAAATGCATGGAAAGTAAAGGAACCCTATTTCATTGTTTATGGGAATGTAGATTAATAAGAATGTTTTGGGAAGAGGTGAGGGTAACAATTGAAAAAATAATCTCAAAACAAATCATATTGAATCCTAAACTGTTTTTGTTGGGTCTGTACCCAGAAAAGCATAATTTTAATAAAAGTGAAAGAACATTCATAGACCTCAGTTTGCTTAATGCCAAAAAATGTATTGCACTATTATGGAAAAAGACTCATAGACCAGATGTGACTCAGTGGTTAAGACAGATGTTAACAAACCTTCCATTAGAAAGAATAACATATATACTGAAATCAAAGGAAATTGTGTTTGAGAATATATGGAGACCTTTTATTGATTATGTAAAAAATTTAAACATAACTCTTGAAGAAGAAGGTGAATGATGTGTGTGGACCTTGTAAATTCCAAACTGGTGAACATAATATGTATACTTATGTATTGGATTGTCTAGACTAAACAGAGGAGCATTGTTGAAGACTTGATTTTGTTGGTGGTTGTTGGTGTTTTTAGTGCATTTTTTTTTTTTTGTAGTACTTTAGTGTTAGTGTTTGATTGTTTGTATCATGTTTGTTAAAAAAAAAAGGTTCAATAAAGATATTGTGGAAAAAAAAATATGTCTTGGCTGTGCTGACCTTTCTTCCTCTTCTGGATGAATACTTTAGTTATGTATAGATGAACAATGCAAAACAAGTTTTAATTTGGAGACTGATGAATATATTATTGCTTTGACAGTTGTACAGTTTGAACTTGTAGAATGATTATTTAATTCTTCTCATCATGGTTGTTAGAGTCTTAAACTACCCACACACAGCAATAGTGTAACTTAATTGACAGCCGTACAGTGAAATACATGTAGACTGTAACATAACCTCATTGACAGAATCGCCTGTGGCTCATGTGCTCCTTTGTCACGACAAGATTCAAGCAGCAAAAGACAACATGATATTTTGTTTTGCATTCTTTAAGTACTGCTGGAGTTGTACTGATTACCAGAGTACCCTGATGTGTTCCAACTTTGAATGTCCTACAGAGCAACATAAGACAGCAGTGGGAACTACCGAGAGATTTTACCTTCAGAAGTTTCAGCCATCAAACGCGACTTTCAAATGACTATCATAGTTTTTAATTTCAAATCTCTGTTGAGGCTGTGTTTCCAGGGGAATTTGTCTGTCTTGTATGTTGGCAAGATGAAGAAAAAACTGTTTGCCCTAATTTCAAGTAAACTTGATAGAAGAGTGGAACTCAGACCACAGAAGAACCAAGTAGAACCACATTTTTTTTAACCTTTTTGATCCAAAGAACCCTTTTTATGCTGAAAAAGTCTGAGGGAATGTCACCAACTAAAAGTGTTAGAAAATTAAAAAAAAGCTCAGGTACGCAAACCAGCACTTTGCCGTGTGACAACCATCCGACCTCAGTATGGAGCAATAAGGTTTTATGCTCCACTCCCATTTCCTTACATAAGGATTGAAATATGTGGGTTTTCAGAGCTTTACATTTTCACAACATCATCCAGCACAGGAGCTGGTGAAGCCTCATGATGCAAAAAGCAGTGTGTAACAACAACATCTGGGACTCTCTTTCACTCTGCTAGTGAAGCCTTTGGTGTGTCCAACCACAGCAGCTGCTCCATCAGTACAAGGCCCAGTTCAGAGTCTGAATCTTTCCTCTTCAAATATTTATCCATTGTTCTCTTTAATCTCGTTACCATGACCTAGCATGTCATAACAAGGTCACTAGTCTCCGTAAAACACACGAAGAACAGGAAGAAGAAGACATTACCATTATTATTGTGTTCATACTGCCACCTACTGACATGGAAGATCCACTACAGGCACCCATGCACAACAATGGCAAATTATTTGCAACTTTTTGGACCAATTACGAATTGAAAAAATTAGACAATTTCCCAAGTATCCCGGAATGTTCTGTCAAGGATCCCCTGGGGTCCTAGGACCCCTGGCTGAACAACAAGGAAGTAGAATTTGACACAAAACTGAAACAAGGGTCAGATCCAGGATTTTTTTTTATCCATCCATTCATCCCAGTGCCTCCTCTGGCTTAAAGACCTTGGTGCGGTGGCAACATATTTTTCCAGGGGGTGGGGGCATGACACTATTGTAACTGGAATATGTTAATTTTGTACTGCTTATTTCTTTTTTTTTAATTTTGCACGGTAACTTTGCATAAGGAACTTACCGTTTGAAGTATTGTACAACCAAGGCTTGAATGTTGGAATATTGGGCCAGTTGTGGTCTCACCCAGACGGCCTGTGTTTGGACTTTTTACTGGTGTCATCCTTCTCTCCTTCCTCTGCTCTCACCCCTCCTGGACCCTCTGTCTGAACATTTTCCTCCATCTTTTCCTCTCTGAGCCCTGTCTAATTCAGCTTCTCTCTCTATGGTGATATACAAACAGGTTAGAAAATACCAAGTGTCACATTTTGTCCTGCAGGATTTTTTTTGTCACAGTTTACATAAATGACAAAAATGTGTATTTTTTTGTATTTTTATTCTAGTGTTTCTTTTTTCCATTGAGAAAGAATAGGGAAGGGAAAAAAATTCATAATAGTAATTTAATTATGACTTTTCTTATATATCTGAGACTTTATTATAAACTTGTGGATTGTTCAATACCTAATTTTTCTCTATTTTTTAAAAAATTACTGTTTTGGGTTTTTTTTATATAAATTTGAAAAAGATTGTGGCAAAATTTAGATTTTTTTTCTTTATACAGTTTACACTTTTGACCATAATATTGCAGAGCCAGAACAGAACAATAATTTAACTCTGATTTAAAAAAAATATTAATAAAATTATATTTAATAAAATAAATTAACTTAGTGATGTGAAAAAATGTTTGCCCCCTTCCTGATTTCTCTTTTTTTTTTGTATGTTTGCCACACTTAACTGTTTCAGATCATCAAACAAATTTAAATGTTAGATAAAGATAACACAAGTTAACACAAAATGCAGTTTTTAAATGAAGGTGTTTATTATTAAGAGGAAAAAAAAAATCCAAACCTACATGGCCCCATGTGAAAAAGTGATTGCCCCTAAACCTAATAACTGTTTGGGCCACCCTTGGCAGCAACAACTGCAATCAGGTGTTTGTGATAACTGACAATGAGTCTTTTACAGAGCTGTGGAGGAATTTTGGCCCACTCATCTTTGCAGAATTGTTGTAGTTCAGCCACATTGGAAGCTTTTCGCGCATGAACTGCCTTTTTAAGGTCATACCACAGTATCTCAATCGGATTCAGGTCAGGACTTTGACTAGGCCACTCCAATGGCCACTAAGCCATTTCTGAAGCTTTGGGACTCCAGCGAACCACAGTGAGATCCATTATCCACAAATGGCGGAAACATGGAACAGTGGTGAACCTTCCCAGGAGTGGCTGGGCGAACAAAATTACCCCAAGAGTGCAGCGACAACTCATCCAAGAGGTCACAAAAGACCCCACAACAGCATCCAAAGAACTGCAGGCCTCACTTGCCTCAGTTGAGGTCAGTGTTCATGACTCCACCATAAGAAAGAGACTGGGCAAAAGTGGCGTTCCAAGATGAAAACCACTGCTGAGCAAAAAGAACATAAAGGCTTGTTTCAGTTTTGCCAGAAAACATCTTGATGATCCCCAAGACTTTTGGGAAAATACTCTGTGGACTGACGAGACAAAAGCTGAACTTTTTGGAAGGTGTGTGTCCCATTACATCCGGCGTAAAAGTAACACAGCATTTCAGAAAAGGAACATCATACCAAGAGTAAAATATGGTGGTGGTAGTGTGATGGTCTAGGGCTGTTTGAAGGAGAATGTCCGACCATCTGTTCGTGTCCTCAAGCTGAAGCACACTTGGGTTCTGCAGCAGGACAATGATCCAAAACACATCAGCAAGTCCACCTCTGAATGGCTTAAGAAAAACAAAATGAAGACTTTGGAGTAGCCTAGTCAAAGTCCTGACCTGAATCTGATTCAAATGCTGTGGCATGACCTTAAAAATGTGGTTCATGCTCAAGCACCCTCCAATGTGGCTAAATTACAACAATTCTGCAAAGATAAGTGGGTCACAGCGCTATAAAAGACTCATTGCCAGTTATCGCAAATGCTTGATTGCAGTTGTTGTTGCTAAGGGTGGCCCAGCCAGTTATTAGGTTTAGGGGGCAATCACTTTTTCACACAGGGCCATGTAGGTTTGGATTTTTTTCCACTTTCTGATAAACACCTTCATTTAAAAACTGCCTTTTGTGTTTACTTATGTTATATTTGTCTAATATTTAAATTTGTTTGACGATCTGAAACATCTGAGTGTGACAAACATACAAAAAAAATGAGAAATCAGGAAGGGGGCAAACACTTTTTCACATCACTGTAAATGACCAAAGATGCAGTTATTTCTGTTATAATATTTCTATATAGTTTTTTTTTTTTTTTTTTGAAATTTCTTCACCAACCAGACAGCAGGAAAAACCTTCCTTTTTTCAAATCCAAACGTTGGCACATTTAGTTTGTCTGAAGGCTGTGGACAGATTAAATTCATTAACTTTGTGAATTTCGTTCATCTTAACTTGCCAGGTACATAATAATAAACATAAATTAGTTAATTTTGTACTGGCTGGTGAAGAAAATCCTCAGCGATTCAGCAGTCACTCTTGCCTTTCCCTGCATATGAATCCTAACCAGACCTGTTACCTAAGCGACTCTTCATTATTGGTCCCGTTACCAGCGGGTTAAAACCACAATAAATGCCTCCGCTGCTTACATACCTCTGATCCCCCCCTCCCCCCAAGTACTTTAATAAGCTCATCCTTCTCTCGGACAGTGACACTAGAGAGACACTATGCCTGCAGACTGACGGTCATGCGGGCAGCATGTTTCCGAACTCTGACGTGCGGATGACTGTCACATGCGTTGCTTGTGTGCATGCTTGCAGAGCGTCGTTCATTTATTTTTCTTAAAATTATATTTCCTTAGCGTGGCAGTATAGTTTCAGGGGTGACGGCCCACCATGTGCAAATGTTACCAGAGAAAACCCTGCATCCATCCATCCATCCACTACCAATTATCCGGGTTGCAGGGACAGAAGTCCAAGCAGAGAAACCCCAGACTGTTGTCCAGTTCACATAGCACCATGACCCCCATCATCCGTCCTGCAGGTAGTGAGCCCCCTAGAGGACAAATCCATGTGGCTTGTTCAGACTCAGCCCAGCTGGGTCCTATGGACAGAAATCCGATCATCAGGCACTTACCCTCAAGACCTGGTAAACCCAAACTGGGTGGGGTACACTGGATCCTTGTAACTTCTTCATGGGGATCAACTGCAATGCTCTTGGTCTGGCCCTTCTCCCAGGACCAATTTACCTTGGGAAGCCCTACCAGGAACAAATTGCTCCTGACAACATAGCTCCTGGAATGATTGGGGTACACAAACCCCTGTAGAGGTGGGAATCGGGAGGGACCTCATGATCCGATTCAGATCGCGATACTTGGGTCACGATCCAATACTGTTACAATACATCACAATACCATACATCCCCCCCCCCTCCCATGTCGATGTCAAATTTGGTCCCAAAAGTACAACTGTCAGTATCTGTTTCATGTAAAGTTTTAACTCTTTTCAACTCACTGTGGCTGCTTTTGTTGTGGCGGCTGGTGGCCCTCAGTCCTGCAGCTGCCGCCATCTTTTCTGCTGCCGACGTTCTCTGGGCTTTATTTTCCGCAGAGACATGTCTCTGCACACAGGTTGATAGTGGCGGGTCTGCAGAGTTTGCTGGTCAGCGCCACTCAGAGAAAAGCAAGCTACACACCGCTGTGTTTTTAGCTTAGCCGTTGCTAACACTATTCTGAAACGTGTGCTGGCCATGGTGCTGACCTGCGTGTTCGGGTGGATGTTTGTTTTTGTCGTGCAGGTTCTTGGGGGTTGCGTGTCATGTCAAGTTATCACTCCATCTAGTGGACTGAAAACGCAATTGGTTGATTAATACCTAATAGTATTCCACATTACATGAATATTTATAAATGATAAAAGATCCATTCATGCGTTTAGGGATTCGTCATTCAGGTCAAGTATCGTGATCCATTATGAATTGATCTTTTGCCCCACCCCTAAGCCCCTGCACCACAGTATAGGGACATTCACTTTAGTTTTAAGTAATCTCCCTTAGAATAATGCATGGGACTTGATTTTTTTTTTTTAAATCAGGTGTACTAGTGCATTTCAGTAAATTAGGATATAGTGATTAATTTCAAATACTAGAACCATAATAATCAAAATTAAACCTACTGGTGGCTTACTGGTGAACGCAAGAAGACTAGAAAACAGGCAGCGATTGGAGAAATATGAAATGAAATTACTTGTTGACATGAGGAGGAACACAGATGGGGATGTCAGTTTTAGAGGTATTTGGTGATGGACTCAATTACAACAAACGTGTTCCATAATGATATCAGACTTGAAAAGATTATCAGGAGAGCTGGATGTGTAATTGGTCTCAGGCCAGAGACCTTGAGACTGTGGTGGAGGGGAGAACACTAAATAAACTGCGATCCATCATGGACAATCCTGATCACCCCCTCCACCACACACTGGACAGACAGCGGAACACTTTCAGCAGCAGACTGCTACAGCTTCGCTGTCGAACAGTTAGGTACAGGAAATCTTTCCTGCCACATGCCATTTCACTGTACAATAATTCACTCTGATGTTGTATTCTGGTCATAACTATGCTTCCATAATGCATTTTACAGTCTAACTGGTACCTTACATCTCACTCTGCACCTGATAGTCCTGCATTGTACAGCAGGTATGATTCATGTGTCTATATGGGTCACCATCTATTCAGCTATGATGTATATAGGCTTTTATAGTAGTGTTAGTTTTACTTTCCATGGGTAATCCCTTTGTCTGTCATATGTATGTTTCTGTCGTTTGGTTGTCTGCTGTCATGCTGCTGTTACACTGTAATTTCCCAGTTTGGGATCAATAAAGTACATCCATCTATCTGTCTGTCTGTCTGTCTGTCTGTCTTCTTTTCCCTGGAACTCTATCTGTTGATAGTTACAGGAATAGATCATTTAACCCTCTGAGACTTGACTGTACTCTGGATATTGCCTTAAAGTGTCTGTGACACGATTTAGGAACTATGGATCATATTCAGTATGAATTTATCTTCAATCGTCCATATAGTTGGTTCTTTTGACTTAGAATGCTAAATAAGTGGAAAAATTATTTCCAAGTGAATTCAAATTTAGCGCCGTGTTGCACTAACGCGATCTCCTGAGACTCGCCTCGTTTCCGGATATGGCATCATGAGGTGAAGTTCCTCTCGGCTGATCCGTGTGCTATCAATGTAAACAAGCTGTTTAGCTTCTATATCAGCCAAGAAATGCCAAAACGTTGCGTGGCGGCTGGGTGTTCTAATTGCTCCAGTGAAGGTACAAGCCTGTTCTCATTCCCAAAAGATCCAGATCTTCTTAAAAAATGAGCGAAGCAAGTATAGAGAACAAGGGACAAATGGCAACCAACACCATCTTCTGTACTCTGTAGCGATCATTTCACTGCAGACAGTTTTGAAGAGGCGCCTGCTATACAGGAATTTTTAGGCTTGAAAGTCCATTAAACGGGTTCTAAAACTGACTGCCATACCTATGGTTTTCAAACGAAAACCCACAGCTCAACACGATATCAACATATCAAAACAGCGCAGAGAAGCAACAGTGTCAAAACTCGCCTGGAAAAGTTTGTGTAATTGATTTTTTTTTTCCACATAAGGCGATCGTGATTTTCTTTTATTTTTTCCACCAAAAGTAAAATCCTCCCCTATGAATTTTGAAGCCGAGTGTTGACTTTACTCCAAATGGAATGACTTTGTGTTAAAAAACCTTATATTACTTTTTTCAGTTTTCATTTTTATAAATCTCATTGCCTACCGAAACTGAATATCTGAGCAATTTTTTTTAATTTCCCCGACCACCTGATCGGGGACATTTAGATCTGTCTGTATATTACCATTCAGTGTTTTGGAGGCGACCGATGTCCATCTCTAACTCTTCACTGTCGGACCCTTCATCCTCTGAAATGTACGAGTCATCTTTGCTTCCTGAACGATATGGTTCAAATAAATAGGGTTGCCGTCCTTCGTTAGAACCAACTCGCTCTTCTTCATCACTCGGTCTTGCTTCTTCCTCAAAAACTATCGACAGATCGCTCAAATCTTCGCTGAAATCGCTCAACTTCCTCCGCTTCAGTGTACTCAGCCATGCTTGTTTACATCTTTGGTTCACCTCATTACATCACAAAATGGCGGCGGCGTTTGACCCAATTTCGACAAACGAACATTGCGATAATCTGCATCACGATGTAATTTATGGTAGTATATGGAAACAAAATGTTATTGAATTTTTTTGTCTACACAGAATAAAAACACAGTAGTTCTTCTTTCTAATGATGTCTTGGTTGAATTATGTCACAGACTCTTTAATGAGTTTTAATTTCACACCAGCTTTTCTGACTCTTTATTTTCCACGTTTTACTTCTTCCCCAAGTAAACAACATGCTGGAGGAGTTTTCTTAGTATTTTGTATACTTTATGCTTATTACATTATGACTTTAAAGCCTCCCATGTCCAGCCTAAAGCAACATTTTCCCACCTGTGGTGCTTTCTCAATTCCTGCATCTCCTGTCTTCAGTTCAATTCAATTTGAGCGATGAATAAATGGCCAGATCTCTCAGCAATCTTTCAATGAGCAAATGGCGATCAACAAGCTCTCTCAGTGATCTTCCAGTGATCAAACAATCTCTTAACAACTGCCAAGGGAAGCGATTCTCAATGAATGCTCAACAGTCTCATCAATCTCCCAATGATCTCTCAGTGATATTTCAATGAATGCCAAATTTTTCTACCCCAAAGGTAGAGATGGCTGAGAGATCAGTGAGGCATCACTGAGATCTCTAAATAACATATTCTGGACATCTTGAAAAATAATCAGAATTGGTGTAAAATGTTGCTGTGGTGAACAAAACACTGCTGTGATGAAAGGGTTAACCATCGTAAACTTCTTCACAGTGAGCGACAACACCAAGTTGGCCCTGATGAACAAGTACAAGGATAACATCATCGCCACGAGCCCCATCGACAGCAACCACCAGCAGAACACCCTGCTGCCGCCCAACACCTCCACCAGCCAACGCAAGCGTCTCTCCAGCAACACCCGTGGTGAGTCACCGTCTTCCAGGCATTTCACAGGCTATGAGAGCAGGTAGATCTTCACAGGTTTTAGATCACAGTCAACAGCCCCTTTTCAGCCATCACTTCCCCTACAAGCAGCAGCAAGCAGACCGTTGTTTATCTGTTGGGTTCTCTTTGTTGTTGTTAGGTAAAATCCTGGGAATAAGTTTCAGATTGTAAAGTAAAGCTGAAATAATTTTTGGGGCAGGAATGTTTATTAGGGATGCACGATATATATATATATTTTTTTTTTACAGGTAACTGATATGCCGATATTTTAAACATAGCTTTTGGCGATAGCCGATATATGCACATACTTTTCCCACCTATTTACATCTCCTTTGTCTTACATTGATGATTAACTGGTGTATAAAGTCACATTAGACAACTACCTCCACCAGCTCGGGTTTTACTGGCCTGTTTTATTGATATTTTATGCTACTTTCAAAACTTTTTATCATGAATATTTTAAACCTTATCTGTTTTTAAAGGGCTCATTGACTGCACTTTTTCCATATTTTAACAGCTCACTCATGTCTCAATAAAGTGTTTGTGACATATTTTGTTCACATTGTCTTTAACTTTTGAATTATTGAAGCACATTTGTTTTGTATTTTTCCTGGCTTTCTTGAAACACTCTGATTTAAAGCCTGTCACTTTAAGAAACATCCTTCACCTGTTCAACTCTGCCCTCCCTCTTTCATCAGTTAGCATACCTGCCAACTACTCCGGTTTTGCCGTAATGGTTACGGTTTTCAAGACCCCATTCCGGGTTACGGCTTTATTAATCAAAATTACGGTTTTTCACTAAAAATTCAGTCAAAAATTTTAAATCGTAATAAAAACACGAAAGCAATTCCAAACACGAGATCGCTAGGAATCGTATCTAAATTTAGAACATAGCAACACGTGATGGCGGCCGGGATGGTCACATTTTTTCAGTGCTGAGACAAAGTTGCTGATTTTGCCACTGAAATCACTAACCAACAGCGAATATCGGATCAACATTTGTGACGCACACGCACACACTGAATTTCCACCTTGGTTGAACCAGCTTTTGAAGTAGAAATACCCCTTTATTCGCCTTTCACCGTGCTCTGTGAGTAAACTGAGTAGCGTTTCTTTTCATGGTTCGCTGCTACGCTTTACCTGAAGCGTTTGCTAAGCTAACGCTATTGCTATTGAGGGTATTGAGGTTTCTATTCTCGCGCGAAATCCTGGAGAGGCGTACATGGCGAGATGTAAACACGATGTAAACTGCTGCAGACGTTCGCACGACTGCAACCCTGGCAAATGGACCATGGATTCGACATCTAAAGGGAGAATACATTTTATATAATGCCTAATATTCTGAAGAACATGTGCTGTGTAATTGCAAGCCTTGTCATGCTTGGTGTATCATGTAAACACATAAAATATCAGAGCGATTTTGCCGTCTTTTACGCACGTGCCTGTTATACAGTGCTAGTATACCCTGCTGATATTTCTAGTCTTCTAGTTACCTCCGCCAAGGAGGTTATGTGATCATCAGCGTTGGTTTGTCTGTTTCTTTGTTAGCAAGATAACTCAAAAAGTTATGGACAGATTTTCATGAAATTTTCACAGATTGTCAGAAATGGGGTATCCTACAGATGATTAGATTTTGGTGTTGATCCGGATCACCGTCTGGATCCAGGAATTTTTTAAAGGATTCTTTTTTTTTTTTTAATTTAACATTGCGAGATAGGGCCATTTTCAATATTTTATTTATGATGTTAAACACTGTATGGGGGGAACTGTGGCACTTGGCGGAGGTCTGCACTCTCCGAGTGCTTTTCTAGTATTCATAATACATCACATCTGGCCTATTCGAAGTTCTATGCAGTGTTAAGATAGTCTTTTGAATGCAAATTTAATGAATGAATGAATCTTTATTTCGGATAGATTAAAAGTAATGATTAAAAAGAAACAGAATAATATAACAAAGGCGAAAAAATCCAACAAGGTCAAATTAAACAATAACTCCTCTGATTATACAGTTCAGCATAAGTTATCTGAAATGGGTGATGGCTGAAGCCGCAGCTTATATTGCCCACCCATATTCCATCCAAGAATTCAAAAGAAAAACAAAACAAGAGCGATTACAATTCAGAACAAAGCTAAGACAAAATGTGGCAAAAAAAAAACTAAGTAACAACACAACACAGACTGGATATGACAATCCTTATGTGATTTTACATGTCATCTTGTATATATGTTTGGAGTATTTCTTCCTTTAGTTTTTGTTTAAATTGTCCAAGCGTTGTACATGATTTTAATTCAGGTCCAAAATCGTTCCACAATCTGACTCCTTGTACTGAAACACAGTGTTGCTTGGTGGTAGTTCTCACTGAAGGTTTTTGAAATATACGTGTTCCTCTGAAATGATATTGTTTCTCCCTTATTTGGAACAGCTTTTGGATATTTGTGGGCAGTGATAGATTCTTAGCTTTAAACATTATTGCTGCAGTTTTAAAGTCAACCAGATCTTTCAACTTGAGAGCTTTTAATTTAAGAAAAAGTGGGTTTGTTGGTTCCCTGTAAGCAGCTTTGTTTATTATTCTAATAGCTCTCTTCTGAAGCATAAAGACTTGATATATGTTTGTTTTATATGTATTTCCCCATACTTCAGTACAATATGTCATGTATGGGAGTATTAATGAATGATACAAAGTATATAATGTGGGTTGATTCAGCAAATATTTCGCTCTGTGTAGTATTGCAATTGATTTAGATATTTTACCTTTAATATAATTAATATGTGACTTCTGTGTCAAATGCTAATATTTGTTTGACACTGCGGCCCCTGGACCCCGGCTAGCTACTAGGCTTTTCAGGTTTGAAAGTTGAAGAAATATGAGGTTGTTAGCTACATTCTAACTTGATTTAATGCTAATATTTGTTTGGCAAATATTAGCATTATTATTATTAGTATTAGCATTAGCATTGGCATCGGCCCCTGGACCCCGGCTAGCTACTAGGCTTTTCAGGTTTGAAAAGTTGGCAGGTATGAGTTAGCTATTAGCTGACTAGCTTCTAGCCTCCTTCTAGCTCGGATGAGCGGTGCTGGTTCACTGATTCACAGTCGATGGTGTATCTCGTGTCACTCTGGCCCATCTCTCAATAATTTTGCCGTGATTCCACAACAAATCACTAGCACTGCAAGTCGGGCGGTCCCCCGATCACTGCGACTGACCTGGCCCGGGTCCCGAGGCCACTGGCCAAGCCGAGGCGAAGCTGATCGGGCTGAGCTGCCGAGCTACAGGATCTCCAAGGGCAGTGTCCTGCTCCACGGGACTCCGCTCCACTCCCATGGCCAGCCGGCGGATGCCCCGTTACGAGGCGGCTCTCATACGCTGCCCGCAAGTGCAGAGCGGAGTCACGCAGGAGGGTGGGGGCGCTGGCTCTGAGAGCCAGCAGCCAGCAACCTCGGGTCCCTACACCAGGAACTGGACCAGGTTGGTTGCCGTGACTGCCGCACTGGTGCAGGTGATTTGCTGTGGAATCACAGCGAATTTATTGGGAATTGGGAGATGGGCCGGAGTGATGCGAGGTATATTGTGGACTGTGGACTGGTGAACCAGGTGGTGACAGGGATGGCTATTAGGGTGACCAAGATCTAAGGAAAATAACAATATAAGCCGCGTTTGGTGTGAGCTTCCTGGCACCAATGTTAGCTGGGTGGCTAATAGCTCAGGGGCTAATAGGCTACCTTTAGCACCACTTCCATCTACATGACAGACAGTTAGGCGGGCCAATAATAGAGCAGTGGGCGGGTTTGGCTTTGTCAAATCATGACTTAGACGATTTATCCAGAAGAGTCAAAAATGTTTCTGCCATTTCTGGGATAGAAAAACAAGATAAAGGCTGTGTGTGTTTTTAAGAGAATTGACTGTTTTGATATTTTTTGAATAATTACATGACCAATAGACACATTTCAGACAGTTAAAACCGACAAACACACCATTTTTCAGTCAATGACCCCTTTAACGATCTTGTTTTAACATGGTAAATGGTAAATGGCATTCACTTATATAGCGCTTTTATTCTCATCTCTTGATGACCAAAGCGCTTTACAGATCCTGCAATCCACCCATTCACACACTCATTCACACACTGATGGTGGCATGCTGCCTAACATGGCGCTTCCAGACCCACCAGGAGCAATTGGGGTAAAGTGTCTTGCCCAGGGACACAACGGCAGGATATCTGGGGAGAGCGGGATTTGAACCGCCAACCATATGGTTATTGGACAACCTGCTCTACCTCCTGAGCCACTGCCGCCCCCAACATGGATCGAGAATCTTTTTTTAGCATTTCCATGCCTGCTATCAGCAGAGACTTGCTCACAGTTGTGAGGCAAGGAAGAGATAAACTGTCAGCACAGACTGCTGAATATAATCATGAAAAGGACTTATCGAGTTTATAGTTACCCCAGTGTTTTTCACTGGGATGGGGGATGGGTTGGTCTCCGTTGGCCGGTTCGTCTGGGCTTCAGACTGTCCTCACTGTGTCTGACTGTCTCAGTGTCTCTTGTCTGTCCGTCTCTCTCGCCTTGGCTGTGGTCCGGGCACTGGAAGGCGCTGTGGAGGAGGCTGTTGGAGGTTTTTTTTTGTCTTTGCTGTGATGTTTTTCTCTTGTTTGAGTTTCCATGGGTTCCTTGTGTCCTCCTCGCATGGCTGTGTGGGGGCAGCTATGTTTGTTTTGGGTGCATGTCTGATGTCATGAGGTCATTACCTCACGCTGCAGGAAAAGCGTTATATTTTATCGGCTGTACATATTCATTTTTGCTGGGGCTGATAAATAATTTTAAATGCTTTATCAGCTGCTACAGATAGCGTACCGATATTATCGTGCATCCCTATTTATTTTAGTTTTGAATGGGCAACAATGACGTAAGTTTAAGGACAACTAAAAGTTGTCATTGCTAGGGGAAGAATTATTAACTTCGATGCACATATCATTAGTTTATATAACTTTCTCAAACATTTCACATGGTATTTACTCATGTGATTTGTGTTTCCAACCACTGCATCCATACCCAAGCTAAAAGTTCTGAATAAAATAGCAAAGCTAAAAGACAACTATACCAGGAGCTTTCAAA
The DNA here is from genome assembly GCA_020510985.1 of Pholidichthys leucotaenia. NCBI lineage: Eukaryota > Metazoa > Chordata > Actinopteri > Cichliformes > Pholidichthyidae > Pholidichthys > Pholidichthys leucotaenia. Next base: position 303,038,205 of record CM035846.1, read on the forward strand.
CACTGTAGCTATGGTGTGGTTTCACTTTCTCATCCTGTCTTTGCAATACACCCACTGTGGTTAGAGTTATAATTAGCAGGTTATGACAAACACCTGTGTCCAGCTGAGAAAAAAGGCCTCTAACCAGCAGCAGAATATAAAAGAAAATGGAGTGAAAGTTATTATCATGTGCAGAGTTCATGAAAGTAGTTCATCTTAGTATCCAGTCCATGACAGGACATGTCTTTCTTTAAAGCAGTTTCCATGCGAGTAGGTAGAGTGGAGACGAAGCGCTGTGGTGAACTGTCTTCTCCAGCCTGTATTTATCAACCAACACTGAAAGCTGCCAGCACCCTGCTTTGATTTGAGTTTTTCAGGAGTTAGAGATTGAAACACCACACCCCAATGATGCTAAAGCATAGCTGCTCACACACTCACAACTACACTGCAAAATCCATTTAGTTCACCACAGGGGAAAAAAAATCAAACAAATGCATTGCAAAAAACTAAGTACAGTGAAATATAAATTGCATATTGTAATTAAGCACGTGTTTGTGCAACGTACAGTTTCTGTTCCACATTTTTCTCCCTTAGAGCAAACAGCATGTGTTTTCTATATAAGGTTCACTAATTGAATTTTTACAGTACTTTACTGCACTGGATTTTAGAGGTGTTACAACTGATTCTCATGATTATCATTTTAAAAAAATAAGTGCATCCACTGATTCACTGCATGTCTTCAGATGTACAGGTGCATATCAATAAATTAGAATGTCATCAAAAAGTTGATTTATTTCAGTGATTCAGTTCACAAAATTAAATCCCTATATTATACGTATAGATTCATTACAGAGTGATATATTTCAAGTGTTTTGGGTTTTTTTTTATTTTGATGGTTACGGCTTATAGATCATGAAAACCCCAAAATTCAGTTTCTCAAAAAATTTGAATATTACATACAATTAATTTAATTTATTTTTTTTAATAGAAATGTTGGCCGGCTGAAAAGAATGTCCATGTACACACTCAATACTTGGTCAGGGCTTCTTTTGCATGAATTACTGCATCAGTGCAGCGTGGTATGAAGATGATCAGCCTGTGGTACTACTGAGGTGTTATGAAGGCCCAGGATGCTTTGATAGTAGCTTTCAGCTCATCTATATTGTTGGTCTGGTGTCTCTCATCCTCCATTTGACAATACCATGGCCATGACCATGGTCATTAAACCAGGTTTTGGTACTTTTGGCAGTGTGGGCAGGTGCCAAGCCCTGCTGGAAAATGTAATCAGGATCTCCATAAAGCTTGTCAGCAGAGGGAAGCATGAAGTGCTCTAAAATTTTCTGGGAGACAGCTGCACTGACTTTGGACTTGATAAAACACAGTGGACCAACACCAGCAGATGACATGGCTCACCAAATCACTGACTGGAAACTTCACACTGGACCTCAGGCAACTTAGATTCTGTGCCTCTCCACTCCTCCTCCAGATTCTGGGACCTTGATTTCCAGAGGAAATGCAAAATTTACTTTCATCCGAAAAGAGGTAATCTGCTGGTGTTGGTCCACAGTGATTTACCAAGTCCATAGTCAGCACAGTTATCTATCAGGAAAGTTTTAGAGCATTTCATGCTTCCCTCTGCTGACAGTGGAGATGCTGATTTCATTTTCCAGCAGGACTTGGCACCTGCCCACACTACCAAAAGTACCAAAACCTGGTTTAATGACCATGGTGTCACTGTGCTTTATTGGCCAGCAAACTCTGCTCATCTAAACCCCATAGAGAATCTATGGAGTATTGTCAAGAGGAAGATGAGAAACAGCAGACCCAACAATGCAGACGAGCTGAAGGCTGCTATCAAAGCAGCCTGGGCCTCCATAACACCTCAGCAGATCGCCTTAATACCATGCTGCATTGATGCAGTAATTCATGCAAAAGGATCCCCGAGTGTGTACATGGCATAGTTTTCAGTCGACCAACATTTCTATTAAAATCCATTTTTTTAATTAATTTTATGTAATATTCTAATTTTTTGAGAAACTGAATTTTGGGTTTTCATGAGCTATAAGCCATAATCATCAAGAATGAAAAGAAGATATCACACTGTGTGTAATAAATCTATATTATAAAATAGTTTAATTTTTTTATTTGAATTACTGAAAAAAGTAACTTTTCAAGGACATTCTAATTTATTGAGACACAGCTGTATTTTGTTAAGGAGTTTGGTTACAAAGCAAATTTTCTAAGAAAAAAAATGAATATTTAGTCACAGACAACCCGGTATCTTGATCATACAAGCTGTCACAGGTGAAAGAAAGTATGACTGAAATTACATGGTGCTAAGTGGCTAATGGTTTCACATCTGTGCCTATACACAGCTATTTTTGTAATTAACAGTTGTGTCATCCTCCAGTTACATTTTAGCACAGCATTGTCATTAAATACCATCTGTTTTCACCCACCCAACAGTATACAGTATAAAAATAAGATTCCCTTCTTACAACCACAGTAAAGAAGAAATTACATTTCAGTTTGACTTTCAGGTGCATATGTCTGCTATCATGGGGGAACAAAATCCCCCTTCTGTCATGACCCAAATACAGTACTAGAAGTTCATGGTTTTTATTAAAGAGCTAGCCAAACGGGCACAGCTTAAGGGTGAAAACCAAAAACACTCAGCTTGGAATCTGGAACTTAAAAATAAACTCAGAAATGGGATTGGCAGGATAACAGGCAGGAAACAGAAGGGTCTGTTGTTGTTGTTTGTGCATGTATGACAACAACGCCTATACAGGACACAGACTGGGGCTGACATATACAGACACAGGAGTCATCATCATCATCATCATAGCAGTCTGTCGTGGGCGACAATGACTGTTTCATTTAGGTCTGATCAGATTCCTCCTCACAGCTCCGTCCTTAGCCTTCCGCTGCCAGGAACTCCTGTCTATGTCCAACTTCTTCAAGTTTCTTTTTACAGTGTCTTTAAATCTGAGCCTTGGTCTACCCTGATTGCGTTTGCCCTCGCATAACTGTGAGTAGAGTAACTGCTGAGGGAGACGCTGGTGGTCCATCCTCTCAACATGTCCGAGCCATCTCAGGTTCTTCTATATTAGCATGTCCTCCATTGATGGTAGACCAGCTCGTTTCAACACTTCTATGTTGGTTATCTTGTCTTTCCATGAGATGTTCATTATGGCTCGAAGGTGTCTCATCATGTACGCGTGGAGTTTCTTCACCTGCACTCTGTAGACAGTCCAAGTTTCAGCACCGTATAATAAAGTAGCTAGTACTGTCACTCTGTACACTTCGCATTTCACATGGATAGCCACATGTCGATTGTTCCACAGTCTTTCCCTCAAGTTTCCAAACACAGCGCTTGCTCTTCCCATTCTGAGAGATAGTTCATCCTCCAGCCTAGCATTCTCTGAAACAGTACTCCCTAGGTACTTGAAAGTCTTGCACTTGACTAGTGGCTCTGTACCAGTGCTAATCTCTTCTGGTAGTGATGTTGATAACTGGAACTTTGGTGGTTGATAAAGGCACTCTGTCTTCTTGATGTTGATTTGGAGGCTGAATTGGCTAGCTGTTCTTGCAAATTTCTCCACTAAAGATTGCATATCTTCCACACTGTGTGCAACTAGAGCACTGTCGTCGGCAAAGAGCATTTCTCTTATCTCATTTTTATCGATGTCTTACTCTTGGCTTTAAACTGTGCCACATTGAACAAGTCTGCTTCTTTCCTTGTTTGAATGTATACTCCTTCTGAAGTGTCTTTGAAGGCCACCTCAAGCATGGCTGCCAGATAGTCAAAAAGAAAGTCACATCCCCCCTGCCCCCCCTCACCATCACAGGCTCTCCCATCACCTTTGCAGATTCCTTCCGCTTCTTGGGCACCACCATCACCCGAGACCTCAAATGGGAGCCAACCATCAGCTCCCTCATCAAAAAGGCCCAGCAGAGGATGTTCTTTCTGCGGCAGCTGAGGAAGCTCAAGCTACCCACCAAGATGTTAGTGCAGTTCTACACGGCCATCATCGAGTCCATCCTCACCTCCTCCATAACTGTGTGGTACGCAGGAGCCACTGCCAGGGACAGACTAAGGCTGCAGCGCGTCGTGCGCACTGCTGAGAAGGTGATAGGCTGCAAGCTCCCATCTCTCCAGGACCTGTACATCTCCAGGACCCGGAGGCATGCTGGCCGGATCATAGCCGATCCTTCACATCCTGGTCACGTGCTGTTTGCCCCCCTCCCCTCAGGTAGAAGGCTTCGGTCCATTCGGACTAAAACCTCCCGGCACATGAACAGCTTTTTCCCCTCTGCCATCAGACTGCTGAACACTAAGTGACTTTTGACTCTCGTGCACTATGTACAGCAGCTCAACCAGACTCATGTCATTCATCACTGTTTTTCTGTTGCATTATTGACTGCACTATGTGGTACTTCACATTATCTGCTACATGCTAATTTTTTAAAACTGCCTTGACTAGTACTACTCATTATTACTAGTATTATTATTATTATTACTTATTATTACTTATTTTTCTACACTTATTGCACGTTTCTAGTCCTTTAGTTTTTTAGTTTATCCCTTTTTCTCATTATGTTTTTAATGTTGCAGCATGGCACCGAGACAAATTCCTAGTTTGTGTATTACATGAACAATGGCAATAAACCTGATTCTGATTCTGATTCTGACTTTATTTGTACCCGTAGGTAGATTTGTTTTGCAGTCTGGTGACATCCATATTTACAAGCCACTAATTACATTCAACATAGACACAAACACAGGCACACATGAAGCTGACTATAAACATGATAAAAATACTCAAGGCTCCATCAATCAGAGTATAAAAAGACAAAGAGATGAGGGAGAAACCAGAGGTAAGAGAGAAGGGTCATATTAAAAGTTAAAAACTAGTCAGAGGTTAAAAAAAAACCCCTCAAAGGTCTAAAACCCAATAAAATATTTAGAACCCAAGTGACATCCTACAAAAATAAGTAAATATAAAAGGAAGTTAATAAGAAGACAGGAAGACAGGACAGATGTGGAGGAGTATGCTGATACGGTCACCAGCTACATCGCGAAGTGCACAGAGGATTTCACTACAGTGAAGACCATCACTATGCGGGGTAATCATAAGCCCTGGATGACTGCAGAGGTGCGCTCGCTGCTTACAGCCAGAGATGCAGCCTTCAGAGCGAAGGACAGGATTGCCCTCCGCTCAGCCAGGTCTGCGCTTTCAAAGGGAATTAAGGCGGCAAAGCGCGCCTATGCGGAGAAAATCCAGGGACACCTCTGTGACACTAGGAACACCAAGCAGATGTGGCAGGGAGTTCAGACACTGACGGGCTTTAAGTCTAGGCAGGGGGTTGATGATGACGACGCTTCGCTTCCAGACAGGCTTAACGACTTCTTTGCACGTTTTGAAGCATCAAACTCGACAATCAGAGGGAGGGCCGGCCCACCCCCACCATCGGTCGGACCAGCTTTCACCATCAACACAGCAGACACACGGAGGACCCTATCCAGAGTCAACCCACGCAAAGCTGCAGGTCCAGACAACATTCCGGGACGTGTGCTCCGAGACTGCGCGAGCGAGTTGGCGGATGTCCTGACTGACATTTATAACATCTCCCTGAGTCAGGCCATCGTTCCCAGATGCTTCAAGACCTCTATCATTGTACCGGTGGCAAAGAAACCAGTGGTGTCCTGTTTGAATGACTATCGTCCTGTTGCACTTACACCAATTGTGATGAAGTGTTTTGAACGGCTTGTCAAACCACACATCACAGCCTGCCTCCCTGCATCACACGACCCGCTCCAGTTTTCATATCGTTCAAACTGCTCCACGGAGGATGCTATAGTCACCACCCTACACTCTGTCATCACCCACCTGGACCAGAAAGACACCTACGCTAGACTCCTGTACATTGATTTCAGTTCAGCATTCAACACCATTATTCCCCAGAGACTGATGGAGAAATTACTCCTTCTCGGTCTGAACACCGCCACATGTCTCTGGATCCTGGATTTCCTGACTGAGAGACCTCAGTCTGTCCGGGTTGGAAACAACATCTCCAACTCTGTCACGCTGAGTACCGGAACCCCTCAAGGCTGTGTACTCAGTCCACTGTTGTTTACACTTCTAACACATGACTGTGTATCCAGACACGAGGGGAACCAAATGTTTGCCATCAGTATGCCATTTATTTTAATGTTATCCTGCTATTGTCATGTTATTTTTTGAACATCACATTAACTTGTCATCTACAATATGTTAAACATTGTGAAAAGGTCTGGTTTATTAAAATTAAAGACACACTCTGCCAGCTCTAAAACCCCCTCAAAAACAAAGGTGAATTGTTCAAAATAGTAGATTTTGGCTTTTTATCCACAAAAAAAACTTTCATTGCCTTAGAATTGGTGAAAAGAGCTTTTACATCTTCCACCTACTTATGTGCAGATCTATGAATATTCTAATTAGCTCCACCCATACTCCTGCCCACCAGTAGTGGATGCAAGGCCAGCCCTCTGACCTGAGAACACTGACACTGCAAAGACTGCCTTGAATGGCTAGTCAAAACATCAGAGTGATTCATCTCTACATGTCTGAATGTGAGAGTGACTCACAAGAAGAACAGGAAGAAGAAGACATTGTATAAGGTGGAGAGTTGCTGCCCAGCCCCCCATGGAGGCTGGAGGGCTCCCCACTGGTCTCTGGTTGCCCATTCGTCGAGGGTCTCCCCGGCTCGCTGTTTGAGTCTCTCCCGCCAAAGAGGTGACGCAGCAGGTGCAGCATCCTGTCCGCCGCCGGCACCGACCAAATTGAGCTGGCTCTCGGCGGTCCCACCTGTGAGCTGACGGGTGCCCGCCGGGCAGCTCGCTGGGGGCCGGCGGTCCGGTGCACTCGCCTGCCGTCATGGAGTACTACAAGGGGTTAAATGGCATCGGCGTGATGACACAGCCGTACAGTGCCATCATCACGCCGAACCGTATATAAGGAGATAATCGCCATCTTACAGCGTCTTTCCTGGCTGGCTCAGTAGGAGACAATATACCTGTATCATATACTGTATATAACTCCATGTAATAAAGTTCATGTTCCAAAGCAGCACCACTTTCTCTGAGTCTGTCCGGGTTTCCAGACACAACATTTGGCGATGAGAGTTAAACCATGGTAGCGCGCTTGAGGCCACCACAATTGTTTCTGGAAAATCTTGGCGAACTACCCGTTCCCTGGCCGCGCTGGGTCGAGGCTTTCGAAACCTATATATCAGCGATTGGACAAGTTAGATGAGGTACAGAAACAACACCAGATAACAGCAAGAAGGAACCGGACTGCTTCTGAATCCATGCACAGCACACAGCTTGCGAGAGCCACCACTGAGCCGCTGGATGAAGAGTCCGCGATCATACAGAATGCAATAGAACCACCGGACGTCTTCCGAATCCATGACCAGCATCAGCCTCCAGGAACCGCCGCTGAGACACAGGATGAAGAGTCCGTGACCCAACAGGATGTAGCAGAAACACCACAGCCTGGTGGACGCCCCACAGCAAATGTGAGTGCCACACTATCACAACCACAACGCTGAATGCAGCCATACAGAGTGCCACTTACAGTGAGGAACTGGTTCAGGTCCGCGGAACCAAGCGACCGGGCTCACAGTCAGCCTTTTCAACATTGTCACCACCACCGACACGTATGAAGATCGCCATGCAGCGGAGACCAGACACCGTTCAGATGGCAGATGGATCGAGATGGGAGGCCAGCCATCTGCTGGAGGTGAGAGCAGCTGCCGCGGATCAAGAAGCAGCGCTGGAGCCGACCCAGCTGGTGTGGGATCCAGGCTGGGACATTGTTGATGAGTGTGCTGCGGCTCCAGCAGGATGGCACCTGGGCCTGCTGGAATTGGCTCCTCCAGGGGGGTGTCCACCACGAGCTTGCCTCAGGGCCCCCCGACTGAACTGCCTCCTCAGAGAAGAAGAGACGACTGTTTAGCTAGGGGCATGGCTGTCAACAATGCGTGGCAGAATAACCCACTCAGCCGCGCTGGGCTGTGCGGTGGTCTACCCACTAGCCCTAACTAGTTTGTGTTACTAAACTCAGGGGGGGGGGGTGTAATTTGTATGTATAATGTTCTGTGTTTTTCCAAGGGGGCGGGTGAATGTAGCATAGGGATACTACAAGGGGTTAACTGGCATCGGTGGGATGACGCAGCCATACGGTGACTTCATCACGCCGAACTGTATATAAGGAGAGCGTCGCCATCTTACAGCCTCTTTCCTGGCTGTCTCAATAGGAGACAACATACCTGTATCGTATATATAGCGTCATGTAATAAAGTTTGTGTTCCAAAGCAGCACCACTCTCTGTGAATCTTTTCGGATTTCCAGGCATAACACCATTCCTCCGTCTCCACCGGCCTGGGTGCCTCCGGGACCCTGCACGTGCACGCTCGGCAACTGGTGGACTCCAGTCTCCAAGCTGATCTCACCCTGCGTGCACTACAGGGGTTCTGGAATACGGTAGCTCCAGCAGTGGGAAAACTAGGGACGGTCATGGTCGGTTTTGCACCATCCCAAGGAAGGGATGCTGACATCAGACTGCGGAGCCACGTTGGCTCCTCCCTCTTCCCCTGGGGCAGTGAACTCAGGTGTTTAGCCATTCCCAGCGCTTAGCCTGATTGATTGATGTTATAACCAATCAGGCTAAGCACAAATGCTTACATAGCTAGAAACACTCTGTCCAAAGTCGCCCTTTTTTTTGGTGGTGGTGGTGGTGGTGGGGGGCCTTACCTGGACAGTCACAGCAGAAAAACACAGACTTGAGACTTGGGACTGATTTTGCTCTTGATATGTCTTATAAGTCACAAAAAACATGTTACAGATATGTTAACAACTGAAAAAAACTTGATTTTTGGCAGAGTGTCGTTTTAAGATATTTTTCAAAACCTTATCAATAGGATTTGGGGCCTAATTCTATCAAACCAGCTTAATAAAAAAGAGCCTACACAATATGTCTCGAATTGTGGTTCTGTGACTGCATATCTCTTTGTTTATTTTTTATGTGCTATTGTAAAGTTGAAATAGTTCTCCAAATGTAACAAAATGGAGTTTTGCTGTATGGGAGTGTCATTTTTTAGGAGACAGGGTGGAGGAAAAATGCTTTTTCTCACAGATCTCTTTGCCCAAATCTTAAAGAATGTGACAACAAATCACAACAAAATCAAACACGTGCCATTGGCCTGAAAATGGCAACATTATGTGAAAGTTACCACAACAGTGTGATCAACTGCTCGCTGCACACGTCTTTTATCTCCAAATGTTTATCTCTCCCAGTTCTATTACTGACAAGAAGTCATAGTGAGCCATTGAATGCCACCGCAGGTTTAATCATTGACAGCATCATGAATGCCCTTTGGAAAACTCCCAAGGACCCACACATATTTCCAACTCTTTGGACAGAAGTTATCAATAATACAGCACAGAGGGCAACTCACTGGTATAAAAGTTAGATTGAGATACACAAGACCTTTGCAGAACTCAGATGATATATCTAGTGATATGTGTCTGTATTATCCTGAGACATGAATGCATTTTGAACATGGATGAAGTCGGGATTCTGCTGTCAACATGGTCAGAATATGTTCATAGTTGCCTTTCTCATAACATCAGTTTATTTTCCTTTAGTCCATCAGTGCTTACCTAAATGTGCATTCTGTGCTTGATTCATCTGCATGTACACATACAGTCGTCAATCTAATTTTTCATCTATTTCCATTTTCTCCCCCTGCTGCCCAAACTGTGTTTTATATTATAGAAGTTGCACCACATGAGAGATGGAGCACAGGAAATGAAGAGAGTGAGATTATAGTTGATGAAATGGAGAGACCATTATCCCATTATGATAAACAAGAGAATAAGGAGGCAGCGACATTTTCAAAATGTCATTTTCGGATTTTTCAGTTGACCTCAGATCACAATTCTTTTTTTCTCCACACTTGGCAGTGCGGGTGCTTTATTCTCAGCCCAATTAAAAACAATTCTGTGCTGCTAGTCGCAGCAAAAGAATCGGGAGAATTGAGCTTACTTTCCAGCAAAGTGCATAGCAATTCTTCAAGCCATGTCAAGTTCGGTGGGATTGCAGCTGTAAAGCTGGAACACTAACAGAAGCATTTATCTGTGGTTATAACAGTCAACTCTTATGCATTTGTTCTGACAGCCATTGATTTAATTAAGTTTCAGCCATTACTATTGGACTCTAACAGGATGTTCCTGTTTTTAAAGGTGATACAGATTTTGGCAGTCCTTTCCATTTGTCTTTGACCTTGGCTGTTTGAGCGTTCACCTGCATCACCTTCCTTTTTCTGAGCACCCTCAGAAAAAAAAGAGAAACTGAGCAGAGAAAACAACATTCAAGCTATTCCTTTTATCAATAATAGAGAGTGAGAACAAAGAGCGACTGCCCCAAAACACCCAACAGAAAGCGTCACTAGGCTCCACTGGCATTGTTGGAATATAAAAAATCCCTTAACCAGAAATCCTCTTAACAGTGAACTGCAAACAACAGAGCCATGTTTACCTTCCTGGCAAGTCTTTGAGGCTTTAAGTAAAAGTGATGAAAGGGGTCACAAGGTCTCAGGCTACATGGAAGCTGTGAGTAGTGTGTGATCTAAAAACTTCCTGTTCATGCAATTTAATGCAATAACTGCTGCCATAGCCAGAGTCTAGCTAGACAGGAGGTTGCAACCTTAGACTGTATCTACAGTGGATATAAAAAGTCTACACACCCCTGTCCAAACGCCAGGTTTTTGTGCTGTAAAAAAAATGAGACCAAGATAAATCATTTCAAAACTTTTTCCACCATTGCTGTGACCTATAACCTGTACAACCCAATTGAAAAACAAACTGAAATCTTTTAAGGGGAAAAATAAAAAAATAAAAAACCTACAATAACCTGTTTACGTAAATATGCACACCCTGTTATAACTGGGGATGTGGCTGTGTTCAGAATTAACCAATCACATTCAAACTCATGTTAAATGAGAGTCAGCACACACCTGCCACCATTTAAAGTGCTTCTGATGAACCCCAAATAAAGTTCAGCTGTTCTAGTAGGCTTTTCCTGACATTTTTGTAGTCACATCTTACAGCACAAGCCATGGTCCGCAGAGAGCTTCCAAAGCATCAGAAGGATCTCATTGTTCAAAGATATCAGTCAGGAGAAGGATACAAAAGAATTTCCAAGGCATTAAATATACCATGGAGCACAGTGAAGACAGTCATCATCAAGTGGAGAAAATATGGCGCAACAGTGGCATTACAAAGAACTTGATGTAGCTCCAAAATTGATGAAAAGACGAGAAGAAAATTGGTCAGGGAGGCTGCCAAGAGGCCAACAGCAACACTGAAGGAGCTGAAGGAATTTCTGGCAAGTACTGGCTGTTTAGTACATGTGACAACAATCTCCCGTCTAGGGTAGCAAGACAGAAGCCTTATCTTATGAAGAAAAACATCCAAGCCTGGCTACATTTTGTAAAAACATGCTTTGAAATCTCCCAAACTCATGTGGGAAAATGTGTTATGGTCCAATGAAACCAAGGTTGAACTTTTTGGCTATAATTCCAAAGTTATATTTGGCACAAACACAATACTGCTCATCACCAAAAGAACACCATACCTACAGTGAAGCATGGTGGTGGTACCATCATGCTTTGGGGCCATTTTTCTTCAGCTGCAACTGGGGCCTTAGTCAAGGTGGAGGGAATTATGATCAGTTCCAAATACCAGTCAGTGTTGGCACAAAACCTTCAGGCTTCTGCTAGAAAGCTGAAGATGAAGAGGAACTTCATTTTTTCAGCAAGACAATGACGCAAAGCACACATTCAAATCAACAGAAGAATGGCTTCACCAGAAGAAGATTAAGGTTTTGGAATGGACCAGCCAGAGTCCAGACCTGAATCTGATCAAACATCCATGGGGTGATCTGACGAGGGCTGTGCACAGGAGATGCCCTCGCAATCTGACAGATTTGGAGCATTTTTGCAAAGAAGAGTGGGCAAATATTGCCACATCAAGATGTGCCATGCTGATAGACTCCTACCCAAAAAGAATGAGTGCTGTAATAAAAGCCAAAGGTGCTGCAACAAAGTATTAGTTTAAGGGTGTGCATATTTATGCAACCAGGTTATTATAATTTTTTTTTTTTTTTTTTTTAACCACCTTGGCGACCTCAGCCCCTGTGATAGGCGAGTCATCCCCCTTGTCCCCAAACCCTGCTTCCTCTGTGGAAGGCGTATCAGTGGGATTGAGGAGATCCTCGAAGTATTCCTTCCACCGCCCGACGATATCCCCAGTTGAAGTCAACAGTGTCCCATCCGCACCATACACAGTGTGGACGGGGAGCTGCTTTCCCCTCCTGAGCCGCCGAACAGTTTGCCAGAATCTCTTTGAAGCCGACCGAAATGGACGAGATTCGCCCCGAGTACCTCAAGGCCCTGGATGTTGTTGGGTTGTCATGGTTGACACGCCTCTGCAACATTGCGTGGAGGTCGGGGGCAGTGCCTTTGGCATGGCAAACCGGGGTGGTGGTTCCTCTCTTCAAAAAAGGGGACCGGAGGGTGTGCTCCAACTTTAGAGGGATCACACTCCTCAGCCTCCCTGGGAAGGTCTATGCCAAGGTACTGGAGAGGAGAGTCCGGCCGTTGGTCGAACCTCGGATTCAGGAGGAGCAATGTGGTTTTCGTCCTGGCCGTGGCACATCGGACCAGCTCTTTACCCTCTCGAGAATTCTTGAGGGTTCGTGGGAGTTTGCCCAACCAGTTTACATGTGTTTTGTGGACTTGGAGAAGGCATTTGACCGCGTCCCTCGTGGATTTTTGTGGGGGGTGCTTCGGGAGTATGGGGTATCGGGCTTGTTGTTACGAGCTATTCGGTCTCTGTACGACCATTGTGAGAGTTTAGTTCGTATTGCCAACACTCGGTCGGAGTCATTCCCAGTGAGAGTTGGACTCCGCCAGGGCTGCCCTTTGTCACCGGTCCTGTTCATAATTTTTATGGACAGGATTTCTAGGCGCAGCCAGGGAATGGAGGGTGTCATGCTTGGTGACCACAGGATCTCATCTCTGTTGTTTGCAGATGATGTTGTCCTGTTGGCTTCATCCAGCAATGACCTACAGCTCTTGCTGGGACGGTTTGCCGCTGAGTGTGAAGCGGCTGGGATGAGAATCAGCACCTCCAAGTCCGAGTCCATGGTCCTCAGCCGGAAAAAGGTGGATTGTCCTCTCCGGGTTGGGGACAGGCTCCTGCCCCAAGTGGAGGAGTTTAAGTATCTTGGGGTCTTGTTCACGAGTGAGGGGAAAATGGAGCGAGAGATCGACAGACGGATTGGAGCAGCATCTGCAGTGATGCGGACGTTGTACCGGTCTGTTGTGGTGAAGAGGGAGCTTAGTTCTAAGGCAAAGCTCTCGATTTACCAGTCAATCTACGTTCCTACTCTCACCTATGGTCACGAGCTTTGGGTAATGACCGAAAGAACGAGATCGCGGATACAAGCGGCTGAAATGAGCTTTCTCCGTAGGATTGCTGGACTCACCCTCAGAGATAGGGTGAGGAGCTCAGTCATCCGGGAGAGGCTCAGAGTAGAACCGCTGCTCCTCCACATTGAAAGGAGTCAGTTGAGGTGGTATGGGCATCTGATTAGGATGCCTCCTGGACGCCTCCCACTTGAGGTGTTTCAGGCACGTCCCACTGGGAGGAGACCCCGGGGCAGACCCAGGACTCGGTGGAGAGACTATGTCTCCCAGCTAGTCTGGGAACGCCTTGGTATCCCCTCTGAAGAGCTGGAGCAGGTGGCTGGGGAGAGGGAAGTCTGGGCTTCTCTGCTTGAACTGCTGCCTCCGCGACCCGGACCTCCGGAAAAGCGGTAGAAGATGGATGGATGGATGGATGGTTATTATAATTTTTTTTTAAAAAATATTCCCCTTAAAAGATTTCAGTTTGTTTTTCAATTGGGTTGTGCAGGTTATAGGTCACATTAATGGTGGAAAAAGTTTTGAAATGATTTATCTTGGTCTCGATTTTTTACATCACAAAAACTGGGCATTTGAACAGGGGTGTGTAGATTTTTTAATATCCACTGTAAGTATGGATCACATGAGAGCACTACAAAAGTGAAGCCCACTCACCTCAATATTCCTCAGATGGCAGGCTGCAATACGATGATATCCCATTATTGTGTGCAGCATCTTGCCAAAATGAAAACTAAAAATAGCTTCTTTAAAAATATGTTTGTCCTTTTAGCTAGTGAATATCATGATGCGTGTTCAAATTTTCTTTTTTCATATCCGTTCGATTTTTAAGTTAAATTTCATGACATAAAAATGGAGTGTGTTCACAATTGGACATGATTGTTTTTTGAACATGTTTGATTGAATTGCCTGTGAGCAGCTGCATAGACTGTAATGAACAGTCATATGGGTGTGAAATCTACAGCGCGGCTCCCCTTGATGGCTGTTACTTCATAGACTTTATAGACAAATGATACCAGAACAAGATGGCAGCACCCAAAATCCAGGAAGTAGAGCTTCTCTTTTCTACAATAGAAATCAGTGGTTGCAGATCGTCCATTTTTATATACTGAAGCAATATAATCAATCAATCAACCAATCAGACTGTATTTATAAAGTACTTTTCATACAATGTAGCAGCAAAAGTGCTGTACAAAACAATAAACAACATACACCAAGAGTCCATCACCACAAAGGTAGTGTGGTTTGTTAATTGAGGCAGTAAATCAACTCTAGCACTGCCTATTTTTTAAGCAGACATGAAATAGCTTAACAATGTTTATACAAGGGCAAACTTTGTTAACTCAAAGTTTTTTTCAACAGGGTGGGACTTCCAGATCACGGAGGTATAATTCTTTTCAAACAGTGCCTCACTGTGGAAGTTAAGGTATCCAACACAGTACTGCAGTTTTCAAGTCTGCAGACTTGACAGTAAATTGCTGTTAGTAATTAACAGTTACTAGAATACCTTTGAAGTGGAGTGATACATATCTAGTGAAACATTGGATTGCAATTATAGATAGATAGATAGATAGATAGATAGATAGATAGATAGATACTTTATTTTGAACAAAAAAGTATAACAAAAACAAAACAAATGACAAATGCAATAAAGTAACAGTATACAGTGTTCGAAAGGGAGAAGGAAGAAGTAAACACTTATTAATTCCATCTCCTCTTTTCCATAAATACACCCATGTGAATTATATACAAATTACCACATTTAAGACCCCAAGTAAACAATTAACTGTATTTTGTACATATCAACATTAACACCCATCCATCCTAACATACATTGATGTCCATACATCAAAACCAGCCTCAAACAACACAGATATACACAGTGCTGTCCCACCCACCATTCCATAGTGTCCCACAGTGTCCCAGAGTGAGCATAGTGAATCGTACATATAAATACTACCCTTCTAACATATATCCTTTCAGCAAATAGTGTTTATACCTCTTTTTGAATTGATTTCTGCTTGTACATAGTTTCAGTTCCGGCTCCAGACTGTTCCACAAATCCACCCCACAGACAGATATGCACATACTTTTCTTGGTTGTTCATATCTTGGGTTTTGTAAAGTTTAAGTCTCCTCTCAAATTATGATCATTGTCTCTTTTTTTAAAGTAGTTAAGATAAGCTACAAACAGTGAATTGTACAGTAAGACCAATGATTTATAGTCCAAGATGTGTCTTGTCTTCCCTAGTATCCCTATACATTTTGCTAACTTGGCCCGGATGTGACTGATGTGAGGTTTCCAGCAGATTTTATTGTCTAACGTCACCCCCAGAAACTTATTTTCCTGTACTGTTTCTATTCTGGTATCATCTATTGTTACCATTATTTCATGATTTATTTTATAATTTCCAAACAACATAATCTTTGTTTTTTTTTAGATTTAGAGATAATTTATTTTTGTTGAACCACTGCGTTAACTTTTTCATTTCAGTTGTGACCACCTCTAAAACCTGCTGCAAATTCTCACCAGTGCAAAGGATATTTGTGTCATCCGCAAACAAAATAAATTTAGTTTAGTTTAGTTTATTTGAAAAGGGACAATGCAATTTCATAAAACACATGATTACACATGGTTAAAAAAGCCAGAATTAGCCAAAAGGCTAGTTTTCATCTGTAGTCCCCTGGCCAAGATGTAAAAAAGCAGTAAAATGCATCTACAAGAAAAAAAACATGGTTAGACATTTAAGAGGGCACTAATGTAACAAATAACATATACATAACAAACTGTACATTTAAACACAACATCAAACATCACAGCAGACTTATCTTTTAGTGTTGGCAGCTGTAGGTGTTTATAAGCCACATTTTCAATTTTTTTGTGAAGGCCTTGAATGTTGTGAGCAGTTTAACCTCCTCAGGTACTGAGTTCCACTCACTAGTGCTCCTCACTGACCAGGCCGACTTACTGAAAGTGCTCCTGCGCAGAGGAATGAAACAGTCACCTCTGACAGAGCCTCGAGTGACACGCTCAGAGCTGTTTCTTTGGCTGATGAACTCTGCCAGAGGATCTGGAGCCAAATCATGCAGTACTTTATAAATCAAATTTAAATTTGCAAATGTATGAAGACTATCCCAATTTAAAAGACTGTATTTTTTTTAAAATTGCACAATGATGATAATGCCTAGATTTTTTATCCATAACTTTAAGTGCTTGTTTGTACAAAACTTCCAATGGTTTTTTTGCACTCAAACCCGCCTGGGACCAGCTAGTTAGGCAATAGTTGAAGTGACTCAGAATCATTGAATGCAAGTATATTTTTGCAGCATCAGTTGACATTTCATTTCGAATTGCACGGAAATTTGCAAGATTTAACTTTTTTTACACATTTTAGTGAAATACATGCCTACAGTTTTAGAAACATTTAACTGTAGACAGCACTCCTGCAACCAAGTTGTGACACAGGACATTGTTTTACTAAGTTTAGCAGCAACAGTGTCTTTGGAGCGACCATGAACAAAAAAAACCGTGTCGTCTGCATACATTAAGCATTCAGCTTCAGAACAAACAGTGGGCAAATCATTAATATAAAGACTAAATAAAAGGGGGCCTAATATTGATCCCTGAGGGACTCCAGAAGTTAGCCTAAGAGAATCAGATCTGCAGTTGTTAACTGATACAGATTGTGTTCGATCATGCAGATATGATTCAATCCAGCTCACAGCATTGTGAGAAAAGTTAAATTTAAAGAGCTTGGTAAGAAGAAGAGTGATTTACTGTATCAAATGCTTTCCTGAGGTCCAAAAACACCGCCCCTACAACTCCACCCTTATCAAGAATAGATTTTATTTTCTCAATGAAGAGGCATGTAGCCATTTCAGTGGAATGCTTGGATCTGAAACCAAACTGCATGGCATGGAGAGAGGGGGAACTACTGTTTAAATAATGGACAATCTGTTCTGCCACCCATTTTTCTGCAATTTTGGAAATGGCCGGAAGAATGCTTATTGGTCGGTAGTTATGCAGAAGAGTTGAGTCACCGGATTTAAAAACAGGGGTAACAATAGCAGATTTCCAGGCCTTTGGAAAATGGCCAGATGAAATTGAAAGATTAATGATTGAGGCAATAGGAGTAGCGAGAGCTGAACCTAAATCTTTGAGCATGTCCGTGTCCATTCCAAAAACATCCTTTGCTTTAGATGGTTTGAGTGATTGAATTAAATCGATAACTTTGGTCTCAGTAATATTTGTAATAGTAAAAGACTGTGATGCAGACAATACAGGGTATTCCTTCCTTTGTTTTACTATAAACTTATCAGAGATTTCTGACACAGATTCAATGAAGTAGTTGTTAAAAGCATCAGCCATCACTTGAGGTTCTGTCAAGATGTTTCCATTCAATTGAATTTGCATTAGTTTTGCTTTGTTTTTCTGGGAATCACCCAATAGTTTTTTAATATATGTCCAGGTTATTTTAGAATTTCCCCTTGCACTATTCAAAACAGTAATTTTTGAATAGTGCAAGGGGAACAGTAATTTTTGAATAGTGCAAAAATTTCAGAATTTTTGATACTTGGCATATGTCATTTATATACAAAATAAAGAGTTTGGGTCCCAAAACTGACCCCTGGGGCACACCGCAAGTGATGTCCATGAAGGGTGATTTGTGCTCACCAATTTGTACAAATTGTTGTCTGTTACTTAAATAACTTTCCACCCAACTCAGTCCGGGTGGACTATCATGGACTATAGTAACTCCTGGAATCCATATTGTCCAATCAAATTGCTCAGTTGGAACTAACTTCTGTATAAAGTCACATATAGTTGATTCATATAGGGTGTCATGGTCTGGGGACCATGCTCATGCTTTCAGTTTATTGTGTGATTCTCTGTGTATTACTTTCTGCATTTATTATTATTATTATTATTATTATTATTATTATTATTATTATTATCTTAGTCATGGCTCTGTTGCGTTTAGATTATCCTTGTCTTAGTTTTTGCTGTCCTGCTTTTTATTATTTTTATTATTATTATTATTATTATTATTATTATTAGTAGTAGTCGTAGTCGTAGTAGTATCATTGGTATTCGTGGTTTCTGTTGCATTGTTCTTGCCTTATCTCTTGTCACATATTTGTGGCAATTGTCCTTTGTTCATTGTCTTTGTCATCATGTCTCCAGTCCATCGTTTGGGTCCTGTCTCTACCACATGTGACATAGGATGTTTTGTTTTAGCTAATTAAATTTTTGCACAATTCTGCGTTAATTGTAGATGAGGACAAAATGACCTCTAGTGCATGTATCTTCCCAGTCAAGTTGTAATTTGTGTGTTGGAGGATTTGCTTCATGAAAAATACAAGATTTTTTGCCAATTGCTGGATCTTGAAATGTAGCTGTGTGATATCGAGGCTGGTCTTACAAGTGTTACCACTAAACTGTAACATTAGCGATTCAGACAAATCTTTCTGTCATACATCAGTGTTACACTAATATGAGCTACCACAGTAGAAATGTGAAATTTACTGCAAAATCAGTTAATTTCAGTTGAGTCATGGCAATTAATAAGTCTGTTTGCAGAATCAAAAATAAATATTTTCTGCTCAGATTGGCATTGGAGAAAGTACGCATATGTGCAGTTGACCAGTGCAGTGCCTTCTGGACTCAGGAGACATTGTTGATGGGACATGGAGCTGCAAATTTCAAAATAAAAGATGCTGTTACACGTGTTACATTACAGCCCTTTCAAGTATGTAGAACTACAAGCAGTAGTTCCTTATTTTTCTGTTAAGTTAACAAGGCGACGGGAACTGTTTTATTTCTTATTCTAATTAACTGTAGAGGAACCTTTTTTGACTTCTACTACAGAGTAGGTTGTCCCATGCAGAAAAGGGACTTGTGTAACCTGTGTGCACTTGATTGATCTAAAGACAACCTGCACATTGTTATAGGGTGGACTGTCATATTATTGGAAAGTATTTATATATCAAATATCATTATGCTTATGCACAATTAAGGATGTGCACCTAATGTTAGACATCAGCAGTACACAGTGTTTCCTCTGGCTTAAAGACCTTGGCCCGGTGGCAACATATTTTTCCCCGGGGAAGGGGGGGGGGCATACCAGAATATTGTAATTTTATACTTTTTATTTCTTTTTAAAATTTTACACAGTAACATTGCATATGGAACTTACCATTTGAAGTATTGTACAATCGAGGCTTGAATACTGGGCCAGTTGGGGTCCCACCCAGACATCCTGTGTTTAGACTTTTTAGTGGTGTGCTCCTCTCCTGTGGAATCAGTTGCCAATCTGGATTCGGGAGTCAGACTCGATCTCTGTTTTTAAGAATAGGGCTAAAAGGAGAGACTGGAGAGACTGCTCCTTGCTCACCTCCGCCCCCTGGTGGAACCAGCGATGGATCCACTCCAGTTCGCCTACCAGCATGGCATTGGGGTGGAGGATGCGGTGATCTTCCTCCTTCACCGTTCTCTGTCCCACCTGGAGAAGCCCGGGAATATGGTGAGGATCATGTTCTTTGACTTCTCCAGTGCTTTCAACACCATCCAACCGATGATCCTGAAGGACAAGCTGCTGCGCGCAGGGGTGGACCAGCACCTGTCATCATGGATCCTGGACTACCTCACGAACCGGCCTCAGTTTGTGAGAACCCGGGACTGTGTGTCCGACACGATCATCAGTAGCACGGGGGCCCCCCAGGGAACGGTGCTGGCTCCCTTCCTGTTCACTCTTTATACTGCGGACTTCTCACACAACACAACACACTGCCATCTACAGAAGTTCTCTGATGACTCTGCGATCGTTGGCCTCATCTCCAATGGAGATGAAGCTGAGTACAGAGGGCTTATCCAGGACTTTGTAGACTGGTGCCATCGGAACTGCCTCCAGATCAACGCAAGGAAAACTAAGGAGCTGGTGGTGGACTGCCGCAGGCATGGGCAACCCCTCACAGCACCAGTAAATATACAGGGAACAGACATCGAGATGGTGACATCCTATAAGTACCTGGGTGTTCATCTGAACAATAAACTAGACTGGTCACACAATACTGACGCACTCTACAAGAAGGGACAGCGTAGGCTGTTCCTGCTGAGGAGACTCAGGTCTTTTGGTGTACAAGGGGCGCTGCTGAAGACATTCTATGACACGGTGGTGGCATCAGCCATCACTTTTGGAGTGGTCTGCTGGGGCAGTGGCATTACAGCAGCCGATAGGAAGAGACTGAACAAACTGATTAAGAAAGCTAGCTCTGTCCTGGGGCAGCGCCTTGATCCGGTGGAGGAGATAGGAGAGAGAAGGATGGTGGCTAAACTGTCATCTCTGCTGGAGTCCGAGTTTCACCCTATAAGATAAGATAAGATAAGATAAGCCTTTATTAGTCCCACAACGGGGAAATTCCAGGATTGCAACAGCACAGGGATAGCAACACTCAGAGCAACAATCAGAAGGCAAGAAAAAAAACAAGCAAGCAAGAGCAGCTAATAAACATATGTACGTATTACTATAAAATATATATATATACACACACACACAGACACACAGTGCAGAGAATTGTAGCTGGATGGAATAAATATATGAATATATGAACACACAGTGCAGAGCATTGTAGCTAGATGGAATAAATATGTAAATATATAAACACCCACAGTACGGAGCATTGCAACTAGGTGGAATAAATATGCAAGTATATAAACACACACAGTGCGGAGCAATGTAGCTAGATGGAATAATATGTAGATATATAAATATATAAACACACCCAGTGCTGAGCATTGTAGCTAGATGGAATAAATATGCAAATATATAAACACACACAGTGCAGAGCATTGTTGCTAGATGGAATGAAACAGCATAACCGTCTACTTAGTTATCCTACATGGTATGATTATGTGCCCATACATATTCTCACCCTCCATAGCGACCGGTATGTTCCTAGTTGTATGCCGGAGGGGACCATTGTGTAAGTCTATTGCATCTTTTGCATTCAAAAAACTATTAGTTTGTTACGTCTTTTTGCTATCTCTGCGAGCAGCCCTGCTTAGGTTGTACAGTCTGACAGCCGTTGGTAGGAAGGACCTACGAAACCTCTCGGTTGTGCACCTGGGATGATGTAGTCTGCTGCTAAATGAGCTCCTCAGTGCATTCAGTATGTCCTGCATAGGGTGGAACTCGGACTCCAGCAGAGATGACAGTTTAGCCACCGTCCTTCTCTCTCCTATCTCCTCCATCGGATCAAGGCGCTGCCCCAGGACAGAGCTAGCTTTCTTAATCAGTTTGTTCAGTCTCTTCCTATCGGCTGCAGTAATGCCACTGCCCCAGCAGACCACTCCAAAAGTGATGGCTGATGCCACCACCGTGTCATAGAATGACTTCAGCAGCGCCCCTTGTACACCAAAAGACCTGAGTCTCCTCAGCAGGAACAGCCTGCGCTGTCCCTTCTTGTAGAGTGCATCAGTATTGTGTGACCAGTCTAGTTTATTGTTCAGATGAATACCCAGGTACTTATAGGATGTCACCATCTCGATGTCTGTTCCCTGTATATTTACTGGTACTGTGAGGGGCTGCCCATGCCTGCGGCAGTCCACCACCAGCTCCTTAGTTTTCCTCGCGTTGATCTGGAGGCAGTTCCGATGGCACCAGTCCACGAAGTCCTGGATAAGCCCTCTGTACTCAGCTTCATCTCCATTGGAGATGAGGCCAACGATCGCAGAGTCATCAGAGAACTTCTGTAGATGGCAGTGTGTTGTGTTGTGTGAGAAGTCCGCAGTATAAAGAGTGAACAGGAAGGGAGCCAGCACCGTTCCCTGGGGGGCCCCCGTGCTACTGATGATCGTGTCGGACACACAGTCCCGGGTTCTCACAAACTGAGGCCGGTTCGTGAGGTAGTCCAGGATCCATGATGACAGGTGCTGGTCCACCCCTGCGCGCAGCAGCTTGTCCTTCAGGATCATCGGTTGGATGGTGTTGAAAGCACTGGAGAAGTCAAAGAACATGATCCTCACCATATTCCCGGGCTTCTCCAGGTGGGACAGAGAACGGTGAAGGAGGAAGATCACCGCATCCTCCACCCCAATGCCATGCTGGTAGGCGAACTGGAGTGGATCCATCGCTGGTTCCACCAGGGGGCGGAGGTGAGCAAGGAGCAGTCTCTCCAGGGTCTTCATCAAGTGGGACGTCAAGGCCACCGGTCTGTAGCTGTTCAGGTCTTTGGGGTGGGAAGTTTTTGGTACAGGTACCACACAAGATGTTTTCCACAGCTGTGGTACCCTCCCCAGTTTCAGGCTCATGTTGAAGATATACGTCACAATCCCACACAGCTGGTCTGCACAGGACTTGAGGAGCTTTGCGCTGATGCCTTCCGGTCCCGGCGCCTTCCTCGCCTTGATCTTCCTCAGCTCCGTCCTCACCTGGGTCCTGGTCAGGGTCAGGATGGGGGGCTGTGTGTTGGGAGTGGGGGGGTGTTGGTGGAGTGGGGAGTGGGCAGCAGGACTTGATTTCTTTAGAGGCAGCAGTGGTTGTTGTGCAGTCAGGGGGGAGGGCGGTTGGTCAAATCTATTGAAAAACAGATTCAGGTTGTTCGCCCACTCCCTGCCCCCTGTGGCCTGGGGGGAGGTATTCTGGAGCCCCGAGATGGTTTTGAGGTTTCTCCAGACCCCGCTGATGTCGCTCTGTTGCAGCTTGTCCTCCATCTTCTTCCTGAAGCTGTCCTTGCCTTCTCTGATCTTTCTCCTCAGCTCCCTCTGTACGGACTTCAGCATCTCCCTATGCAGGACATACTGGATGCACTGAGGAGCTCATTTAGCAGCAGACTACATCATCCCAGGTGCACAACCGAGAGGTTTCGTGGGTCCTTCCTACCAACGGCTGTCAGACTGTACAACCTAAGCAGGGCTGCTCGCAGAGATAGCAAAAAGACGTAACAAACTAATAGTTTTTAAATGCAAAAGATGCAATAGACTTACACAATGGTCCCCTCCGGCATACAACTAGGAAAATACCGGTCGCTATGGAGGGTGAGAATATGTATGGGCACATAATCATACCATGTAGGATAACTAAGTAGAGGGTTATGCTGTTTCATCCCATCTAGCAACAATGCTCTGCACTGTGTGTGTTTATATATTTACATATTTATTCCATCTAGCTACAATGCTCAGCACTGGGTGTGTTCATATTTATATATCTATATATTTATTCCATCTAGCTACAATGCTCCGCACTGTGTTTTTATATATCTATATATTTATTCCATCTAGCTACAATGCTCCGCACTGTGTGTGTTTATATATTCATATATTTATTCCATCCAGCTACAATGCTCTGCACTGTGTGTCTGTGTGTGTATATATATATTTTATAGTAATATGTACATATGTATATTAGCTGCTCTTGCTTGCTTGTTTTGTTTTTTTTTTTTCTTGCCTTCTGATTGTTGCTCTGAGTGTTGCTATCCCTGTGCTGTTGCAATCCTGGAATTTCCCCGTTGTGGGACTAATAAAGGCTTATCTTATCTTATCTTATCTTATCTTAAAACCTACCTTTTTGATATAGCCTACAATTAGGGAAGGATCATGTGTTTCTGAACCCTCCCTTAGTTATGCTGCTAATAGGTTTAGTCAGCTGGGGGACCTCCAGTAATGCACTGGGCCTCACTCCTTTTCTCACTCTCAATGAAATATTTTTTTTGCTGGTCATTAACATCTGTTTGTTCTCTCCCATAGATTGAGTCCCCATCGTGCTGTTTGCTCTCTACATGTCTGTTCTTTTCTTCTTCTCTATCCCCTCACCCCCCAGCCAGTCGCAGCAGATGACTGCCCCTCCCTGAGCCTGGTTCTGCTGGAGGTTTCTTCCTGTTAAAAGGGAGTTTTTCCTCTCCACCGTCGCCAAGTGCTTGCTCACAGGGGATCGCCTGATTGCTGGGGTCTTTCTGCAACTGTGGGGGTTCCCCCTACAGTTGATAGTGCTATGAGATGACTGTTGTTGTGAAATGGTGCTATATAAATAAAGTTGAATTGAATTGAATTGAATTCTCTCCTTCCTCTGCTGAACACTTTCCTCTCCTTGGCTCCTCTCTTCTGTCTCATCTTGCCCTCTCTGAGCTCTGTCAAATTCAGGTTCTCTCTCTGTCTATGGTGGTATACAAACAGGTTAGAAAATATCAAGTGTCATGTTTTGTCATGGTTTACATAAATGACAAAAACGTGTATTTTTTGTATTTTTATTCTAATGTTTCTTTTTTCCCATTGAGAGAGTAGGGAAGGGAAAGAAACATTTATAATAGTAATGTACTCATGTATACTTAAATTATTTTATCGGGTGGGTATAGTAATCAGAAATTCTACTCATGTAAAAGCAGTGCTTTGAAATTAATAATTAAAAGTAGACAACCAAAAATTTCTAGTAGAGTTAATGGTACAAAGAGCAGCCACTTAAAAACTTGAGTAATGACTTCAGTCTTGAAGGTTTGAGGTTTTTCTCAACAATTTATAACAGTTTTCTTACAGTTTTCTACTTTTCTCTGTAAATCTAAAGTTGAAACCATGTTCCTCAAATTTGTAATTTCCTCTTGTAAAATTGACTTTAATTGTACATTTGAAACTTTATTATAAATTTGTGGATTATTTTATGTCTAATTTTTGTCTGTTTTTAAAATAAAATTAGTTGTTTTGTTTTAGATAAATCTGAAAC
This sequence comes from Pholidichthys leucotaenia, assembly GCA_020510985.1. Taxonomy (NCBI): domain Eukaryota; kingdom Metazoa; phylum Chordata; class Actinopteri; order Cichliformes; family Pholidichthyidae; genus Pholidichthys; species Pholidichthys leucotaenia. Next base: position 303,063,427 of record CM035846.1, read on the forward strand.
AGACTGTGGTAATTTTTTTTTACTTTTTCCTTATAACAATTTACATTTTTGACCATAACTTTTTAGTTAGAACAGAACAATAATTTAACTCTGATTACAAAGAAAAAATATTAATAAAATTGTATTTAATGAAATAAATTAACTTAAATGACCAAGGATGCCGTTATTTCTGTTATAATATTTCTTTATATTTATAGTTTTGGGTTTTTTTTTTTAGAAATCTCCTCACCACCCAGACAGCAGGAAAAACCTCCCTTATTTTGAAATCAAATGTTGGCACGTTTAGTTTGCCTGAAGGCTGCTGACAGATTAAAGTCATTGACTTTGTGATTTTCGGGCATCTTGGTAAATGACATTCAATTATATAGCACTTTTATTCTCATCTCTTGATGACCAAAGTGCTTTACAGACCCTGCTATCCACCCATTCACACACACATTCACACACTGATGGCGGCATGCTACCTAACACGGCGCTTCCAGACCCACCAGGAGCAGCTGGGGTGAAGTGTCTTGCTCAGGGACACAACGGCAGGATATCTGGGGAGAGTGGGATTCGAACCGCCAACCATGTGATTATTGGATGACCTTCTCTGCCTCCTGAGCCACTGCCGCCCCTTACCCTGCCAGGTACATAATAGGGAACTGTAGCGGACTGTAAAGACATAATTCACCACAATATGTGTTCATGTACAGAATGATCTGCTTAGGCAGTTATAGTTGTGCTCTCAGGCTTTCTCGTCAGGCACCTCTCTAGGCAGCCGCTGAAGGACCTCAGTTTAGAGCTAGCGTTTTCAGCTGTTGCTTTTTGTCACTGCCGCTGAAGAATAAAAACGGCACGCCTGCTCGTGCGAGAAAAGAGAGAAATTGCCAGTCTCTTCATTCATGCAATTCCTACAGAACATAACTTAATATTGTAGTGGCTGGTGAAATAGATCCTCAGCAATTCATCAGTCCCCCTCGCCTTTCCCTTCATATGAAGCTGGCTGCATATGAATTCTAACCACATCTCTTAGCTAAGTGACTCTTCCATTATTGCTCCTGTTTCTAGCTGGTTAAAACCATGATAAACTCCTCCAGTGCTTACATACATACCGTACCTCTAATGATTTTTTCCACGTTTAAAGTACTTGAACAAACTCATGTTTTTGTTGACAGTCACGCTTAGTGTGACACTGCCTGCTGACTGAGTTGAGAACTCGCATGGGCAGGGCTGATTGAAGTCAATGACTTCATGAATTTTGCTCATTTTAACTTGTCAGGTGCACACAGTAACAGGGAACATAACTTAATATTGTAGTGGCTGGTGAAATATATCCTCAGCAATTCATCAGTCCCCCTTGCCTTTCCCTTCATATGAAGCCGGCTGCATATAAGATAAGATAAGATAAGATAAGCCTTTATTAGTCCCACAATGGGGAAATTCCAGGATTGCAACAGCACAGGGATAGCAACACTCAGAGCAACAATCAGAAGGCAAGAAAAAACAACATCTAGTAAACATATGTCCATATTACTATAAATGTATATATATAGACACACAGTGCAGAGCATTATGGTTGGTTGGTGAATGTGCAGCAGAAAGTCTAAGTTCTCTCTCCGCGGATGCGGCGGGCCAGCTGGAAGTCTTTGGGCATGATGGTGACCCCCTTAGCGAAGAAGAGACCACCAGGTGGGCCTCGCTGGTCTCCTGCAGAGCCATGACGGCGAAGCTCAGGAAACGCAGGACGGTCTTGAAGGCCTGAGCGATCTCCCTCACCAGGCGCTGGACGGGCAGCTTACGGATGAGCAGCTCCGTGGATTTCTGGTAGCGACGGATCTCTCTCAGAGCCACGGGCCTGTGACGGCGAGGCCTCTTCACTCTGCCGGTGGCCGGAGCGCCTCTCCGAGCAGCCCTGGTGGCTAGCTGTCTCCTGGGGGGCTTCTTCCTCCAGTAGATTTTACGGGCGGTCTGCTTGGTTCTTGCCATCGCTCTTTATTATTCTGTCTTATATTTCTTGCACGCCGCCTAAACTCCAGCCCGGCACCCGCATCGTTTTTGCTACAGCTCCCGGTATGTCGAGTTTCCCATTAGCACCGGGCGGCGGCCAGGTGCTAGCTAGCACTAGCTCCTCCCCGCTGTAACGTCTCCCGCTGCAAACCATGGCTCCGTCCGCCGACCCGGGAGACCCCCGGGGCGATCCGTGCGTCCGTGATATATATACAGAGTGAAAGGTGTAGAAAGAAGAAGGAAGATAAAAAAAAGGCTGTTGCAACGGGCAGCCTACTCGTGTGGCGCCACCGGTCCGGCGGAACCGGAACCGGGTCTCTTAGCTAAGCGACTCTTCCATTATTGCTCCCATTAACAGTGGGTTAAAACTCACATGGGCGTTCTCACGTTCTAAACTGCATGGATGATGGCCACACGCGTTGTTCATGTGCACGCTTGCGGAAAGTCATTGCTTCATATATTTTTCTTAATAAAATCATGTTGCCTTGGGGTGGCGGTACAATTTCTGGCGAGGTGGGCCACCACGGAGAAATGTTACCAGAGGAAACCCTGGTACACGTTTTAAAAAAACTCCACATAATAACTTGGTTAATGATGGAAAAATGGTATATGTAGGCTTTAACCTTCTGAAATGCATTTCTTTGTCATGTGATTGTAGAAAAAATATCAAAACACTGTTCTCTTAAAAAAAACAAAAAACAAAAAAAACACGCAGCCTTTGTATCATTTTTCTCTCCAAGAAGCCGTTTTGACTTCTCCGGGCTTGCCTCGGGATTTTATAAAACTAGTGCATGCCCATAGAAAGCAAGTATTCCTGTCTGAAACAGGTAGCCCAATCAGGCTTTACAGGCCCAAATGTAGGCTGTGTTTGAAAGTGGAATACAGAGGTGCAGCCTATATGTAGGCAATCACATGTTAGACTTTAACAAATATGAAAGGGACTGAACTGAGATTGACTGTGTGAATATTAATTACAGAATAATTGAAAATGAATGGGACAGCCAATATTAGCCACTGTTTAAGAACCGCTTGGTTTTTTTTTTTTGGTTTTTTTTTGTCAGATCACTTATTTGTGTGATCTTTTATGAGTTATATTCATAAATGTTGTATGTTGCACTTTGGGGAATGGGAGTTGCTCAGTCATCATTATGATTTAGTTTATATGTGTGGTTTATAGTCTATCATCAATAAACTCATGCAGTACTAAAACAGGACACATTTACAAATATTTGAGACCCATTGTAGTGCATCGTTTTATATTTTAGCAATATTATTAGTACAAAACACCTAACATTATTATTATTATTATTATTATGTATTTGTATCTTGTATACTTTATTGATCCCCAGAGGGAAATTCAGGGCATCCATGGTACGGCGCCGATCCCTTCACCTGTGTCTCTCTCTCTCTCTCTCTCTCTCTCTCTCTCTCTCTCTCTCTCTCTCTCTCTCTCTCTCTCTCTCTCTCTCACACACACACACACACACACACACACAGCAGAATGAGCCATTTCAGCAGTCGGGACGTTCGTCTACCAATGACCGGGCAGGCTGAGCGTGCCTCCCCCCAAAACGTTCCTGGAGCGCCCGGTGGGAGGGGACGGGAGTCTCGGCTTATACCTGTGTGCCAGTGATGTCATTTGCAGCACCACGGGTCCCAGGCAGCCACCCCCCCCCCCCCCCCGCCCCGGCACCTCGTGTTCTCTATGGCAAATATATCCATTAGACCTATGCAGTCACAACAATTTTATGGTCTATATTTTGACTGAGTGACTCCGTACTTGTGGATGCACACCTCAGCAGCAAAGCACTCCTAAAATCTTTGTTTGCAAAGCGTTGTGGTGACTGACAGGTCGGGATGCAGTGTTATCCAATCAGTATGGTTGTGATGCCGTGTATTGTCCAATCAGCATGGAGTCAATCCGAAACCTCACCCACATGCCTTGAAGCCAGGGGATGAAGACATAGAGCGGTCACACAGCGGTGGCTAAAGTTTTATTGATAAAAATTACATATTTTGACTGAGTGACTCCATATTCAGGGATGTACACCCTCGTAGCTTCAGCAAAGCCCGTTTAAAATCTTAGGTCAGTGCGATGAACGGTTTGAGAGATATCTAAGAAACACACACATAGACACACAAACAGACAGAGATGTCTTGAATTTATAGGTAGATGGTAAACCCAGGCCAACCCTCGATACCTGCCTGCTGCTCCATTACTGGCCAGCATAGCTGTCTATCACGTAGATAGATGGGAGCCAGAGGTGTTAACTTGGGAGCTAACAGTAGTATTAGGAAGCTCGCACCAAGTGCGGTTTATATCGTTATTTTCTTGAGGTTCCAGTCACACTAATAGACATTCTTGTCTCCACCTAGTTCACTAATCCACAGTCCATAATATGTAGTATCTTGCATCATTCTTATTACCACTGCCGACATGGTTATGTTGGTCAGTGTTGGTTCATTGGCCTGTTAGCTGGATTATGCATAAAATACAGAACGACTTTAGATGAACTTTGCACCAAAGATGACCCTTGGCCTTAGGATGAAGACATTAGATTTCAGTCATAATTTGAGAGTGCATACCTCCACCAAGGTCCTTGTTTGTATTTGTGCAGCAGGATTACACAAAAAGTACTCGATGGATTTTGATAAAATTTTCACCAAAGATGGTCCTTGGGCTACAGAAGAACCCATTAGATTTTGGTGATGATCCAAGAGCACATACCTCTGCCAAGGCTCTATCCTCTCATTATTGTTTTACTCCAAAACTACTGGACAGAGTTTGATGGAGTTTTCACCAGAGGTGGCTCTTGGCCTTCACACAAACCCATTACATTTTGGAGGTGAACTAAGAGAGCATACCTCGACCAAGGCTGACTCTTGCAATGTACATGGAGGCAGGGAGGTCCAGACGAAGGGAAGGAGGGAAAGAGCCTTGGTGGGGGTATGTGCTCTCTGAGTGTTTTCCTAGTTTTGTTATATTTTCATCATGATTTTACATTGAACCATTACCATTAGTGTGCTAGGTGGTGAGAGTTAATCACTGTTAAGACAGCTGATTTGCACATGTGTGCATTTATTTGGGGCGGGGGTGGGGGTTTAATAATTTTGAGACTGCAGTAGTCATTGAAAGTAGGATTTTGTGTTGTATTTGGATAAAGACCTTGTAATATTAGTTTTATTTAACTATTTAAACTATTCTTGTGTAATTTGTTTATTGCAAGCAGCTGAACATTTTTGTAATGTTACCAGTGAACCTAGAATGCAATGGGGATTGAATAATTTTGGTTGCAACTGTAGGCAGCTCTAAAGCTGTGTTCAACTCTGTCCTCCCTCTTACATCACGATTGCTAACAAGAGATATTAAATAGACAAGAACTGAAACCAGCCACTCTCAGAAAGGCTGGAAAAAAATAAATAAATTTGCTGCAAGAATTAAACAGTTTCAGAAAATTTGAACAAAATATGTTACACACATTTCATTAAGACATGTGCAAGCTGTTAAAATGTGGAGAAAAGTGCAACCAATGACCACTTTAAGACATGCGTAGTTTGCTCAATATATTTTCACTTTTCACTGCAGTTTTTTTTCTTCCATACTTACAAGAACATTTAGTACAATTAAAGTCATGCTGAGTGCTGGAAGAGCGACGTCTCAGTCTGTGCAGGAGGTTTGTCTACGTGCTTCCGTTATTTCAGGTGGATCAGGTCAAACATTAATCAAACATCAAACATTTTAGGCAGTGGAAAGTCACACACACACTAAATGAATAAATGACTAAATACAAAGTCTTAAAGGTCTGCAGTTTCTATAGAACCCTCTGAGCTGACAGTTTCCTTCTAAAGGTCCCGGTGTTATTTGGTCATAAATCACATTGTGACTGGATAGTGCCGTAAGATGGCTGAGGGACTATTTAAGGGGTCGTGGAGCTTGGATGAAATCTGGCACAAATAAATATCATAGTTCATGAGTTTATGTATGAACAAACAAGATCAGAATGCATGCAGTTGTGTCAGCCATGAATCAATAAAACTTTTTTTTTAGACATGGTGTTAGTACTTGGTAACTTGACAGATCAGTGTATAACCAGCACACTGCACTTCCAATAAATAATGGTGCAGATCCATGCTTTTTTGCTGCCATCCTAAGACTTTGTCGTCCTCCTCAAATAGTCATCTCGTCAAATCTCTTATCAGTCGCTCTTTTTAACAGCATCTGTGAGCTTTTGGACAAGTCCTTGGTGTGCTCGGCACTCTCCAGCCCAGCCAAATGATATGACAGCCCCCATGCAAAGAATGGAAAGAATTTACCTCCTAATTAGTGCAGTTGTATTTTATTTGTTTGGCCCTCAAGGACGCTGGATGCTCAGCCAGAGAGTGAAGGAAAGGAAACAAAGGAAAAACAAAAGATTAAAAGATACATTTGTCGTATCAGAAGTATTAGCTTGGTATGTAAATAGCAGGGTTAGCGCCCCGTTGCACTCAACACACACACACACACACACACACACACACACACACACACACCACTTTAAAATTTGAGTCCTTCCAGGTACAGATTAGTATTCCCCAAAGCCAGCTGCATAGAAATGAGGCTGTCTAAGCAGGCAATTAGATCTGCTTCATACAGTTGTGAGTCGCTGTTGTTGGTGTTCCCAGTCAACTATTTTCATCTTTGTCATAAAATATGCACAGACAGAGCTATTGTTGCCCTCGGTGGACAGCTTCTGTGCGTGTGCGACGTAGGTAAGCTGAGGACGGCTTCCCTTTCTGCTGAAGATGCCCAAGTGTTTCACACCGCTCTGTGTGTCAGCACTTTAAATGGATTCCCAAGCTACTCATAAAGCAACTAAAAGTGCCAAATTTGCCAAATGGGAGGAAGGGAATGTCAGAGCAGGTGATGGGAGAGCATCCAGGCCCGAGTGCCAACAGCTGTATATCATGATTATTGGTATTGAGTGGAAGCACAGTTTATTACTAATTAGTTATGGACCATGCAGTATAATTAAGTCAATGACTAAATTGTTGGATAAGGTTAGTGCTACATTAGAATTATCATACTTCAGCATACATAAAAAAAGGGGCCTATTTGACATGGCTGTTGACCCAGTGAGCAGACTCGGACACCAGAGTAGATACAATTATATTTATTAACAACAATATCATGAATGTAAGTGTGTGGGTGTGTGCTCTTGCTGCAGCTGGGGGAGAGCAGAACACCGTACAACCTGGCAGCCCTAAGGACAAACAGAGGCAGGACTGTTAGTGGCAATACAGGTGACGATGTGCAGATTAATCCTGAGCTTACTGTTTGCAGAGATGTAGTGACGCTCAGGTTTAGCTCGGCTGCTACGGCCAGGAGGACAGCGTCCACAGAACCATTTGCAGCATGTAGGTGGTGAAGGTGTGTCTGATGAGGGTGTGAAGCTTGGTCCGCCGCCATGGAGCTCCACCTGTGCACAGGGGACTGAGGTTGGATAGGAGAGGTTAAGCAAAGGCTTACTTGCGTGGTGGAGGTTTACTTCCAGACGCAGGTGGGCAGAAGGTTGGAAGCTGGGACGAAAGCAGGCTGTGGCTAGGATCTCTGGAATCTCGAAGAAGGCGTGCGTGGGTCTCATGGAGCAAGACAGATGACTCTGCATGGATCCCAGGGCAGCGTGGATTAAATAGCCCCGACCGTGATGAGGACCAGGTGTGCGCGCAGCTGAGGAAGATGAGCAACCAGAGCAGACCATTACTCTATTACCTATACGATTTATTTAAAAACGTGGATTAACAGGATCATGGTAGAGATATCAGTACCTGTTGTCTGGGGGTAATAATAGACTAGGAATAGGAATTTGTCATTATTTTGATCAGGAAGTTCATATGCAAGTGTTGGGTAATAACAACAACCAGAGGGTGCCCAGAGAGTGCATACCCCTGCCAAGATGTTAAAAAAAGGAAAAGTGATCAGATCTGTGCAAAACATGAAGAAATCTTTACTGTAGAAGAGTATGTTTTTGAATAATTTAAAGGTATTTCTATATTTTTACTAACAAAAAGGGCAGATATGACTGAAGTAGCTCATGGATTCTAATGTAGCAATAGTTAATAAAATCAAGTGTAATAAGGTACAGGAATTATTTATTTTATTTAGAAGTGGGTGTGCATGGGGACAGAGTTAAAGTCACCCTGACATTCACTAAATAAGAGAGAAAAGCACTCGTAAATAAGGGCACTAGTTCCAAAAGAACAAATTATTAATTAACTAATTTCTGTACCTTCAATTAATGAATCAGTCTCAAAAATTAGAGAGTTCTTTACTGCCGTGACCCAGGAAAGTGTATATGCAAAGGAAAACACTTCAACTTCTCTCGTTTACAAGTTTATGAAATGAAACTCATTCAGGCTAAATGACATTACATTCAAATGATTTGTAAGCAGGTTCAAATGATCAACAGGTGTTAGATATCACATCAATTGTTAATGGATTCCTGAGCATAAAATCTATAGTTAAACCTTTGTGGAACCAAGAGGAAACCAGATTTTATATTTCAACTGTAAAGCAATGGAAGGCTGAGGTAACTAACAAAATTAGAATGCAATTTTATAGGGAAAAATTACATAAGCTGATTATCTGAAAAGGAAACTTTTGAATTAATTTACAAAAATGAACGGAGGTTACTGGAAAAAAGAATTTTCCTTCAGTTTAAAGCTTTGTCCTATGGCTGAGGGACTAATTGCACCATGAAATATTGGTTATGTTCAATTATAATTGATATTTGGGACATCTCATTTAAACCCAGCAGATAGGAAAGTGGGAGTCTCACTTACAAACACAGCCGGGTCAGCCAATTTCCAGCAGCGATCACAAAGCCAGTAAAATGGCAAACAGGGAAAAGTGACGGCCAGTCATTTTTCAGGTCATTCACAGCTGTGAGAAGCGTAGACTCCGCTGGGGGCTCCCCGGAGCAGGCAGTGCTTAGCCAGCAGCAGGATGAACGGGGCTCCAGGAGCAGACGTGATGTCTTTTGGCAACCAGTCCGAAATTTAGGAGGTCCATGGGCTACAGGACAGCTAAAGGCTGGAGGAAAAGTGCATTTAGGCAGCTTCACCCACAAGGTCTGAGTTCTTCTCCGTGGGAAAACAGAAAAGTCCAAAATCTCTATTAGTCCACTTTAAAGGCAGGGAAATTAAAAGTCCACTTTAATGGCAGAAAAAGTAAAAAAGTCCAAGAAAAAACATTCAATAGAATAAGCACGGCTTCTGAGGTGAGGAAGAAAAAGGGTTTTTGGAAGTCTGACTTCCACATATAGAGGTGAGCCCACAGGAGAAGGATGGTTTCCCCTCAGTTGCCAGAAAAACAGGCAAAAGCTTATCAAAAGACGATTTAAGAAACTAGCGCAGGACTTGACAAGGTTCAGACACACACAAAGACAAAAAAACAACTTACAGAACATCACAGAACACGCAGAACACTTAGACTGCCTAGGGCAGCTCCCTCTCCATTTTTAAAGGGTTGCACTTCTGATATCATAAAAGTATGACTGGCAGCAAGACAGACCAATTATCTTCCATAAAGAGGAGTTTGAATGGGCTTTTGTCCAATGAGAAAACAGTTCTTTGTCTGTGAACAGCCAATCAAATGCAAGGGCGTTATCCAACAGAGAGGCAGCCTGGGGGATTGGTTAGAAATAGCTGACTCACAAGTTTCAGAAAACGTTCATTCAGTCCCTATGAAATTCATTATATCTTACTTAACTTACCTGCACTTATATAGCGCTTTTCTAGTCACAAAGACCACTCAAAGCGCTTTCACTAATACTAACCCTCTATTCTAAGGGTCTATAGGAAACAAATATCTAGGGACAATTTAGAACAGCCAATTAACCTAACATGCATGTCTTTGGATTGTGGGAGGAAACCGGAGCCCCCGGAGTAAACCCACGCAGCACAGGGAGAACATGCAAACTCCACACAGAAAGGTTCCAACCCCTGGCAACCTGGGGATTCGAACCAGGAACCTTCTAGCTGTAAGGCAACAGTGCTAACCACTGCACCACCGTGCTGCCCGGTGTATATATATGTATATATATGCTATATATATATACGGTGTATATATATATATATATATATATATATATATATATATATATATATATATATATATATATATATATATACAGTATATGCTCAATATAAAACCTAACTAGCTTCAGTGATTCAAAACTAATATTCAGTGACTAGGTACTTTTTATAAACATGTCCTTATATACTTGACACACATCAGAATAAGATTAATCGGCATTCCAACATGCAGTCACAATGAAATGAAGAATTAATGAATTATTGCAAACCATTATCACGAGGGTGATTATCTTCACAGTGTCCAGAGTTATCCTGAGGAATGAGAGCTTGAAGAAGTTTAACGTTCAATCAGAATTAACAGTTCCAGATTGTAATGAACATATTCCGTAGATGTCCACTAAGAGGTACTGTTGAGCTGTAGATAATTTTTAGGTCTTGGCATGTGAAGAGGGGGCAGCCTAGAGAGTTTTATGGACGTTCTGGAAAGGCTCCAAGAGTTTATCAGCGTAACCCGACGGGTTAAGGAGTGAAATTTGGAAGTTTATGACTTTTTAGGAGTATCAGTTCCTGGTACGAACAGATGCAATCAGCATGAACTGTCTGGTTGGAGATTGACTCCAGAAGTTTTATAGTGCACTTAATCCTTTAAAAGCAAGTCCTTATCAGGTTTCTCTACAAAAGGGAAATTGTTTACACTGGGGTCCTGATGATGGAAGAAACACAGCAATTCTTGACCAGACCTTGAGTGAGAATTTCTTTTAAGATGAAGAGTGATCTCCTGAATTGGCCTGAGGAGAGCTGATGCTACACTAATAACTAACCTTACAGAGTATTTATAAGTCATACTGTCTCTGGCTGTTAATACATTTAGTTTTTTCTCTGATAATGTTATTTTAAATCTTAAAATAAAGTACATGTCATTACCTAAATGCATATTATGATCAAACATGTGTAACCCACAGGGGATGAAAGCTTTGGTTTATTCTTAGGTTTTATTTTATGCTACAGCGTTAAAATAAATGGCCTTAATAGTCGGGCAAGAACTGAAAATACAAGCTTCAGACTAGATCACTGCCACTGGAATATTTGCAAATATACTAGTAATACAGGGCGATAAAATGTAAATGTTCTATAATTCATGGATTCTAGACTATTGCTTGTCCTACCGTTTGTGTTATTAAAATAATGGTCCTGGGATAATAACAAGGGGCTAAAACTTGTAATGTGGTTTTGAGGCGTTAGATGTACAGTCATGTGAAAAAATTAGGACACCATGTATAAGCCTCTGTGGTTTTTTTTTAACATATTTGGACATATGGATTTTTAATATCAGTGTTTAAAATACTGGGAGATTCATGTAATACAACTAAAAACTTAAAAATTAATTAAAGACTTTTTTTCAAATTTTCTGTAAAATATAATTCGAAACAAATAGTGAGAAAAAAATTAGGATACCCCCCATCTTTTTTAGGACACCCCCACATTCATTCCCACTTAAAATGGCTAAAATAAATGTTAAAAATGCTAATAAAATCAAAAACAAGGTTAGACATAGATATGTGGACATTTTTTTTAATAAAGAACTGAATATTGAACCCTTTAACTGCCCTAGGTGCCATGTGGCGCCTGGGGCAACGCAAGGCAACTCAAGCCCCCCTCCCTCCCCCCCGTGGTCAAGAGTGGTAAAAATTTTTCTCAATAAAATAGTTTACATTTCCAAGGCTATAACTTGAAAGTTACAAGAGATAATAGCTTACTGTCAATTAGAAAGATGTAGAATATGATCCAAAGTTTCAGATAGGAATAAATTTACACATCTAATTTACATAATGTCGCGGCAGCTATATAAATTACATAACTCAGTCAAAAGTGGACTTTGGAGACATTTACATAAAGAATGGTCCGTTTTTTTTATGCTGATTTGTCTACAGGGGTATGTTTTTATCTAATCTTCAAAGTATATGAACCAGAAAATCAATAAAATGTAAAAAAAAAAACCCCATATATTTCTCTTACCTTTTGCCGGGTGGAGGGGCTCGCTATGTCTACAGGGGTATGTTTTTATCTAATCTTCAAAGTATATGAACCAGAAAATCAATAAAATGTAAAAAATCCCCATATATTTCTCTTACCTTTTGCCGGGTGGAGGGGCTCGCTTGCCCACGTGACCGGTCCGTTTTCGTCCATCGTTGCCGATGTTTTGAGTTTACTTAGTAATTTACACCCGCTTACATATCTACAAATCCTTATGATTGTCCCACATGAATTTGTTTGTGTTACGTGGCTATTTTTTCTGTTTGGTGCATTATTCCTGTGGGAATCCATGCCGCCCGTGGGCGCCGCCATCTTGGTACTGGTAGCTCAGTATTTCGTCCATCGTGATTGATGTAACATGTTTACTTAGTAATTTACACCCGTGTTCCACATCTACAAACTGTCATGATTATCCCATGTGAATTTCATTTGTATTACGTGGCTATTTTCCCCGTTTCATGCGGTTTCAGTCATCATCGCGGCAGCGATGACCAAACATGGCGATATCCGCATTGGTGTGTGAGCTCAAAGCGGAAAAAAGAATAATAATAATGAGGATTTTTTCTTCTTTGCTATATTCCATATCAGCCATGATTTCTTCGGCGCATGTCTGCCACCTTCTAAACTGTCAGATCAATAGAGATTAGTACAATTTCTCAGTATAGCTGGGGGACGTCAGTAAGTTGACATGTGCAGTTGCTGCGCTGTACCACTGGGGGCGCGTGACCCGTCCAGTTAATCTGGGCAGTTAAAGGGTTAATGGGGTGTCCTAATTTTTTCACATGACTGTAGGTTACGTTTTTACAAAGGTACAAACAAACAAAAAGAAGCATGTTTGTCAGTTCATTTCAGTATTTGTGCATATCTAAATATTACTAAAACTGACTTTGCAAACCTTCCTCATTTTACATTATGCATCCCATAATAACTATGAGTCTGTTGTGGTGCCAAAGCCACAGCAGGGGCCTGGAGACTGTAAGGCTGACTAAATGCAACAGTGATATTTTTAAGTATGTTATTTTGAAAGCTCAATCTGTGCAACACTTTCACAACAATAGCAAGTAATGAATCAGTTCAGGTTCCTATGAAGCATTCCTTTCACTTGACAGCCCAGAGACTTAACCCTTTGAGTGTGAGAATTTGCATACCCCTAGTGGCAGAGTGCGGCACTGCGCCTGCCTTCTCACTCTGACTTTGTTAAAAGTAAGTGTGAAATTTCTGGGGTTTTTTAAATGTACTGATTTCTTGTTTATTTACTTTGAAGATAAGATGATGAGGTACGTCTGTACAAAAAACGGTGTCAAAAGACAACCATTTTTTGTGTAAACGTCCAAAGTCCAGTTTTGACTGAGTTATTGAATTTAAAGAGGTGCCGTGACATTATGCAAATTAGATGCATAAATTTATTTCTATCTGAAACTTTGGATCATATTTTACATCTTTCTAATTGACAGTAAGCCATTATCTCTTACCACTTTCAAGTTATAGCCTTGGAAATCTGAACTATTTTATTGACAAAAAATATTTACCACTCTTGACCACTAGGGGGTATGTCGCAGTTTGGCAACATACACACTCAGAGGGTTTTAAGTTGCTGTTGTATTAAGCAAACCTAAATGTGAGCTTCTGTTGATCTAAAAATAAGGAGTAGAATTACTTGTCTATTTGTAAGGAAATTTGATGGAAAATGACAAATGGTGAGAAACTGCGAAGGATAAGGCAGTCCCCCAGAGGGGTTCATGATCCCAGGAGCTACAGTATGTTGTTGGGGGCAGCTTGCCCCTGGTAGAGTATGCCAAGGCAAATTGGTCCTTGGTGAATGGTTAGTGGATCCTCATGAAAAATCCCCAGTGGGCTCGCCACTTGCAGGAGGGATCACTGGGATCACGGGTGCTATTTGGATCGGCGGCAGCTTGGGCTTCTTGACTTCTTGGCTTTATGACCCAGACACCCAGATTAGCGTAGGGGATGGATGGATGGATGGACCAAAACTGGCCTTTATTAATCAAGGACACTTGAATGTATTAAATGAATTAAAATTCATTTTACCAACAGGCCAAAGATACATTCTAGAAGCTGATATTTTTTTTTAGAAAATCAAACTATAAAGTAAAAAATACATACAGTTATAACTCATTGACACTATCCTCAAGTGAAAACTCACAGAAAAGATTAAACTACTGGAAAGAAGATCTGCAAACTGAAATTTCAGAGGAACAATGGGAATTGGCTTGTACAGAAGCTCAAACCAAATCAATAAATGTACGTCTTAAATTGATACATTTTAAATGGTTAATGCGGATGTATGTTACACCGGAGGAGTTAAATAGATATAACAAAAATATACCAGATACGTGCACAAAATGCATGGAAAGTAAAGGATCCCTATTTCATTGTGTATGGGAATGTAGAATAATTAGAATGTTTTGGGAAGAGGTGAGGGTAACAATTGAAAAAATAATCTCAAAACAAATCATATTGAATCCTAAACTGTTTTTGTTGGGTCTGTCCCCAGAAAAGCATAACTTTAATAAAAGTGAAAGAACATTCATAGACCTCAGTTTGCTTAATGCCAAAAAATGTATTGCACTACTGTGGAAAAAGACTCATAGACCAGATGTGACTCAGTGGTTAAGACAGATGTTAACAAACCTTCCACTAGAAAGAATAACATATATACTGAAATCAAAGGAAATTGTGTTTGAGAATATATGGAGACCTTTTATTGATTATGTAAAAAATTTAAACATAACTCTTGAAGAAGAAGGTGAATGATGTGTGTGGACCTTGTAAATTCCAAACTGGTGAACATAATATGTATACTTATGTAATGGATTGTCTAGACTAAACAGAGGAGCATTGTTGAAGACTTGATTTTGTTGGTGGTTGTGGGTGTTTTTAGTGCATTTTTTTTTGTAGTACTTTAGTGTTAGTGTTTGATTGTTTGTGTTATGTTTGTTAAAAAAAAAGGTTCAATAAAGATATTGTGGAAAAAAAAAAATACATACAGTACAGTCCCCTCTAAAAGTGTCATGAGCCGAGAGCTGGAGATTTCTGCCAGGCTCAGTCTCATGGCCTTTTCATTATATTTACTTATTTGTTGTATTTTATGCCTTTTGGGCTTCTGTATTCGTGTATTTTTTGCCATGTTCCCATTTGTGTTCTAGTTTTGTTACACTTTTATTTTGTATTAGTTTATATTTTTTTTCTGCTTGGGTTGATATTTTAATCTTTTTATCTCCACTGTTGTTCTTTTTCTGATTGACAGCTGTCAGTGGCATGGTGCTCCGTGTGGACGTTGCCCTGTCAGCTGTCAGCTTTGGTTCACTCATCTCTCACTGCTGCAGCTGGTCCTAATTATGTTTCATTTGCTTTCCCCTGCCCTCTCAGATGCCCACACCTGTCATCGATCGTGTAAATGGTTTTTGTTCCTACTTAAGGGCTGTAATTTTATTTTTTCTTTGCCGCAGTCTTATTTGGATTCTCCTCGTTTCCACCAGAGCCATGCCTGGCTGTAGGTATGCTATCTGTAAATTTTCTCCCTTGTTTGTATTTTGTGTTTAGTGCACCGTGTTGAACTTTATGTTTACCTTTTTTATTTTTTTCAATAAATTGCCCAAACTCACAGTCCAGCGCGTGGGTCTCAGTTCTCTGCCCTGAGAGGCAGTTCATGACAAAAAGTCTTGGAAAAGTAACACGAGTTTTGTTTTTTTAGCTGTTTATCAAAACTTCAGGATACGATTATATAATCAATGTGGGCTTAGAGTGCAGACTCTCAGGTTTAACTTGAGGGTATTCACATCCAAAGTGGAGTTACAGTTTAGGAATTGTAGCCATTTTATATATTAATGGAATATTTGACTCAAAAGCTATTTCGCGGGCTGCGTGGGCTATTCCCTCATTGTTCCATCATCCGTCAAGCAGGCAAAAGGTCTGGAGTTAATTCCAGGTGTGGCATTTGCATTTGGAACCTGTTGCTGTGAGCCCACAACATGTGGTCAAAGGAACTCTCATGGGAAGTGAAACAGACCATCTTTGAGGCCTTATCAGAGTGCTTCCAAGGGGAAAATGTTTGCGTTCTATAGACTGCGTTTGCATACGCAGCAGTATTCAGAGTGGTTTTTGAGCCACTGCAGCTGTTGCTCAGCAGCTGTGTTTCCTGCGTGCGCAGTGAAAATAATCTGCAGTTCACATGCCTGTACTGTCAGCGGCAGCCAAGAACCACCATACTGATTTGAACAGCTGCCATCCAAACACAAAAGAAGAGCACGGTGGCAGACGTTTAGTATTGGCAGAAGCGATGGAGGTACGTTAATACAATGACAATCAAGACAAACAAGAGCTTTTGCTGTTTAGTGGCAGAGGAAGAAAATAGACGGGCAAAAAGATGGATGGATTGCTCAGTACTTCCCTCTGGTGGGAGTTTCCAGGCACATACACCATTCCACTGCAACCGTTTGCGTACTTCTACGTGTGGTCACTTTTTTGGGGCTGCATGCGCTCATCCTCTGCACAGGGTTTGCGCACAAATGCATCCCCTCCGCTTACTTGTGAACCAGTGCGTTTTTGCCGCTATGATTTGGGCTTTAGGCTGAAAAAAGGAAAAAATTCATCAGAAAGAGAGCAGAAATGATAGGAGGGGCCAAATCAATAGTTCGGTACAGTCTAAGAAAAAAATAGCGCGCTGGTGAGCTCACGAACTCAAAAAGGTCTGGACTTCCACAGAAGACAACAGTGGTGAATGATCGAAGTATCCTTTGCATGGTGAAGAAAAACCTCTTCAGTGAAGAACACACACCAGGAAGTAGGTGTATCCGTATCTAAGTCTACCATAAAGAGAAGACTTCAAGAGAGCAAATACAGACAGTTCACCACAAGGTCCAAAGCACTAATCGACCATAAAAATAGATAGGCCATATAGTACCAAAAAACATCTAAAGAAGCCAGCCCCGTTCTGGAACAGCATACTTTGGACAGATAAAACCAAAATGAACCTGTATCAGAAGCTTTCAAACAGCTTATGGTGGAGGCAGTGTGATGCATGGGCACGTAAATAAGATCAGCCCATGAGTTTTTAGTAGCCAGGTAGTGTCTTGGCATCCTGATTTTAAGGAATATGATAATTCTTTTCTTGCAAATCTAAGAGAAAAAAATACCAAATTTATGAGAGAAAGTCTGCAGATTTACAAAAAAGAAAAAAAAAACCCAAAACAAAACTTGAGGGTAAAATTAATTCATACCCCAAAAAAGCTGAGGTTGAACTTGCAGCTTGTATAGAGATATACTGTCTGCTCAGATTCAGCCAAAGGCAGCAAAGTTGATTGGACGGCACTTCACACTTTTTTTTTAAGGCAAAGAAGTGGAATATTCTGCAATGGCCAAGTCAGTCACCAGATTGCAACCCAATCAAGCATGCATTTGACTTGCTTAAGACAAAACTTAAGGCAGAAAGATCTACAGACAAGCAGCAGCTGAAGACAGCTGCAAGTAAAGACCTGGCAAGCCATCACAGAGGAGGAAACCCATGGGTCCCAGGCTGTTATTGCATGCAAAGGATTCTCAATAAAGTATTAAAAATGAAGATTTTATTTATAGTAATGTTAATTTGTTCCATTATTTCTGAGTGCCTGAAAGGAGGAGACTTTGTGTAAAAAATGGTTGCAATTCCTAAACCGTAACTCTAATTTGGATGTGAATACTCTCAAATTAAAGCTGAGTCTACACTTTAAACTCATATTGATTATATTCGATTCCCACTCTGTCTGCAGTTTGCATGTCGAAGTGTCCTTGAGCAAGAAACTGAACCCCCCGTTGCTCCTGGTGGGTCAGGCCAGTGCCTGTGCATGGCAGCTCTGCCACCATCAGTGTGTGAATGTGTGTGTGAATGTGTGGGTAACAGGATCTGTGAAGCGTTTTGGTCATCCAGAGATGAGTAAAAAGCACTACATAAGTGAACGCCATTTACCATTTTACTGTATCTTGAATATGTTTTTGTAAACAGCTAAAATAACAAAACTTGTGTCACTGTTCCAATACTTTTAGAAGGGGCTGTAAATAAGTCATTTTCAAGCAATTTTGATACAAAAGCAGTAAAGACAGGTAACTGTGTATGAGCAAGCCTAAAAAAGTTGTCTTTGGAGCCTCTGGTGTTCTACCTCTAGTTGTTTTGTTCCCAGTTTTAAGAAGTACCTTTTCAACATTTTATGCTGTGGAATCTTTGCACGTTGCCCGAATTTAAACAAAACAAAGAGCAGAGGAAACTGCCAAATCATTTTCCTAAATTCTGTAGGGATTAGGGTCATTTGTTTCCTTTTATTTTTATTGTTGCATACAGATACCAAAATTTAACCCTTAAAACCACAAAATAATATAACTAAATGAACAGTCCATATCATTTATTAATTACAGAAGACACTAACACTCATGTTAGCGTTCTTAATCACATGCCATTAAAGGCAGGTTAGTTGGACTTACCATACTGTACATAAGTGTTGCTGAAAACTTAATTTTCCTGCACATTTTATTGAATGGTTTTCATTTATTCACTGCAAACATTAACCTAAATCTAGGATTGAACTTATGTTTAGTAAAACAATATCGTGACCTCTGTTTGTCAGTTGCGGGCTCACTGGGCATGACTTCAACATTAATGCACTCAGCATCGTTACTGTGACAGCGGTTACTGTGGTTACAACAAAAAATGTTAGCCGCAGGCTGGCAGCAGTCGCATGGTACTGAGGTTCCTTCAAATACTGAATTCTCTTCTTTTTATTAATATCATGTTATGAAATCCAGTACATCTGTGTTCCCTGGGATAGCGCTTTCCCTGTTTACACTTATTTTGCTTCTGGGCATCTAGCACCATTTCAGTAATTCAGCATTCTCTTGGTTTAAAGGTCGGGGGGGGGGGGGGCTTGAGCAGGGGCATGTGGGTAAGATAAATAAATAAGTTGACAATTCATTTATGGTACATAATGGTACATGCCAGTTATCTGGCTGCTTTTTTTGCAATCCATTAAGAGTAAATGTTCTTTTTGTTCATTTTTGTACAGGTACACAGATAGTATTTATCTATAAAAAAGTTAAAGATCGGACTGACAAATATAATTGATAGTTTTGCTATTATTGGTTTACATTTTCTACAGATACTGCAGAAAACCTCATCCAGGGTGGGTTTCTATCTCTGTGATATGGCTGACCACGATAATCACATTTTAAAAATTTGATATGATGACAGCCCTGCTGCACACCTAAATAAAAATTGATTTTTTTCCCCTTATCATTTTTGATGTAGAATTATTAATTAAATTTATGGGCACAAAGGAAATATTTCTTGACACAATCTGCTGAGCTTGGTAGTTTGTACACTTGCTATAAATTCAGGACTTTATAACTTTATAGCTTTTGTATTTGTTTTATTTTATTTCTCTTTACAGAGGATGCTCTAATGCAGGAGTGTCCAATCATGGGCCATGCGACATGTTTTCAGAAAAACCCAAGAGCGGACACAGACTCGAATAAACCACAATGATCTTTATTAAAGCAGTGAAAGTGTGTGAGTGCGAGTGGGCCTGTGAATATGTGGGCCACAGCATGCAGAGCGGGACGAATCTGGCAACCCTGTGAAGAGAGGAGAGGACAGGGATATGAGCTCACAGAATTAAATGACTGAATAAGCTAAGACAGCAAAAGTCTTATGGTCACCGGAGAGTAATCTGTCGCTGCTGTGAGGTCGTGCTCATGCTGATTATTTACAGTGTTGAGGTGAAAGTCCAGTTCAGCAATTGAGCATAACTGTAGTAGCGGTGAATGGAGCCCACAGCTTGATGAATCATCCGGTCCGCCGCCATGAGCAGGAGGAGGTCCGCCAAGAGGTAGGTTCACCTGTACACAGGGAAAAGGGAGAGAGAGTAGCAGGTGCAGAGGATGATGAAATCCAAACAGTGCTTATAGTTGAGTTGGGGAAGTGAAACTCCCATGCGTCGAAACGCTGAATCATGAGTTGAGAGGAAGGCAAAACTTCCTGAAGGAGAAGGAAGACTCTAGCACAGAAGTCTTCACCCTGGAGGAGCGTAGACATCTCCGTGCAGACGGCAGGGCAGCACTCCTTATAAAGGCTGCTTGATTAGGAGGAGCAGGTGCGGCCACAGCTGTGGAGATAATCAAGGACAAAAAAAAACAGCACAGCATGGATCACCACACCACGGAGGGCCAAGACCCTGCAGGCTTTACCTCCAACCGGTGTCTTCAGCAGCAGATTCCATTGAATTTCTTCCCACTGGTTGCTGATCAGTGCAAACACCTGCTGAAGAGACTGGGTAGAAGAAATCCTGCAGGGTCTTGGCCCTCCATGGCACATGATTGGACACCCCTGCTCTAATGTTTTCTTTGTTGTAATATACAGCATTTATGATATGACTGGTCCACCAGGACAACGGTTATTGCTGTGCATGTTCTTGAAAAACAGGTCCATTTGATATCTATTGCTGCTCAATTTTAGAGCCCTGAGTCTGGCTTTGTGCTATAAGTTGATGTTAATGTCAGGGAAAATGCAGAGTAAAATTGGGTCCTTCCTTTTCTAGTCACGTGTTACATTTTATGTATATGCAGCCATGGTAATCTATTGTAAAGATTTAAATGTTGACTCTAAGATTAGTTTTCTGTCAGTGTATACATGATTGGTTGTAGATACCAGGCTGCTTGATTGCAGTTGATCTGTGGCAAGAGAAGAAGCGGGTTCCTATTTCATTACAGCATTTCTTTTCAGTGCGTATGACCACCGTCGCTGCTGCATCTTGACAAACCGTACAACCAATGGGGCTAGGAGGAGTCATACAAATGCCCTGTATCGGCCACCCCCCCCAACACGTTGAACTCGGACCATTGCCCAACTGATCTATCTATCTATCTATCTATCTATCTATCTATCTATCTATCTATCTATCTATCTATCTATCTATCTATCTATCTATCTATCTATCTATCTATCCGTCCGTCCGTCCGTCCGTGTCTGTCTTATTACTGCCATTTAAATAGCATGCAGATGCATTTTGACTTTGCTTCAGTAAATAGATTGATGTTATTTTGCTAAAAATTCAGCCGAATCTAAACAAATTAAATGGAAATTAAATTTTTGCCGAATCAGTCGATTTTACATCAATTACCAGTTCTTTCTAAATGGGTTAGTTTGCGTTTCTGATTCACACTCAGTGTGTCACAGGTACATGCAGTTTAGAGAATGCTCATTGGGCTGTCCAATTGGAAAACACAAATTGTAAGTTCATAGTGGTCAAATCTGACCAAATGTGGTTTATTTTTCAACATAGTCTCCCCTTCGGTCCACACGCTTCTTCCATCAGTGTTGCAGCGCTTGGATCCCTGCGGTTGAAAAACAAACCACATTTGGTCAGATTTGACCATTATGAACTTTTCAGCCCCCCCGGAATTCAGTTAAATCACATAGGCCTGTAACGACAACAGCTAACTCAATTAATCGTACAATAAGAAAAAAAAACTATGTTGGTAAGTATTCTAGCCACGATAAGTCACTGTTTATGTGTGTGTCGTTTCATAATCTGACAATATTTCACCTTGCTCCTGATAGTCATGCATTGTACAGCTAGTACGAGTCATGTATCTGTATGGGTCGTCATCTATTCATCTGCGATGTATATAAAGTTATCTAGGCAGTTTTGCTTTTCCTGGGTAATTCGTTTCTCTTTTACACTGTGTGTGTTTCTGTTGTTTTGGTCGTCTACCGTGTCATGCTGCTGTTACACTGTAATTTCCCAGTTTGGGATCAACAAAGTCTGTCTGTCTGTCTTATCTATCTATCTATTTATCTATCTATCTATCTATCTGTCTGTCTGTCTGTCTGTCTGTCATTTCGGCCGGTTGCACTGCTTCTGTCTCTGTGAGAGGGGAGGTTTTTAGTCACACAGCGAGGCCAACCGGAGAAAGTGAAGCAGACAACTGAAGGGTCTGCTCACACTTTAACGTTTGTCCCGACTGAGCCTAAAAGTCTGCTCCTTTTTAACAGCATGATCGCTTCATGCGCCAGAGCCCTCAGTTTTTTCCTGATTGGAGATGTTGGCTGCAGCTCTGGCTCGGTCACACATGTAACACCCGTGTTTATGCTACATTCGCATGATTGGTGTACCCGTTCTTACTGGCATAAAAGTTCAAAGCCATTTGAAAAGTTGTACATAGACTGTCATTATATCACTGTATCTGGAGCATAAAACTGTCCTCATGACCTCAATGGTAATATCATTTATCATTTAATTTTGGGGAAAATTTATCGTCTATAAAAAGTTGTCATCGTTACAGGCCTAAAATTACTATATATTTAGGTATACACGCACATACTGTATGTCAGTTTGTATTTTATGATTTATCAGGATGCTTTAAGCTTTATGTTATGGCTAGCAATGTATTCTTTTGGGCTCTGATGAATATGAAGAGCAGAGTATTACTCATTGTGCTGTTTTAAAAATACGTAGGTAGTTCTGGTAAACCTAAAAGAAAATTGAGCCTTTATTAAAAAACCTGAGAGTTGTGGTCGACCGACCTGCAGCTGCCGGGTGGTGTTTTTTACTGGGCAATGAAAGCAGACCAGTCAAGGACATCTTTAGCAACTGCATGTTATATCTGACTGGGGTGAACACTGTCTTCTGAGAGCAGAAATAATGCATACATACAATATTACATTTTAGCAAAAAATCTGACAGATTATGGTTAATGACTTTATATAGAGTATTTTATTTATGTTGCTTTATTAGCTGTTTAGTGTGATTGCAGTTGTTGAATTTCCATTGCAGAAATGCTGCTTTAGGAGTGGCTATCATCAGACATGCTCTCTTGTTGCTGTTGCTGTGACATTCTTTAGCTACTTGACTTGTTTGTTTGTGTCCACTTGTTTTGTCGGGGTAGATTATCATTCTGCTCCCATTACCCTCTCTGTGTCCCCACTGACTCGAGCACCGTTCCATATTTATAAAGTTGTGGGGCACTGAATATAATTTTGATTTTGAAGAGGTACTTGTGTCTGCTGTGCATGCTGGGTTATGAGTGAACATCCTGCAGCGAGCATATAAAGGGGCCTAACTTGCCTTTGTGGCAGTATTGAGCACACCACCTTCGGCTCGGTTTAAAGACAGAGAAATGCCTGCTGTGTGAGGCCGAGTTTTAATTTCTCTGGAGACAGTTTTACTACCCTCTCTAAGCCATAGCATTACATTGTGAGAGCCAAACTGGTAAGAAACAGTGCAGGAATGAGAGGACAGGGACAAAACTTTACCAGCACCGGGCTGCACATGTGAGCTTTACGATACAATCAACTCGGTTTTTGTAACGCTTTTGAAAATGCCTCCTTGCTCTTTGGGCATTTTTTAAAACCGTGATTTCTTATAAGTTATTATAGCTCACACTTGGGGGAGTTTAGAGCCAAGTGTGCAGTGGCTGAGAGGAGAATTAGTAGCTCTGAGGTTCTGCAGTGGAAAGGGGCGGCTGCATTGCTCTGGGTTGGAGTTACATTGTAAGCACTGATGAAGTTCTTCAGATCTCTCAGGGTTGTTTTCTTGCAGGGGGAGCATTGACTGGCAGATGAGGACGGTGTCTGCGGTGATGTACATTGGTGTTAGATTGAATAGAAATATGTTGTTTTCCCAGGGGGACATCTGCGGTAGAGTTCCAAAAACAGCAAATAAACATTCAGAAAATACATTAAAGCAGCAAGCAGCTGTTGCATTTGTCTGTTTATGCCACACAACTGCACAGATACTCCATAAATACCTGATAAACAAGAAGAAATACAGCAGTGATGTATACAGTACATCCATGATGTACATTCAGGGGAATATTAAGGGCTTTAATGGGCTTTTTTCTCTTTTTATTGGAGCTTTATGCTTTGTGCATTTGGGGATGAGTTGCTCATGCAGGGTGGGTTTTTATACATGCACATTCTGTCTGTCTGGATTCACAGAATACATGCATGTTTATCTCTTTTTTATCTTTATCTATATACAGTATGTGCATGCATAAAACATGCATAGATGTCAGGCTGTGTAAGCTTGAGGCCAGTTCTTTTGTTACTAAAAGCTGAAAATTAAGACGAAGCTGCCTGTTTACAGGTCATCCTACAATTGCACCATTTTTGTCACTGAGAATATATTTGAGAGTACAGTTACTGCTCCTCTGCACTGAAAGGAGCCATCTGACATGGTCCAGGTGTCTGACGAGGATACCTGCCGGTTGCCTCTTAGTTGAGACGTTCCTGGCATAACCCCGGGGCAGACCCAGGAAGCGGGAGACTCTGGGTTGGCTTGGGAACATCTTGGTATCCCCTCAAACGAGCTGGAGGTGGTGACAGGGGAGATGGAGACCTGTGCTGCTCTGCATAAACTACCGATCCTGCAGTAAAAATAGATGGATGGGACCTTAACTGTGGTAAGCCAACAATGAGCTACAACAAAAGATGTAAGGAACATTTTCTCTAAACTGCTTCCAGAAATACACATGCTCTTCACAGACGGCTTAGGGTTGCACCTTGAACTGCATTAACTCATTCTGATGTGGAACTGTTACAGTGTGGCCAAACTTCTGTAGTCTCTCGCTTCGCTCTGATCTCGAAGCTGACCCTGACAGCTGTGCTCTATTCAGACGGTCAGAGAGCCGCTCTAAACGTCTTTTTCCACTTGTTTGTGACTTGTTTGTTGACCTCTCCATTAGGGTAAAGAGGACACAAAAGACTACATGTAATAATCATCATTAAAACAGGGACTTCTCTAAAAAAAAATTATAAAATATTTTACCTTGTGAGTTTAACAGAAATTTCAAAGATGATGATGACCAGACTTAAAAAGCTTGAAGTCTGATCCTGCAATTCTCTGATTTATTTTTCTTCTGATACAGTTGGGTGTACACACATCACTCCACAGACTGCTAGCATTGAAGTACTGTAATGTGCTAATGTGAGTTAACCCCTTGCACTCTGGTCAGTTTCCCTAAAAACACCAAAAAATAACGTACCCAAAGTAAATCAAAAGCTGTTCTTCAACCCTTTGCACCACCTTCATGGGGTTGGTCTCATTTAAAAGAAAACACTTTGAATTTTTTGGCAAAACAGTCATAATCTCTCTAAGTGCTCCGGCCACTGAGTAACAGTCATCTAAACATACTGAACTTGAAGAAAATAAATTTGGCCTGGGTGGGGTTTTTTTGGATACAAATGCTTGCAAATAACACACAGCTTCAGATCTGGGCTAGAAAATGCAACAGAAATGTAGAACCAAGTGTTATCCAGCTGAGGTCCAAATTTTGTAACAATACCACAAAAAATGAATATATTACACAGCTTTGTTCTCAGGTTGTTCCCAGGCATTTTTGAACTGTGCCAAATTGTGCCAAATGGCACAGTTTGGAAAAACATCTGTAACTTTTGAATGATTCAATATAGAAGCTTCATCTTGGGCTCTAATAAAAGGTCACACTCAGGGCTGTGTGTGTGTGTGGGGGGGGGGGTTGTTTATTCATTCATTCATGAATGAATGAACAAACAAGCCCCCACACACAAAGAAGCATGCCACGTAAAACATGTGTGGTTTTTTTTTTTTACAAGAAAAAATAACCTACAGTGCACTAAAAATTATTCTAAAATATTTGTAATGTAGAAGATAACAACTCCCCCCCACCCCCCGCTACAGAGGACGGACATCGGCCATCGCTACATGACAGAACAGTCATGTGGCGATGTGGTGACCGCGGCGCACGGTCCCCGCGGTTCCCGCCCCCCCCCTACAGAAGAGTAGTGGGGTGGGGGGCGTTCACGGTCCGGACGCGGCGCACGAACCGTGTACCGCAGCGCACAGTCCCCGTGGTCTCCGCGCCCCCCCCTCGCTACAGAAGAGTAGCAGGGGGGAGGGGGGGCGTTCACGGTCCGGACGCGGCGCATGAACCGTGTACCGCGGCGCACGGACTTCAGACTTCGTGCGCCGTGGTCTACCACGCACAGTTGTAATTTACCGATCAGTCAAAAGTCATTTTTGATTGCAATTTTCAGGGATAAAGAATAATTTAGCTTATAACACTTACCTGTCCACAACAGCATGTGGACGGTCTATGATGACCATGGAAGAGAATCCTAAACGTCTACTCTGCAGGGACAGCACCGCCTGTGGCTGAACAGGCCGATGCGCGAATGGCAGTCCCTGTCACACAAGTCGCACTTGTGGGTGGTCTCCGTGCTGCTGGGTCTGTGGCGGTTCTTCCTGCGGGTCCTTTTTTCATCTGCTGCAGCAGTCAGTCTCTCTTCACCCAGCCTTACACAAAACAGCTTTCAAACTTCTGTGCTTCAATTGGCTCGCTGTATTCGCAGCCGTTGGTAGGCGGGTCCTTCTTGCTAGGTTTTCAGTCATTGGTTCTTCAAGGTTTCAGAAACCCAATTCAAGGCTCTTATTAGTCGAATGAGAGGTCAGTCACATCTAAACCAATCAAAGCAGTCCTTTGGCTTTCTGTTCGCGGCTGTGTCTGTAGTGGAAGAACGGAAATGCAGCTTTTTTTTTCAGTGCGCTCTAGGACGCAGAGACGTGCCCGCCCGCGGTACACCAGAGTGCAAGAGGTTAAACTAAAATGTATTAACCCATCAGGCTGACATCGACATTTGAAATATGGAAAATCTAAAAATACCCCAAATGTCAAAATGTTTAAAAAGTACATTACACTAAAACAGAAAATAATTAAAACCCTTCTCCTTGCCTTATAGAAAAAAACAAACAAACATGCCCTTCTGAAAGGCCATGATTGTTTTGGCTTCGGTTGTTCTTTCAAAGCTCATGCACTAGATTCTGTCATATTTGGGGAAAAAGGACTCCCCTGACCGATTTAATGGCTATTTCTAGTACAGCACTCATTGTCTGGCTCGTTGTAGTAAGAGTGCTCAAAAAATTAGTTAAAGTAAAAATCCCTCCAGGAGCAGTTTGTGACTCCGTCTGTTCTGTCCTTAACTTTTTCTTTTTCTTCGTCATCAATCCTTCTGAACACCAGGAAGTGCTTGATTGTTAAAACATTTCCATCAACTACACTAAAACCTCACATGTCCTTAACTGTTGTAGAAGGTTTGAATGCTTAATAAAATTTAGCAGGTCTGGTCATTGCTGTCTGGATGATTCTTAAGGACTGAACATGTCTACAGGGCAGAACATTTTCAATAGATAAACCACAGGATTTTTTGTCAAACTTTATTATTTCATACAGATAATCACAAGACTTTTGTCCATGATGAGGGAGCTTGTCTTTGGATCATTGCTGTAAAAAAGAAAATATACATTTGATAAAAACACAATAAGCATATGGTATTCACTAAAATAAATGTTAAAAAAATCTAGTAGTGTACTGAAAGTTTCTTTTTTAAAACAAATATATTCATGCTCCTCATTTTCTGTTTCAGAAACTGCAAGATTTTAGAAAGCTACTGGGCGGCACTGCCCTCTGCATCTATAAATAAATAGCAGGTTAAAATTTCCTCACTAATTAGTTTTTGATAGTGCAACAATAGATAAAAATGAATGAGGAAAGATAAAAAAGACTGACAGCAGAATGAGAAATGAACAGCCAAGTCTATAGAAAGGATCAGTGTGAGAACACAAACAGAATAGATTCAGTCAGAAATGATTGACCTACATACAGTAAGTACTGGAATAAAAGTTACTATTCATAATGTAAAATTTATCATCCTTACCCATGATCAATCACCCTCATGGAGTTCAGCAGCAGAACTCAGACTTTCATCAGAACAGCCGTGAGTTCTTCTAGGCCATGAGGTGGAGAATCCCTTAGTGAAGCAGTGTCCTGATGATGAGAAAAGCTCAGTAACTTTGAAAGAATCAGAGGTGACAGGGTGTGAATGCTGCTTCCATTACTAAGGAAATTTGTTTTTGGTATAGAGATAAACATTAAGGGCCATATTACAGTGGTCTAGTCAACAGTCTGTTGTCTAAGGGACAGTGCGTCTTTATGGGTGTGTCCAGTTTGTTATCTCAGCAGCTCAAAAAATGAATTTTGTGCCTGGTGGAAAGCAGTAAAAGGCTGGTCTAATTATTCAGTGATGTGTTTTAGGTAATCCAATCCAAAGCTTTCCTGCCCTTTCCTTTAATGATCTAAAGTGAACTGTGATTTAGAAGATGGGTTTTGCCTTGGTTACAGGGCATGTTCATGCAAAAATGCACAAGTAGTACAGCTGTTCGCATTCATTTCAGTTGATGCCCAGTCTATTAATTTAGAAGGAATGCAAGGATATGATTGAACCAATGGGCTGAACAGTCGAACTGAATGTACATGAAACTGGGTTTAGCAGATGCACGGAAAAAACTTTGTAAAATGAGTTCAAACAAGGGGAAGGAGTGAAGAAAGCTTTTCTTTAAGATGTTCTGAATGTTTTCTGTACATTGCGGGGTAGCTGCTAGCTTGTTAGCAGATGTTGCTAACCAAGCATTTGAGCAAACAGTAAATTACGATACTGTATGTGCAGACTTTACAGTGGGGAAAATAAATATTGAACACATCAACATTTTTCTCATTAAACATATTTCTGATGGAGCCATTGACCTGAGATTTTCACCAGATATCAATAACAACCCAAGTAATCCATACATACAAAGAAATCAAGGCAACTTTGTTCACAAAACAAGTTATATTTAATAAAGTGGAATGACACAGGGAATAAGTATTGAACAAGCTTGGTTAAATTCATTTAATATTTAGTAGAAAAGCCTTTATTGGAAATAACAGCTTTCAGATGCCTCCTGTATGGAGAAACTAGGCACAGGTATTGCTCAGGAGTGATTTTATCCCATTCTTCCACACAAACTGTCTTCAGATCTTGAAGGTTCCGTGGGTGTCTTCTATGAACTCTGATCTTCAGTTCCTTCCATAGATTTTCAATTGGATTCCAGTCAGGTGTCTCACTGGGGCATTCCAGCAGCTTTATTTTCCTTCTCTGGAGCCATTTGAGAGTTTTCTTGGATGTGTGTTTGGGATCATTGTGTTGCTGAAATGTCCACCCTCGTTTCATCTTCAGCATCTTGGCAGATGGCAACAGGTTCTTATCATGGATGTCTCTGTACATTTGTCCATTCATCTTTCCTTCAGTTATATGAAGTCTGCCTGTGCCATGTGCTGAAAAACACCCCCACACCATGATGCTCCCACCTCCAAACTTCACTGTTGGTATGGTGTTTTGGGGCTGACGTTGCAGTGCTATTTCTCCTCCAAACATGCTGTGTGTTGTGGCATCCAAAAAGTTCAATTTTGGTCACATCTGACCAGACTATATTCTCCCACTATTTTACTGGCTTTCCCAAATGTGCAGCAAACTTTAAATGAGCTTCAACAAGCTTTTTCTTAAGGAATAGAGTCTTGTGAGGTGAGCGGGCATAGAGTGCATTACTTATTTTTTGCTTTGAAACAGCAGTACCTGTTAACTCCAGGTCTTTCTGGAGCTCTCCACGAGTGGTCTTTGGCTCTTGGATAACTCTTCTGATAATTCTTTTGACTACTCTGTCGGAAATCTTGTGGGAAGTTCCTAGTCGTGGCCAGTTTATGGTAAAATGATGTTCTTTCCACTTCCGAACTCCAACAGTGTTCACTGGAACATTCTAGCAGTTTAGAAACACGCCTGTAACCAATACCACCATTATGTTTTGCAACAATAAGGTTGCAAAGGTCTAGAGAGAGCTCTTTGCTTCTACCCATCATGAGTTCTTTGTGGTGTGACAACCTGATATTCACAGAACTTTTTAAAGGCTATCAGTCAGGACTTAACCAGCTGAAATTAATTTGCACTGATGGGGGATGGGATGGCTTCCTAAATTCTGATGGATTTCAGCTGGTTTCTTGGCTTTCTATGCCTTTTTGCACCTCTTTTTCTTCATGTGTTCAATACCTATTCCCTGTGTCATTCCACTTTATTAAATAGAACTTGTTTTGTGAACACAGTTGCCTTGATTTCTTTGCATGTATGGATTACTTGGGTTGTTGCTGATATCTGGTGAAAATTTCAGGTCAATGGCTCCATCAGAAATATGTTTAACTAGAAAAGCACTCGGAGAGCGCAGACCTCCGCCAAGCGGCATAATTCCCCCCATACAGTGTTTGTGTGTACGTTTTCAGATTCCTTGAGCATGTAAACATATGACTAGCAATTGGATTCACAATGGTTATTTGTTTATTTGACAGGGACAGTGCAATAAACACACAATGAATCAATGACAATCAATCTGATAGTGTTAGGATTAGTGGTTCAGAAGTAAAAGCATTGCCTCCTTGGCGGAGGTAATAAACTGAAGTGTTGCTGTTGTGTCCATCTCCTCCACTGACGGATGCAAATTGGGTAGACAGGTTGCCGTGGGTTTTATATTATATTGTAACGTGCTGGTCGACATGGCGACGTCCCACCGGGAGGTTCGAACTCACGCCTCCCGCTTCGGAGTCCCGCACTCTACCTGTGTCGCCAATAGTGTCAACCCACTTGGCAAGCCAAGTAGGGTGCTCATATTGAGTTCGCTACAATATTATTTTTTTGAGGGTTGCGCTCCGCGGCAAACGACAATGTAGAAGCTTCGCCGGCAGAGAGCTCGTTTTTGCGCAGCGCCTATGGCTGGCCGGTGAATTTCTGCCAAATGCGCAGCTCCTATGGCTGGCCGGGTAATTTGTGGCAAAGAATCCGTCGGCGGACAGCTGCCCGTGTGAGGTTTTGCAGTTGCACGGTGGCGGGCCCAGGCCAGCAGTGTTTTCCGTGTCCTTTTGTGCCTAAAACGTTGAAGAATGCAGAGTTTGTGTTGCAGACACGACGACCAGCGCCCTCCATTGCGCCTGCGCACATGTTGAAAATGGCTGTATGTCACAGTGTTGAATGAAAAATGCTTTAAAAAATTCCTGTATCCAGACGGTGAACCGGATCACCCCCAAAATTTAATCAGTTCTTCCTTGTACCATTTCCAACAACGCCTGAAAGTTTCATGGAAATCCGTCCAAGATTTTTTGAGTTATCTTGCTAACCAACAGACAGACAGACAGACAGACAGACAAACAAACACACAGACAAACCCCGGCAAAAACATAACCTCCTCCTGGCCTTTTCGGCCTGGCGGAGGTAATGAGAAAAATGTTGATGTATTCAATACTTATTTTCCCCGCTGTAAATGCTTAGAAGCCCAAAGAATGGTTAAGGGCTAAAAATTTATATTATGTATAAATAAGTAATTTTCTGAGGAAACACTATAAAGTATGAAAAGTAGTTATTTTAAATGAATTTAAACCACAGTCTTTAATTTGTTAAAATGTCATGAAATATAGATTTGTGGTCACTGATGAAAGTGGTAGTTGATTGATAACTTTCAGATTTAAAGAAATTAACAAATGTTCCAATAATTTAACTATACACCAAAAACTTTGGAAAAATATATTGGTAGCTATATAGCTATATAGCGGTCATGAATTGCCCTTTCAGGGCAGGAAGAAGACCCAGGTGCTGAACTGTGAGTTGTGCGAAGTTTAATTCAAGCATAAAGTCCAAACAGTGAATGAACAAAAACTTACAATTAAGGCGAAGCAGGGAAACAGGCAGAATGGACTGGGGAAATGTTTAAACAGGTTTTTAGACTGCAGCGAGGAGTGGACAGAGCAGCAGTCTTAAAATAGGGCATGGAATAAGCAAGTGATTGCAGGTGTGGATCACATGAGCGAGAAGTAATGGAAAACTGATGACAGGTGCGCAAGACCGTGAACCAAGCTAAAAGAGGAAGTCAAAAAAGTCAAAAAAAAAAAAGAAAAAAAGTCAAAAAAAGCACACTGTCAAAATAAGAGCCCAGCCTGAAAATGGCAAACAGTAACTGAAGGAAAGGGTGAGGGCTTGTGTTAACAGGCAGATAATAAAGCTGTAAAGAACAGAAACTTACAACTGTAACACTCAAAATACATAATGCACCCAGAACTAACTGTACAGTCAAATAATAACACAGAACAGAGAAAATACAGGAAATCATCAGAAATAAACTGAGAGCATGAGCACGGTGGACGCACTGCGCTCAGCATCATTGACATCCGTGGCTCTTTAGCCTCATTATTGTGGCTCTCTGAGGTTACATCTCAAAATGAAACTGAAATAATGAAGGTCATTTTAATTTTTTTTTTCAAATATTGTGTATTGGATACATTTTTCAACTGAAATGCATGCTTTTTGTAAATGTAATATATAAATTGTGTTATTATGCTGTCAACTAAAATATGTGCCACATCCGACCAAACACAATAGCGGACTCATATGCACGGAGAGGCACACTGTCCCCACCAGCTGGCTGCTGATCCTCCCACCTTCAGTAAGATATGGACAAGTACAGAATAAGAAAAATCACTAAGAAAATGGAAACTTTCCCAGAACACAGCCTTTGTTGAAAAGTAAAAAGCTGGAGATGAGCAGAAAAGAGTGATTTCAGAGCTTCTTTATCCCAAATTGACAGATACAGACTGACTGGAAAAGTTTAACTGGTGGACGTATCATCTAAACTCTTCAAGGTAAAGAAAGTACAATTGGTTGTGTTTTATGCTTATGCAGGATGGTTGATTGCTGTACATGGATGAAGATTAAAAAACAGACATCCTGAAATTACTGAATAGTCTGCAACGGTCAATTTTTAAAAAAAAAAAAATTCTCTTTTTGTGATAGCCTACAACTGTTTGTTATGGTTTATTTATCTCAAACTGGGCTATTTTCCCCAAATATGAGAAGAATTTAAATGTCGGTCTGCATAGTTTGGTTTTCAGTTAAAGGTGCAGTGTGGTGCTCAGCAATACTGGTACGGAGGAGGGAAATTTGTGGCGGCGCCTTGCATGGCAGTGACCCCTCTGATTCTAGATGTGATTAACATTGAGATATGAGAAACGTAATTTCATTCTACTGTACATGATTGGCTGCATGGATTGAATGACAATAAAGTTGGCTTTACCTTTATAATCATGTTAAGTAAAAATTGTGATTTTTGTATTGCAAGATTATGTTTTATACACAGGAAGATGGTCCGTCTCCAAAGACTTTTGTAGGTTATTGTAAATGCTTAATAATTTTAATATTGATGACCAGTATAAAGGAAAATATTTGGATTTTGATGTCTGACAGCTAGATTACACTAGATTATTCACTGCACCATATAATAATTTTTCACAAGAGTCTGGCTTTTTCATTTGTAGGAACACATAACGAAGTTCCGTCAGTTGTCTTCACTGTTGTGGTATGAATTCATAAATATTACATAAATTACATTTCTTGTATAGCCACTGATATATATAACTTCATAAGCAGCGTAATCTTTATTTTAATGGTCAAATAGCTGTTGCAGCTCTGAGCTAATTTTATTTTAGTCCGTGAAGGGCAAAATATCACTTAGCTTTGCAAAGGTTGCAGAACCCAGACCTAGACACTGAAGAAATGCAGTCAGATATTCAGATTCAGCCTTTATCGGAGTGGTGGCTCAGTTGGTAGAGCATCCGCCCCACACCCGGGAGGCAGGGGTTCAAATCCCGGCCGGGTCATGCCGAAGACCATATAAAAGCGGAACTTCCTGCCGTCCAGCTTGGTGCTCAGCAATAATGGAATGGAGGAGGGAAATCTGTGGCGGCGCTTTGCATGGTAGCGGCCCTCTGATTCTACATATGGGGTGTGTGTGATTGACACTGTAGATAGGAAAAACACAATTCCATTCTACTGTACATGATTGGCTGTATGGATTGAATGACAGTAAAGGGTGATTTGATTTGATTTATTCTTCTACGCTTTTAGTCCAGATATTTGAACAAAACAGTTTGTCGTATGGTAATATATGTAGTAGTCCTCAATGGAAATCAGTGTTTCACCGCAGTCAGTAGTCTTCATTCTTGTGAAGATTATGCTATATCCTGTTTGCTGTATCTAACAGTTGAATTTATGTTATTGATATTGATTGGGTTTAATAAAGGATCAGAAGCTCAGACAGTGCATTCAGTTAAAAACATCCATCATTCACCATTTCTAAAATAGATATTACATAACTATATCTTCTCCTTCTTTTTTGAACAAACTTTTTTTCATTAGGCCAGCTTAAATTCCCTCACGTGCATGTCATTTTTTAAAATAAATTATCTTTTTGATTTCCTGCCATTGATCCAGCTGGGATGTGACAGTTTCTCGATATTCTGGGATTTTTAATACCCATGTTTCATCAGCTTCATTTTTTTTTCGTGACTGTTCTTGAGTTCAGTTAATTTCCTCCACTTGGTCTGCTGTCTGACCCCATCAGCCTAAGGACAGCACCCCTGCATGATTTGTATCCCAAATAGGCCAGGCTTGTTTAAAATCCACATATCATCTTTGAAGTTGATAAAATACACTCCAGACTATGCTGAAGTCTCTCCAACAATCAGGTGTGCCATGGGTGTGTCAGAGGCGGAGCCAGGAACTTTTCAGTGGGGTGGTCAGGATGGATATGTGATCAGTTTGGGGTGGCCTAGAAATCGGTATTACCAGAACATAATGTTTCTTGCAAAATAAGGGGTTATAGAAACTCTTTAGTACTGTATTTACTATATATATTCACACTTGCTATTAAATTTTGTGTGTAGAGTTGTATATGAATACACATACTTTATTATCCACAACTGTGGAAATTTGTCTTTTGTTTTATCATGGTGGACATGTTTGCAAACATGTCCCACTCTTTAAGTTATGTTTAATCTTAGTTGTCAGTGTTTGTCATGCCCTCGCCTTTAGATGTGCTTATTCATTCTATTGTTATCATTATTCCTGTCGTGTTTATCATCCTGTGCGTCTTTGTCACTGATAATACCTCTATCTGCCAAGAATGTGCCGCTAGTCCAGCAGAAACTAGCGGTACTCAAATACTTTGCAAGCAGTTTCATGAAATGGTCAGTCAGAAAGCAACTCACAGAGCTGCGTGGAGGAATCTGATCAGACTTAAATGAAACAGTCATTGCCGCCTGCGACAGACTGCTATGATGATGATGATGATGATGACTTTTTTGACAGCACCCTTATTTCCTGTTTGTGTTGGGTTCCATGTTGTTAATTATTCTCATCGGCACCTGATTGTGTTAATCTGCTCCTACTTATACATGTCACCCCCTACCCTCAGTACGGTATCCTTGTCAGTTCCCATCATTATCTGCCACGTCTTTCGTTGCTCAACCCGTGTTCCAACACGTATAGCTACCCCACTGTTTGCCAGTCTTGTTTGGTATTATTGCTGTTCATTTTATTCTCTGTTTTCAGCCCTTGTGCTGCTTTATTTTGTAATAAAATATGCCAAACTGTCGCCCCGCATTTAAGTCCATCATTAAGCCCCAACGGGGCAAACATGACAGTAGGATGCCGTCAGTTAAGGACTCGGAGTGAGGAGTGGCCAAAGCTCATGACCATAGGTCATGACTCAGTCAACATAGGTCAACACTCAGTCGGACTCACTGGGAATGAGTCCAACTGAGTGTTGGCAATATGAACCAAGCTCTCACAACGGTCGTATAGAGACCGGATAGCACGTAACAACAAGCTCAATACCCCATATTCCTGAAGCACCCCCTACAAAATACCTCGAGGGACGCAGTTGAATACCTTCTCCAAGTCCACAAAACACATGTAAACTGGTTGAGCAAACTCCATTTGGGGCGGGAGCTTGTCCCCAACCCGGAGAGGACAATCCACTTTTTTCTGGCTGAGGACCATGGACTCAGACTTGGAAAGTTAAAATTAAAGTTAAACTTTATTTTATTGAGATACACTAGTGTGTCGTTACACTGAGGCTAAGACCTCACACTGCTGGAATATAGGAAACACTGACATATAATGGAAAAAATTATTTTAAATCAAAGTCTGATTTAATTCTTTAGACATGAATCCAACATAAGTATGACAGCCTAACAAGTTCAGACAGCTGAGGTCTGTTTGATGCAGGACTCCAGAAGTAAATTAATCACTGATAAAAGAATGAACAGTAACTGAATAAACAGCTTTACTAGTGCAGTGCTGTAAATTACAATAATGTGAACAAGGTTTTTTGCAATATAATTAAAATTTATTCAGTTTTGATCACGTGCACAGTGAAACACTTGGAGTCTTTTTTTTTTCATTTGATTTTGATGATCATGATTATATTTTGTACCAGCCTAAACACCTTCATGACTCTTCCTACCAAACTAAATTACTGCCTTTATTACAAAGGCGGTTGTAATGAATAAAGCCATGACACACCTCTCAGTTATAATAATAAAAACATAGAATCATTTACCAAAATGTAAAATGTTCTGCCTGGTTGAGTCTTACTGTAGTCAATTTTCCTGAGAGAAAACATTCAAAAAGTTAATCTGACTCACGTTAATGTGCCTCATAATGTATTAACATCATGTTAGTGTCTTAACATGAAACATTAACTCACTTAACCGTTAATATTATAGCAGACACTGTGCATAAAACATGAGATTATGATACATCTTTCCAGTTTTTGCTACCAGTGAGCTGCTGTTGCTGAGACTTTTTTTTATCTTTGTTAAATTACATAAACAGCCAAGTGACTTAACACTACTGAAGGCTTATCAATGTGACTTTCCCTCTGATATTATAGCTTACCTTTATTAATTTGTGAATCGAAGCACCATTGCCTGCAGCTGCTCTGTTTTCAAATGTGACCACCGGCTGCCGGATGTGTGTGTGCATTTGTGAGGTCCGATGGGGCAGTGTAACTGTAGACAAAGGTTCCACCTGAGGCAAATGCAGCTCCGGCAGCTGTAGTTGATAACATAGCTAAGATTATGCCAAGGGTGGCCATGGCTACCCCTGGCCACCATCCAGCGCCGCCATAGGGGTGTGTTGGTCAAGTATGTTATAGTTTAGATTTGACCAATAGAGAGCAGCTTCTAGACAGATGGAATGAAATTATGGTGTAGTAACTCTGATGGTTCTAAATGTTCAATGCTTTAACCCTTTAACCCTAACTGTAAGTGTCCATGCTATGCATTTGATTTTTGACTTGTGCTTAATTTGCTGCAGCTATGTTTGAGGTAAAACTAGGGAGATGGGGTGTTTTAAAGTGACATTAAAGCTCTCTTCAATTGTAATTAAGCAGATACAGTGAGGCAAAAAAGTATTTAGTCAGCCACCAATTGTGCAAGTTCTCCCACTTAAAAGATGAGAGAGGTCTCCAATTTTCATCATAGGTATACCTCAACTATGAGAGACAAAATGAGAAAAAAAAATCCAGAAAATCACATTGAAGGATTTTTTATGAATTAAGTGGTAAATTCCTCAGTAAAATAAGTATTTGGTCACCTACAAACAAGCAAGATTTCTGGCTCTCACAGACCTGTAACTTCTTCTTTAAGAGGCTCCTCTGTTCTCCACTCGTTACCTGTATTAATGGCACCTGTTTGAACTCATTATCAGTATAAAAGACACCTGTCCACAACCGTAAACAGTCAGACTCCAAACTCCACTATGGCCAAGACCAAAGAGCTGTCAAAGGACACCAGAAACAAAATTGTAGACCTGCACCAGGCTGGGAAGACTGAATCTGCAATAGGTAAGCAGCTTGGTGTGAAGAAATCAACTGTGGGAGCAATTATTAGAAAATGGTAGACATACAAGACCACTGATAATCTCCCTCGATCTGGGCCTCCACGCAAGAGCTCACCCCGTGGGGTCAAAATGATCACGAGAACGGTGAGCAAAAATCCCAGAACCACACGGGGGGACCTAGTGAATGACCTGCAGAGAGCTGGGACCAAAGTAACAAAGGCTACCATCAGTAACACACTACGCCGCCAGGGACTCAAATCCTGCCGTGCCATACGTGTCCCCCTGCTTAAGCCAGTACATGTCCAGGCCCATCTGAAGTTTGCTAGAGAGCATTTGGATGATCCAGAAGAGGATTGGGAGAATGTCATATGGTCAGATGAAGCCAAAATAGAACTTTATTGTAAAAACTCAACTTGTCGTGTTTGGGGGAGAAAGAACACCATACCTACTGTGAAGCACGGGGGTGGAAACATCATGCTTTGGGGCTGTTTTTCTGCAAAGGGACCAGGATGACTGATCTGTGTAAAGGAAAGAATGAATGGGGCCATGTATCATGATATTTTGAGTGAAAACCTCCTTCCATCAGCAAGGGCATTGAAGATGAAACGTGGCTGGGTCTTTCAGCATGACAATGATCCCAAACACACCGCCCGGGCAACGAAGGAGTAGCTTCGTAAGAAGCATTTCAAGGTCCTGGAGTGGTCTAGCCAGTCTCCAGATCTCAACCCCATACAAAATCTTTGGAGGGAGTTGAAAGTCCGTGTTGCCCAGCGACAGCCCCAAAACATCACTGATCTAGAGGAGATCTGCATGGAGGAATGGGCCAAAATACCAGCAACAGTGTGTGAAAACCTTGAGAAGACAAAGGTTCCACCTGAGGCAAATGCAGCTCCGGCAGCTGTAGTTGATAACATAGCTAAGATTATGCCAAGGGTGGCCATGGCTACCCCTGGCCACCATCCAGCGCCGCCATAGGGGTGTGTTGGTCAAGTATGTTATAGTTTAGATTTGACCAATAGAGAGCAGCTTCTAGACAGATGGAATGAAATTATGGTGTAGTAACTCTGATGGTTCTAAATGTTCAATGCTTTAACCCTTTAACCCTAACTGTAAGTGTCCATGCTATGCATTTGATTTTTGACTTGTGCTTAATTTGCTGCAGCTATGTTTGAGGTAAAACTAGGGAGATGGGGTGTTTTAAAGTGACATTAAAGCTCTCTTCAATTGTAATTAAGCAGATACAGTGAGGCAAAAAAGTATTTAGTCAGCCACCAATTGTGCAAGTTCTCCCACTTAAAAGATGAGAGAGGTCTCCAATTTTCATCATAGGTATACCTCAACTATGAGAGACAAAATGAGAAAAAAAAATCCAGAAAATCACATTGAAGGATTTTTTATGAATTAAGTGGTAAATTCCTCAGTAAAATAAGTATTTGGTCACCTACAAACAAGCAAGATTTCTGGCTCTCACAGACCTGTAACTTCTTCTTTAAGAGGCTCCTCTGTTCTCCACTCGTTACCTGTATTAATGGCACCTGTTTGAACTCATTATCAGTATAAAAGACACCTGTCCACAACCGTAAACAGTCAGACTCCAAACTCCACTATGGCCAAGACCAAAGAGCTGTCAAAGGACACCAGAAACAAAATTGTAGACCTGCACCAGGCTGGGAAGACTGAATCTGCAATAGGTAAGCAGCTTGGTGTGAAGAAATCAACTGTGGGAGCAATTATTAGAAAATGGTAGACATACAAGACCACTGATAATCTCCCTCGATCTGGGCCTCCACGCAAGAGCTCACCCCGTGGGGTCAAAATGATCACGAGAACGGTGAGCAAAAATCCCAGAACCACACGGGGGGACCTAGTGAATGACCTGCAGAGAGCTGGGACCAAAGTAACAAAGGCTATCATCAGTAA
Organism: Pholidichthys leucotaenia; assembly: GCA_020510985.1. Lineage (NCBI taxonomy): Eukaryota > Metazoa > Chordata > Actinopteri > Cichliformes > Pholidichthyidae > Pholidichthys > Pholidichthys leucotaenia. The sequence goes on from CM035846.1 coordinate 303,103,052, forward strand.
CACACTACGCCGCCAGGGACTCAAATCCTGCCGTGCCAGACGTGTCCCCCTGCTTAAGCCAGTACATGTCCAGGCCCATCTGAAGTTTGCTAGAGAGCATTTGGATGATCCAGAAGAGGATTGGGAGAATGTCATATGGTCAGATGAAGCCAAAATAGAACTTTATTGTAAAAACTCAACTTGTCGTGTTTGGGGGAGAAAGAACACCATACCTACTGTGAAGCACGGGGGTGGAAACATCATGCTTTGGGGCTGTTTTTCTGCAAAGGGACCAGGATGACTGATCTGTGTAAAGGAAAGAATGAATGGGGCCATGTATCATGATATTTTGAGTGAAAACCTCCTTCCATCAGCAAGGGCATTGAAGATGAAACGTGGCTGGGTCTTTCAGCATGACAATGATCCCAAACACACCGCCCGGGCAACGAAGGAGTAGCTTCGTAAGAAGCATTTCAAGGTCCTGGAGTGGTCTAGCCAGTCTCCAGATCTCAACCCCATACAAAATCTTTGGAGGGAGTTGAAAGTCCGTGTTGCCCAGCGACAGCCCCAAAACATCACTGATCTAGAGGAGATCTGCATGGAGGAATGGGCCAAAATACCAGCAACAGTGTGTGAAAACCTTGAGAAGACTTACAGAAAACGTTTGACCTCTGTCATTGCCAACAAAGGGTATATAACAAAGTATTGAGATGAACTTTTGTTATTGACCAAATACTTATATAACCGAGGAATTTAACAATTAATTCATTAAAAATCCTTCAATGTGATTTTCTGGATTTTTTTTTCCTCATTTTGTCTCTCATAGTTGAGGTATACCTATGATGAAAATTGGAGACCTCTCTCATCTTTTAAGTGGGAGAACTTGCACAATTGGTGGCTGACTAAATACTTTTTTGCCCCACTGTATCCTGTAATATTAAAAATGGTAACGGATCTGTCCCAACTATTTATTTCTGACTTACTGCTTAGAAATCCACCTGCTCATAACAATTGAGTGTTCTTTATTTCATATTTAGGAGTAGTTTTAGGGATATCTCTAGCCCTAAACAACATGGACCTTAAAACTCAAACTGTGAACTGTACTTGCTTAGTTCTGCTCTTCTTCCACACGGGTACTTGTAGTACATTCGTCATCTCAGAGTAAGTCAGATTTAAGGGTGTGTCTTTCTGGTACCTGTGGCTGTCCATGAGGTCAGGAGAGCTTTTGCAAAACTGATGTAAAGAGCCATTTCCAGGTTACTTACACAAGTTAATACACTAGTTAATTAATATGTTGAGACAACCATGTGTTTGCAGTGTCTTTATTGAGTCATTTCTAAACTTTAGAACAACTTTAAAACACAGAGGTTTGGTCTCTCCTCTGAATTTCCGCCTGGCCGTGACATCACAACAGGCATCGTAACACCATCCTGTCACTGCTAGTAATGAAAACATGCGGTAGTTTAGGCTATTCATAGTCTGTTATCATATGAGGGACTGCAGCCTTTTAATTATGAACGTGAAGCAGAGAAGGATTAGGAGAAATAGTGGCCACCAGCATGGAACCATGGAAAATGGAACAAGACTTTCGGTCAGCCTTGAAGAGATTCTGGCAAGCTGTCCAGCGACTCAGGAGGGGGAAGCAGCTCCCTGTCTACACTGTGTATGGTGCGGGCGCTGCTGACTTTGACTGGGGATATCGTCGGGCGTTGGAAGGAATTCTTCGAGGATCTCCTCAATCCCACTGACATGCCTTCCACAGAGGAAGCAGGGCTTGTGGACGAGGGGGACGACTTGCCCATCACAGGGACTGAGGTTCCCAAAGTGGTTAAAAAAGTCTTTGGTGGCCAGGCCCGGGGGTGGACGAAATTCTCCCTGAGTACCTCAAGGCCCTGGATGTTGTAGGGCTATCATGGTTGACACGTCTCTGCAACATAACATGGAGGTCAGGAATAGTGACTTTGGCATGGCAAAATGGGGTGGTGGTTCCTCTCTTCAAGAAGGGGGACCGGAGGGTGTGTTCCAACTTTAGAGGGATCACACTCCTCAGCCTCCCTGGGAAGGTCTATGCCAACATACTGGAGAGGGGCGTTCGGCTGTTGGTTGAACCTCGGATTCAGGAGGAGCAATGTGGTTTTCATCCTGGCTGTGGTACATCGAACCAGCTCTTTAGTCTCTCGAGAATCCTCAAGGATTCGTGGGAGTTTGCCCAACCAGTTTACATGTGTTTTGTGGACTTGGAGAAGGCGTTTGACTGTGTCCCTCGTGCTTTTTTGTGGGGGGTGCTTCGGGAGTATGGGGTATTGGGCTTGTTGTAACGAGTTATCCAGTCTCTATATGACCGTTGTGAGAGTTTGGTTAGTATTGCCAACACTCAGTCGGACTCATTCCCAGTGAGAGTTGGACTCCGCCAGGGCTGCCTTTTTTCACCAATCCTGTTCATAATTTTTATGGACAGGATTTTTAGGTGCAGCCAGGAAAAAGAGTGTCATGCTTGGTGACCACAGGATCTCATCTCTGTTGTTTGCAGATGATGTTGTCCTGTTGGCTTCATCCAGCAATAACCTACAGGTCTTACTGGGATGGTTTGCTGCTGAGTGCGATGCGGCTGGGATGAGAATCAGCACCTCCAAGTCCATGGTCCTCAGCCAGAAAAAGGTGGATTATCCTCTCCGGCTTGGGGACAAGCTCCTGGTCCAAATGGAGGAGTTTAAGTATCTCGGGGTCTTATTCACGAGTGAGGGGAGAATGGAGCGAGAGATTGACGGATCAGAGCACCATCTGCAGTGATGTGGACGTTGTACTGGTCTGTTGTGGTAAAGAGGGAACTGAGCTCCAAGGCAAAGCTGTTGATTTACCGGCCAATCTACATTCCTACCCTCACCTAAGGTCATGAGGTTTGGGTTATGACCGAAAGAATGAGATCGCCGGTACAAGCGGCTGAAATGAACTTTCTTTGTAGGATTGCTGGACTCACTCTTAGAGATAAGGTAAGGAGCTCAGTCATCCGGGAGGGGCTCAGAGTAGAACCGCTGCTCCTCCACATTGAAAGGAGCCAGTTGTGGTGGGTTTTTTTTTTTTTTTTTGATTTTGTATACTTTATTGATCCCCAAAGGGGAAATTGAGGGCATCCACCTGGATGGATGAAGCAGCCACGGTACGGCACTATCCCTTTACCATTCACACACACATTCACACCTAGGGCCACTTTAGAGTCTCCAATTAACCTAACCTCCATGTTTTTGGCCTGTGGGAGGAAACCAGAGAAATCCCGGGGTAAACCCACGCAGATACGGGGAGAATTCAATTCAATTCAATTCAATTCAATTCAACTTTATTTATATAGCGCCATTTCACAACAACAGTCATCTCATAGCACTATCAACTGTAGGGGGGAACCCCCACAGTTGCAGAAAGACCCCAGCAATCAGGCGATCCCCTGTGAGCAAGCACTTGGCGACGGTGGAGAGGAAAAACTCCCTTTTAACAGGAAGAAACCTCCAGCAGAACCAGGCTCAGGGAGGGGCAGTCATCTGCTGCGACTGGCTGGGGGGTGAGGGGATAGAGAAGAAGAAAAGAACAGACATGTAGAGAGCAAACAGCACGATGGGGACTCAATCTATGGGAGAGAACAAACAAATGTTAATGACCAGCAAAAAAAAAATATTTCATAGAGAGTGAGGAAAGGAGTGAGGCCCAGTGCATTACTGGAGGTCCCCCGGCTGACTAAACCTATTAGCAGCATAACTAAGGGAGGGTTCAGAAACACATGATCCCTCCCTAATTGTAGGCTATATCAAAAAGGTAGGTTTTAGCCCTATTCTTAAAAACAGAGATCGAGTCTGACTCCCGAATCCAGAACATGCAAACTCCACACAGATCACTGTTGGTCAGGGGCTGGGATTGAACCAGGGATCCCATGGCCAAGGGTAAGTTGCTGTGCTGCTGCAGTGCTAACCACTGCTCCACCGCACCGCCCACAACCGTTTGGTCATCTGATCAGGATGCCTCCTGGAAGCCTCCCACTTGAGGTGTTTTGGGCACATCACGCTGGGAGGAGACCCCGGGGCAGACCCAGGACTCGCTGGAGAGACTACGTCTCCCAGCTGGTCTGGGAACATTTTGGTAGAGCTGGAGCAGGTGGCCGGGGGGAGGAAAGTTTGGGCTTCTCTGCTTGAACTGCTTGAACTGCTGCCTCCGCGACCCAGACCTCCGGAAAAGCGGTAGAAGATGGATGGATGGATGGATGGATGGAGTGGCCACCCTGGTAGGGTCACCTGGCATCCATCCATCCATCCATCCATCCATCTTCCACCACTTTTCCAGAGGTCTGGGTTACAGAGGCAGCAGTTCAAGCTGTCCGATGGCCATCCATCCATCCACTGGATGAATGGAGTGGCCACCATCCATCCATCCATCCATCTTCTACTGCTTCCCCCCCTCATGGATCGTCACCTTATTGTGGTGGGGGGTTTGTGTGCCCTAGTGATCCCAGGAGTTATGTTGTTTGGGCAGTTTGTCTCTGGTAGGGTCACCCTACCGGGTGTTTGCCCATGGGACCCGGCCGGGCTCACAATTTGCAGGGGGGACCATGGGGGTCCAGTGCTATGTGGATCAGGTGACGGTCAAAGGCTTGGTGGTCTGATCCCAGGCTTCCTAAAATGGCTTTTTGGACGTGGAGTGGCCATCAGCCAGAAATTTATCTTTGGTCTGAGGGAAACGAGTGAAGAACCACCCAGCTGTTATTGTGAGTTTGGGTAGTTAATACTGTGAAAAATTCTGTAAATGTATCTGTTTTTTATTTGATACCTTTATTTTGAAGGCTGACTCAAATATTCTGCTGTGCTTTAATCTGTAAAAACTGATTTACTCTTACCGGATAACATGCATACAATTGCATTATATTACTACTTGATAGTTGTAGCTGTGGTCAGATTAGAATTGGGAAAAAGGTGAGGGTCTAATTTACACATATTGCATCATTTAGCCTCTATTGTGTTGCTTCATGTAATTTTTTACACGACCACTAAAAGTTACTTAATATCAAAATGTATATAGGTCATAAAACCTGCTCATAAGAATTACCATATAGTGCATTTTCTGTTGAAGGGTCATCCTGCGCAGTCTGTTGTCTTTATTTCTGCCTATGTAATCAGCCCGAGCATCAAGTTAACCCTGCTTCTTTCCACCATGTGTAGTTACATATTTGATAAGTCAAGCTGTAGGACTGCCTGTGAGGCATATCCACCATGACTTATTAATGCACAATAATGCATAATAATTTAGTAGTAGATAAAATGGTAATGTCTTCAATTTGAATTGTGTTTGGTTTTTGTTAGGCTATTGATTTTAGCCTTTTCTGGGTATAAGGCAAGCATCACTGGCTGTGTAATTGAGGTAGAGATTTTTATTGACCAAAAAGCAAATGTAATTTAAAAATTTTAAGATAATTTCAGAGGAAATTAGGATTTTGGTGAACCAGAGGATATTAATTATTTTCTGTTTATGTTTTGAAAGTGTTTATTCAAAGCAAGCCTGCATGATGGATTTTTAACTTTTATTATTTGTTGACACAAGTAACTCTTTCCTTACCACTTTAGGGCATGCAGGTTTAATTTGTTCTTACCACAGAGTTTCAGCTGCACACCAAATAACAATTCAGAGGACTTTGTTTCCAGCCAACAGACATATCTGTGGGGGAAAGAGTGTGCTGCAAATATTGCTCATTATTAAATCAGTCAAGCAAAATGGTCCTGAAACAATTGTGTCATCAGAAAAACGCTCCCTACTTCTGAAGTAAAGCCACGCCGACATCTGTGCTGTCAGATAGTCATGGCTGCTAATAACATTTATGCTCCACATTCATATCTTCCCTGCAAATTGTTTCAGTAACCAACAATAGAAAAGCTGATGAAGCTGCTGTCACAGACAGAGTCCTTCCCCGTTTGCCACATTGACATTGCTGCCAACTGTGTTTTCATTCCCTCATTGTTTTTGAGGGATCGTCTCCACTTTAATCAAACCCTGCCTCTTGGTTGGGGATTTTTAAAGCTCTTGTCACTGAGCAGTTATCCTAAATTTGATTTCAATTCTTATGCATCCCGCTGAGGCAGCAGATCTTGGCTCCTTTGATGGATTTTCCCACTTCACTTTGTGATTTGCGATCCACTAACACTTGTAAGACAACCTTCAATACATGCTCTGTAAATATAACTAATGCCTCAGTTAAAAGAGCTGGAATGCTTCATTGTTTTGTAAAAGCACTTTGCTTATCAGTTAGTAGTTGCTGTATATACTGTTCGCACTCATACTACAGACATGTGAAAAAATCAGGACACTCTGTATCCACCTTAGTCCTAGGGCCCATGATGCCTTGCATGAATTATGGTAGCAACTTCCGGTACTAGTTTAGAACATATGGTTGTCACTGAAACGGGACACCTTTCCTTGTTAAAAAACAATGACTTCGGCATCAGAAATGCGGGAACACGGCCTCTTGCACTTCAAAACAGTAACATAATCATCATGGTTAACATAATCAACATAATCATCAATCAACATGGGCTGCACGGTGGCGCAGTGGTTAGCACTGTGGCAGCACAGTTTACCCTTGGCCGGGGGATCGCGGGGATCATGAGATCGTGGGTTCGATCCCTGCCCCCGGCCAACAGTGATCTGTGTGGAGTTTTCATGTTCTCCCCGTGTTGCGTGGGTTTACTCCGGGATTTCTCCGGTTTCCTCCCACATGTCAAAAACATGCAGGTTAGGGATATGGGGCGCTTGCGCACGCAGCAACCGGCAGCTGGTGGCTTGTCACCAGACTGCAAAACAAATCTACCTACGGGTACAAAATAAGTAATAAAAAAAAAAAAAATAATCATACCATTTCCCACCACTATCGAGGGATGGAAAGCTGATCTTAAAAAGTGGCCTCGTAGATAGTTTTGTTAGTTAGCACTGCTGCTAAGATGCTAACACTGTAAACAAATGACCCATGCTGGCAAAATGAGTCACTATGAGGACATTTTCAAAACTGATGTAATGTTATTTCCATATTCTGTATTGAAAGACCTTCAAAATGATATTTAATTTGTAGGTAGTGCGCAAAAACTGACCCAGAAAAAAATGTGTTTATATTTTAGCTAGGTTGAAAACTCTCGTTCGATCAGTCAGGAGTTACGTGTTCCACAAAAACATAGGTATTTTTAGAAAGTACGATTTCTAAGCTTTAGAATGATACCAGACACTCATGGGGGGTTTACTTGGACTTTGCTGCTACCAAACAAAGAAAGAGCCATGATTTATGACTTCTCGTTGCCTGTACTCATAATGACATGGTGGGCATTCTGACTGATTTTGCCAGCACAGGTCACAATATCAGTGTCTCCACCGCAATAAAGTTGGCTGCATTTTGTCAAAATATGTTGGACATTATCAGATTTACCTCAGAGCAGATGGAGAACCTGGTCAGAGCCACAAAGAAGCCTCCATTTATAGTCTATGGCACAGCCACAAATACCAGCAAGTACCAGAATGATGCCAAAACATTCAAAAAATACAAAAACTAGAAGAGCTGAAATTAGCTGCCACTTGAGTGCAAAATACATATGTGGACTATACATTAAAATGAATTTGAAAAACTTTTAAAAACGCTATTTTAAATGCCCCCGCTACCTCACTCAAACTGACTGATTTAACACTTGGTCAGCCGAAACCTGAAGCTCCGCCCATAATCGTTCCTACAGCGGCACCCCCAGGAATAAGGTGGATAAGCCTGTGGGGGTTTTTTTTAACGTATTTGGACATATGGATATTTAATATCGTCCATCCATCCTTTTCTGTAAAATGTAATTCTAAACAAATAGTGAGGAATAAATTAGGACACCCTCGCGTTCATTCCCACTTAAAATGGATAAAATAAATGTTAAAAGTTCAAATAAAAACAAAAACAAGGTTAGACATAGATATGTGAACATTTCTTAATAAATAACTGAATATTTAAAGGGGTGTCCATTTTTTTACATGGTTGTATGTGTACTGTAAATTAGAGTCATCCCATTTATCGTCTTCCCTAACAAAGCTGGGCATTTTGTTCATTCATGTTTAATCTTTTATTGTAAAATACAGTTGCACTCAAAAATAAAGAAGCAGAAATCAAACAAGAAGCATTTAAATAGCTGAACAGTTAAACATTAAATGTTTGATTTGTTTTGTGGAAACAGCTGAAAGTTTGTACACTTATAAGATAAATGTTTTGCAGTGGGACTGAATAATTTTGAGGCAACGGTAGCAAGGCTCATGTTTCTGATTTGATTACTAGAGATACAAGAGTTATTGTCTGATAAGTCACCACATCTGTGTTCCACATGTTTGTCAGTTCATTTAGTTTTTGTCATTTCCTTATCACATGCTGCCTCACTCTCCATTATGGTTTTGCAATTAGTTAACTTTGAGACAAAATGACCAACCTAAAGTAACAACAAAGGGACAAAACACCAAATCAGAGTTAGTTCACCTTTTTTTTTTTCCATCATAAAACTGTTTTCACACATAGATAGGTAGAAACGTTGCAGTGCAAAAATGTTTTTAGTGTATAAAGTTGCTGTAGTTGGAATCTTTTTCAGGTTACCCACATAATAATCCACCAAACGTTTATGTGGGCAGCTAAGCTCTTCTGTTACAATAGTGTGGTAATTTTCTACTGACAAATTCTCAGTAGTGTCCAATTAAGTAGTCCTAGATGTTGATTTCCCTTTGAAAATGTGTTTAAAAAACAAACAAACTTGAGTTTAACACTTTCCACTCAAAGGAGAAAAAGCTTCAACACCAGAGCTTGTGTTAAATATACTGTATGTCTCTTTGGAAAAACTTTTAGATGTTTGTGACACCTTGGGCCCTATTTCAGTGATCCAGTCTATTGCCTCAGGCGCAGAGTGCATTTATAGGTGTGTCCAAGTCCATTCCGCTATTATAGCAGCGCAGAAATGAATTTTGTGCTCGGCACAAAGGGAAGAGAGGCTGTCCTAATGCTCTTTAATTATCTAGAGATGTCTTTTGGGTTTAACATGAAATAAACTAATCACTGTCTTTGTGGTCATTCCCTTTAATAAATGGGGGCGTGAGATCAAAGGCTGAATACTGTGACAGTGTTTACACGCCAGGACAAATCCATTTTGCACTGAGGACAATGCAGGCTCATTCACAAAGTGAAAATGCAGTTAAGGGCAAGGAGCTTCTTAACCTCCTTCTCTACAGCCCTACTTGCACTGGGAGACTTGAGCACTATTACGCACAGATGAGAGCTGTTCAGTTCAGAGATTGTGTCAGTCTTTCTCCTTGTCCATGATTTTGACAGAATTGTAAAAATTCCTTTAGTTGTATCATCACTAACTTCATCTGAAATTCTCTTTTAAACTGAGACAGTGTGAGCTGTTCATCTCAGCCTGGGGTCCATTAATGTTCCCTTCTCTGCTGAACGCAAAATTGTTGTTTTAAGTCAGAACAACTGTCATGATACTTTCCTTTTGAAAGTGAAAGGAATGGCAGTGAATTAGGATAAAACACTGTCATAAATTAGATAATGATGGATATTGGTTTTGTGCACACCTGCTGGCTCTCCTCCAGCCACAGTGACATCTCTTTTCCCACTGACTGACATTTTGTTCACTTAAGGAGAGGATAAATAAATAAATGCTTAATGTGTGTACTTATCTGTAAATTTACAGTTAATTCATTCATCCATTCATTCATCCATTTTCTTAATGGTCCTTTTTGAGTTGCGGGAATGCTTTAGCCTGTCCCAGCATCTTTGGACGAGAGGCATGGGTACATCCTGGACAGATCGCCAATAAATGAATGAATGATTGAAAGATCAGCGAAGGAATTAAGAGATAAGATAAGATAAGATAAGATAAGCCTTTATTAGTCCCACAACGGGGAAATTCCAGGATTGCAACAGCACAGGGATAGCAACACTCAGAGCAACAATCAGAAGGCAAGAAAAAAAAAAACAATTATGACAGATTTTTACAAAATTAGTCCCTCAAAATAATGGACACTGAGAAATTCTATCCCTAGGATAAGCTCGCTTCTATGCCTTTTAAATGCACTGCTGTAATAGCAGCTAATAATGTGCTGCTGTTTTCACACCTGTTGTTCTGGAGCTCAATAGTGCACTAGGATAAAATGCACCTTAATACAAATGCACCGAACTTGATGCCAAGCCTCACCCACTTTAAACCATTCCCCACCTATAAGTGTGAGATGCTTGCACAGTCAGTTCCTATTAAGGTGGCCAGGGTGTACAGTGGAAAACCAATGTGTTGACAAAGCACCAGCGCAATGCACAAAGCAAGACTCAAGAGCTCACTCCAGACTGTTGAAATAGGACCACTTATGCCACAAATTGAATGGCAGAGCCCTTTCAGTTCATTCATTTCTCAGGACCCAGAGTCCTTTTCATATTTGTGTAAAAACAGTGTTTCCCTTGATTAATTTCCCATTGATTAGTGCCCTGAATCAGGATATCATCAAGGTCTTTAAAGTTTAATCACAACATATCAACATGGTGAAAACCTAGAATTTTCACAGTTCTACTTAGTTAGCTGTTTTCCTTGCTGAAGCCTCCAGCTTTGAATGCTACATGGTTGGCTATTTAGCAAGACAGTAAAATCTGTCAGCAATGATTCGTTATTATAGTCTCATGCTCACAATTTAAGTGTGAACACCAGGAAGTTTAGAGGTTTCCACTCACATCCATTTTGTTTTTAATATTTAGTGAATCCATTTTTGCATTAATCGAGCATTTGACAGACATTGGTACTAACATCACAATATGATCACATTTTGTAACACTGGCAATAGTTGTCTTAAGTCATCCCAGTTGTTTGAAGAGTTCATGAGACTGAATATGCTTAATAATTAAAAAAGGCAGCTTTACATCCCTATAAGTCAACATTTGAGCTCTGTAGCAGAATACCTTGAATCCAGCAGCAGCTTCATCTTCACCGCTGGCTGCCCTTTCCCTGCCATCTCTGTAAATCTAGCTTTGAGGACAAATTCCCCACCATTGGTCCAGAACTCCTTTTTTTGTATTTTTTTGTGTGAATCCAACAGCGGGTTCAACTTTCTTGAACCCAGACGGGGACTCTGGGACGGAGGCAGACAGCGAGCCTCAGCTGGCCTTTTACACCGACCCAAACCGCAGTCGTCGCCGGAGTCGAGGTATGAGAAATGGCAATGCCAACAGCGCGTGGGGCTCAGGGGGTAAGGAGGACTCGTACACCTACAGACAGTTTCTCTCACCGTCTGGTGGTATCACCATCGCCACAACGCATGACAAATCACCTTTTACAGTGCACATAGCGGATGGTTTCTTTCCTGTTGTTGTCTGCTCATCAGTTTGACTCCTGAATGGAGCCTACAGACTCCCGTACACCTCCTGAATACATACATACATGTTTACATAGGTGTGTGGAGTGGTTGTGAGCATGTGAAACTGATCTCAGTGCACCCACATTACAATCTTGTTGACCAAACTCAAACAAGATGACGAGATCAGAGGATTTCCCCCTTGGTGAATTGTTTGGGAGGAGCCGCTTTATTTTTGAAATAATATTGCACACAAATATTATTTCTTAGGAGGATCCTGTGCAAATGCTGTCAAAGTGAAGTGGTGCAGCATGCTATATCTGTCAGCATGCCATGTCCTGCAGCTTTGATGTACAGTAATGGGGTGTGGAAACGAGACAGAGGAAGGAAAAATAACAAAAAGTAGGAAGAAAAGAGAAAACATGACAATGCCTTCAAGATAATAGCTGCTGTCAGAAGACTGTATGATGCATCTACGCCAATTATCCCCCCCACCCCCCCACCCAACATCATGTGCACAGGTGTCACCAAAACGGCAAAACCTGCAGAAAAGTGCCCAACGCCTCTAATTAGACTGAGATTTAAGAATAGAATAATAGTGAATGCGACGCTGCTTTAACTATCCTGTTTAGATCCAGAGGAGAGGATGATTCACCAGGCTCGACAGAATGACTTCTTTATTCGCATGGAACAATGAGGGAAGGATGAGACGTTTTTTTAAAAAATCCCCCATTTTTTTAGTAGGAGTAGTAGGAAAATGTCTGCAGGGCCATCATTTCTCTAATGATATGACTAATGTTGAAATACGGACTCTGGGAAAAAAAAAGTCAAAAAAGGTGAAACGTTGCCTCTCATCCAGTTTCTGGATATGTTATTTGATTAAATAAACTATCTTTAAGCATAATGCGACAGGTCAGCTTTCTGCCCTGGCTTCTGTTTAAAGGATCGCCTCGGGCGGCTGTCGAATGGGAAAGTTCTGCCAGAGCAATTTAAAAGTGACAAAGGAATCTGGAGTGAACAAAATAGCCACTTAAAACCCAGCAGGAAAGGCTGTAGTCAAGGTGACTGTGCTTTTTTTGTGTTTCCTCACCCATGTGTATGTGTGCGCATGTACGGTGTTCATGCATGCCCCTGTGGGTATGAGGTCACGTTTAACACTTTCTGTGTCTGGAGTTTAGGAGATAAGGGGAGTGTTGTCACTGCAGCAGCAAAGTATAGCTGAGGAAAGCAACCTCTTTTTTATTTTGCCCGTGTTTCTTTTTCCTTTTTTTTCCTCCACACATCCAAGCCAGGATGTTTATACCCTTCAAAGGTAAACCTTACTTTTGTGCCACTGAGCCATGCCTAGTGGGAACCGGGCAGAGGCTTGGGGGGGGGGGGGGGGGGTTGAAGCAAAGGCCTTTCTATGGGTGCTAAGCCCCCTTTTTTAGCTTGTTTGTAAAATGATTTCCTGTGAAGGTGTGTATATGTACGTGCGTGTGTGTGTGTGTGTGGTGGGGTTGTGGAATAATATAACGCGGCCACTGCTTCACATATCTCTTCCATTTGTTCTTTTTTCTTCCTCCCCCTTACCCCCTCCTCCCTCCCTGTGCGTTTGTTCCCAGCAGCAGGTTCCCCGCGGAGCCCCATCAATAAGACCACCCTGACTCTGATCAGTGTCATCAGCTGCGTGATCGGCCTGGTTTATTCCTCTCACCTCGCCTGCAGCCTCTCAGTCCGAGTAATCCTACATGTGCCGGAGCACCTCATTGCCGACGGTAAGGCTTTCACATGAGCCGCAGTTGTGGGTGCGTCCTCTTCAAACTCACACCGACACAGATCCGGGGGGGGGACTGAGCTTGCTTTTTTTTTTTAGCCACTCTCTCTGGGGAGTTGTCCTCTCTGTATCTCTCAGCCAAAAGTGCCCGTGCTCTAGCTGCTGATTTGCTTTTCTCTCTCTCAAAGACAAAGGTAAATGCCAGGTTGAGCACCCCTCCCTCCCCCCATGGGTTTCCCATGTCTCACCCCACAACAGATGTGCCCTCAAAGCATCAAAGCACATTGAGGCTAGGTCACAGTGACCACCCGCAGTAAAACCGTCCATCATTCTTCCCCCCGGTCTTTTATGATATGTTGAACCACCTCACTAATGAATTTCAATGTAGCACCTGCAGATAAAAAAAAGCCCAATGGGAGCCAAGTCCAGGCTCCTGCTGTATCATTGACATTTTTCAACTGTCACAGGACCGAGCTGGCAGTCCAGATATATTATAGAGTGTGACTAGGCTCACTCATCTATCATCTAGAGGTCTGATTTGATTCGGAGCGCCGCTGCTTTCCGGTGGTACGCGCCGGCCTGCCAGGGAGATATTAAAATTCTGGGGAGGCATCGAGGGAGGGAACTTTGAAAGGAGAGATGAAAGATGGCAAATTTGCCTGTTGAATTACAAAACTGAGATCGATTTTGAATGTTTCCATAAATGTCTCCACAATCTCATCAGGCTTGATTTGATGTCACGGTGAATCAGATGAAAATCTGGATTCTACCACTGGGGAAAGAAGCTATTAATGCCAACAGCTGTGCATGTGTCTGCCTTCACAGAGAAGGAAAGGCACACAAATATAGAGTCACATCTTTCTCCTCGCCTTTCACATCACTGAAAGTAATCATCTAGAGATGTTTGTGTGCTTATGTAGGATAACAATAGCCACTGCTCTTCATGATGCATAACAAAGGAGCTCACAAACTTTTCTCGATGACAAACTTCTAGAGAGAGGGAACAGTTATGGCAGGATTTGTCATCTGCTCGGTGAGTCTGCTGGAAATGGTTTTGTGGTATATTCAAAATATGGCTGAAACTGTATCTTGAGACGTCACTGTGGTAAAGTGGTACTTCAAGTATATCAGTCTGATCCAGGGGCTTCTATTATATGCCCTCGCTTGCTGCAGGTTCTTCACACCATGTCAGTTCTTCACATCTATTGAGTCAGTTCATTGTATGGTTTGAAACTTGACTTGTTAGTAATAATAGAGACATTATCAGAATTCTCATTAAAATTTGAAACTTGTTACATACAAACTGGTAGTTTTTGTGTTGCATTCAAGAAGAAAAAAAATAAAACACCTTTTGTTGGTTTTAGGTCATTCCAGCAAAGCTGAAAGGAGCTAATGCGACGACGTGGCGTCCATCTGTCTGTCCATCCGTATTTCACAGGAATCACTATTTCTCTTAGGCATTTGCCCCGATGATCACCAAACTCGCTCACAATGACCCTTAAGCCTGCTTCACGCTACACCTCTGCTGTCCACGTACGCGTAACTGGAAACCTTGTGTGACGAAATTTACGTCATCGTCTCCACTCCGCTAGTGTCCGCAGTGCTCGACCACGGACGACCGCGTACAGCGCCACCTGCCCACGACCTGAACGCGTTGAAAAGCACATGCGCAAGACTGAACGTCCCATTCACGAGGTGGCGATATCGACACAGCATACATCAGCTGACGAAGAAGACAATGAGGAGGCAAAAAACGAGAATAAAAACATACATGAATCATACATGCATACTTTCTTTCACAGTGGCAGCAGCATCTTCGTGGAAAAGGAGTGAAAACCGGGAAGTCAAACAGCAGAAATGGACTCTATATTTGAAGAGAAGCTTTGTGAAGAAGTCCTCCATTTCTTCATTGGTGAAAATCCTGGCGCGTCAGTGCCTTGGCGCTACCTAGCGGGCGGGAGTGAAACTACAAATGATGGTTGTGCGCATACATCAACTGCTTGGCCTGGGTAGATGAAAAAAGTGAGCATGAGCAGTGCTGCATGCATGTCGGGCTCGTCCAAAGCGTATGTGGACCACAGCGGACTAGAGGGAAATGGAGCATGAAGCAGGCTTTAGGTGGGTCTGCATCCAGGTTGTGCTCAAGGTCAAAGGTCAGGCGGGGGGGGGCATATAGTTTGAGAACTTTTTTCTTTGAGGTATGACTGACTGATTTTGTTCATGCAGATCCGTTGACAATTAAAAAGTAAACTCTTGGACACCTAAAATTCTAACATTAGGCCAATATGTGTGTAAAATTTATCAAGATATGAACACCCATTTTAGATAAATCTCAAACAACACCCACGAGAGGCACTGGTAGCAACAGGAGTTACAGAGGAAAGGCATCTCTTGTTAGTTATTTTTATCTTGGTGTTGTTTGTAACCTACATTTTCTTTTCTAATGATCACTTCAGACAAAGTTTTTCTTTTTGCTTATTAAAAAGTTAATTTTTATCTTTAACTTTTGGAGGGCCAAGAGATTAAGCTTGTAGCATTTTGCTGAGAAGTGTTATGAATCTGAACGCTGAGCAGGTAGAGAGGACCCAGAATGCAGGCAATAACAATTCACAAGGTTCTGTTAAAGACTGAAAACATAACACAGCTCATGGACCAGAGTTCACTGCGCCAAATAAACCTGGAGCCAGAAGACGAGGAATAACTCAGAAACTCAGATAAACAGGTCCACACGTGAATGGGAGTACAATCAATGTCCCCACAAGGTGGGGAAAGACAAAGCTAAACTTATAGAGGAGCAAGTGTTCACAGATGGTGCCCTGGTGGGAACACAGGTGAGCAGAATCACACCAATAAAGGTTATGTAATACCCAAAACGGAAAGTACAGGACAAACCCAAGGATTAACAGGAAGTAATCAGAAGCCTCTTTCAGAATAAACAAAGATCACAGGAAACTAAATGAGACGGAAATAACAAAGACTTTTTTAACTAAAGACTGTCATAAAAAAAAGAATAGCTCATAATATTCTTCTTCTTCTTCTTCTTCTTCTTCTTCTTCTTCTTCTTCTTCTTCTTCTTCTTCTTCTTCTTCTTGCGGCTGCTCCCTTTAGGGGTCTCCACAGCAGATCATCTGCCTCCATCTCACCCTATCCCTTGCATCTTCCTCTGTAACACCAACCCTCTCCATGTCCTCCTTCATTACATCCATAAATCTTCTCTGTGGTCTTCCATTTTTTCTCCTGCCTGGCAGCTCTATCTTCAGCATCCTATGTTCAATATATCCACTATCCCTCCTCTGCACATGTCCAAACCATCTCAGCCTTGCCTCTCTTACTTTGCCTCCAAGCCACTTAACCTGAGCTGTCCCTCTGATCTACTCATTTCTAATCCTGTCCCACCTTTATGTCAGGTCAGGCATTTGGTTTGCTTGCTACCGGATAACCATAAAAACTGGTACTACCTGTCTCATGGGTCGGGCTGTCAGTGACTCAACTGGCGACCCCACCCTTCTGAGAGCATGGAGGGTGAAACTGGGCATCCTGGTAGAACTAAAAACAATATTTGTCACAGGTCTGTGGTGGACCACTCCCAGTTACACGGGGTGAGACTGGACATCCTGGCATCTGTTGCAAGGTCTGTGGTGGACTTTTGCCAGTCGGTGCATCGTGACATGCATGACACAAAGAGCAGAGATAAACAAACCTATCATCTGGTCAGTCACTGCAACAGATACTGGAGTTAGTTTGTCTTGGCCTGTCCTTGCCACTGATAATACCTCTGTCTGCCAAGAATGTGCCGCTAGTCCAGCAAAAGCTAGCGGTACTCTAATACTTTGCAAGCAGTTTCATGAAATGGTCAGTCAGAAAGCAGCTCATGCCAGCTCAGACGTCGCCCAGGTGAACAAGGTCAGGAGTTTCTGGCAGCGGAAAACGAAGGACAGAGCTGCATGGAGGAATCTGATCAGACCTAAATTAAACAGTCATTGTCGCCCCTGACAGACTGCTATGATGAGGATGATGAATCCTGTCCCTCCTAGTCACTCACATTGAAAATTTTAGCATCTTCAACTCTGCCACCTCCACCTCCAACTCCATCTCCTGTCTTTTTGTCAGCGCAACCCTCTCCAAAACATACATCATAGCAGGTCTCACTACCGTCTTGTAAGTCTTCCCTTTCACTCTTGATGCTGCCCTTCTGTCACAAATCGCCCCTGACACTTGTCTCCACCCACTCCAACCTGCCTGCTTTTTCTTAACCTCTCTTGTGCACTTTCCATTGCTTTGGCTGGTTGACCCCAGGAATTTAAACTCATCTACTTTCACTACCGTTACTCCTTCCATCTTCACCGTTGCACCTGCCTCCCTCTAATTCACACTCATATATTCTGTCTTGGTTCTACTGACTTTCATTCCGCTTCTCTCCAGAGCATACCTCCACCTCTCCAGGTTCTCTTCCACCTGCTCCCTACTCTCACTACAACTCACAATGTCATCTGCAAACATCATGGTCCACAGAGACTCCTGCCTGACCTCATCTGTCAGCCTGTCCATCACCATGGCAAACAAGAAGGGGCTCAGAGCTGATCCCTGATGTAACCCCACCCCCAACTTGAACTCAGCTGTCACTCCTACAACACACCTCACCACCATCTTGCTGTCCCCATACATGTCCTGCATCACCCTCACATACTTCTCTGCCACTCCTGACGTTCTCATACAGTACCACACTTCCTCTCTTGGCATCCTATCATATGGTTTCTCTAGGTCCACAAAGACACAGTGCAACTCCTTTTGCCCTTCTCTATACTTCTCCATCAACACTCTTGGAGCAAACAATGCATCTGTAGTACTCTTTCTTGCCATGAAACCACACTGCTGCTCACTGATTGTCACCTCTCCTCTTAACCTGGCTTCAACAACTCTTTCCCATATCTTCATAGTGTGACTGATCAACTTTATGCCTCTGTAGTTGCTACAGCTCTGAGCATCACCTTTGTTCTTGAAAATTGGTACCAAAACACTTATTTTTCCACTCCTCAGGCGCCCTCTCACTCTCCAAGATTGTCACTCCTTAACATCTCCATACCTCCACAGGTATGTCATCTGGACCAACCGCTTTTCCATTCTTTATCCTCTCCAAAGCTGCCCTCATTTCTGCCTTGCTAATCCTCGGGACTTCCTTGTTCACCATCTTTCCTTCATCCATCCTCCTCTCTCATTTTCTTTATTCATCAACTCTTCAAAGTACTCCTTCCACCTTCTCAACACACTCTTGTCATTTGTTAGTACATTGCCATTTCTGTCCTTAATCAGCCTAACCTACTGCACATCCTTTCCAGCTCGATCTCTCTGTCTAGCCAATCGATACAAGTCCTTTTCTCCTTCCTTAGTGTTTAGCCTCTCATACAACTCACTATATGCCCTTTCCTTTACCTTTGCCACCTCTCTCTTTGCCATGCGCCTAGATTCCAAATACTCCTGTCTACTTTCTTCATCTCCCTGACGATGCCACTTTTTATTTGCTAATCTCTTCCTTTGGATACTTTCCTGTACCTCCTCATTCCACCACCAAGTCTCCTTGTCTTCCTTCCTCCGTCCACTGGATACACCACATACCTTTCTTTCCTCAATAATTTTGCTGCACTTTCTCAGTCATCTGGTAATTCTTTCCTACCACCCAGAGCCTGTATCAACTCCTTCCTGAACTCTGTGCGACCTTCTTCCTTCTGTAACTCCCCCCACTTAATCTGTGGCTCTTCCTTCACTGTTTTTCTCTTCTTGCTTTGTAAAATCATCCTACAGACTACAATCCGATGCTGTCTAGCTACATTTTCCACTGCCACCACCTTGCAGTCTCCTATTTCTTTCAAATTTCTCCTTTCTGCACAAGATGTAATCCACCTGTGTGCACCTTCCTCCACTCCACTATGTTCCTCTCTCTTCTTAAAGTATGTGTTCACCACAGGTATTTCCATCCTTTTAGCAAAATCCACAACTATCTGTCCTTCCAATTTTCTCTCCTTAAGGTCATACCTACCTAGGACCTTCTCATCACCTCTGCTCCCTTCACCTACATGCCCATTAAAGTCTGCTCCAATCACCACTCTCTGCCCCTGGGAACACTCTCTACCACTTCATCCAACTTACTCCAGAATTCCTCTTTCTCTTCTACCTGACATCCAACTTGTGGGGCATACACACTGACAACATTCAACATCACACCTTTGACTTCTCGCTTCAAACTCATGATTCTGTCCGACTCTCTCTTTACCTCCTGAACACTCTTCACATACGCTTCCTTCAAGATTACTCCTACTCCATTTCTCTTTCTATCTACATCATGGTAGAATACTTTAAATACCCCTCCAATGCTCCTAGCCTTGCTTCCCTTCCATCTGGTTTCTTGAACACACAGTATATCTACCTTTCTTCTCTCCATCATATCAGCCAACTCTCTGCCTTTACCAGTCATAGTTCCTACATTTAACGTCCCTACTCTCACCTCCACACTTCTACCTTTCCTTTTCTCTCTGTCCCTTCTAACACACCTTCCCCCTCTTCTCCTCCACGATCTTCAACCAACAGTAGCCCAATTTTCACCGGCACCTTGTCCGTTAACAGCACCTTTGGCGGTCGTTGTTAACCCGGGCCTCGACCGATCCGGTGTGAAAGTCTCATTCATTGTGATCCACATGTTTGATTTGGCAAAGGTTTTATGTCGGATGCCCTTCCCGGTACAGCTCTCCCCATTTACCCAGGTTTGGGACTGGCACGAGGAGTACACTGGCTTGTGCACCCCCTGTGGCTGGGTTAATAATTCATTCTTTAAATTTTAGAGCTGCGGTGTAGGAGAAATGTCAAGGCCAGGACACTGTCTGCACAACCTTAGAAACTCATTCCAAATTATTGTTTCTTTCTCTTCTCATGCCTTGACATTTTCTATTGTTTTTGTCACAATTAATGTTGTAATAATCCTCTCATTTTTAATGTGCTTAGCAGCCCCACTCAGACCAAGACCCAAGTGCTGCTCTCTTGTGCTAAAAGCTATATTAAGCCTGGTGGCCACTCTTTTTGTTTTTGCTCTTGAAGTACACTGGGGCATATATGACCTCCTCAGAGAGTTACATTTAAGGAAATTATGAATATTGGAATGAACTTGGCATCAGTATCTTGCTTTCATTATTACACTCCTCACTGTATACTCTGCTATATGGGAAACATTTATGTTTTATAATGGAGCCCATTTCATAATTCAATATCATAAATATCGAATACCTCTGTTTGCCAGACACATCAGATAGAACATAAAAAGGGTCATAAAAACAAAGACTTTTCCAGCGTCTTAAACGTGAAAGTTTTTTCAAGCATTTATTTTTTTTTACTCCCTTCTATTAGGCAGACGGGATGTGTCCAGCCATTCGCAGAGTGTGCTCCAGTTCTAAAGGAATTATCAAAGGGGATGGCACTAACTAGGGCACGCAGAGTCTGCCAACAAGTCATTTAATATGCTCGGGTTAGTAAATGCCTACTGCATCCCATGTCTGCAAATGGTCAGAGCTTTGGTCAATGAGTGGTGCTGTTAATTTAGATAGATCACAGCAGATAACATTCACTATCAAGTGTTGTAGTAACATGTTGTCAGGTGTGCAGGTAGCCTTTTGTCCTGATGACTGTTTGGACTCAGGGTGTATTCTTTTGTTTACATGGTTGTATTTTTTTTTCTCCCTCCTGCAGCCACAAACTGAGGTAGAGGCATTTCACGAATGAGCCTGGTTTTGACTGGGTTTCTTTAGTTAACACCGCTGGAGCTGTAAACCCCATGGGACCTTATTCTGCAAATGTATTCAATGTAACTAATTGATTACACATTTTAAAAGGAAAGTTCTGTGCCGCAGCATTCAACAACAAGGCAATTAAAGCGTAAGTGGAAAGGTTGAAACCAAACAAACACTAACACATGCAGTCTCTGCCTCATTATGCTCGATTATGGCAACCGAATGTAACTCCAGTGCAGCGCTCAGCAGTATTCCTCTACTGATCAGGGGTTCAAACTTTGAAATTTGCATAGAAAACAGCATCGCTGCAGCAAGTGTTTAAGTTGGCAAGGTTCTTTATGGCTGCACTTTTTGATATTCACCTTTTCATGCTCATTATAGGGAAGTTTGCTTATATTTTTCAACGATGACAGATTTGCTGTGATGTTAGAATCCAAAACAGATCACTAATCCATCTAAAAAGCAAGGATTCTCTGTCTGTGTATTTGTCTTACTGTCTGTCTGTTCTTTGCATATCTCTTGAACCGTTCACCAGACTGACCTCAGATTTTATAAGTGCTTTGCTGAGGTTATGAGGATGTGCATCGACAAATTTCAGCCTCCCCAGAGATATGGAAGTTTAGGAGGGGAATTCTTTAATGAACGTTCTTAGGGGATCTATAATAATAATAATAATAATTGTTAGATTTATATGGTGCTTTACATGCCAAGTCACATTTCAAATCGCTTACAGTGAGTCCATTATTCATTCACTCCAGACAAACATTGATAGTGGTAAGCTGCTACTGTAGTCACCGCGGCCCTGGGGTAGACTGATGGAAACATGGCTGCCAATCCATGCCAACAGCCTCTCCGACAACTATCAAATATTTATACACATTCATACCCAGTGTCATGGACACTGGAGGCAAGGTGGGTAAAGTGTCTTGCCCAGGGACACAACAGCAGGATGGCTGGGGAGAACGGGATTTGAACCACCAACCCTCTGGTTATTGTACGACCTGCTCTACCTCCTGAGCCACTGCCGTCCACATTTCCCTCCTCCATTCCATCTTTGCTGAACACCAAGCTGGACGGCAGGAAATTCCATTTTTATATGGTCTTTGGTATGACAGGGCCGGGACTTGAACCCGGACTTCCCAGTTGTGGGGCGGATGTTCTACCTCTAAGCCACCACTTAGAAGTATTAAATGAACACAGACATGGAATAGGTATAACTGCTGGGATTTGGGGTCTGAAAATTTGGATTTATGGCGAAATCTTAAGTCCAATAACTTATGTAAATCTCAGCCTTCCCGGATATGCAGAAGAGGGGAAATCTTTATTGAACATCCATAGGGGAATTATTAAATGAACACAGAGGTGGAAAAGGTATAATCGCTGGGAGTTGGGAGCTGAAATTCCCAGGGCAGGAGGCCGGTGGGATAAAATGCTAAAAATTTGGGCTTGATCCGAGCTCTGGAACCGAGTCTTACTTAGAAGACCCGGTTCTGGATAAGACTCCTTATAAGAACTCCTTATAAAGAGTCTGAAGTCAGGAGTTCTGAACATCTCCTTATTGTCAGGACGAGGGTTGGTCCCTCATCCTCGTTTTGAGTTACTTTTGTATTTTC
The DNA here is from genome assembly GCA_020510985.1 of Pholidichthys leucotaenia. Lineage (NCBI taxonomy): Eukaryota > Metazoa > Chordata > Actinopteri > Cichliformes > Pholidichthyidae > Pholidichthys > Pholidichthys leucotaenia. The sequence goes on from CM035846.1 coordinate 303,125,542, forward strand.
TGTATTTATCATTTGTTGGATTCCTGATTCTATTCTGTTTAGTTTTATGATTATCTGTTTTAGATTCAGTGCTTGTCTGTCATTGTATATTGGTCGTTTCCCCCCAGTTCCCTGTTTCTATCTGTGTCTCCCTGTGTGTGTGTGCAGCCCCACCCCTCTGTCACTGACAGATGCATCAGCTGTCAGTAATTAGTGTCTCCACCTGTCTTGTGTTTCCCTGATTGTGTTCTATGTATTTAAGGTCTGAGTTGCTTCTGTTCGGTTCAGGTTCTTTTGTATATTTTGTCATTTGATTGTGTGAACAACACGCCTCAGCCTGTCCTGTCAGTTTTGCCTTAGCTTTTTATTGTGCTTCCAAGCACTATTTATTTCTGTTAAGCCCTTGAGCTGTGTCTGGGCGACCAGCCCTTTAATAAAACTGCTATCAAACTTACGTCTAGCGAATGGGTCCTGTTCTTCCCTCAACCATGACAGAAAGAACCCAACACACTATGGACCCAGCAGACCATAAGATTTTTCTCTTGGGTCTCGACCAGGAGGAGGTTTGGGCTGCTTCCTGTATCAAGGCTCTAATTGAGGATGCCCATGATGCCAAAACACCTGAAGAAGCTCTCAGACCCCTTGGAGGCACCTCCAAGGTGATTGAGGCTTTTCCTATGCTGCAGTGTTACACCCAGCTCCATGGACTCGTGCATCCAGTCCCGTTCCTGTACCTGTTGGTCTGTGGGCTGGCGGAGGAGCAGAAGGAGTTACAGCGAGCCACCAGTGGACGCAGTTTGCACCGGCATCGGCGAGGACGGTGGCCCGGCCCTTTTTCTCCTGCTGATGTGCTTCAGATCGCCGCTTCCTCCTCCCTTGATGCAGCGTCATCCCACTGCACAGTGGCTCCTCATTGGGCGAATCCTGTCATTTCCCGGGAGGGATCGTCTGACTCTCCAGCGGCGGCAGAGCAGAAACAGAGGCAAGTACCTGTTCATTTTTAACACCATTAAATAAAGGTCTTGTCCTGTTTCTGGTGAGGGGGTTCAACCCTTCAATAGGTATAACTGCTGGGATTTGGGGTCTGAAAATTTGGATTTATGGCGAAATCTTAAGTCCAATAACTTATGTAAATCTCAGCCTTCCCGGATATGCAGAAGAGGGGAAATCTTTATTGAACATCCATAGGGGAATTATTAAATGAACACAGAGGTGGAAAAGGTATAATCGCTGGGAGTTGGGAGCTGAAATTCCCAGGGCAGGAGGCCGGTGGGATAAAATGCTAAAAATTTGGGCTTGATCCGAGCTCTGGAACCGAGTCTTACTTAGAAGACCCGGTTCTGGATAAGACTCCTTATAAGAACTCCTTATAAAGAGTCTGAAGTCAGGAGTTCTGAACATCTCCTTATTGTCAGGACGAGGGTTGCTCTGTGTTCTGGTCTGGGGTCCCATGGACTTGGATAGGCCCCCTGACCTGTTTTGCTTTTCAGCCTGGTGGCCCTGGGACTCTGGAAGACCACCTCGCTAGTTTTGTGTTGGACGTTGGGGTTTTGAACCGAACCACCCACCCTGAGAGGGTTCCTGCTTGTTTTTTTGTTTTGTTTTGGTGTGACTTTTGGGACGTCTGGAAGCCACCCCTTGAGAGGGGGGTAATGTCAGGATGAGGATTGGTCCCTCGTCCTCGTTTTGAGTTACTTTTGTATTTTCTGTATTTGTCATTATTTGTTGGATTCCTGATTCTGTTCTGTTTAGTTTTATGATTATCTGTTTTAGATTCAGTTCTTGTCTGTCATTGTATGCCGGGGATGTTTTCCTCCAGTTCCCTGCTTGTGTCTGTGTCTCCCTGTGTGCGTGCACAGCCCCACCCCTCTGTCACTGACAGATACCTCAGCTGTCAGTAATTAGTGTCTCCACCTGTCTTGTATTTCCCTGATTGTGTTCTATGTATTTAAGGTATGAGTTGCTTCTGTTCGGTTCAGGTTCCTTTGTCTATTTGTCATTTGACCGTGTGAACAACATGCCTCAGCCTGTCCTGCCAGTTTTTCCTGAGCTTTTTATTGTGCTTCTGAGCACTATTTATTTCTGTTAAGCCCTCGAGCTGTGTCTGGGCGACCAACTCTTTAATAAAACCACGATCAAACTGATGTCCCGCGAATGGGTCCTGTTCTTCCCTCAACAGTGACACTTGTAAGATGTTGTTCAGTTCAGCAGGAACTGAACAACTCCTTATATAAGATAAGATACGCCTTTATTAGTCCCACAATGGGGAAATTCCAGGATTGCAACAGCACAGGGATAGCAACACTCAGAGCAATAATTAAGAAGATACGAAAAATTGTGAATTGTGGACAATTCACAATGGATATACATACGTACACATAAATATATAAATATATATACAAAGTGCGGAGCATTGTAGCTAGATGGAATAAACAGCTTAACCGTCTACTTAGTTATCCTACATAGTATGAATATGTACCCATACATATTGTCACCCTCTGTAGCGACTGATATTGTCCTAGTTGTATACTGGAGGGGACCATTTGTGTAAGTCTGTTGCGTCTTTTGCATTCAATACTACTAGGTCATCACGTTTTTTTTGCTATCTCTGTGAGCAGCCCTGCTTAGGTTATACAGTCTGACAGCCGTAGGTAGGAAGGACCTGCGAAACCTGTCGGTTGCGCACCTAGGATGATGCAGTCTACTGCTAAATGAGCTCCTCAGTGCGTTCAATATGTCCTGCATAGGGTGGGACTCGGACTCCAGCAGAGATGACAGTTTAGCCACCATCCTTCTCTCTCCTATCTCCTCCACTGGGTCAAGGCGTTTCCCCAGGACAGAGCTAGCTTTCTTGATAAGTTTGTTCAGTCTCTTCCTATTGGCTGCTGTAATGCCGTTGCCCCAGCAGACCACTCCAAAAGTGATGGCTGATGCCACCACCGTGTCATAGACTGTCTTCAGCAGCGCCCCTTGTACACCAAAAGACCTGAGCCTCCTCAGTAGGAACAGCCTGCGCTGTCCCTTCTTGTAGAGTGCGTCAGTATTGTGTGACCTGTCTAGTTTATTGTTCAGATGAACACCAAGGTACTTGTAGGATGTCACCATCTCAATGTCTGTTCCCTGTATGTTTACTGGTGCTGTGAGAGGTTGCCCTTGCCTGCAGCAGTCCACCACCAGCTCCTTAGTTTTCCTCGCGTTGATCTGGAGGCAGTTCCGATGGCACCAGTCCACGAAGTCCTGGATAAGTCCTCTGTACTCAGCTTCATCTCCGTTGGAGATGAGGCCGACAATCATAGAGTCGTCAGAGAACTTCTGTAAATGGCAGTGTGTTGTGTTGTGTGAGAAGTCCACAGTATAAAGGGTGAACAGGAAGGGAGCCAAAACCGTTCCCTGGGGGGGCCCCCGTGCTACCGATGATCGTGTCAGACACACAATCTCAGGTTCTCACAAACTGTGGCCGGTTAGTGATGTGATATGGTCATGTCACCGGGCACTGCACTAATTATCACAAATATCAATAATAAAGCACAAGTGATGATTGAAATGATGGACAGCAGCTTCCTGAAGAAACCAAAAACTGCAGTAAAAGTACAAGTAGAAAAAAAGAAAAACTGTAGAAGCTTTAAATCCTCTTAATCCTTGACGTCCGCTGCACCTCTGTAGAACTTCAATGACTGCTGATATTTTGGGCTTCTCAAATGAAGTCCTTCTCTGACTGTTTGAGCTTGTGCATCTGTGATGAGACCCAGATAACCTCCACTGCGTCAGCTGGAATTTAATTTTGCCGAAGAGGTCAAAGGTGAACCAAATCGATCACATGGAGTCGATGGTGAATGAAGATTTCTTTGGAGGCATCTCGTTGGCTAAATATTCTCTCTCAGATGCCTTAGGACATTACATGAGAACTCTGTTGACAGTTTGACCCTGCAGAATAAATTCACCATGCAAAACCATGGAAATGTTGAAACAAAAAGCAACAAGCATACTCACGTTGAACCTGTTGACCTGGTGCACTGCCCTTTGGCCGTTGGATGTTGTGGGCTCAGCATCCAAATGGCATCCAAATGACCAGTTTTTGGTCCAAATGACCCTTTAAGGAAGCGATCTGGAAGTGGTACAGAAGTCATTCCAAAAGGGATCTACATGTTTTCCATATTTGGCATATTGCCCATTCTGTGTTATTTTTTTTTCTTTTACCCAACATTAATACATTTAAAAAACATGCACTCATTTAGCTCTAGTGAAGAATGAGCTCTTTCTATTTGCGTCTCCCTATTCCCAAGTTGGAGCCGCATCCATATCTACTGTAATTGAACTGCAGATCTGAAATTATGGTCAGTCAACACCGAAAGCTACCCACTCAGTGTTTTGGTGCACTTTAGCAGAATATTAATCAAACTGTATTAAACATCCAGATTTTAAAGCCTAATGTTCAAGCACAAGCAACAGCTCATGACTTATTTTTTGCAATTTAACCCTCTGCTGCATAGCGGTCACTACAGTGGACAGCTATCACAATGTTTTATGTTGAGTGCTCAGGCGCATGTAGTTCACTGGATTGGACATGTCTGTAACTTTATGAAACAATCATATTTTTGGAAAAAAAAAGTTGTGTAGGGGCTTGGGTGAGTCGGCAGACAGCGTCCCAGTCAGGATGCAGATAATTACTAACTAACTAACTAACCTGCACTTATATAGCGCTTTTCTAGTCACAAAGACCACTCAAAGCGCTTTCACCAATACTAACCCTCTATTCTAAGGGCCTATAGGAAACAGATATCTAGGGACAATTTAGAACAGCCAATTAACCTAACATGCATGTTTTTGGCATGTGGGAGGAAACCGGAGAAATCCCGGAGTAAACCCACGCAACACGGGGAGAACATGCAAACTCCACACAGATCACTGTTGGTCGGGGGCTGGGATCGAACCCACGATCCTACGATCCCCACAATCCCCCGGCCAAGGGTAAACTGTGCTGCCGCAGTGCTAACCACTGCGCCACCGTGCAGCCCCAATAATAATAGAGAGGTGGACAGTAGCAAGGAGATCATGGGGAGTTTGGCAGGAAGAAGGAGCTGTGGGGGGTCAAGGGTGAATGTATTGTGATGTGAAGTGTCGTGGAGATGTGAGACAAGCTGTGGATATAAAAGGAGAAGATGTGCTTAGCTGTTTATGCTTTTTGTGTATGACTGATGGGAGAGTGTAATAAACTTCGTCTGCTCATAACCTTGCCTCCTCATTTCACACTCTCCACACTGGTGACCCTGGACGTATGATGGAACACGAGGCAGGAACCCTGGAGTCGGCCCGGACGGGAGCCCCCAGCAACGCGTGCGCTGTTTCAGTCAAGTTACCGGACTTTTGGCAGCACAACCCGCGCTCTTGGTTCCACCACACCGAGGCTCAGTTCGCCCTCCGGGGATGAAACCAAGTTTTTCTACGTGGTTGCAGCGCTGGACGCTTGCACAGCCCAACAGGTAGCGAGCCTGCTCGACCAGCCCCCAGCCCACAACAGATGTGAAGCTGTCAAGACTGCGCTGACCCGACGCTACACGCTCTCGGACTGCGAGAGAGCAGAGAGGCTCCTGAGGCGTTCCGAGTTGGGAGATGGTTCGGCTGTCGATCTGATGGAGAAGATGTTGGCATTAATGGGCACGGACGACGGGCATTTCCTATTTGCTCACCTTTTCCTCCGGAATCTCCCAACAGAGGCAAGAGCGGTTCTGGCTAGTTCGCCGTCGCTGGCCGTGCATGACTACCGTGCACTAGCCCAGGAGGCAGACCGGATCATCCTCACCACCAGAGCCCTCACAGTCAACGCAGCTGCGTCGGACCCCAGCGAGATGACCAGAGGAGGCGAGGAGCCACCGACGGTAGTGGCAGCGGGGGCCAAGGGGCGCCAGAGAGACACGCTCTGTTTCTGCCACCGCTGCTTCGGAGAGAACGCACGCAGATGTGCGCGACTGTGCCAATTCAAGCGCTCGGGAAACGCCAAGGCCGGCAGTCGGTAGCAGCTGCGACCGTCGGTGAAGAGAACAAGCTGCTCTACATGATGGACGCGCGCTCATGCAGGCGTTTCCTCGTGGACATCGGAGCCCAGAAGAGCATCATCTTGCCGACCTACGCCGACCGGCTGGCAGGACCTAGCGGCCCTGGGCTGTTGGCAGCAAACGGCTCGGAAATTAAGACCTTTGGTGAGAGAACACTGATCTTATCTCTACACGGCCGTACATACGAGTGGACTTTTGCCATAGCAACACTGAATTACCATATCCTGGGGGCTGATTTTCTGTGTGCGCATGGTTTACTGGTTGATGTTGCTAACAGGCGCCTGGTTAATGCACTGTCCTTTGACTCTCTCCCCTGTACAGCTCGAGGGGCCGGGCCAGTAACACAAGCCAACGTCACAGCTTCAAGCGGTAAGTTCCACACACTGCTCGCTCAGTTTCCAGCACTCACGGTCCCGACGTTTTCGGCGGCCATCGCTAAACATGGGGTGGAGCACTTTATAACTAGGACGGGGCCACCCGTTTTCGCACGACCTCGGCGCTTGGACGCAGCTAAACTGGCCATAGCGCGCGAGGAGTTTGCCAACCTGGAAAGGTTGGGCATCATCAGGCGTTCGAACAGCCCATGGGCATCCCCGCTACACATGGTCCCTAAGGCTGAGGGGTTGTGGCGACCGTGCGGGGATTTCCGCAGGTTGAATAATGCCACAGCACACGACTGCTACCCGATTCCCCACATTCAGGATTTTTCTGTTCACCTCGCCGGAGCACGCATTTTTTCTAAAACAGACCTGGTCCGCGGTTACCACCAGGTCCCAGTGCACGCGGAGGACATACCCAAAACAGCGGTAATAACTCCGTTCGGCTTGTTTGAGTTCCTACACATGCCATTCGGATTAAAAGGAGCGGCACAGATGTTCCAGCGCATGATGATGGGGTGCTGCGCGATCTCCCATTTGTGTTCGTCTACCTGGATGATATCCTGGTAGCCAGTGCATCTGAGGACGAACACATAACCCACCTCAGGACGGTTTTCCAGAGGTTGGAGGAGCACGGGTTAATAATCAACCCGGCGAAGTGCCAGTTCAGCGTGACGCAGATTGATTTTCTGGGGCACCGCGTCTCACCGGAGGGAGCGATACCCTTGCCCGATAAAGTGCGCGCTGTAGCGAATTTTCCCCGGCCTCAGACGGTGAGGGCGCTGCAAGAATTTTTGGGGATGGTTAACTTTTATAACCGTTTCCTACTCCGCGCAGCTCAACTCATGCAGCCATTGTTCGCCGCGCTCAAGAGATGGAAACCCGCAGATGGAGTCGAATGGACTCCGGAGCGAGAGCAGGCGTTCTCTAAGGTTAAAGCAGCCCTGGCAAACGCCGCACTGTTGGTGCACCCAGAACCGGCGGCCCGGATAGCGCTCACCACCGACGCCTCGGACGTGGCCATAGGGGCCGTCGTGGAGTAACGTGTCGCCAGTTCTTGGCAGCCGCTCGCTTTTTTCAGCAGGGCTTTGCGCGACAGTGAGCGTAAATACAGTGCGTTCGACAGAGAGTTACTGGCTCTCCACCTGGCCATACGCCACTTCCAGTTCTGGCTGGAAGGGCGCAACTTCACCGCGTTTGTGTACCACAAGCCGCTGACGTTCGCGATGGCCAAGGTTTCGGAACCTTGGTCGGGCCGGCAGCAGAGACAGCTGGCCCCGATCTCGGAGTTTACGACCGATATTCAGCACGTGTCAGGTAAACTGAATGTGGTGGCTGACTGACTCTCGCGCGCGGTGGTGGCCCCGGTCTGTGTAGGGATAGATTATACAGCCATGGCCGCAGAGCAGGTTGGCGATACAGATGTGCTCGTGCTCCAGTCTGGACCAACAGGGTTAAGGCTGGAGAGCAGAGTACCGCAAGACGGCAGCCTCCCCCTAATCTGCAACGTCTCCACGGGATGCCCTCGCCCGGTGGCCCCGGTCGCGTGGCGCCGCCGCGCGTTCGAGTCAGTTCACGCTCTGGCACACCCAGGAGTGCGCGCGTCAGTCAGAATGGTGGGAGCGAAATTCGTGTGGCCAGGCCTGCGCAAACAAGTGAAAGAGTGGGCGGCAGCCTGTGTAGCGTGCCAATGAGCCAAAGTACACAGACACACGAAGGCTCCTTTGGAGCCGTTTAGTATACCGGCTAAAAGATTCGACCACGTTCACATGGACCTTGTGGGCCCCCTCACGCTGTCGCAGGGGTGCACGCGTCTTCTGACAGTGGTGGACCGTCGCACCACAGGCTGGCCAGAAGCAGTCCCGCTGGCTTTTTTGACAACATGGGTGGCGCGTTTTGGAATCCCGTCGGACATCACATCCGATAGGGGCCCTTAGTTTGTTTCCGACCTGTGGTCCGCGATGGCCCGCAGCCTGGGTGTCGCAATTCATTGCACAACCGCGTACAACCCACAGGCCAATGGGTTATGCGAGCGTTTTCATAGGTCACTGAAAGCAGCGCTCAGGGCTTCGTTTACGGATGCAAATTGGGTAGACCGGTTGCCGTGGGTTTTATTGGGGTTGCGTTCCGCACCAAAAGAGGATTTGGAGGCTTCCCCGGCAGAGCTTGTTTTTTCTCAGCCTCTGCGCCTGCCCGGGGAATTTTTGCCAGATAATCCCACGCCAGACAACTGCCCGTCTCAGCGTTTACAGCAAAGTGCAGACACAGGCACGCTGCCCGGCCCGGCCCATCACTGTTTTCCACGTGCTTTTGTGCCGAAAACTTTGAAGAACGCGGGGTTCGTGTTCGTCAGGCACGATGCCCATCGCTCTTCATTGCGCCCACCCTATGATGGCCCGTTCAGAGTGCTGGAAACAAGGGACAAGCATTTTTTTTTTAGATTTTGGGGGGCGTCGGGAGAAAATATGCATAGACAGACTTAAGCCCGCCTTTGTGGTGGCAGATGAGCAAGTGCTGCTGGCTCGGGCCCCTCGGCGTGGAAGACCCCCACGGAGAGCTCCCCAGGCAAACGATTCACCAGGACAGCCACACGGGCAAAGCGGAGTTTCTCCCCCCCCCTTGCCATGGCCCACCCGCAGTCAGACACATCTCCAGCAGCCCCCCGCCGGCACAGAAACCCCGGTTACAGCAGATATGGGAGGAGACTAAAGCCCAAAAGGCATGTGGACTGAAACTCTGTCTGGGTGTGGTGGTGTAGGGGCTTGGGTGAGTCGGCAGACAGCGTCCCAGTCAGGATGCAGAGAATAAAGAGAGGTGGACAACAGCAAGGACATCATGGGGAGTTTGGCAGGAAGAAGGAGCTGTGAGGGGGGGGGGGGTCAAGGGTGAATGTATTGTGATGTGAAATGTCATGTTTTGTGATGTGAAGTGTCGTGGAGATGTGAGACGAGCTGTGGATATAAAAGGAGAAGCTGTGCTTAGCTGTTTATGCTTTTTGTGTATGACTGATCAAAAAATCAGAAAAAAAAATCCAAGATGGCGCCGCGGATGGCAGCCACTGGCTTCTGCTCTCTGATGTTTTTGATAATTTTGTGTGTTTTTTTGGACTTCTGCTCTTCTGTCCGAATCACCTATTCAAGGGAGGAACTACTTTCACTCAGACTACCTCCCAATGCAACTTCTCCGCCAGTTACTGCTGCTGATCTGAAGTTTTTTCAGTCCATCTTAGCTGTGGGAGCAGCGGCTATTGGCGCTGGCCGGAAACGAAGGCGGCGTGGTAAACGTGCCGGTGCGTTAGTCAGGCTGAAGAAACGAGGATTTCGCACGCCGCTCCCATCGATCCATCTGGCAAATATCCGCAGTTTGGCGAACAAAATGGATGAACTGCTGCTCCTGACTCACAAAAACCGGGATTTTAGCAGATCTGGCGCCCTTTGTTTCACGGAGTCCTGGCTGAGTGAACACATCCCGGACAGCGCGGTGCGTCTGGACGGATTTCAACTGTTTCGCGCTGATCGCAGCCGAGAATTTTCTGGAAAGACTAAGGGTGGTGGAATCTGCTTCTACATAAACGAAGGTTGGTGTACTGATGTCACAGTGTTGAAGAAGTTTTGTAGCCCTAACCTAGAGTCACTGTTCATAAACTGTAAACCCTTTTATTCACCGCGAGAGTTCTCCTCATTTATTCTGGTCGGAATTTATATCTCGCCTGCTGCTTGTACAACGGAGGCACTGCAGCTCCTCGCTGACCAGATAGCAGAGGTGGAGGAAAAACATCCAGACTCTCTGCTTATCATTCTGGGTGATTTCAATAGAGCTAATCTCACAAATGAGCTTCCTAAATACAGACAGCATATTAAATGTCCCACCAGGGACACAAATACACTTGACCACTGTTACACAGTTTTAAGAAATGCCTATCATGCCGTCCCCCATGCAGCTCTGGGTTTTTCTGACCACTGCCTGCTCCATCTTATTCCAACATACAGACAGAAACTAAAAACTTCCAAGCCTGTTGTAAGGACTGTGAAGAAATGGACTGAGGAATCAAAGCTGAAGTTACAAGCCTGCTTCGACTGCACAGATTGGAGTGTTTTTGAAGCTGCAGCCATTAACCTAAATGAACTCACTGACACTGTGACGTCATACACCTGTTTCTGCGAGGACATGTGTGTGCAGACCAAGACCTTCTGCATATACAACAACAATAAACCCTGGTTCATTCCTAAACTGAAGCAGCTACGTCAGACCAAGGAGGAGGCCTACAGGACTGGTGACTGGACTCTGTACAAGCGGGCCAGAAACATGCTGACGAAGGAGACCAGGCTTGCTAAGAGGAGCTACAGTGTGAAGTTACAAAAAAACTTCTCAGCTAACAACTCTGCTTCTGTCTGGAGAGGCCTACGGAATATCACCAACTACAGGAGACCATCCCCCCACCCTGCGGAAAACCTCCAGCTGGCTAATGACCTAAACAGTTTTTACTGCAGGTTTGAAAAGAACCTACAGTTCTCACCTCCCACCCACACAAAAGGATTATCTGCAGCCCCAGGAACTCCATCCCTCCTCCACTCTGACCTCCCACCAGCACTAATGATCTGTGAAGAGGAGGTGCGCCGGGTCTTTCAGAGACAAAAGATCAAGAAGGCTGCAGGACCTGATGGTGTGTCTCCGTCCTGCCTGAGAGTCTGCTCCAACGAGTTGGCCCCCATCTTCACCCGGATCTTTAACAGATCACTGGAGCTGCGTGAAGTGCCTTCCTGCTTCAAACGCTCCATCATCATTCCAGTTCCCAAGAAACCCTCTATTACAGGATTAAACGACTACAGACCTGTTGCCCTGACCTCTGTGGTCATGAAATCCTTGGAGAGATTGGTGCTGAACCACCTGAAGGTCATCACAGGCCCCCTGATGGACCCACTGCAGTTTGCCTACCGGTCAAACAGGTCAGTGGATGATGCAGTGAATATGGGACTACATTACATCCTGCAACACCTCGACTCCCCAGGGACGTACGCCAGGATCCTGTTTGTCGACTTCAGCTCAGCGTTCAACACCATCATCCCAGGCATTCTTCATCAGAAACTCCTCCAGCTCAAGGTGCCCCCCTCCACCTGCCAGTGGATCTCCAGCTTTCTGACTGACAGGTGGCAACAGGTGAAGCTAGGGAGATTTACATCCAGCTCCCGAAAAATTAGTACTGGCGCCCCCCAAGGATGTGTCCTTTCCCCACTGCTCTTCTCCCTCTACTCCAACGACTGCACCTCAGAGGACCCTTCGGTGAAGCTCCTGAAGTTTGCGGACAACACCACAGTCATCGGTTTGATCCGGGATGGTGATGAGTCTGCATACAGGCGGGAGGTGGAGCAGCTGATCCTCTGGTGCAGCCAGAACCATCTTGAACTTAACCCAGCCAAAACGGTGGAGATGACTGTGGATTTCAGGCGACACCCCCCTTCATTCCCCCCACTCACCATCCTCAACAGCACAGTGTCCACTGTGGACTCCTTCAAGTTTCTGGGTACCACAATCTCCCGGAACCTGAAGTGGTCCTCCCATATTGACACTGTCTGGAAAAAGGCCCAGCAGAGGTTGTTTTTTCTGCGTCAGCTCAAGAAGTTTGATTTGCCTCAGGAGCTGCTGGTTGTCTTCTACACCGCCATCATCCAATCTGTCCTCTGCTTTTCCATCACTGTCTGGTTTGGATCTGCCACTAAACAGGACAAGACCAGACTGCAGCGGATCATTAAGTCTGCGGAGAGGATCATTGGTACCGACCTACCCTCCATTGAGAACTTATATCGGTCCATAACCAGGAAACGGGCGGGAAACATCTGTGCTGACCCATCACACCCCGGCCACAAACTGTTTGGACTTCTATCTTCTGGTCGTCGTTACAGATCACTGAAGGTCAAAACCACCCGTCACAGGAACAGTTTCTTTCCTCAAGCCATCACTCTGATGAACTCCTAACATTCACCTAGTCCTACCTGTTTGCTGTACTCATGACTTTTCATCCATTATTACATTGCACATAACTCTCACACTGCTTTTTACTTCATTCACATTATATCACTGAATCTGAGTCCACATTGAAATACTGTGTGATTGTATATTTTTTCATATATTTCTGCAAAGTGTGGTTAGTCCGAGTAAATAACTGCATATATTCCTGTATATATTTGCATCCTTTTATAGAAACGTGGACAGACTGTAATTTACTGTACATACTCTGGTTGTCATTGAATCCTTATTTAAATCCTTCACCTGAACAACGAGAGCAAGTTTTTAGCCAAAGTCAAATTCCTTGTATGTGTTGTGCATACTTGGCCAATAAAGCTGATTCTGATTCTGATTCTGATTCTGATTCTGATGCGAGAGTGTAATAAACTTCGTCTGCTCGTAACCTTGCCTCCTCATTTCACACTCTCCACAGGTGAACATTTTTTTTCATGTCCTGAGAAGAATAAAAACACTTCAGAAAAAAATCTTGACCAAGGCTTTCATAATTCATGCATCAGAGGGTTAATTTGGTAAATTAGGGGTTAAAAAAGGATATCGCTGCCAGGCCCACTAATGGGACCCATAAGCTGAAGTGCTCCGTTTACTACTGTTGGTATTTGTAACACAATCATGGTTTTGTTTTTTTGTTTTTTTTTAACCCTTTAACTGCAAGACAACTCAACTTAAATGCAACTTAAATGCAAGACAACTCAAGCCCCCCCCCCAGTGGTCAAGAGTGGTAAAATTTTTTCTCAATAAAATAGTTTAGATTTCCAAGGCTCTAACTTAAAAGTTACAAGAGATAATGGCTTACTGTCAATTAGAAAGATGTAGAATATGATCCAAAGTTACAGATAGGAATAATTTTATGCATCTAATTTGCATAATGTCACTATATAAATTACATAATTCAGTCAAAAGTGGACTTTGGACACATTTTCACAAAGAATGGTCCGTTTTTTTTTTTTTTACGCCGATTTGTCTACAGGGGTATGTTTTATCTAATCTTCAAAGTATATGAACCAGAAAATCAATAAAATGTCAAAAAAACATATATTTCCTTACCTGTTGCCGGGGAAGGGGGGCTCTCCTGCCCACGTGACCGGTCCGTTTTCGTCCATTGTAGTCAATGTTTGTGTGTTTGCTCAGCCATTTACACCGTGTACCACATCGACAAACTCTTATGATTACCCCACATGAATTTCGTTTGTATTACACGGCTATTTTTCCTGTAAAATGCAGTTTTCCTGTGAGAATGCATGACGATTGCGAGTGCCGCCATCTTGGTAGTGGTAGCTCAGTTTTTTTGTCCATTGTGGTCAATGTATCACATTTACTTAGTAACTTACGCCCGTGTACCACATCTACAAACTCTTATGATTATCCCATGTGAATTTCATTTGTATTACGCAGCTAATCTCAGGACCTTAACAACTTTATTGTTGCAAACCATAATGATGGCAGTGGTTACAGTGCACATTTTTAAACTGCTGAATGTTCCAGTGAACACTGTTTGAGCTGTCATTCGGAACTGGAAAGAACATCATTTTACCACGACCAGGAGTTCCTTGCAAGAGTTCTGACAGAGTAGTCAAAAGAATTATCAGAAGAGTTATCCAAGAGCCAAAGACCGTTCATGGAGAGCTCCAGAAAGAACTGGAGTTAACAGGTACTGCTGTTTCAAAGCAAACAATAACTAATGCACTCAACCGACATGGGCTCTATGCCTGCTCACCTCGCAAGACTCTATTGCTGAAGAAAAATCAAGTTGAAGCTCATTTAAAGTTTGCTGCACAATATTTGGGCAAGCCAGTAAAATACTGGCAGAATATAGTTTGGTCAGGTGAGACCAAAATTGATCTTTTTAGATGCCACAACACACAGCATGTTTGGAGAAATGGCACTGCACATCAGCCCAGAAACACCACACCAACGGTGAAGTTTGGAGGTGGGAGCATCATGGTGTGGGGGTGTTTTTCAGCACATGGTATAGGTTCAGGTTCAGGTTACTTTATTTGTACCCGTAGGTAGATTTGTTTTGCAGTTGGTGACATCCATATTTACAAGCCACTAATTACATTCAACATAGACACAAACACAGGCACACATCTTACAAAATAGGTAAATATAAAATATGTACAATATAATTTTTATAGCTTGTTCAACTCTTTGACAGCAGCAGGGACAAAGCTGTTTTTGTAGCGCTGGGTTCTACTTTTTGGGACAGCAAACCTCCGTCTGGAGGGAAGAAGCTGAAAGTTGCAGTGCAAAGGGTGGGAGTCATCATTTAAAATCGAGTCGGCCATCCTCTGTACTTGTCTGGTGTACAGGGATGTCAGGCTCAGCTGTGACTCACCAAGCAAACGACTGGACCATCTGACTACCTGATCCAAGGATTTCCTCTGTTTCAGTTTTATCTGACCAAACCATGACATTAAAGAAAAGGATAAAACAGATTCAATAAAAGCCCGATAGAACATAGTCATTATGGTTCGGTCAATTTGGAAGCGTGCAAGTTTCCTCAAACAATGCAAATTTTGCTGACCCTTTTTGCACACCCTTTCACAGTTCACCTCAAAGTTCAATCCACTATCAATAATTGTCCCAAGATATTTGTACGATTGTACACATTCGGTGGTCTGGCCTTTTAGTATGGTGACTTTGTGCCTGGGAGTTTTCCTCCTAAAGTCAATAATCATATCTTTCGTTTTTGTTGTATTCAGCTGCAGGTAGGAATCCTCACACCAGTGAACAAAGTCATCAACTACTGGGCCGTGGCCACTCTCACCATCCTGGAGGAGACTGACAATGACTGAGTCATCAGCATACTTTATAATGTGTCTGTTGTCATGTCTGCTCCAACACATGTTTGTGTACAGGATGAAGAGTAGTGGTGACAACACACACCCCTGAGGAGAGCCAGTAGAAGAGCACTTTAGGTCAGACAATGTGCCATTGACCCTTACTCTCTGCGTCCTGTTGGTTAAGAAATCCAGAATCCAACCCACCAGATTATTGCTTAAATCAAATTGTTGCAGGAGCCTTTCAACTAAAATATGAGGTTGGATTGTATTAAAGGCAGAAGAAAAGTCCACAAATAAAAGCCTGGCGTGTGTCCCATTAAAATCCAGATGTTTAAAAAGCATGTCAAACAGAGTGACAGTGGCATCCTCCACTCCTCTGTGAGGCCTATAGGCAAACTGCAGAGGATCCAATGCATGTTCAGTCTGCCTTAGGACCTCACGTCTGACCAGTTTTTCAAAAATTTTCATTAAAATTGAAGTTAAAGCAACTGGTCTAAAGTCGTTTACCATTTTAGGACAGCTGGATTTTGGAACGGGAACAACCACGGCATCTTTCCAGATCTTAGGCACATGTTGTGTCTGTAACTAACTAACCTGCACTTATATAGCGCTTTTCTAGTCACAAAGACCACTCAAAGCGCTTTCATTAATACTAACCCTCTATTCTAAGGGCCTATAGGAAACAAATATCTAGGGACAATTTAGAACAGCCAATTAACCTAACATGCATGTTTTTGGCATGTGGGAGGAAACCGGAGAAATCCCGGAGTAAACCCACGCAACACGGGGAGAACATGCAAACTCCACACAGATCACTGTTGTTCGGGGGCTGGGATCGAACCCACGATCCCCACAATCCCCCGGCCAAGGGTAAACTGTGCTGCCACAGTGCTAACCACTGCGCCACCGTGCAGCCAAGGACTTATTGAAAATATAATGAAATATAGGACTCAGTTCATGTGCACAGGACTTTACCAGGCGTCCACATATATTATCAGGGCCCTGACTTTTGTTCACTTTTACAGCGCGGAACTCCCTTTTAACATCCTGCATCTCAATATTAAAGTGCTGATTGTCTTTGAGTTTCTGTTTCAAATCTTGGATTTCTGTGCTAAAATCAAAGGAGTCAAAACGACCATAAAAACAATTAAGAGCATTAGCCAGCTCTGTGTCTGAACTAAAACCATCTAAAAACACACGATTACTGCGCTCTGTGCTCTGAAGGCCTGCAATAGTTTTCATACTGGCCCAGGCCGAACCAAGTTTATTTGCTGCCATCTTGCTTTCCAACTTTGATTTATAATTCTGTTTTGCTCTTAAAATTTCGGCCTTCAGCTCCTTGGTGGCAACCTGTAGCGCAGAAACAGACCCTTGTTTAAAGGCAAGAGCTTTCCTCTGTAAGCAGGATTTAACTGATTTAGTAACCCATGGTTTGTTGTTGGGGTATATTTTGACACGTTTACGTGGAACAAACTTATTTTGACAGTGAGCCATGTATGAGCATGTGAGCTCAGCCAGAGAGTCCAAATCATCCCCGCAGGCCATTATGAACATCTTCCAGTCTGTACAGTCAAAGCATTCCTGTATAGGCAGACTTCATATATAATTGAACGAAAGATGAATGGATAAATGTACAGAGACATCCTTGATAAGAACCTGTTGCCATCTGCCAAGATGCTGAAGATGAAATGAGGGTGGACATTTCAGCAAGACAATGATCCCAAACACACAGCCAAGGAAACTCTCAACTGGCTCCAAAGAGAATAAATCTGCTAGAATGGCCCAGTCAGTCACCTGACCTGAATCCAATTGAAAATCTTTGGAAGGAACTGAAGAGCAGAGTTCATAGAAGACACCCACAAAACCTTCAAGATTTGAGGACAGTTTGTGTGGAAGAATGGGCTAAAATCACTCCTGAGTAATGCCTGCGCCTAGTTTCTTGATTCAGGAGGTGTCTGGAAGCTGTTATTACCAACAAAGGCATTTCTGCTAAATATGAAATGAATTTCACCAAGCATGTTTAATACTTATTGCCTGTGTCATTCCACTTTATTAAATATAACTTGTTTTGTGAACACAGTTGCCTTGATTTCTTTGTATGTGTGGTTTACTTGGGTTGTTACTGATATCTGGTGAGAATCTCAGGTCAATAGCTCCATCAGAAATGTGTTTAATGAGAAAAATGTTGACGTGTTCAATACCTATTTTCGTCACTGTACATATATACAGTGGTGTGAAAAAGTGTTTGTCCCTTTTCTGATTTGTCATTTTTTTGTATGTTTTTCATATTTAAAATGTTTCAGATTATCAAGCAAATTTAAATATTAGACAAAGATAACACAAGTAAACACAAAATGCAGTTTTTAAATGAAGGTGTTTATTGTTCAGGGGAAAAAAATCCCAAACCTACATGGCGCTGTGTGAAAAAGTGATTGCCCCCTAAACTTAATAACTGGTTAGTCCACCCTTAACAGCAACAACTGCATTCAAGCATTTGCAATAACTGGCAATGAGTCCTTTACAGCGCTTTGGAGGAATTCTGGCCCACTCATCTTTGCAGAATTGTTGTAATTCAGCCACAATGGAGGGTTTTTGAGCATGAACCACCTTTTTAAGGTCATGCAACAGCATCTCAATCAGATTCAGTTCAGGACTTTGACTAGGCCGCTCCATAGTCTTCATTTTGTTTTTCTTAAGCTATTCAGAGGTGGACTTGCTGGTGTGTTTTGGATCATTGTCCTGAAGCAGAACCCAAGTGTGCTTCAGCTTGAGGTCACGAACAGATGGCCGGACATTCTCCTTCAGGACTTTTTGGTAGACATGGTTCCATTTACCACAGCAAGACTTCCAGGTCCTGAAACAGCAAAACAGCCCCAGACCATCACACTACCACCACCATATTTTACTGTTGGTATGATGTTCCTTTTCTGAAATGCTGTGTTACTTTTACGCCGGATGTAATGGGACACCAAAAGCCAGTTTAGAAAGCTTGGGATCAGTCCGCCAAGGTCTCCGCCTTTGACCGCCACCTGATCCACATAGCACCGGACCCCCATGATCCCTCCTGCAGGTGGTGAGCCCACTGGAGGGCGGACCCATGTAACTCCTTCGGGCTGAGCCCGGCCGGGTCCCATGGGTGGAAACCCGGCCACCAGACGCTAGCCTTTGAGCCCCTCCCCCAGGCCTGGCTCCAGGGTGGGGCCCCGGTAACCCCATACCGGGCGGGGTACACTGAATCCTTGATATACAATTCATGAGAGTCTGTTGGATCGTTCTTAGTCTGGCCCTTCACCCAGGACCAGTTTGTCTTGGGAGACCCTATCAGAGGCAAATTGCCCCGGACAACATAGCTCCTGGGATCACTGGGGCACGCAAACCCCTCCACCACGATAAGGTGCCCGATCTGAACCCGATCCTGCCCGATCTGAACCCGAGTAGTGTTCAGTTATTGGACTTCTGTGCTAACCACAGTCTGTCCATAACGAACACCATGTTCAAGCATAAGGGTGTCCATATGTGCACCTGGCACCAGGACACCCTAGGTCGCAGGTCGATGATCGATTTTGTTATCGTGTCATCAGACCTGCGACCGTATGTCTTGGACACCCGAGTAAAGAGAGGTGCAGAGCTGTCAACTGATCACCACCTGGTGGTGAGTTGGATCCGATGGCAGAGGAGGAAGCCATTCAGACCTGGTAGACCCAAACGTATAGTGAGGGTGTGCTGGGAGCGTCTGGCTGAGGCCCCTGTCCGGGAGGTCTTCAACTCCCACCTCCGGAAGAACTTCAACCACATTCCGAGGGAGTCTGGAGACATGGAGTCTGAATGGGCCATGTTCTCCACCTCTGTTGTTGAAGCGGCGGCCCAGAGCTGCAGCCGCAAGGTGGTCGGTGCATCTCGTGGTGGCAACCCCCGAACCAAGTGGTGGACACCAGTGGTGAGGGGGGCCATTAAGCTGAAGAAGGAGTCCTATCAAGCTCGGTTGGCTTGTGGGACTCCCGAAGCAGCTGAGGTGTACCGGCAGGCCAAGCGGAGTGCAGTTCGGGTGGTTGCTGAAGCAAAAACCCGGGTATGGGAGGAGTTCGGTGAGGCCATGGAACAAGACTTTCGGTCGGCCTCAAAGAGATTCTGGCAAACTGTCCGGCGGCTCAGGAGGGGAAAGCAGCTCCCCGTCCACACTGTGTATGGTGTGGATGGGACACTGTTGACTTCGACTGGGGACATCGTCGGGCGGTGGAAGGAATACTTCGAGGATCTCCTCAATCCCACTGATACGCCTTCCACAGAGGAAGCGGGGTTTGGGGACGAGGGGGATGACTTGCCTATCACAGGGGCTGAGGTCGCCAAGGTGGTTAAAAATCTCCTTGGTGGCCGGGCCCCAGGGGTGGACGAGATTTGCCCCGAGTACCTCAAGGCCCTGGATGTTGTTGGGTTGTCATGGTTGACAAGCCTCTGCAACATTGCGTGGAGGTCGGGGGCAGTGCCTTTGGCATGGCAAACCGGGGTGGTGGTTCCTCTCTTTAAAAAAGGAGACCGGAGGGTGTGCTCCAACTTTAGAGGGATCACACTCCTCAGCCTCCCTGGGAAGGTCTATGCCAAGGTACTGGAGAGGAGAGTCCGGCCGTTGGTCGAACCTCGGATTCAGGAGGAGCAATGTGGTTTTCGTCCTGGCCGTGGCACATCGGACCAGCTCTTTACCCTCTTGAGAATTCTCGAGGGTTCGTGGGAGTTTGCCCAACCAGTTTACATGTGTTTTGTGGACTTGGAGAAGGCATTTGACCGTGTCCCTCGTGGATTTTTGTGGGGGGTGCTTCGGGAGTATGGGGTATCGGGCTTGTTGTTACGAGCTATTCGGTCTCTGTACGACCGTTGTGAGAGTTTGGTTCGTATTGCACTCGGTCGGAGTCATTCCCAGTGAGAGTTGGACTCCGCCAGGGCTGCCCTTTGTCACCGATCCTGTTCATAATTTTTATGGACAGGATTTCTAGGCGCAGCCAGGGAATGGAGGGTGTCATGCTTGGTGACCACAGGATCTCATCTCTGTTGTTTGCAGATGATGTTGTCCTGTTGGCTTCATCCAGCAATGACCTACAGCTCTTGCTGGGACGGTTTGCCGCTGAGTGTGAAGCGGCTGGGATGAGAATCAGCACCTCCAAGTCCGAGTCCATGGTCGTCAGCCGGAAAAAGGTGGATTGTCCTCTCCGGGTTGGGGACAGGCTCCTGCCCCAAGTGGAGGAGTTTAAGTATCTTGGGGTCTTGTTCACGAGTGAGGGGAGAATGGAGCGAGAGATCGACAGACGGATTGGAGCAGCATCTGCAGTGATGCGGACGTTGTACCGGTCTGTTGTGGTGAAGAGGGAGCTTAGTTCTAAGGCAAAGCTGTCGATTTATCAGTCAATCTACGTTCCTACTCTCACCTATGGTCACGAGCTTTGGGTAATGACCGAAAGAATGAGATTGCGGATCGCGGATACAGGCGGCTGAAATGAGCTTTCTCCATAGGATTGCTGGACTCACCCTCAGAGATAGGGTGAGGAGCTCAGTCATCCGGGAGAGGCTCAGAGTAGAACCGCTGCTCCTCCACATTGAAAGGAGTCAGTTGAGGTGGTATGGGCATCTGATTAGGATGCCTCCTGGACGCCTCCCAC
Source organism: Pholidichthys leucotaenia (assembly GCA_020510985.1). Classification (NCBI taxonomy): domain Eukaryota; kingdom Metazoa; phylum Chordata; class Actinopteri; order Cichliformes; family Pholidichthyidae; genus Pholidichthys; species Pholidichthys leucotaenia. The sequence goes on from CM035846.1 coordinate 303,146,406, forward strand.
TTGAGGTGTTTCAGGCACGTCCCACTGGGAGGAGACCCCGGGGCAGACCCAGGACTCGGTGGAGAGACTATGTCTCCCAGCTGGTCTGGGAACGCCTTGGTATCCCCTCTGAAGAGCTGGAGCAGGTGGCTGGGGAGAGGGAAGTCTGGGCTTCTCTGCTTGAACTGCTGCCTCCGCGACCCGGACCTGCGGAAAAGTGGTAGAAGATGGATGGATGTAATGGGACACACACCTTCCAAAAAGTTCAGCTTTTGTCTCGTCAGTCCACAAAGTATTTTCCCAAAAGTCTTGGGGATCATCAAGATGTTTTCTGGCAAACCTGAGACGAGCCTTTATGTTCTTCTTGCTCAGCAGTGGTTTTTGTCTTGGAACTCTGCCATGCAGGCCATTTTTACCCAGTCTCTTTCTTATAGTGGAGTCATGAACACTGACCTTAACTGAGGCAAGTGAGGCCTGCAGTTCTTTGGATGTTGTTGTGTGACCAACATACAAAAAAAAAATAAAAAATCAGTTTTTCACACCACTGTATATATACAAAAATTGCACATTATGTGAAATAATAAATGATGCAAAGTAAATTATTTTGGTAAAAATCTCCAGCAAATTACTGAAACAGTGTAGTTTAATCAACTCTCTCACTCTAACACATGCACGCGGAGACATTATTTTAAGATAAGATAAGATAAGCCTTTATTAGTCCCACAACAGGGAAATTCCAGGATTGCAACAGCACAGGGATAGCAACACTCAGAGCAACAATCAGAAGGCAAGAAAAAAAAGCAAGCAAGCAAGAGCAGCTAATATACATATGTACATATTACTATAAATATATATATATACACACAGACACACAGTGTAGAGCATTGTAGCTGGATGGGATAATTATATGAGTATATAAACACACAGTACGGAGCATTGCAGCTAGATGGAAAAAATATGTAAATATATAAACACACAGTGCGGAGCAATGTAGCTAGATGGAATAATATGTAGATATATAAACACCCAGTGCGGAGCATTGTAGCTAGATGGAATAAATATGTAAATGTATAAACACACACAGTGCAGAGCATTGTTGCTAGATGGGATGAAACAGCACAACCGTCTACTTAGTTATCCTACATGGTATGATTATGTGCCCATACATATTCTCACTCTCCGTAGCTACCGGTATTTTCCTAGTTGTATGCCGGAGGGGACCATTGTGTAAGTCTATTGCATCTTTTGCATTCAAAAAAACTATTAGGTTGTTACGTCTTTTTGCTATCTCTGTGAGCAGCCCTGCTTAGGTTGTACAGTCTGACAGCCGTTGGTAGGAAGGACCTGCGAAACCTCTCGGTTGTGCACCTGGGATGATGTAGTCTGCTGCTAAATGAGCTCCTCAGTGCATTCAGTATGTCCTGCATAGGGTGGAACTCGGACTCCAGCAGAGATGACAGTTTAGCCACCGTCCTTCTCTCTCCTATCTCCTCCACCGGATCAAGGCGCTGCCCCAGGACGGAGCTAGCTTTCTTGATCAGTTTGTTCAGTCTCTTCCTATCGGCTGCAGTAATGCCACTGCCCCAGCAGACCACTCCAAAAGTGATGGCTGATGCCACCACCGTGTCATACAATGTCTTCAGCAGCACCCCTTGTACACCAAAAGACCTGAGTCTCCTCAGTAGGAACAGCCTGCGCTGTCCCTTCTTGTAGAGTGCGTCAGTATTGTGTGACCAGTCTAGTTTATTGTTCAGATGAACACCCAGGTACTTGTAGGATGTCACCATCTCAATGTATGTTCCCTGTATATTTACTGGTGCTGTGAGGGGTTGTCCTTGCCTGCGGCAGTCCACCACCAGCTCCTTAGTTTTCCTTGCGTTGATCTGGAGGCAGTTCCGATGGCACCAGTCCACGAAGTCCTGGATAAGCCCTCTGTACTCAGCTTCATCTCCATTGGAGATGAGGCCAACGATCGCAGAGTCATCAGAGAACTTCTGTAGATGGCAGTGTGTTGTGTTGTGTGAGAAGTCCGCAGTATAAAGAGTGAACAGGAAGGCCAACACCGTTCCCTGGGGGGCCCCCGTGCTACTGGTGATTGTGTCGGACACACAGTCCCGGGTTCTCACAAACTGAGGCCTGTTTGTGAGGTAGTCCAGGATCCATGATGACAGGTGCTGGTCCACCCCTGCGCGCAGCAGCTTGTCCTTCAGGATCATTGGTTGGATGGTGTTGAAAGCACTGGAGAAGTCAAAGAACATTATCCTCACCACATTCCCGGGCTTCTCCAGGTGGGACAGAGAACGGTGAAGGAGGAAGATCACCGCATCCTCCACCCCAATGCCATGCTGGTAGGTGAACTGGAGTGGATCCATCGCTGGTTCCACCAGGGGGCGGAGGTGAGCAAGGAGCACCTTGCTCACCTCCTGTGCATTTTCACACATTATTTCTGTATTTTCTTATTTCATATAAAGTCATTCAGTACTATACTCAACTCACCAATGCAGAGATGAAGTTTGTGGCTAAAAACACTGCATCCATCCACTTGCTCCGCTTTCACAATATTAGTCCCATTGTCAATAATTATAGCAAACAGGCCCACTGGGTTGAGGTTCCAGCTTTTCAGGAGTAAGATATCCTGCAGCGCTGCGTGTTCCCCGGTGTGAGCTTAAGGAAAATAGCTTGTCTGGAGACTGGAGGCTTGCGTTCTAGAGGTTGTCTTGGGCAGCGTGCCTGCAAGGATGGTGCCCTGTTTGCTTGTTACTTGTCTGTGGAGCAGAAAAGGTTGGGGACCGCTGCTTTATGAAGGGATTTTTTTTTTTGGCAGCCATCCTCTTGCTGTACACGGATCCGGAATGAGCTGGTGGGGGAGGGGTGGCTATGTGTTCAGACGGAGAAGAGTTGGAGTTGGGTGAAGTTGTGAGGCAGACGGAAAGGAGGAAGCAGACAGTAAGTAATAAGAGCAATGCTGGGTCATTTTCTGTCGTGGATGAAAAAATATCGACACATATTAAAATACTGAGACATCGCCCAGCCCAACAGCAATCACAGCAATTCCATTTCATTCTGTAGATTTGTAATGCTAGTAGTCTGACAGGACAACTGCATCTCTGGGCCATGCTCATCCTGTCGAGTCTTACACCCATCATAGTTTCTTCAAAAATGTGCACTTCGACTGGTGAGTGGCTTACAACAGGAAAAGGGGGAGCTGGGTGAGGCAGGCAGTTTTGCCCACACATTGCACAGTTTTTTTTTTCTCCCTAGCTGCTCAGATTCCTGCCTACTGTGGCTTTAAGTTTCTCAATTCTAAATTCACAGATCTTTTTTTTGTCCTCGCATTGTTTAACATTTCCCTAAAACTATAATGAATGCACCTGACCGCTCTCTCCATTTCTTTTAAGATAAATATTTGTCCGTGTCCTCCTTTTATCATTCTGACACCCAAGATGTAAATTTTACTCCAAATGTCAGATCCACCTCCTCAATGAATGACTGATCTCAGCCCCAGCAAAAACACAGTGGTTGATCTCTTCTTTTGAACTAAATTTAAATCTTCCCACCGTCTTATACTCAACATTGTTTGCATTTGGACTAGAATAGCCTTAGCACATTTTTTTTTCTTTTCCACAATATCTTTATTGAACCTTTGTTTTTTAACAAACATGATACAAACAATCAAACACTAACACTAAAGTACTACAAAAAAAAAAAAAAAGATGCACTAAAAACACCAACAACAACCAGCAAAATCAAATCTTCAACAATGCTCCTCTGTTTAGTCTAGACAATCCATTACATAAGTATACATATTATGTTCACCAGTTTGGAATTTACAAGGTCCACACACATCATTCACCTTCTTCTTCAAAAGTTATGTTTAAATTTTTTACATAATCAATAAAAGGTCTCCATATATTCTCAAACACAATTTCCTTTGATTTCAGTATATATGTTATTCTTTCTAATGGAAGGTTTGTTAACATCTGTCTTAACCACTGAGTCACATCTGGTCTATGAGTCTTTTTCCATAATAGTGCAATACATTTTATGGCATTAAGCAAACTGAGGTCTATGAATGTTCTTTCACTTTTATTAAAATTATGCTTTTCTGGGTACAGACCCAACAAAAACAATTTAGGATTCAATATGATTTGTTTTGAGATTATTTTTTCAATTGTTACCCTCACCTCTTCCCAAAACATTCTTATTAATCTACATTCCCATACACAATGAAATAGAGTTCCTTTACTTTCCATGCATTTTGTGCACATATCTGGTATATTTTTGTTATATCTATTTAACTCCTCCGGTGTAACATACATCCGCATTAACCATTTGAAATGTATCAATTTAAGGCGTACATTTATTGATTTGGTTTGAGCTTCTGTACAAGCCAATTCCCATTGTTCCTCTGAAATTTCAGTTTGCAGATCTTCTTTCCAGTAGTTTAATCTTTTCAGTGAATTTTCACTTGAAGATAGTGTCAATGAATTATAAAACTCTGAAATAATACCCTTTCTTTTACTATCTTTCATCATCATTTTTTTCCAAGGATGAATAGATAGGTCGAGTGAGAGCTTTATTTTGATTTGATCTAATAAAGTTTCTAAGTTGAAGATATTTAAAAAAATGTGTTCTATTGAGATTAAATTTGATCCTCAGCTCTTCAAAAGACATTATGTTTTCTGCACATGGCAAATATAAATCCTGAATCTTTTGTATCCCTTTTAAATTCCGTACTTTAAATACAGCGTCCGCTCTCCCTGGTTTAAAATATTGATTACCCCATATTGGACTAAATTGTGACAATAACTGTGGTTCTTTTAAATAGTTTTTAGCTTCACACCATATTTTGATCATATGCTTTACAAATGGATTTTTAACTTGTTTTTGTAATTTTTTTGCCGAATCTGAGTATATGAATATGGGAAGAGGTAAAGGTAAATTGTATGATTCCATTTCAGTCCAGTGAGGGAGATCATTTGATGAAAAATAATATGTCATAGACCTCAGTTGTGCCGACCAATAATACAACATAAAATTTGGACATTTCAGACCTCCACGATCAAATGGTAAATATAATAAAGACAGACGTAATCTAGCCCTCCTGTTGTTCCATATAAATTCCACTAACTTTTTTTTTATTCTTGAGAATAAATCTAAAGGTGGTGATAAGGGAATGTATTGAAATAAATAAAGTATTTTAGGTAAAATATTACTTTTAAGTATATTGATTCTCCCGATCATCGACATTGGTAGTGACATCCATCTCTGAATTAACTCATTGATATCTGACATTAAAGCTTCATAGTTGACACTGGCGACTGATTCTAGCTTAGGCACAATTTGGATTCCTAAATATTTAAACTGATTTACAACATTGAATTGATTTACCTCAGGGGCTGGGTAATTTCTCTGGGTCTCATTTAGCATTAATATTGAAAATTTAGTTTTATTTATTTTATATCCTGATATTTCCCCAAAATTCTTTATTAAATTCAACAAGGTTGGAATTGATTTTTTTAGATTCGACATAAACAAAATTGTGTCATCGGCGTACAGGGAGATTTTATGTTCTGTTGGTCCAACCTTAATTCCATATATTTGTGAATGTAAACGTATCGCTATCGCTAAAGGTTCAATTGCCATAGTAAACAGTAAAGGTGAAAGTGGACAGCCTTGTCGACATCCTCTATTGATTTTTATTGGTTTTGAAATATTGTTATTTGTTAGGATTTCTGCTGTAGCATTATTGTATATTATTTGAACCCATTTTATGAAATTATTTCCAAGTCCAAACCTTTGTAGGACTTCAAAAAGAAAGGGCCATTCAACTCTATCAATGGCCTTTTCGGCGTCCAATGATAGGAGAGCTGTATCCGGTGCTTCTTTATTAAAATAAATAATATTAAATAGTCTTCTTACATTATGGAAGCCTTGTCTTCCCTTTATAAAGCCATTCTGATCTCGATTAATAATATTTGGTAAAATTTCTTGTATTCGTCTTGCTAAAATTTTACAGATTATCTTAAGGTCGGCGTTTAATAGGCTTATTGGTCTCATATTTTCACATTTATTAGAGGGCTTACCTGGTTTTGGCAGCAGTATAATTAAGGCATTATTTATGTATGATGGTAAATTATTATTTTGAAATGCTTCCAAAACCATTTCCAAAAAAGGTTTTATTAATTTATTCTTAAATTTTTTATAAAGGTCAACTGGAAGACCATCTGGTCCTGCACTTTTTCCTGATTTCATATTATCAATGGCTAGCCCAACTTCTTCTTGACTAATTTTAGACTCCAATATCTCCCTGTTTTCATTTGGAATACACGGTATAGATAGTTCGTTCAAAAACCCATTTAGTTTTGTTAAATCAAATTCATTTTTAGTATCATATAATTTTTCATAGTAATCTCTAAAGGCTCTGTTAATTTCTAAAGGATCTATAACTACCTGTCCGTTACTTATAATACTAGTAATTGGTGTTTTAATTTCTAATTGTTTAATCTGCCATGCCAATAATTTTCCTGATTTTTCACCTTGTTCATAAAAAGATTGTTTCAATCTTAGAAGACTCGAGGCAGCTCTATTCGCTGATTTTTTGTCGTATTCAGCTCTCAAAATCAGTAATTCATTCTCCAACCTTGGATCACTTCCTGCATACACTTTTTCCTGAAGACTTTTCATTTTATGTTCCAATTTAGCTCTCTCCTCTCGAGTCTTCTTAGATTTTGATCCTGTATAACTAATAATATGTCCCCTAATAAAAGCTTTGAAAGCCTCCCACTTTACACATGCTGATGTTTGTGTAGTATTGATGTCAAAGTACTCGTCTATCTGTTTTTCTATATACTTGACAAATTCCTCATCCTGAAGCCATTTATGCTGAAATTGCCATCTACCTGATTCCTTTGTCAATTTTTTATCTACATATATTAGACAACAGGGTGCATGATCAGAGATCACGATGTTATCATAAAAGCAGTTTTGAATCTTGGATCTTAATTCTGTGGAAATCAAAAAATAATCAATACGTGAGAATGTCTTGTAGGTACTGGAATAACAAGAATAGGCTTTAACTTGTGGTTTCATTTCTCTCCATATATCTAACAATCTCAATTCTTTCATAAAATGATTAATAGTCATCCTACATCCATTGTGCGTACAATCCAGTCCTGTTGATCTATCTATACCTGGATTCAATGTACAATTAAAATCCCCTGCTATTATATGTTGCCCTGTAAGTGATGATAAAATAAGAAATAAATTAGCAAAGAACTTTTGATCATCTATATTGGGACCATATAAGTTCACAAGATTTATATTTTCTAATAGCAAAGAACCTTGAATGATTACATATCTTCCAAGTTTGTCTCCAATTACATTTTTCACTTGAAAAGGGACTGATTTATGTATGAGAGTCATAACTCCCCTGGCTCGGGATGAAAATGATGAGGTGAAGACACTTCCTTGCCATCTACTCCTAATTCTTTTTATATCCTCCTCTATTAGATGAGTTTCTTGTAAAAACACAATTTTTGAACCCATGTCTTTTATTTTATTCATAACTTGTTTAAGTTTTTTAAAATTTTGTAGACCTCTGCAATTCCATGAAGTTAAATTTAAGATTAACACTTTGGTTTATGATCAATAGAGAGTTTGGGATTACCTTGCAGTGTAAACATGCTCAAACAGAGAAGCAAAAACATGAGTGGTTGAACATTCATCCTACAAACTACACACAAACAAATTCCCCCTTCCCACACTTGTGGCGAACCCCCCAAAATCAAAAGAAAAATTCCGTCTCCCGATATAGCCATCGACCGCTCCACACCCACAGGGAACAGCCTAAGCCACTCCTTCTTCATCCTCCCAATCACCCTAACTCTACTGCTTTTAATGACGTAACATTAACTCTCCTCTGTAGTTTTCCAACTTAACTCCAAAATTTTTAACAACTTTGTACATCATAGTTTTTTTTTGTTTGTTTTGTTTTTTTTTTTTTAATATATAATACAATCTATATTTTGTAAACTTGCTATTTACTTCAAGTCAGTCAGATGCCTGTGCAAATGCTTAATTATTCTACCTTATATTTTGTTCATGCTTAGCTCCCACCAGTCTCTTCTTCTTCTTTGATCTTCTTGATGAACTCCTGCGCCTCCTCTGGGGTCTTGAAGATGTGGGTTCTGCCCTCATACGTGGTCAGCAGTCTCGCAGGATAGATTACACCATGACGAATCCCAAGGTTGCGCAGCTCCTTACGTATGGGATCAAACTGCTTCCTCAATTGTTGGATTCCTGTGGCCAAATCTGGGTAGAACCGCACCTGCTGATCCTGGTGTTTAATCTCTCCTTTAGCTCGTGCAGCGTTGAAGATCTTCATCCTGTCTCTGTTGCTAAGAAACTTCATAATTAAGGTCCTCGGCGGTCCCTTATCTCTCCGTGGGCCAATACGATATGCTTTTTCCAGAACCACTGCTGATTGCAACTCCTCGCTGCCCAGCACCTCCGGAATCCACTTTTCCAGAAAGGAATATACGTCCCGACCTTCTGATTCCTCTGGAAGACCCACCAGCCTCAAGTTATTCTGTCTCGACCAAGATTCCAAATCCAAAATATTATCTTCTAGACATTTATTTTTTTTTTCCAAAGTGCGCACCTTTAATTGAAGACGGGTGACGTCATCTTCAGCACTAGCGAGACGGAGCTCCATCTGCGCCGTTCGTTCTACACAGTCACCCAGTTCCTTTCTTATTCCTTCCAACGCTGTCATAATCCCATCAAATCTAGAGGAAAAGTCCGCTCTCATTGAACTCATGGCAGCCATCAGCGCATCTGCGCCGCTCCCCGCAGATATCGCACCGTTGCCAGCCTCCTCCGCCATATATGGAGTTTTGTTTGCTGCGTCACAGACCTGAAAGTCCGTTAATTTGGACTGTTTCGGCGGCTCGCTTTTTCCTTTACCTGGTTTTCCAGCCTTAGGCTTCGCCGACATATCCTCGCCCAAACGCTGGGATACGTTCTGTCCCAAATGAGAGAGTTATTTGCCGATTTTTTTCTCCAGGAGCAGAGCAGAGTGAGACACGTCCGTCTTACGTGGCAGCCATAACCGGAAGTCCGCCTTAGCACATATTTATCCTAACATAAAGAAAACAATATGTTCCATCCTGTTTTCTGTCCTTCCAGGAGTATCTCTTTGTATGCGGGGCATCACAGCTGTTGGCTTTGCTGGATGCCAGTAATTACAGACGATGGTGACAAGCATAAATGTTCCACTCTTCGTTATTGGGAGAGCTTCATTTCAGTTTCTCACAGTTTACACATTTTTCAGTGTTGTAGTTTTCAGATTTTGCTATCTTGGTTGGACTTTAATCACATTAAAAAGATTTGTCCTCGTTGTTCACTGCGAAATATTATTTTTGCTGTGTTTATTTAATAAATCATGCCCTGGTATTTTTAATCATACTTTCCTGCGTTTTCTTATTGAACGGTTTTATTTTATTGGCTTTTAGATGTGTTATTTTCATACCTTGAATGCGCTTCACTGCCCATGTCACTCTGGAGCACTGAAATGTGACATTTGCTACTTTTAATTTGGCTGAATATAATTTATAAGAGCCATCATCCACCATGTCCTTATCTTTTTTTTTTTCATTTTACTAATTTTATGAAGGACTGAAAATAGCAGGACACATTTAAGGGGTAAGCAACTTGTAGACCAGCTTGGTTTAATGCAGCCACTTGTCTGCACATTTTGTAATCTCAGCATTTGTCTGTGTTTTTTGCACCCCTCTTTTCCCCTTCTGTTGCCTTTGTCCTTTTCCTCACCCCTCTTTCTACCCCACTGTCCCCTGCTCTCCCCATCTTCTCTCGTCCTTTCCCTCTCTGTCCTGCTCAGGATCAAAGTTCATTTTGCTGCAGGGGAGCCAGTTGGATGCCTCGGACTGGCTCAACCCGGCCCAGATCTTGCTGTACTATCAGCAGAATGCCAGCGGGCCCTGGGTCAGTGAGCTGTGCGGACGACGCCTCCTCGACCCCTGCGAGCACCAGTGCGACCCCGAGACAGGTAAGCCGAGAACGCAGGTGTCAGTTCTGTTCAGTTCCAAAACGGCTACCATGGAAGGCCTGTTAATAGTTGAACCAAATAAGGTGTCAGATCAGTTTCTTGATTTCCAAAACCTTTATGAAAAATACCATAAAGTTCCATGAGTCTCTTATATTGAAGTACAAGTGCATGTCAATAAATATGTACAGTGTTGTAATAGTTTCCATGTACACTCATGTAGTAATCCAGGTTTTCCCAGTGCATGTTTTTTCTGAAAGTTGGTAACTTTGCAGGGCTGATTTTGCAAATGATAATCAGTGTTTTGCCAAAGTGAGACGGTGATTGCAGGTGCTCTATCATTTAGCCACCTGGTGTAATTGTTTTCCACTGAATAGATTCCAATTTGGAGTCTTGGCATCACATTGTTTACTTCAGCTTCTTTGTTCTCAGGGAAAAAATGCTCGAAAAACAGAAGTTTGAACAACATATGTGTCCCCCCCCCATCCCCAATGTCAGTAGAATATATGACTACCAGTAACTGCAAAGGGACCTAGGCTGACCATCTGGAGTCAGTCCCCCTCATGCATGATTGGAAGGTGTTTGTCATGAGAACAGCAGCACTTAATTTATGTACAGCTGTGGAAAACCTCTCCAAACTTTTCTGAAATCAGCATCTGTGTAAGTATGGGAATTCCTCCATTCCACTATCTGTGTAAGTCCAGCACAAGCACACCTCAGTCTCCTTAAGTACTGTAGGTACTGATTAGGTGATCACTTGACTGTGCCAAGACGCTTCAAAGCTGTAATTAAAAAGTCTGAGTTATAGTGTGGTGTTTAAACATGAGTAGGAACTTGTTTCTTTTGCATTATCCGAGGTCTGAAAACATCACATCTTTTCTTGTTATTGTGACTGGTTGTCACTTTCTGCAAACAGATACTCTAATGGCAATATTTGATTTAGCACATGGGTGAATTGTGTTCATTTTTTTTTTCCAGAGCTACAATCCTTTATGTACAAGTGTAATAAGAGAACCGTTATCCCCCCTGGTGAACAAAGCCTCATCTAACTAATGTATAATTAGTTGAATGTAAGGGAGTAAAAGCATCAAGTAAAACAAGTTAAAATAACCTCTAGGAATGAGATGTATAGTCAAGTGTTAATTGATACTACTGGTATCATGACTGTTGAGTGGGCTTTAATGGCTTCTGTATAAATTTTTCAAAAAGAAGTACTGGGCCTGATGCACTATTCTGTGGTCACTACTCGAAGCTAACTCTCTGGTGGCACTCTAGGTGTGAGTCTAACGCTCACTGGAGAACATCATTACAGTTGGTGAAGACTGAGACATTATCATTCCACTGAGCTCCAGTTCTTACATCACAACCAGAGTAAAGTCAGAAGGGCTTACTTAACAAGCTAGCCTGTTTTTCAGGGTCCCCCCCCCCCTCCAAATACCACTCCAAATACCTAAGGTGTGATTTTGTTTTTTAAATCGTATGTCTCATTTAAAACGGAGCTCTTTGGCATGTGCATCCCTCATTGTGTGCACTCAGATGCGTGCACGGCTAAGCAGAAAACACATTCAACACAGTCAAATATAGAAAGGGGCTGTGAATAATGCAGTCTGCTGTGAAAATATGCAGCTGTATCCTGGGGCCACTCATACATGATGGACATGGCTACAAGTCATTTATTTATACATCAGGCCATCCATCCACCCAACTTCTGGGTTCTGTGACTAGAAAAGCGCTATATAAGTACCAGTCCTTATCCTTCTACTGGAGGATGATGGATCCTTCTACTTCCAGGGCCCAACGGCAGCAGTCCAAGTAGAGTAGCCCAGACTGCCACCCAGCTCACATAGCACCAGCATCCCCAAGTATCCTGCAGGTGAGGAGTCCACTAGATGGTGGACCCATGTGACGCCATTGTGTACACTGGGTTCTTGATGTAACTTTTTTCATTGGGCTCTGCTGGACCGCTCTTGATCTGGCCCTTCACCCAGGACCAGTTTGCCTCATGAGACCCTTCTGGGGGCATGATGCCCCCACCAACATAGCTCCTGGGATCATTAGGGCACCCAGACTCCTCCACCACGACAAGGTGGTGGTCCACTGAGGGGTACATCGGGTCACGAATAACTTGTTATTTTTGTTCATCATACATGAGGTCATGACTAACAAAAAACCAAATCAAAACTGAAACACAGTAATCACTTATTCCCCCTCACCAGTGGCAAACCAGCATCAGTGACTTCATGAGTCACGAGTCCGATGAAATAACAAGCATGCCCCAGCCTTCTCCAGCATATAGTGCCCTGTGGACACATGTCATTAGTCAGTGCTGTTTGAAGCTGTTGTGTATTTGCTTGTGGAAGGCTTCTTTTTATGGGTATTTTTCTAATGCTCAGCCTTTATTTCATTGGTCAGCGTGTGTTCATATTAATCAGTGTTTCTACAGGTACTTGCATGCATTTTCTCAAGTTGCAGTATATTGAGCTTTCAGTGTCGGTGTAAAGCAGTGCTGATATAGAGGCAGCAGAATAACAGGTGTGAGTGATGGATGCCTGAAACAGGATAAATCACAGTTCTGCCATGCAGGTCAGGTCAGTGTAGATGCAGTATCTCTTTGTTATAAAAAGCAAAATGAAAAGGGAATAATAAAGTAAATGCTGCAGGAGCTATTTCAGGTACAGTGTGTGAGGAGATGGGTGCAATCCTACATGCAGCACATGTTTCTGAAATCTAAACAGTTTATTCTAGTATTGGATATAGTTTATCACAAGCATGCATTCTACAGCACGGTGGTGCAGTGGTTAGCACTGTTGCCTTACAGCTAGAAGGTTCCTGGTTCAAATCCCCAGGCTGGCAGGGGTTGGAACCTTTCTGTGTGGAGTTTGCATGTTCTCCCTGTGCTGCGTGGGTTTACTCCGGGGGCTCTGGTTTCCTCCCACAATCCAAAGACATGCATGTTAGGTTAACCCCTTGCACTCCGGTCAATTTTCCTAAAAACGCCAAAAAATAATGTGCCCAAAGTAAATCGAAAGCTGTTCTTCAACCCTTTGCAGCATCTTCATGGGGTTGGTCTCATTTAAAAAAAACACTTTGAATTTTTTGGCAAAAAAAAACATGATCTCTGTAAGTGCTCCGGCCACTGAGTTACAGTCATCTAAACATAGTGAACTTGAAGAAAATAAATTTGGCCTGGGTGTTTTTTTGGATACAAATGCTTGCAAATAACACACAGCTTCAGATCCGGGCTGGAAAATGCAACATAAATGTAGAGCCAAGTGTTATCCAGCTGAGGTCCAAATTTTGTAACAATACCACAAAAAGTGAATATATTACACAGCTTTTTCCTCAGGTAGTTCCCAGGCGTTTTGGAACTGTGCCAAATTGTGCCAAATGGCACAGTTTGGAAAAACGTCTGTAATTTTTGAACGATTCAATATAGAAGCTTCATTTTGGGCTCTAATGAAAGGTCACACTCAGGGCTGTCTGTGTGTGGGGGGGGTTGTCCTCCCCCCCCGCTCGCTACAGAGGATGGACTTCGGCCATCGCTACACAACGGATTAGCCTCATGTGGTAAAGTGGGACAGCAGCGCAATCACCGCGGCTTCACAGTCTGTACGCGGCGAACAACCCCTTGTACAGCAGCGCACGAACTGCGCCGCGAAGCACAGTTGTAATTTACCGATCGGTCAAAAGTCATTTTGGATTACAATTTTCAGGGATAAAAAATAATTTGGCTTATAACACCTTACCTCTTCACAGCCACATTGTCCTGGCCAACTTCTCTTCCTCACTGTCAGACGAACACGACGCTGGTCCGCTCTGGTTCTGGTCTCGCAACCCGGTCAAAACATAATTCCATTGTTGCGGTTTTGTGCTTCCATGATTGCGGTTTTTGGCGAACGACTTTTCAAAACAAATAACAGTAGTAATTAAAAAAAGACTGGCGAAGGTGTGTGTGTCACTCAGCCTTCGTCGTGAGCCTCCATCGGTCTATGACCATGGAAGAAATCATAACGTCTCATAACGTCTAATCCTTTTTTGATCCGCTCCAGCAGTCAGTCTTCACCCAGCCTTAAAAAAAAACAGCTCGCAAACTTCTCTGCTTCAACTGGCTCACTGCATTCACAGCAGGCGGGTCCTTCTGGCTAAGTTTTCAGTCATTGGTTCTTCAAGGTTTCAGAAACCCAATTCAAGGCTCTTATTAGTCAAATGAGAGGTCAATCAGATGAACTAATCTGTTCGCGGCTGTGTCTGCAGCTTTTATTTTCAGTGCGCGCTTGGACGCCACTACATCACCATCACCACCTACATCACCATCTACACCATGTGTCCTAGAGTGCACGAGAGTGCCCTCATGCGCTCTCGTGCACTCTAGGACGCAGAGACTTGCCCGTCCACGGTACAACGGAGCGCAAGAGGTTAATTGGTTGTTCTAAATTGTCCCTAGATATCTGTTTCCTATAGGCCCTTAGAATAGAGTGTTAGTACTAGTGAAAGCGCTTTGAGTGGTCTTTGTGACTAGAAAAGCGCTATATAAGTGCAGGTTAGTTAGTTAGTTAGTTACAGTAATACCTAAATATGAAGTATAGAACCAAGAAAACCAATCTTCACTTAAGCCTTTAATACAGCTTAATTACATTTTTAATTGACTTCTGGATGAATGTCTACTGTGCTTAGTGTTTTATTCCAGCCTCATGGAATCCAAATTCAGGCCAATGAGAACATTGGGCTTATCAAAGGGAACAGTAGAGCATTTAGTTGTTTAGGCCACCCTTTCTTTGTCTATTTAACAGCATATATTCTGATCTTTCCAGTCAAGACATTCACATAAATAAAGGCTTTTAAAGCCTAAATCCTAAAGCTGAAGTTGAAGAAACAGTCTGCACTGATACAGTATTTTCTATTCTGTTCTGTTCTATTCTGTTCTGTTCTATTCTATTCTATTCTATTCTATTTATGTAATTCAGATGAATCTGAACGAGCTGGAAGTAACTTTTCTGATTTTTTTTTTTTTTTGTTACTTGTTTGTACCCGTAGGTAGATTTGGTTTGCAGTCTGGTGACAAGCCACCGGCTGCTGGTCGCTGCGTGCGCCCTAAACCTACATGTTTTTGGTATGCGGGAGGAAACCGGAGAAATCCCGGAGTAAACCCACGTGACACGGGGAGAACATGCAAACTCCACACAGCTCACTGTTGGTCGGGGGCTGGGATCGAACCCACGATCTCATGATCCCCGCAATCCCCCGGCCGAGGGTAAACTGTGCTGCCACAGTGCTAAACCACTGCGCCACCGTGCAGCCCCCATTCACAGTCAGTGTGGTACAGGGACATGCAGTTGAAAGCAAACACAAAGTGTGAGTCATTTATATTACTATATATGCGCATATGTCAGTTTGTATTAGGTGTTTTAACCGGAGTGGTGGCGTAGTTGGTAGAGCATCCGCCTCACAACCGGGAGGCTGGGGTTTAAATCCCGGCCGGGTCATTCCAAAGACCAGGTAAAAATGGTACTGTCCGCCCTCAAGTTTGGTGCTCGGCTTAATAGAATGGGGAAAGGCGGGCAGAAAGGAGTGGCGACCCCTGTCCTGTAAGCTATAGAAAGGAACACTTGTTTCGGAGGAGACTCTATTTGGAAGGTGTTTTTATGACGCCTCTCTAAGATTGATTTTTGGCTAGGAAGGTTGTCTTTGGGCTCCAGTCAATATAAAGAGTGTGGGTTACCAAAGTATTACTTACAGTGCACTTTTAAAGATAGATAGCCCTGGTAAACCTAAAAATCTTCAGCCTTTATTTAAAAAAACACGCAAAAACAAAAAAATAAACAAAGTTGTGGTGGAGTTTTTTGGTTTTTTTTTTTCAACTGGGCACCAAACGAAGGCCAGTCAATAACAATTTTAGAGAACTTGCAATTTATGATATGGTGCTACAATCTAAATAGCCCATTTACCTCTTCGTATAGAAGCATCACTGTTTTAATGTCTATTCTTTGGTGGACTGGGAGTCAGTGTAAAGATCTGAAAACTGGAATGTGCTCAATCTTCTTAGTGTCAGTTAGGATAGCAGCAGACATGCCTTGCAAATAGATGCAAGCTGTGGACAGCTGGCAATTTAGACACCTATGAAATGTTTATCTTAACCCTTTGAGCGTGTAGAATTTTTGGCAGGAAAACGCAGAGTTTGACCTCAAATTTTCAAATGACAATAGCTTCAGAATGGTAATAGTTAGAGGAAAAGTCCCAATTACAAAAATGCTGCAGAGGAACCCAGGTGTCCATGCATAGTGCATAATTGGACCTAATTTGCATATTGCAACAATCCAAATTTTATTATAACACTATAGCTTCAGAGTGATTATAGTTAGATGCACAGTCCTAATTACAAAAGTGTTGCAGAGTATCTGCCAGGTGAACTTGCATCCATGCATTGTGCATGCAGACGTGGACAAAATTGTTGGTACCCCTCTGTTAATGAAAGAAAAACCCACAATGGTCACAGAAATAACTTGAATCTGACAAAAGTGGTAATAAATAAAAATTCTATGAAAATTAACCAATGAAAATCAGACAATGCTTTTGAATTGTGGTTCAACAGAATTATTTTAAAAAACAAACTCATGAAACAGGCCTGGACAAAAATGATGGTACCCCTAGAAAAGTAATAGAAAATGAAAAATAGAAATAATGTGACCATAGGGACATGTTCAACCAAGATGTGTCCTCTAATTAACATCACAGGTGTCTACAAACTTGTAATCAGTCAGTCGGCCTATTTAAAGGGTGACAAGTAGTCACTGTGCTGTTTGGTGACATGGTGTGTACCACACTAAACATGGACCAGAGGAAGCAAAGGAGAGAGTTGTCTCAGGAGATTAGAAAGAAAATTATAGACAAGCATGTTAAAGGTAAAGGCTATAAGACCATCTCCAAGCAGCTTGATTTATTGAAATTGAAATTGAAATTTAAGATCCACGGGACTGTAGCCAACCTCCCTGGATGTGGCCGCAGGAGGAGACAGATAATACGAATGGTAACAAAAGAGCCCAGAACAACCTCTAAACACATTCATGGTGAACTCCAAGGTCAAGGTACATCAGTGTCAGATCGCACCATCCGTCGTTGTTTGAGCCAAAGTGGACTTCATGGGAGACGACCAAGGAGGACACCACTGTTGAAAACAAATCATAAAAAAGCCAGACTAAAATTTGCCAAACTGCATGTTGACAAGCCACAAAGCTTCTGGGAGAATGTCCTATGGACAGACGAGACAAAACTGGAACTTTTTGTCAAGGCACATCAGCTCTATGTTCACAGACGCAAAAATGAAGCATACCAAGAAAAGAACACTGTCCCTACTGTGAAACATGGAGGAGGTTCTGTTATGTTGTGGGGCTGCTTTGCTGCATCTGGCACAGGGTGTCTTGAATCAGTGCAGGGTACAATGAAATCTCAAGACTATCAAGGTATTCTAGAGAGAAATGTGCTGCCCAGTGTCAGACAGCTTGATCTCAGTCGCAGGTCATGGGTCTTGCAACAGGATAATGACCCAAAACACACAACTAAAAACACCCAAGAAAGGCTAAGAGCCAAACATTGGACTATTCTAAAGTGGCCTTCTATGAGGCCTGATTTAAATCCTATTGAACATCTGTGGAAGGAGCTGAAACATGCCGTCTGGAGAAGGACCCTTCAAACCTGAGACAACTGGAGCAGTTTGCTCATGAGGAGTGGGCCAAAATACCTGCTGAGAGGTGCAGAAGTCTCACTGGCAGTTACAGAAATGGTTTGATTGCAGTGATTGCCTCAAAAGGTTGTGCAACACAATATTAAGTTAAGGGTACCATCATTTTTGTCCAGGCCTGTTTCATGAGTTTGCTTTTTAAAATAATTCTGTTGAACCACAATTCAAAAGCATTGTCTGATTTTCATTGGTTAATTTTCATAGAATTTTTATTTATTACCACTTTTGTCAGATTCAAGTTATTTCTGTGACCATTGTGGGTTTTTCTTTCATTAACAGAGGGGTACCAACAATTTTGTCCACGACTGTAATTGGACCTAATTTGCATATTATGACAATCCAAATTTTACAACAATACAGCTCCAGAACGGTAATAGTTAGATGCAAAGTCCCAATTACAAAAATGTTGCAGAGGAACCCAAGTGTCTGCCAAGTGAACTTGCATCCATGCATTGTGCATAATTGGACCTAATTTCATTCAAAACAAAAAGCAGTAGAAGGTGGATGGATGGACAATTTTTGTTTCACACACTGTCACCACATGGCCTTTTGTTCCTTCATTGCTAAAATTACTAAAAATCATTCAAAACAAAAGAATTTTGTTGTCACACTGTCACCACATGGTCCTTTTGTCCCTTCATTGCCAAAATTACTAAAAGTCATTAAAAAAACACAAATCTCATGGCACATTTGTTTCACACTGAACTAAAATGAAGCAAATGAAACACAAATATGTACCTGATTGTTTCGTCGGTCACAAGCATCCAGAATTCCGGAGTCCAAAACAGCGACACAAAATCAATGGCGAGTGCAGATGACAGGTCCTTCTCTCCACAATATCACACTGGCTGTTCAAATGCTTTCAGCCGCGGCTGATAAACTTCTTCATCTCTAAGAAGCTCCCAGCCGTCAATGTCCAAACCTCCTGCCGCATCGCTGCTACCTATTGTCCTGCCACCGCGCACACATGGCGCACATTGATGCACACCGGCTGTGCGCTCTTGCCCAGCCAAACGTTGCCCACGGGCTGCTCCGGACCTTTTCGCTCCGCGACCACGGTTTGGCAAAGCAGAACAATCTGCAGATGAGACTCCTGTGCCATTTTGGGCACGGCTGGACACAGAAAACGCAGCTGCAGTGTTGCGCGCCAAATGCCCGTCTCCACTTTCACCAGAACTGCTTGCACCATTGTCCAAAGGCACATAATCAGAGGTGGACTCTAACTCAGATGACGAACTAGGGCTAAGCTCGTCCTCTGAACCAGGAGCGGCAAATACACGCGCTAAAACCTCTTCAGCTGAGAGCTTTTTCCTCGCCATCCTGTCTCCTCCGTGTCAAACAGCAGAATGAAAGGGGGCGGGCTTCAAACACTGATTTGACCCACTTTTTGAATTGGACCATTTCCAGTTCTCACGGTAAGTGAAAAGCCACACCACTCGGCCACCGAGTGGTGTTAAAAGGTTTGAACATTTCACTCTCTATTCAGCTGTACAGGCTTTGTTTGGACTGATCAGCTGACAGGCGCAGAAATGCGCCATACACACTCAAAGGGTTAATACTGCGCAAAATCATTTGACGGGATGTTGTTGCCTCACAAATCACGGGTATTCAATGTGTAGATATTTTTTTTATTTATAGCTTCAAACTTGTTATCTCTTTGTTGGATACTGGGTGCAATGGAAAAGAGAATCATGCAAACATGCATTTACAGAACTTGAATGATCTCGTTATATTAAAAAAAATGTTTGTAAAGGTATGGTATTAAACCACAGTGCTGTGATTTTTCTTTACATGCTAAAATTTAAAAAAAAAAGTGCAGTAACTTGACACCTGCCTGGTTCTTCATCAGGCTAAAACTGTGGATCTGAGGGTTAAGTTTTCAGGCAGAGACTGAAAATAAGCAGGTTCAAACTAAACGTTATGCATTCTTCGGCTGTGAAGCGGCTCGTCTCTCAGTTCTTTTCCACCCAGAACACCAAAACAGTAAATTGTATTCATACTCTTTTCACTGCTTTGTTTTTCTCCGTGGCTGCTATTAGATTAACTTGTGACAGCTGCTGCAGGTGGGACAAACTGATATGTTCATTTAGCCCACAGTAACTGTGCAAAACAATCTTCCCACCACGTTTCACGGAGCTACCTTTAGCAACTCATAAGTTAACTCATAATTTTGACCAGCTCCAGCCAAAAAGACAAAACCCAGTCAACCTACCTTCCTGCGATCTCTGCGACATGCTCAGAACTTGCCACGGTCACACACTTGGTCATGTTCACGCTCTTTCTCTGAGTCAGCAGTGTGGGCTCAGTTTCACAGTCCACATCAGCTGGGGGAGGGCGCCCCCCGATCATAGTGGTGTCATCCCGCTCATCTCCAAGTCAAGGTTGCTTCTAGATTAAAGGTAATTTGTCATGGCAAAGCTGTCTGGAGTCATTATCAAGAGTTTCACTTTAAGTTTCAGACATTTTCACACTTTTTCACTTCATCACATAAGTAAACAAATGTCAACCATGTTGCATATGTACAGAACATGTTTTTAAGGCACATAAGCCTGACAGCAGGCAGGACCTCTGGCAGGACATCCCGTGCAGAACATTCCATATGTACAGAACATATACGAAACGTTCCATACCAGTCCATACCATTCCATGTTTTACTAATCTTCATTAATCAGGAAAATCACAATTGCTGCAAGTTCTGAGCATTTTTCTTTTCACAGTTTTGATCAGCCCCTCCGTGGACTGCCACCTGTCATAGTGGAGGGGTTTGCATGCCCTCATGGTACCAGGAGCTATGTTGTCCTGGGCATCTTGGCCCTGGTAGGGTGTCCCAAGGCAAATTGGTCCTGGTTGAATGGCCAGACTAAAGGTGCCTTCACACCAAACACAAACGGACGGCATGAATCCATACAGAGTCAATGGAAAGAGGTGAGCACATGCGAATTTGCACATTCCCACGTTCACATCTGAGGGATAGTGCCGTCATCTGAGTAGAAGTATCAACAGTGGAGAGTAAACTAGTTTGAAAATGAGACTGACGCTCACCTGGAGACAGAAGGACTGAGAGCTCTTCAGCTGAATGGAGATGTCGGAGTTATTTACCCACGGATTCCTGCCATGGACATGCTAACAAGGCTAGCAAACTAGCAGTGGAAATACCCATCAAGTTTTTGAGGCAGGGCCAACTTTTTCAGGTGAGCCCTCCCGTCAGATAATGTAAACCTAAGCATGGCATTATTTTGGGGATTTCCACAGCAGGTTGAACACTGCTGCAGAAGTTATAAAGGCAACTTTTCCTGTCTGCATCTCACCCAGATGGTGAATTCATGTCTAATCATGTATTTACATTAAGTTGTAATGTAATACGTGAAAAATTTGCCCATTTGTGTTTGGTGTGAAGACCCCTTAAGAGTGGTCCAGTGAAAAAAGTCACATCAAGGATCTAGTGTACCCAGAGTAACCACATGGGTATGCCCTCCAGTGGGTTCACCACCTGCAGGAGGGATCGTGGGGATCATGGTACTATGTGAACCGGGCAGCAGTCTGGGCTCTTTGGACTGCTGCCCTAATTTGGCCCAAACAATAGACTTCTACTATCTCAGCTTCTACATCTGAAAAAAAGCGATTTAAGATGCAGTAAAAGTTACAAAAATTGCATAACAGAGACTAAAAAGCATCAGAAGCCCTTAAACCATTTTAGCCTTTAGATAATAAAATTTAAAAGTTGTGAAAAAGTACCACTGTGTCCCTCAGACTATTAGTGCAGGAAGAAGTTTCACATTTAAAACAGTGAAAGTGTCTTCCTTGTTTTGCATCCATTATTCAGCAGCCTAACTCTCCCCTGGGCATTACGGAGTAAGTTTGAGAACTTTAAATGAATCAAAAAGCTGGGCCAGTGTGCCGCGTGTCTGGTCTTTCTGGAATAATTTTCTGAGACTCACCCACACACGCAAACCTCCACTCTGCCTATTGCTTAAAATGATATATGGACCAGCAACAGGGGCTCCACAATTGCACTGTATTTTTTATATGATTCATTCTTAATGAAACCCTTGTGCATATGTAAGATTATATATGGGGTTTTCAGGGGGACAGTGCATGTGAGAGTGAGTGAACATGTGTGTGTGTGTGTGTGTGTGTGTGTGTGTGTGTGTGTGTGTGTGTGTAGGCCGCAGGGAGATTGCAGAAGTGCTATAGATAGCTTAATCCTCTTTTCTGCTGGAGTAGAGACTGATGAAAACTGAGATGGGCTGCGACAATATCTCTGCTGCCTCCTGCAAGACTTTAAAAGAAGCGGCTGATGCTTTTTTGAACTTGACGTTTTCTGCACAACGCTAAACCATTTCCACCGCCGTTGTTCCTTCACTGGGTCTGTTCTGGAGGCTGTGTGGGACTTGTAGGGAACACAAATGGATGTGTCTTGCCTCTGCAGGCACATATTCCCACATCATAACATACTGTCTTTATAACTATGACTGCATAATCAATCAATGTGTGGATATGTGCCTGAGGAGTGGAATGAATCTGAACATGAAGAAAATATATGCACACGCAGAAGATCATGAGTCCCTGGCTGTTTAGGGTAGGGTCTCATGGAGCATCGAATGTTGACCAACGTGGTGGTGAATTTTGGGTTCACCAACTTTTCTGACAAGTGTTCATGAACATCAAGGGTTGCCTCTTTGGTGAGCAGCAGTTAGTGATGTTTAGCAATGTTTAACAACCATTTGCAACATTCACGCAAATCTTTGCATGTTGCATTGTGTTTGTGAAAGACCGCTGGTGAACATTCGCGACTATTAACAAATGTTAGCGACAGAGTTTGTAATGATTAGCAACTATTTGCAACTCTTTTGCCACTGTTTGAGAACATGTGAGACCTTTTGCCAACACCAGGCCAAATAAAGTGAGGTGTGCAAACCCTCCCCAGCATTCAGTTTCTCCTGACCACTGTGGAAGACAGATGGCCACTGAAGCTATACAGTACCTATATTGAATAACAAAACATATGAACATAAAGCGCGATATAACTTTGTCTGGTTTGACTGGGCATTGACTGTGGCACACAGGCCATAACATATGACACATAGCTGTTCAGAGTCTGTTCAAAGTTTTTTCTCTATCCATACTTGTTTGTTGCTATTCGGTGCATAAAATGGTGATTCCTCTCCCTCTTCTCTCTCGTTCTCTCTCCCAGATCAGGGTATAGAATAACTATTAGGAGGAAAACAACAATTAAATGAAAAAAGCGCAGACCATGAAAACATCCCTGGAAATTGAAACATCGTAGTAACTCCTTATAGGGGCAAAATTCCTAATATGGTTTATAGCCATCACCAGCTGTGATCTAAATGACAGCGATTGGCAGTTCAAGGAGTAAATGCTCCGAAATCAAGTGTTTTATTTTAAAGGGGTCGTTGACTGAAGAATGGTGTGTTTGTAGGTTTAAACTGTCTCAACAAATGTGTCAACTGGTCACGTAAATAGCCAAAAAATGTTCCAGTCAACGATCTCAAAAATGCACACTTCTTTTATCTCATTTTGCTCTCAGAGAAACTCCCAAAAATGTTTTTTGACTCTTCTGGGTAATTCTTCTACTTCAAGTGTTGAAAAAGCCCACCCGTCGGCCTCCGTCGGTCTATGATGACCATGGAAGAGAATCCTAAACGTCTACTCTGCTGGAACAGCACCGCCTGTGGCTGAACAGGCCGGTGCGCGAATGGCAGTCCCTGTCACACAGGTCGCACTTGTGGGTGGTCTCCGTGCTGCTGGGTCTGTGGTGGTTCTTCCTGCGGGTCCTTTTTTCATCTGCTGCAGCAGTCAGTCTCTCTTCACCCGCCTTGAGCTGTCTGGTCAGGGTGTCTCTCCATTTGGAGCGGTCCGTTGCAAGGTGCTCCCAGTGCTCTGTGTTGATCTCCAGGGCCTTCATGTCTCTCTTGCAGACGTCTCTAAAGCGCAGCTGTGGGCGGCCAACGTCTCTCCTGCCAGTTACCAGTTCTCCGTAGAGGACGTCTTTGGGGATTCTGCCATCCTCCATACGGTGAACGTGGCCTAGCCAGCGGAGCCTGCCTGCGCGGGACAGAACTTCTGTGTTGGGCACTTTGTCCTGCCAGGATATGTCCAGGATGTGGCGAATGCAGCGCAAGTGGAAGGAGTTCAGTCTCTTTTCCTGCCGGGCGTATGTTGTCCACGTCTCACTCCCATAGAGCAGTGCAGTGTGCTGATGACGCAGGCGTTGTACACTGCCATCTTCGTCTTGACAGAGAGTTTGGGATTCTCCCACACTCGTGTGGTGAGGCGAGCGAGTGTGAAGGCTGATTTTCCAATCGTCTTTTGATCTCTGTATCAAGGGAGAGGTTGTTGCTGATCGTGGACCCCAGGTACGTGAACTGATTCACAACCTCCAGCTCGTAGTCGTCGATGGTGATGGTTGGTGGTGCTTCCGTGCCTTGCGCCAAGACGTTAGTCTTCTTCAGGCTGATGGTAAGCCCGAAGTCCTTGCATGCCTGGGAGAAGCGGTCCATCAGGGTCTGAAGCTCCTGCTGTGTGTGGATTGCAACTGCAGCGTCATCTGCGAACAGCATGTCTCTGATTAGAGCCTCGCGTACTTTGGTTCTGGCTTTCAGGCGGGCGAGGTTGAAAAGCCTGCCGTCAGATCTTGTGTGCAGGTAGATTCCCTCTGTTGCTGTACTGAAGGCATGCCTCAGGAGCATAGCAAAGAAAATCCCAAAGAGGGTTGGCGCAAGTACACAGCCCTGTTTCACTCCGCTGCGTATGTTGAATGGCTCTGAGACGTTGCCATCGTGCTGCACTATCCCCTGCATGTTGGTGTGAAACGATTCAATGAGGCTTTGCAACTTTGGTGGGCATCCTATCGTTGGCAGGATCTTGAAAAAGGCCCTCTCTGCTGACCAGATCGAACGCTTTGGTGAGGTCAATGAAGTCGACGTACAGGGGCATGTTCTGTTCTCTGCATTTCTCCTGGAGTTGGCGGATGGAGAATATCATGTCTACTGTCGATCGCTCAGCGCGGAAGCCACACTGAGACTCGGGGTAGACACGTCCGGCAAGCTTCTGTAGACGAACGAGAACAACTCGTGCGTAGACTTTGCCAACAACGCTGAGGAGGGAGATGCCCCTGTAGTTGTTGCAGTCGCTTCTCTCCCCTTTGTTTTTGTAGAGGGTGATGATCTTGGCATCCCTCATGTCCTGTGGTACGGCACCTTCCTTCCAACGCTGGCAGAGGACGTCATGCAATGGCAGCAGTAAGGCGGTCTTGCAGTGCTTGATCAGGTCAGGAGGTATGCCGTCGTTGCCGGGTGCCTTGCCAGCGGCCAAGCTATCAATGGCCTTACTGAGTTTGTCGATGGTTGGCTCGGCGTCAAGTTTGTCCATGGATGGCAGGCAGTCGATGGCATCAAGGGCTGACGGTGTCACGGTGTTCTGTCTGGAGTAGAGGTCGGAGTAGTGTTCCACCCATCTCTCCATCTGCTTGTTCTTTTCTGTGATCATCTCCCCAGTGGAGGATTTGAGGGGGCCGTCTTGCTCTGAGCTGGACCAAGTGCTTTCTTGATGCCATCGTACATACCACGGATGTTCCCTGTTATGGCAGCGGTTTGAATGTCTTGGCTGAGCTTAGTCCAGTACTCGTTGGCACAGCGCCGAGCAGTCTGCTGAACTTTGCTTCTCGCAGCCCTGAGAATCTGGAGATTCTTCTCGTTTGGATACTTCTTGTACTCAGCAAGTGCTGAGCGCTTGGCTTCAATGACGGGGGTCATCTCGGTCAACTTGGCATCAAACCAGTCCTGTGACTTCGAGGTCTTCCTCCCAAAGGTAGCCAAGGCTGTGTGGTGGATGGTGTTTCGCAGCTCTTCCCACTTCTGCTTTGCAGATTCTCCTTCTTGTGGTACACCAAGTTCCTTCTCAAAGGTGGAGGCAAACTGCTCAACAAGTTCTGGTTGAGCCATCTTGCTGGTGTCAATCCGTGCCTTTCCAAGTTGTCTAGCACGGTGGAATTTCTTCAGCTGCAGCTTGACCTTGCAACACAGCAATGAATGGTCTGTTTCGCAATCTGCACTCTGGAACAAACGGGTGATTAGCACGTTCTTCAGTGAGGTGCGCCTGGTCAGGATCAAGTCCAGCTGGTGCCAGTGCTTTGAGCGTGGATGTTGCCAGGAAACCTTGTGTTGGGGCTTGGTCTTGAAGAACGAGTTTGTGATGCACAGATCGTGATATGTGCAGAACTCGAGCAGCCGCTGTCCGTTGTCGTTCATTCTGCCCACGCCAAAAGGTCCAAGACAGGAGGGCCAGGAGTCGTGGTCAGCACCCACTCTGGCATTGAAGTCTCCAAGGAGAATGAGTTGTTCAGAGTTGGGGATGATCCTGACAGTTGTTGCGAGATTCTCGTAGAACTCATCTTTTGCCTCTGGTGTGGCTGTCAGTGTTGGGGCATACACACTGACGAGGGTGTATGCCTTACCTTGCCTTGAGTGGTGTTCAGGCGGAGGGTGAGGAGTCGTGCAGAGCCAGTGCTGCTCGGTTCCACCATCTTCAGCAAGGTGTTCTTCACTGCGAAGCCCACTTTGTGTTCCCTGTGTTCGTCACTGCCCTTTCCCTGCCAGTAGAACGTGTAGTCCTTCTCTCTCAGTGTGCCTGCGTCAGCCAACCGTGTTTCCTGGAGAGTGGCGATATCCACTCCCAGTCTCTTCAGCTCATTATTGATGATGGCAGTCTTCCTGGTGTCGTTGATGTCCTTGAGGTTAGCAGCGAGTCCTGTCATCATAGTGCAGACGTTCCAAGTTCCCAGTTTTAGAGTTGGTCTCTTTTGTTTTATTGTCTTGCCTGGTGCGAAGGTTCTCAGTCTGCTGTTCGGACTTCTCCTCATCCCCATGCACCCTATGAGGAAAGCAAGCTGTGGTGGGACAACACCTTATTGGCTGGGGGCTGCCCAACTTGAGGCGGGCGGTAGCTGTCCAGTGAGATCCGATGATCCCTCCCACCGTCAGGAACAACCCCTGGCGCCGCGCTGTACGCCAGTTGAGCGGTGGCTTATAACCGGTAACTGTCATTCCTCGTGTTTTGTCTACGCCAAAGGCGAAGCTGAAGTGTCCTCTCCAGTGATCCGGTGTTCTACCTTCCAGCGTTGGGCGTTGGTAGGATTCAAGCCTGGGCAGGAAGATATGGAGGACAAGATGTTGCCCATGCAGCATGTCCCCCCTCTCCACGTCACTGATGAATCCAAAGGAACAGCAGGGCTGCTACAGTTTGGCACCAGCACCGTTGCAGGAGCTGCCAGAACGATGTTGAGCACAACATAGAACTGCCTTAGGGGCTCCAACTCCGGATTTTTCCTCAGGGTTGACTCCCGAAGCCTTTCCCGTGACCGGGTATGCCGCAAGGCAGCGGAGGTTTGAAATCAGGGTTTACCTTCCCCTAGATGGGCTACTGGGCTACCTTCCCAGGTTGATGAGCCACCATCTACCCGAAGCATCTGGTTTTAAGGCGCCAGAGATCCGCCCTCGCCCCTTCTCCTATTAGTAAAAGCAGTTCCGCCGGGCTTAGAGACTAAACCACAAGGGCAGGCTAGAAGTTGGACGTAGTTGTCAGAGGCTTTTCGAGACGCACGCCATAAGGAGCATTTTATGAGCACTGGGAGCTTAACCCCAGTGCCGCTTCTGGCTATGACAACCCTTCTCACACACAAAAGATAATCCCCGTCTAGACTCTTCTCACACACAAAAGATAATCCCCCGTCCGACTGCAGTCAGTCCATTCATCCTTGACACCTCCCTGTTATCTTACGAGGGTGTCTATCATGTAGATGGGGGGGGAGCTAAGGGTAGCCTATTAGCCCCTGAGCTAACACTGGTAAACATGATTTATATTGTTATTTTCTTCAGATCTTAGTCTGGTGTTATGCCAAGAACTCCCCAGGATGCAATTCTCGGCAGGCGGGGGAGTTCTCGGCATAACACCGGTACAGGCAATCTGCTGCGGAATCACAACGAAACCACTGAGAGATGAGCCGCAGTGATGCGAGGCTCACCGCTGAACCAGTTGATAACAGGGATGGCTATTAGGGTGACTTAAAATCTGAAGAAGATAACAATATAAGCTGCGCTTACAGCGAGTGTCCTAGCAACTGTTAGCTTGTGGGCTAATAGCCCAGGGGCTAATAGGCTAC
Organism: Pholidichthys leucotaenia; assembly: GCA_020510985.1. Classification (NCBI taxonomy): domain Eukaryota; kingdom Metazoa; phylum Chordata; class Actinopteri; order Cichliformes; family Pholidichthyidae; genus Pholidichthys; species Pholidichthys leucotaenia. The sequence goes on from CM035846.1 coordinate 303,174,366, forward strand.
CTTTAGCTGGCCATGCGAGCCACAAGCCTCCAGAATCACGACAAAGCCTCCGGATCGCTGCAATCAAAATGTCCCGGGACCAGATGCTGCTAGCTGGAGGCTGCTGGTTCTCACGCTCAGCTCCCCCACCATCCTCCGGGGCTCCGCGCGACTCCGCACCACTCTAGCAGGCAGCATAGTTGCTCCAGCTAACAGCTGGCCATGAGAGCAGAGTGGAGTTCCACAGAGCGAGACACTGCCCTTTGTGATCCCTTGGCGCGATAGCTCACCTCGGATCACGAGCCAGGTATCGACCATCGGGTGAGCCATCCAGTGCACAGTACTAGCGATTTGTTGTGGAACCACACAAAATTATTGGGAAATAGGCCGAACTGACGCGAGATACACCATCGACTGTGGATCAGTGAACGAGACTGCTGCTCATCTGAGCTTGGAGGCTAGAAGCTAGTCAGCTGTATAATGGCTAACTGACATAAGATGAAGGGTGGAGTTGAAAAGGTAAAGGATGGTTCTTAAAGTTACAGACTTTAAAGGTCTGATGACACGTTTTTGACTTCATCTAATTTTTCAACACAATACAATATGACGAAATAGGTTGGTCTGTGCAGTTCTAAGTCAAACAGGCTTTTTTCACGTGAATATCTGATGTTTTCATGAGCGCCATGTCACCAATTGCGTCAGTGGCTGGAAAACCCTTTGGCCATGTTGTAACATCATCGACAGAACACAGCGCTTGGCTGCCCATTGTACACATAGGATGGAAGCGGTAAAAAACATCTAAAAAACATTGACGATGGTTCCAGCACATGTAGTCTGGAATTGGTTTGTGTTGTCCAATCTTCAGACGATTATCGTTCCGAAGAAGATAAGATAAGATAAGATAAGATAAGCCTTTATTAGTCCCACAACGGGGAAATTCCAGGATTGCAACAGCACAGGGATAGCAACACTCAGAGCAACAATCAGAAGGCAAGAAAAAACAAGCAAGCAAGAGCAGCTAATATACATATGTACATATTACTATAAAATATATATATACACACACACACACACAGACACACAGTGCAGAGCATTGTAGCTGGATGGAATAAATATATGAATATATGAACACACAGTGCAGAGCATTGTAGCTAGATGGAATAAATATGTAAATATATAAACACCCACAGTATGGAGCATTGCAGCTAGGTGGAATAAATATGCAAGTATATAAACACACACAGTGCGGAGCAATGTAGCTAGATGGAATAATATGTAGATATATAAAAACACAGTGCGGAGCATTGTAGCTAGATGGAATAAATATATAGATATATAAATATAAACACACCCAGTGCAGAGCATTGTAGCTAGATGGAATAAATATGTAAATATATAAACACACACAGTGCAGAGCATTGTTGCTAGGTGGGATGAAACAGCATAACCGTCTATTTAGTTATCCTACATGGTATGATTATGTGCCCATACATATTCTCACCCTCCATAGCGACCGGTATGTTCCTAGTTGTATGCCGGAGAGGACCATTGTGTAAGTCTATTGCATCTTTTGCATTCAAAAAAAAAAAAAAAAAAAAACTATATGGGATGACAATGAAGAATCTGGGGGCATCAGACTGTATAGGTTTGAGCCGTGCCAAGTGGGCATCGTGCCTAGCGAGTCAGACTCAGAGAATGACAGTGGAGAGGCACACATGTCCGCCACAGCAGCAGTGGCAAACACACGGCAGGGGAACACCGAGTGTTATGCTTTTGTTACAAATATTGCAACAAATTATTTGTTCATAAATATAATTTATTTAAGCCCGATTTTTCAATAAAATCATAGCAGTGTTTTCAATGTGGCTCAGGCATCGGGTTTATTATGGATTATATTTTGAGTTCTTGTTGTTTTTGTTTTGTGCATGTGGTTTATGTGCGTTTTGATCCACTTTCAGGTGGGCACTGCCCAAGATTCACCGGTCCGACCGTGCGCCCTCTCTTTTTGACAGTCAGCTGTTCATGTTTTGTGTGCATCATCTGCTGTGTTGTCAGCCAGCCAATATTGCCAACACTATCACGACGTGTTAGCCACTCCACACAGCCATGGTTCTGTTGCGCCCATGAAGCGATGTCGGCCCTGGGGCGCAACCGTGGTTAACATGTCTCCTCTCCATGTTCTCTGGGCGATGTCAGCCCCGAACGCCAACTGTAAGTGTTTCTGTTTATTTTTGTAAGTCGTCACCTTTTTGGGAACTGTTGTCATCATTCTTATGTTCAGTACATGTGCTGTGGTGAATCCTGTGCGTAAATCCATTCATCCTGACCCTCGGTGCGCTCTTATGCAGGGCATGGAGAGGGAGGATGAAATAACGAGGATTTACGTGCAGGGTTCACCACAGCACATGTAATACAGAAAGACAGACAGTTCCCAAAAAGGTGAAGACGTACAAAAAACACACTTACTGATGGCATTCAGGGGCCGGCATCGTCCAGAGAATGAATGCGAGGAGATGTGTTAGCCACAGGTTCACCCCAGAGCCGACATCGCTTCAAGGACGCACAAGAACCATGGTGAACATGGAGTGACTAACACATTGTGAGAGTGCTGAAAATACTGGCAGACTAACAGCATAGATGACAATACTATGCACCAGCAGTGTGTGACTGGCAAACGGCTGCTAAGTACACGCACTGCTGATGATGGTGTGATGAGAAGCACCTGGGCGAGGACCAGGAAAGATGATCAGCGGGAGTTTGAATCAGCTGGTGATAATGATAGAAGGGACGTGGCCGGACCAGCGAGTGTCAGCATGTGATCACAGAAAGTAGGTCAAAGCTGCGCGTAAATCCATTAATCCTTCCCCTCCTCGTGCGCTCCTCCTGCTTAAAAGCACACGAAGAGCACACAAGGAGGCTTATGACAATTGGAGCTGAAGCGTGTGATGTGGTCTTTCAATGGCCTGCTGTTTATCTAACCCTGCGACACAACGCGAAGGCATAGCCATAAAATTAAAACAAGAAACCAGAGAAACTGTGAGCCACAAAGCTGCTGTCATTCCAGTCAACAACACCGACATCTGTTCTGTCGCTTACGTCATGGTGGTGCCGCCCTTCATTCGGTGGGCAGCACCGCAGTCCAGTCAGCGGCTGCGGTTTTTTGATGATAATTAGTTTATGCAGGCGCGGTTGTAAATATTATATTGATCATCCACAATGACTTTTGGGTTTATACAACATGCTAAAAAATGTCAAAATCGTGTCACCAGACCTTTAAATCAGAGTGTATCAAGAAAGCTAGGAAAAATAAACAAATTTGCTTCGGTAATTTAAAAAAAATAAAGAAAATGTGAGCAAAATATGTCACAAACATTTCATTAAGACATGTGTGAGCTGTTAACATGGGGAAAAGGTGTAGTCAGTGACCCCTTTAATACATTCCAGACTTCAGAAAACATAAAGTGCACATATTTAGGAAAAGTCATAGACTGGGAAACATGTAGATTTTGTTCAAACAAAGTTATTCACATAACTAAACCCCAAACTGGCTGTCAGACCATCTAGTTGTTCTTTGTCAATGTTCTGTACTTGGCAAAGCAAAAAGAAGTGCAGCAACATGTGCCACAGCCATTTGCAAATGTGCTAAAACTATGTGCAAACATTTTGAACTGTTTGCAGAAAAATACATTTGCCAAAAAAAAAAAAAATCAATTTCAATTTTTTTTGGTAAGAAAAACTGTTAGAGACTTTAAAAAGTGTTTGCAAACTGTTTGGCAACCCTGACGAACCGCCAAAATCGCCACATTCACCAGCGTTCGTCTTTCCGTGAGATACGGGGGTTAATAATCATCATCAATTATCAGTTTGTGCTTTAATAAGCTGACAAATTCAGGGTGAAATGCAGTTAAAATAAAGTGTGGGGAGCCTGCAATGTGCCTCAGTGCCTGCTTATTGAGCAATTGCACCTCACAAATGTAAAGCAAGTTTGAGCAGAGATGCATGACCCCTACTGCAACAGAACGGCAGTTAAAGAAAGATGAAACATTTGGCATTGCTTAGCTGCGGCACAGCATCTATCATTGCCACTGCATCATCATCATTATTGTTATTTTTGGGCACAGTGTTGATTGTCATTCAAAATGTAAAATTAACTTTCTAATTTTTTTTTTTTTTTTTTTTTTTTTTCTCTCGGCGCCACACCAGTCGGCTGCCTTTTGCAACAGCGGCTCGATTCCGAGTCTTTTTCCCTTCCTCTCTCTTTTGATCCGTCTTTTTTTTTTCACCCCACTTATATCACGGACACACAGATCGTCCTAAATGTCTCCTGAGCCGGTGGACGGAGCCACTGTTTATAGCAGGATACGATACAGCAGAGAACAGCTGCTAGCATTCAACCGCCACCCGGTCCCACTGGAAAAACTCGACATACCGAGAGAACTGAGGCGAAAACGCCGCGGCTGCCGGGCTGGAGTAAGGCGGAGGACAAAAAATATAAGGTACAGACCCTCCCTTCCATCTGTTGTCATGGGAAATGTACGGTCGATACTGGGAAAGTTAGATGAGCTAGCGGTTATCTCCCGTTATGATAGCACATACCGGGAGTGCTCTCTCCTTTTGTTTACTGAGACGTGGCTAACTGAACTAGCAGCAGATGCTAACATTGAGCTGGAGGGTTTTCACATGATACGAGCTGACCGAACACCAGACAGTGGCAAGGCTAGGGGCGGTGGAGTGATAATGTATGTTAACAACAACTGGTGCAGACCGGGACATATCACTGTTAAACAACGACACTGCAGCAAAGACATTGAGTTGCTAGCTGTTAGCATGAGGCCTACATATCTCCCGAGAGAACACTCACACGTGATCTGCATTGTTGTTTATGCAAATCCGACGGCGAACGCTGGGACAGCACGTGACGTCATCCATTCAGTAACCAGCAGGCTGCAGACAGAACACCCAGATGCTCTTCTCCTCATCTCAGGCGATTTCAACCATGTTTCACTGTCTCCCATTCTACCCACGTTCACCCAGTATGTCACATGCCACACTAGAGACAATAAAACACTGGATTTATTCTACGCAAACACTAAGGAGGCGTACACCTCATCACAACTCCCCCCACTCGGGAGATCGGATCACAACTTGGTTCATCTCCGGCCGGTGTACAAACCCCTAGTGCACAGACAACCTCCGGCCATGCACACTGTGGAGTTATGGTCTGAGGAGACAATGGACACCCTAAAGGGCTGTTTTGAAGCCACCGCCTGGAAGCAGCTCTGCGATCCACATGGTGAGGACATCGATGGCCTCATTCACACCTTCACGGGCTACCTCAGCTTCTGTGTGGACAAATCCGTTCCCACCAAGACCATACGGCGTCACTCAAACAACAAACCCTGGATCAACCCTGAGATAAAAACACTTCTGAGAGAGAAGAAGAGGATCTTCAGGTCAGGGAACAGGGAGATGCTGAAGTCCGTACAGAGGGAGCTGAGGAGAAAGATCAGAGAAGGCAAGGACAGCTTCAGGAAGAAGATGGAGGACAAGCTGCAACAGAGCGACATCAGCGGGGTCTGGAGAAACCTCAAAACCATCTCGGGGCTCCAGAATACCTCCCCCCAGGCCACAGGGGGCAGGGAGTGGGCGAACAACCTGAATCTGTTTTTCAATAGATTTGACCAACCGCCCTCCCCCCTGACTGCACAACAACCACTGCTGCCTCTAAAGAAATCAAGTCCTGCTGCCCACTCCCCACTCCACCAACACCCCCCCACTCCCAACACACAGCCCCCCATCCTGACCCTGACCAGGACCCAGGTGAGGACGGAGCTGAGGAAGATCAAGGCGAGGAAGGCGCCGGGACCGGACGGCATCAGCGCAAAGCTCCTCAAGTCCTGTGCAGACCAGCTGTGTGGGATTGTGACGTATATCTTCAACATGAGCCTGAAACTGGGGAGGGTACCACAGCTGTGGAAAACATCTTGTGTGGTACCTGTACCAAAAACTTCCCACCCCAAAGACCTGAACAGCTACAGACCGGTGGCCTTGACTTCCCACTTGATGAAGACCCTGGAGAGACTGCTCCTTGCTCACCTCCGCCCCCTGGTGGAACCAGCGATGGATCCACTCCAGTTCGCCTACCAGCATGGCATTGGGGTGGAGGATGCGGTGATCTTCCTCCTTCACCGTTCTCTGGCCCACCTGGAGAAGCCCGGGAATATGGTGAGGATCATGTTCTTTGACTTCTCCAGTGCTTTCAACACCATCCAACCGATGATCCTGAAGGACAAGCTGCTGCGCGCAGGGGTGGACCAGCACCTGTCATCATGGATCCTGGACTACCTCACGAACCGGCCTCAGTTTGTGAGAACCCGGGACTGTGTGTCCGACACGATCATCAGTAGCACGGGGGCCCCCCAGGGAACGGTGCTGGCTCCCTTCCTGTTCACTCTTTATACTGCGGACTTCTCACACAACACAACACACTGCCATCTACAGAAGTTCTCTGATGACTCTGCAATCGTTGGCCTCATCTCCAATGGAGATGAAGCTGAGTACAGAGGGCTTATCCAGGACTTCGTGGACTGGTGCCATCGGAACTGCCTCCAGATCAACGCGAGGAAAACTAAGGAGCTGGTGGTGGACTGCCGCAGGCATGGGCAGCCCCTCACAGTACCAGTAAATATACAGGGAACAGACATCGAGATGGTGACATCCTACAAGTACCTGGGTGTTCATCTGAACAATAAACTAGACTGGTCACACAATACTGATGCACTCTACAAGAAGGGACAGCGCAGGCTGTTCCTGCTGAGGAGACTCAGGTCTTTTGGTGTACAAGGGGCGCTGCTGAAGTCATTCTATGACACGGTGGTGGCATCAGCCATCACTTTTGGAGTGGTCTGCTGGGGCAGTGGCATTACTGCAGCCGATAGGAAGAGACTGAACAAACTGATTAAGAAAGCTAGCTCTGTCCTGGGGCAGCGCCTTGATCCGATGGAGGAGATAGGAGAGAGAAGGACGGTGGCTAAACTGTCATCTCTGCTGGAGTCCGAGTTCCACCCTATGCAGGACATACTGAATGCACTGAGGAGCTCATTTAGCAGCAGACTACATCATCCCAGGTGCACAACCGAGAGGTTTCGTAGGTCCTTCCTACCAACGGCTGTCAGACTGTACAACCTAAGCAGGGCTGCTCGCAGAGATAGCAAAAAGACGTAACAAACTAATAGTTTTTTGAATGCAAAAGATGCAATAGACTTACACAATGGTCCCCTCCGGCATACAACTAGGAACTTACCGGTCGCTATGGAGGGTGAGAATATGTATGGGCACATAATCATACCATGTAGGATAACTAAGTAGACGGTTATGCTGTTTCATTCCATCTAGCAACAATGCACTGCACTGTGTGTGTTTATATATTTACATATTTATTCCATCTAGCTACAATGCTCAGCACTGGGTGTGTTTATATATTTATATATCTACATATTATTCCATCTAGCTACATTGCTCCGCACTGTGTGTGTTTATATACTTGCATATTTATTCCACCTAGCTGCAATGCTCCGTACTGTGGGTGTTTATATATTTACATATTTATTCCATCTAGCTACAATGCTCTGCACTGTGTGTTCATATATTCATATATTTATTCCATCCAGCTACAATGCTCTGCACTGTGTGTCTGTGTGTGTGTGTATATATATATATTTTATAGTAATACGTACATATGTATATTAGCTGCTCTTGCTTGCTTGTTTTTTGTTTTTTTTTTCTTGCCTTCTGATTGTTGCTCTGAGTGTTGCTATCCCTGTGCTGTTGCAATCCTGGAATTTCCCCGTTGTGGGACTAATAAAGGCTTATCTTATCTTATCTTATCTTAATGTCACACATTTCAACTCTTTCAGCGCACATTTCACAAAGCAGCAAAGTAGCAATTATGTTCAGAGTTACAGTGTCTGCGTATTGGAAAAACAGCAGCGTGGTATTAAAGCATAGGATCAGGCTATTTTCATCCAGATGATGTTTCAGTGAGGGGGGGGAAAGGATGCATTATACAAGAATAATTACAGGTTGGAAGAGGAAACTGTGTACTTAAATTAAACAAACTCTATGATCAAGTGTCAGCCTCCTACAGTGATGTAAAAAGCCACCATGTCTGTGCCAAAAGCTGCAGTTTTTTTTTTTCCAATAACCACATGAGACTGGTTCAAAAACTGAATCAGTGCCCACATTAAGTTGTTAAAATGCCAAAATTCAGCAATTAAAACATGTTTACCGTCCAGCAGTCCTGGACTACCCACTGAACTCTGTCGGGGAGGTAGGTGAGAGGAGGATGTTGGCCAAGCTGACAGCCTAACAACACCTCTCATCTTCTACATGACGCCTTGGGAGCCTTAAGTGCTGTTGCTCCTTCAGAGACACGCCGACACCCACAGTGTAAGACGGAGCATTTTTGCAGGGTCTTCATTCCCACAGCTGTGAGGCTGTACAACAAAAGTATCATGTGGCCTCACATCATTCATACTATACTACATACTTGTAGCAGCCTTTTATTAATTCACCATTATTATACATAATTATCATTACACATTATTATCACTCCCATTGGGAATCTTAGCATCTTCAACTCTGCCATCTCCAGCCCTGCCTCCTGTCTTTTTGTCAGCACCACCGTCTCCAAACCATACATCACAGCAGGTCTCATGAGCGTCTTATAAATCTTCCCTTTCACTCTTGCTGCTATCCTTCTGTTGCAAATCACTCCTGACACTCATCTCCATCCACTCCACCCTGCTTGCACTCACTTCTTCACTTTTCGTGCATTTGACACTTTTTTGGATGATTGACCCCAGGTATTTAAACTCATCTACCTTCTCTACCTCTACTCCTTGCATCTTTACCATTACACCTGCCTCCCTTTCATTCATACACAAGTATTCTGTCTTCTTCTGACTTCCTTTCCTCTTCTCTCCAGAGCATACCTCCACCTCTCCAGGTTTTCTTCCACATGCTCTATACTCTCACTACAGATCACAGTGGCATCTTCAAACATCATGGAGACCCCTGCCTGACCTCGTCTGTCAGCCTGTCTATCACCATGGCAAACAAGAAGGAGCTCAGAGCTGATCTCTGATGTAACCCCAAGCCCAACCTTGAACCCATCTCTCACTCCTACAGTGCACCTCACCACTGTCTCACTGTCCTCATAAATGCCCTGCATGACTCTCTCATACCTCTCTGCAACTCTTGACTTTCTCATACAGTACCACACTTCCTGTCTTGGCACCCTATCATATGCTTTCTCTTGATCCCTAAACACACAGCGCAGCTCCTTCTGACCTTCTCTATACTTCTCCATTAACAATCTCAAAGCAAACATTGCATCTATAGTACTCTTTCTGGGCAGGAAACCATACTGATGCTCGCTGATTGTCACCTCTCCTCTTAACCTGGCTTCAACAACTCTTTCCAATATCTTCATGGTGTGACTGATCAAATTTGTGCCTCTGTAGTTACTGCAGCTCTGAGCATCACCCTTGTTCTTAAAAATTACCAAAAGGTAACAAAACACTTCTTCTCCACTCCTTGGGCATCTTTCCACTCTCCAAGATTATGTTAAACAATCTAGTTAAAAAGTCCACTGCCATCTTTCGTAAACATCTCCATACCTCCACAGGTATGTCATCTGGACCAACTGCCTTGCTACTCTTCATCCTCTTCAAAGCTCCTTTCACTTATGCTTTGCTAATCTTCTGAATTTCCTAATTCACTATCTTTCCATCATCCATCCTCCTCTCTCTCATTTTCTTCATGTCAGCTCTTCAAAGTACTTCTTCCACTTTTTCAACACACTCTCTTCGCCTGTTAGTACATTACAATCTGTCCTTAGTGAACCTAACCTGCTGCACATCCTTTCCAGTTCAATCTCAAGGTCTAGACAATTGATACAAGTCCTTTTCTCCTTCCTTAGTGTCTAGACTCTCATACAACACTGTATACCTTTTCCTTTGCCTTTCCTACCTCTTTCTTTGATATATGCCTACACTCAGTGTGGGCCACTTCCAAAGGCCTTCCAAAGTCATCGTACAGACTACTATCCACTGCTGCCTAGCTGCATTCTCCCCTGACACCACCTTGCAGTCTTCTATATATTGTGCTCTAACGAACTAACCTAAGGGTAACACTAACTTGCACTATATAATTTAAATAACTTATGCTACTATTGGTTTATATAATGTCTGTCATTACTACTACTGAAACCACATAACTAACCTACAGTACGTACACACTATATAAAATATTTCACCTCATTTTTTGGGAGCTTGATGGTCCCTGATAATATATCCATCATGAAATCCGACCCCCTCACCTCCCTGAACCAGATTTGGGTTTGTTTCCTCAGAGCAACACTGTGCTACAAGAGTCCTAAAACTCCAAAGTTTTCTATAGTAATGATGAGAAGTGGTATATAAGTTGAACACACAATACATTCATTAGAAAACAAGTTTATTTTGACAAAAATAAACCAGAAATGATTCCAACCAATCAAACCTAAAATACAGTGGATATGAAAAGTCATACCACTAATAAATTTACTGTTTCTTTCTTTCAGACAAAAGAGTAGAAGATGTTTGTTTTTTTTACCTCAGCATGTTTTGACTGGCATCTGCAGTCATCTTCAGAAGTGTCAGCTGACTGTCAGGCCCTGATGGACCTGACAGATTCACTGTACTGGTCACGCCTGGTGTTGTCAGGCAGTCTCTGGAGGATGGAGTCCCAGGTGTGGGACAGCAAGAATGCTCCCTCATCCCTGTTCATGGTGTCCTGATGGATCTGTCAGGTGCATCAGGCTGGCCACGCCTAAGGAAAACAGCTGATAAATGACACATCACAGCGATCAGCTGACACTTCTGAAGATGACTGCAGATGCCAGTCGAAACATGTTGAGGTGAAAAAACAAACATCTTCTACCTTTTTGTCTGAAAAAAAGAAACCGTTAATTAATTATTGGAAAAGAAAACAAAATGAATGTACTTGAGTATCTACACACCCCTGTTCAAATGCCAGGTTTTTGTGATGTAAAAAAATGAAACCAATATAAATCATTTCAAAATGTTTTCAACCATTAATGTGACATATAACTTCTACAACCCAATTGAAAAACAAACTGAAATCTTTTGAGGGGAAAATAAAAAATAAAAAGCTTACAATAACCTGGTTGCAAAATAGGCACACCCTCTTATAACTGGGGATGTAGCTGTGTTCAAAATAAACCAATCACATTCAAATTCATGTTAAATGAGAGTCAGCATACACCTGCCACCATTTAAAGTGCCTCTGATTAACCCCAAATAAAGTTCAGCTGTTCTAGTAGGCTTTTTCTGACATGTTTGTAGTCACATCTTACAGCACAAGCCATGGTCCGCAGAGAGCTTCCAAAGCATCAGAGGGATCTCATTGTTCAAAGGTATCAGTCAGGAGAAAGGTACAAACGAATTTCCAAGGCGGTAAATATACCATGGAACACAGTGAAGACAGTCATCATCAAGTGGAGAAAATATGGCACAACAGTGACATTACAAAGAACTGGACATCCCTCCAAGTTTGATGAAAAGACGAGAAGAAAGCTGGTCAGGGAGGCTGCCAAGAGGCTGACAGCAACATTGAAGGAGCTGCAAGAATTTCTGGCAAGTACTGGCTATTTAGTATAAGATAAGATAAGATAAGATAAGATAAGCCTTTATTAGTCCCACAACGGGGAAATTCCAGGATTGCAACAGCACAGGGATAGCAACACTCAGAGCAACAATCAGAAGGCAAGAAAAAAAACAAGCAAGCAAGAGCAGCTAATAAACATATGTACGTATTACTATAAAATATATATATATACACACACACACAGACACACAGTGCAGAGCATTGTAGCTGGATGGAATAAATATATGAATATATGAACACACAGTGCAGAGCATTGTAGCTAGATGGAATAAATATGTAAATATATAAACACCCACAGTACGGAGCATTGCAGCTAGGTGGAATAAATATGCAAGTATATAAACACACACAGTGCGGAGCAATGTAGCTAGATGGAATAATATGTAGATATATAAATATATAAACACACCCAGTGCTGAGCATTGTAGCTAGATGGAATAAATATGCAAATATATAAACACACACAGTGCAGAGCATTGTTGCTAGATGGAATGAAACAGCATAACCGTCTACTTAGTTATCCTACATGGTATGATTATGTGCCCATACATATTCTCACCCTCCATAGCGACCGGTATGTTCCTAGTTGTATGCCGGAGGGGACCATTGTGTAAGTCTATTGCATCTTTTGCATTCAAAAAACTATTAGTTTGTTACGTCTTTTTGCTATCTCTGCGAGCAGCCCTGCTTAGGTTGTACAGTCTGACAGCCGTTGGTAGGAAGGACCTACGAAACCTCTCGGTTGTGCACCTGGGATGATGTAGTCTGCTGCTAAATGAGCTCCTCAGTGCATTCAGTATGTCCTGCATAGGGTGGAACTCGGACTCCAGCAGAGATGACAGTTTAGCCACCGTCCTTCTCTCTCCTATCTCCTCCATCGGATCAAGGCGCTGCCCCAGGACAGAGCTAGCTTTCTTAATCAGTTTGTTCAGTCTCTTCCTATCGGCTGCAGTAATGCCACTGCCCCAGCAGACCACTCCAAAAGTGATGGCTGATGCCACCACCGTGTCATAGAATGACTTCAGCAGCGCCCCTTGTACACCAAAAGACCTGAGTCTCCTCAGCAGGAACAGCCTGCGCTGTCCCTTCTTGTAGAGTGCATCAGTATTGTGTGACCAGTCTAGTTTATTGTTCAGATGAATACCCAGGTACTTATAGGATGTCACCATCTCGATGTCTGTTCCCTGTATATTTACTGGTACTGTGAGGGGCTGCCCATGCCTGCGGCAGTCCACCACCAGCTCCTTAGTTTTCCTCGCGTTGATCTGGAGGCAGTTCCGATGGCACCAGTCCACGAAGTCCTGGATAAGCCCTCTGTACTCAGCTTCATCTCCATTGGAGATGAGGCCAACGATCGCAGAGTCATCAGAGAACTTCTGTTCTGTGACAGCATATGTGACAGCAATCTCCCGTCTTCTTCATATGTCTGGGCTATGGGGTAGAATGGCAAGACAGAAGCCTTATCTTACAAAGAAAAACATCCAAGCCCGGCTACATTTTGCAAAAACACATTTGAAATCTCCTAAACGCATGTGGGAAATGTGTTATGGTCCGATGAAACCAAGGTTGAACTTTTTGGCCCGAATTCCAAAAAGCATATTTGGCGCAAGCACAGCACTGCTCATCACCAAAGAACACCATACCTACAGTGAAGCATAGTGGTGGCACCATCATGCTTTGGGGCTGTTTTTCTTCAACTGGAACTGGGGCCTTAGTCAAGGTGGAGGGAATTATGAAGAGTTCAAATACCAGTCAGTGTTGGCACAAAACCTTCAGGCTTCTGCTAGAAAACTGAAGATGAAGAGGAACTTCATCTTTCAGCAGGACAATAATAATAATAATAATAATAATGCATCAGATTTATATAGCACTTTTCATCGACTCTCAAAGATGCTTTACGATGGATACATTTTTCATTCATGCCACAGACAATGGTAGTGGTAAGCTACTGCTGTAGCCACAGCTGCCCTGGGACATACTGACGGAAACATGGCTGCCAATCTAACGGCCTCTCTGACCACTACTGAACATTTATATACATTCATACCCAGTGTTATGTGTTAGGTATTACATACTAACAGATAAGCAGCACGGATGTGACGTTGGATGCATGGGTAACGTCAGCACGCCGTGCCTATTTTAGGGGACTCTTGGTGGGAGTTGTTCTCTTTGGCGCGCCACCTCAGTAACAGCAGTTGTCTGTGTTAGTCGTTAGTAGCTTGCTAGCTTCACACAGTGTGACTCGTGTATTCCTTATTGTGTCTCTAATAAAGTTTGGATTCAGTACAACTCCTGCCTCTGCAGTCCTGCTTTCCAGAAATAACAAATGGTGACAGGGAGAAAAATTGGCCTTCTGAAAGAAAACTCAGGGCTTTTCCTGAAGAGAGGCGCATATCGGGCACCCTAGTCGGAGAGTTTGGCGGCTAGATGAGCCAGGTTTAGCCAGTGCTGACAGCGAGCGGGTGAGTCAGTCCAGCATTTTGTCGCTGACCTCTGCTGTTGGGCTAGTGTATGTGAGTTGGACGCTTAGAGGAGGAGATTGTGTGAGACAAGTTGGCAGAGAACAGTACAAATAGCAAGCTGCAGGTGAAATTGTTCATGGCGCCGGATGGCCTGACACTAGCTGAAGCACTGGAGATACCGTCCCAGCTAGAGCAAGAAGAGGCTGCTCAGTTAGCATCACAGTTAATGGGCCTCGGCCCGCACTCCCCACAGTCATCGGTTGTCTCAGTTGCTGAGCCCCTCGAGCCCCACTGCAGTATGTAGTGAAGCTGGATGGCATTAGTATGTCAATGATGATGGCTACCACTGCTTCAAGGTCCCTGGTAAATGATGCCATGGTTAGAAGGCTTACTTCCCGGCGACCTGAAGCAGTGGAACTGCTGGACGACAGATGCTCCGACACCAGCAGAAACATCACTTTTGCAGTGCAATATGGTGGCAGAACAATCCCAGCCTTCCGGTTCCAGATGACAGGGCAATAACGTTATGGGGATTTGTTCTGTGAACTGGGCCTCTTCATCACAGACCCCGTGCTGACCGACGACGGTCTGGATCCATTGCACTCAGATGTGGACATGTGGATGCTGCCACTCCCTGCCTCGCACCACACGCTGAACAGAAGCCGTTCAGCACGAGTGTTCGCAAGCCGCACCCTCATCACAGGAGGGAGAGTTTGATTTTGCGAACGTGGGTACAGCCGAAGACCAGAGAATGGAAAGAGAACACAGCACGGAGAGAGAGCAAAAACCGGACTCACCTCCGATCCTCGCCCAGCATGAGCTTCAAGCAGCCTCCATGGAGCCGCAGGAGAGGGAGTTCGTGGCGAAAGGGGACCCCGGTGAATGATGACAACCCGGTGCATGTCCCATTGCCAACGACAGCGACTCATCACTGCGACCACAACCAGCACCAGGAGAGAGAGGGCAGAAGCCAAACTCATCTTGCATTCTTGCCGAACATCAGCCTCAAGGAGCCGCTGCAGCACTGCAGGATAGAGAGTTCATGGCCCAGCAGGACCCAGCAGAGCAACGTCAACCAAGGGCACATCCTGCCGCTGGCGTGAATGGCACGCCGCCACAGCAGCAACCAGCATCAGAGACGAAAGAGCAGCAGCGCCGAGTACAGCCGAACAGATCGCTGCTTGCACTACTTGATTGGGTTCTCGTCCGATGATCCAACCGCCTGGACCCACAGATGGTCCCGTCATCGCAGATGATAATCACTGCACAAAAGAGGCCAGCCGCCGTCCAGATGTCCGATGGTTCGGAATGGCAAGCGAGCCATCTGCAGAAAGTAAGAGCAGCTGCCTCGGATCGAGATGCAGCGCTGGAGCCGACCCAGCTGGTATGGGACCCGGGCTGGGATGTTACTGATGAGTGAACCATGACTCCAGCAAGATAGCATCCAGGTCTCAGCAGCTGGTGCCTCCGAGGGTGCGCCCACTGCAGACATGACTGAGGCCCCTGAAATTGAACTGTAAGTAGTGACAATGTTTTGATGGGTTTAGCAGAGCACGACTGCTTCAACAATGGCAGAATAACCCACGCAGTCATGCAGGGTCAACTGGTAGTCCGCCCGGTAGCCCAGGTTCTGTGTAAGTCTGTTTGTAAAAAAAAAAAAAGAGCTGCTGTGATTTAATGTGTGCATAATGTTTTGAGCTTTTCAAAGGGGAGGTAAATGTTAGGTATTGCATACTAACAGATAAGCAGCATGGATGCACGGATGCACAGGCGACGTCAGCACGCCGTGCCTATTTGCAGGGACTGTTGGCGGGAGTCATCCTCTTTGGTGCTCTGTCTCAGTAGCAGCAGTAGTCTATGTTAGCCGTTAGTAGCTTGCTAGCTTCACATACTGTGACTCATGTATCCCTTATTGTGTCTGTAATAAATTTCGGGCTCAGTACAACTCCTGCCTCCGCAGTCCTGCTTTCCAGACATAGCGTCATGGACACTAGAGACAAGGTGGGTAAACTGTCTTGCTTAGGGACACAATGGCAGGATGTCTGGGGAGAGCGGGATTCAAACCGCCACCCCTCCGGTTATTAGACAACCCGCTCTACCTCTTGAGCCACTGCCGCCCAAAGCACACATCCAAATCAACAAAAGAATGGCTTCATCAGAAGATGATTAAGGTTTTGGAATGGCCCAGCCAGAGTCCAGACCTGAATCCAATCGAGCATCTGTGGGGTGATCTAAGACGGCTGTGCACAGGAAATACCCTCACAATCTGACAGATTTGGTGCATTTTTGCAATGAAGAGTGGGCAAATATTGCCACATCGAGATGCGCCACGCTGATAGGCTCCTACCCAGAAAGACAGTGCTGTAATAAAAGCCAAAGGTGCTGCAACAAAGTATTAGTTTAAGGGTGTGCATGTTTATGCAACCAGGTTATTGTAAGTTTTTTTATTTTTTCATTTTTCCCCTTAAAAGATTTCAGTTTGTTTTTCAATTGGGTTATATAGGTTATAGGTCACAGTAATGGTGGAAAAAGTTTTGAAATGATTTGTCATGGTCTCATTTTTTAAAATCATAAATACTACTAACTAACTAACTAACTAACCTGCACTTATATAGCGCTTTTCTAGTCACAAAGACCACTCAAAGTGCTTTCATTAATACTCACCCTCTATTCTAAGGGGCTATAGGAAACAAATATCTAGGGACAATTTAGAACAGCCAATTAACCTAACATGCATGTTTTTGGCATGTGGGAGGAAACCGGAGAAATCCCGGAGTAAACCCACGCAACACGGGGAGAACATGCAAACTCCACACAGATCACTGTTGGTCGGGGGCTGGGATCGAACCCACGATCCCACGATCCCCACAATCCCCCGGCCAAGGGTAAACTGTGCTGCCGCAGTGCTAACCACTGCGCCACCGTGCAGCCCGAATGAAATACCTGGCATTTGAGCAGGGGTGTGTAAACTTTTTATATCCACTGTCAATATGAACAACTAGCAATCATGTATGAATGTAACCCAGCCACAGGAGGGAACACAAGCCAGTGTAGTCCTATTACCAGTCCCAAGCCTGGGTAAATGGGGAGGGTTGTGTCAGGAAGGGCATCCAGCAGGAAACCTTTGCCAAATGAAACATTCGGATCATGATTGAGTTTAAATACCTGGGGTCAACTGTCCAAAGCAAATGAGAGGTGAAGAAGAGAGTGCAGGCAGGGTAGAGTGGGTGGAGACGAGTGTCAGGGGTGATTTGTGTCAGAAGAATAGCAGCTAGAGTGAAAGGGAAGATTTACAAGATGATAGTGAGACCTGCTATGATGGATGGTTTGGAGGCGGTGGCAGTGACAAAAAGACAGGAGGCAAAGCTGGAGGTGACAGAGTCGAAAATGTTAAGATTCCCATTGGGCGTGACTAGGAGGGACAGAATTAGAAATGAGTATATCAGAGGGACAGCTCAGGTTTGGCGGTTTGGAGACAAAGTAATAGATAGATGTACTTTATTGATCCCAAACTGGGAAATTACAGAGGCAAGGCTGAGATGGTTTGGACATGTGCAGAGGAGGGATAGTGGATATATTGGACAAAGGATGCTGACAATGGAGCTGCCAGGCAGGAGGAAAGGAGGAAGACCACAGAGAAGATTCATGGATGTAGTGAAGGAGGACATGGAGAGGGCTGTCTGTAACTCTGTGTTGTACTGTGTGTTGTTTTGATGGGTCTCTCTTGAAAATGAGACCTTGTGTCTCAATGAGACTTCTTGTATAAATAAAGGTTAATAATAAAAAAATACAGAGAAAGATGCAAGGGATAGCGTGAGATGGAGGCAGATGATCTGCTGTGGAGACCCCTAAAGGGAGCAGCTGAAAGAACAAGAAGAATCATGTCTGGATCTGTTACGTTTGAACATTCAAACAATATCTTTTCTTGCACTCCAGGTTCTTTCCACTTTTGCAAAAGCCTTCAGCTATGTATGATTTTAAGGTATACAGCCTCATCTCTTCATTCTTTTTGATTTCAGTGCCTTCACAGTCTATGTGGTAGAGCTCCCAGGTTGTCACAATGATCATGTCCAGGAAGTGGAACAGAAATCGATGATGCCACTTCTTTGATCTGATTTTGGTTTCTGACTGTTTCCACTGTCTCTCTCTGCAAGCTCACTGTCCTCACTGTCTAAGGGAATGATCCTAACTCCTTGATGATGCACCTTCTGCCCATAAAATGTTCATACATCCATCTCTTGTAAGTGTTAGTCAATGGTAAATTTAATTGACTATGGCCATTATATTGCAACTACGTACAGTGGGGCAAAAAGTTATTTAGTCAGCCACCAATTGTGCAAGTTCTCCCACTTAAAAGATGAGAGAGGTCTCCAATTTTCATCATAGGTATACCTCAACTATGAGACAAAATGAGGAAAAAAAAAATCCAGAAAATCACATTGAAGGATTTTTAATGAATTAATTGGTAAACTCCTCAGTAAAATAAGTATTTGGTCACCTACAAACAAGCAAGATTTCTGGCTCTCACAGACCTGTAACTTCTTCTTTAAGAGGCTCCTCTGTCCTCCACTCATTACCTGTATTAATGGCACCTGTTTGAACTCATTATCAGTATAAAAGACACCTGTCCACAACCTCAAACAGTCAGACTCCAAACTCCACTATGGCCAAGACTAAAGAGCTGTCAAAGGACACCAGAAACAAAATTGTAGACCTGCCCCAGGCTGGGAAGACTGAATCTGCAATAGGTAAGCAGCTTGGTGTGAAGAAATCAACTGTGGGAGCAATTATTAGAAAATAGAGACATACAAGACCACTGATAATCTCCCTCGATCTGGGGCTCCACGCAAGATCTCACCCCGTGGGGTCAAAATTATCACGAGAACGGTGAGCAAAAATCCCAGAACCACATGGGGGGACCTAGTGAATGACCTGCAGAGAGCTGGGACCAAAGTAACAAAGGCTACATCAGAAACACACTATGCCGCCAAGGACTCAAATCCTGCAGTGCCAGATGTGTCCCCCTGCTTAAGCCAGGACATGTCCAGGCCCGTCTGAAGTTTGCTAGAGAGCATTTGGATGATCCAGAAGAGGATTGGGAGAATGTCATATGGTCAGATGAAACCAAAATAGAACTTTATTGTAAAAACTCAACTTGTCGTGTTTGGAGGAGAAAGAACACCATACCTACTGTGAAGCATGGGGGTGGAAACATCATACTTTGGGGCTGTTTTTCTGCAAAGGGACCAGGACGACTGATCCGTGTAAAGGAAAGAATGAATGGGGCCATGTATCATGAGATTTTGAGTGAAAACCTCCGTCCACCAGCAAGGGCATTGAAGATGAAACGTGGCTGGGTCTTTCAGCATGACAATGATCCCAAACACACTGCCCGGGCAACGAAGGAGTGGCTTTGTAAGAAGCATTTCAAGGTCCTGGAGTGGCCTAGCCAGTCTCCAGATCTCAACCCCATAGAAAATTTTTGGAGGGAGTTGAAAGTCTGTGTTGCCCAGCGACAGCCCCAAAACATCATTGCTCTAGAGGAGATCTGCATGGAGGAATGGGCCAAAATACCAGCAACAGGGTGTGAAAACCTTGTGAAAACTTACAGAAAACGTTCGACCTCTGTCATTGCCAACAAAGGGTATATAACAAAGTAGTGAGATGAACTTTTGTTATTGACCAAATACTTATTTTTCCGAGGAATTTACCAATTAATTCATTAAAAATCCTTCAATGTGATTTTCTGGATTTTTTTTTCTTATTTTGTCTCTCATAGTTGAGGTATACCTATGATGAAAATTGGAGACCTCTCTCATCTTTTAAGTGGGGAGAACCCGCACAATTGGTGGCTGACTAAATACTTTTTTACCCCACTGTAAGTGCATAGCCACACTGTAGAAGGATATTGTCTGAACAACAGTGCCTTAAGTGCACAGTGTTGCCCTAAGGCAACAAACAATAAAACACAGTCTTAGCATGCAAATAATGACTAAATAAGTTTTAAAATGATCAAAAAATGCTTCTTTACATGCTCATGCTGTCGTGAAAGTGGGCTGGATCCCATGCCCTCACCTTGAGTTATAATTTTTATTCCTTGTCACCAAGACATGGGGCCTCAGACTATGTCCTCGTTTTGAGTTTGTATTTTGGGATTTTCTGTACAGTATGTACTGTATTATTTATTATTGTAGTCACGTTTCTGTTCTTGTGTTTCTATTATCCTTGCCTGAGTTCTTAGGTTATTATGCTCTATTCCTCTGCGTTTCTCTTCCATCTGGGTTATGATCTCTGTCGTGTATTTATTCCCGTCATCTGTAGTTTTGGTTTGGGCTTTTATTTACAGCACCTTTTGTTTACTTCCATTTTCACCTAGCTTGTTTCAGGTCTTGTTAAGTTCCTGATTAGTCACGGCTGTTTATTATTTTAATTATCTTTGCTTTATTTAAAGGACGGCGCCCCTCACCGGGGCATGGCATCCTCATCAGTTTTGGCGTGAGCCCATGCTCTGAAAGTAGGACACCGTCAGTGAGGACCCAGCAGACTTTCGGTTTAGTTTCATTATGGCCAGCTGCTGCCTGCTTACAGACGAACAATTCAAGGCCATAATTCAACTGCGGGACCTGGCAGCCATGGCCTGCAGCTACTCCGACCAGGAGGAGGAGTGTCAATTATGGACAGTGGTACCTCGGGAGCTGGAGTGCACCCTACGTCTGGGGGTGTTCCCGTGGGTACAGGACCTGTCCATCTACTGTGCCCCACGATCTGTATCTCCACCTGGGACCGCCATGGATCTGTGGAAGGGGCGTCAGCACCGCTCCTCCTGGCACTCCATCGCATCCCCAGCAGCCATAACCTTCTGCCAGACAATCTCCGCAGCCATCCAGAGGGAGTCATCTGGTGCATCAGCAGCAGCAGAGCGGGAGACAAGGCAAGTACCGTTTCCTTATTTTTCACCATCTATTAATGAGAGGTCTTGCCTTGTTCTTGATGGGGGGGGGGGGGGGCTTGGTGGCGGCCGTCTACCTCTGCCGAGTTCTCCCCACCTGTCTCCGCTGTATTCTCTGCTGCTGCTCCCGTTCTCCCCACCTGTTTCTGCTGTATTCTCTGCTGCTGCACCTATACCCTCACCCTTACTGGCCTTTCCTCTCTCCTCTCTCCCGAGCTTCACACCTGAAGATTTTGCCCACCGCCAGGGGCTGCGGGATGTCATCACGGATGTGGGGGAGTGCTACACCCTTTGCCTGGGGTTGGATGAGTGGCAGGATGCGATGTGGAGGGACGCGATGTGAAAGTGGGCTCATGAGATAGTCACAGCGAAGCCCCATCTGAGAGAGGACATTCCTGCCTTCCTCAATGAGTTCCTGCTGTCTGACAAGTTCTCCTTCACGCCAGAGGTGGAGGATCCATCATCTGTTCCTGAGGCCGATGAGCCTCCATCTGTTCATGAGGCTGGTGAGCCTCCGTTATCTCTCCCAGAGGCTGGTGAGCCTCCATCTTTTGCCGTTAAGGCCAGTGAGCCTCTATCATCTGCTCCAGAGGCCGGTGAGCCTTCATTGTTCATTTCTGAGGCCAGTGAGCTTCCATCATCTGTCCCAGAGGCCAGTGAGTCTCCGTTGTTTGCTTTTGAGGCCGGTGAGCCTAAATTGTTTGCTGTTGAGGCCAGTGAGCCTCCATCATCTGCTTCAGAGGCTGGTGAGCTTTCATTGTTTGTTCCTGAGGCCGGTGAGCTTTCATCATCTGTTCCTGAGTCCAGTGAGCCTCCATCATCTGTTTCTGAGGCCGGTGAGCCTCCATCATCTGTCCCAGAGGCCGGCGAGCCTCCATTGTTTGCTGTTGAGGCCTTTAAGCCTCCATTGTTTACCGTTGAGGCCAGTGAGCCTTCATCTGTCATTCCAAAGGCCGTTGTTCCTCCACCTGTCATTCCAGAGGCAGGGGTGCCTCCACCTGTCATTCCAGAGGCCGGTGTGCCTCCACCTGTTGTTCCAGAGGCCGGTGCGGCTCCACTTGTTGTTCCAGAGGCCAGTGTGCCTTCATTGCCTGCTGTTCCAGAGGCTGGCGCATCTCCATCGTCTGCTGTTCCAGAGGCTGTCACCTCTCCATCGTCAGCTGCTGAGGCCAGTGAGCCTCCGCCGTTGGCTTCTGAGGTCAACATGCTGCAGTCATCTGTCGCAGAGTATAGAACTCCTTTGTTTGTGTTTGGTGAACTCTGTGCCCCTGCGGCTGCTGTTCCAGTCTGCTCTGTGGTTCGCTGGCCTAAAGGACAGGGGCAGGCCACCTGACCTGCCCTGCATTCCGGTCTGGGGGTCCATGGACTGGGGTAGGCCCCCCAACCCACCTCGTTCTCCAGTTTGGGGGCCCTTGGACTTCAGTGGACCTCCTGAACCGCTGTGGTTTGTGCTGAAGTTGTGGACTTTGTGCGCCCCACAAACTTTATTGTTTGCTCTGGACTCTGTGGGTGTGGGTGTAGGGGGGGTTGTTTCAGCCCACCTGGCCTTGTGCCCCCACCACCCACCCTGGGAAGGTGTTTTTTTTTCCCTTTGTTATTTGTAGTAGGGTCATCTGGAAGCCGCCCCTTAAGTGGGGGATACTGCCGGGATGTGGGCTGAACCCCATGTCCTCACCTTGAGTTATAATTTATATTCCTTGTCACCAGGACATGGGGCCTCAGCCTACGTCTTCATTTTGAGTTTGCATTTTGGGATTTTATGTATGCATTATTTATTATAGTAGTCAAGTTTCTGTTCTTGTGTTTTTATTATCCTTGCCTGAGTTCTTAGGTTATTATGGTACATCCCTCTGTGTTTGTCTTCCATTTGGGTTACGATCTGTCATTTATTTATTCCTGTCATCTGTAGTTTTGGTTTGGGCTTTAATTTTGACAGCACCTTTTGTTTACTTCAGTTTTCACCTAGCTTGTTTCATGTCTTGCTAAGTTCCTGATTAGTCACTGCTGTTTATTATTTTGTTAATTATCTTTGTCTTATTTAAGGGACGCTGCCCCTCACCGGGGCACGGCATCCTTGTCAGTTTTGGCATTAGCCCACGCTTCTGCCTTGTTTGTATTTAAGTTTAGTTTATTATTGTTCTGTTTGCCTGTTTCGTGCCTTTCTGTTTTGGATTATTATTTTCAACTTTTGAACAGAGGGTAGTGTTCAGCTCAAATAAATATTCTAAACCGGAGTCTGGCGTTTGGGTCAGTGGTGTAAGGTAACCACAGTTTGATTGGCGTCAGTGTGGTGATGCCATCACACCAAACACATATAATGTGAGGGACAGCAATCTTATCTCTTTGTTCTTCCTAGCTCGGTTACAGCGCTCTACTTCATAACAACATACTCTGTACCACCATCATAGGCTACGGTCACACTGCAGGTCTTGATGCTCAATTCCGATTTTTTGCAGAGATCTGATTTTTTTGTGTGGGCGTTCACATTATTATTTAAATACGACCCCCATCAGACCAGTGTGAACAATCTACAGCTACGAAGTGACCCGTATGTGCAGAAGAAAGCATAACGTCAGACACAGCATTGTGTTTGGGGGACAGAACTTCTTCTCTCTGATGCAGTGCAGCAAAATAAAATGCTAAAATCATAAATATGAGACCAGCTCCCTTCCTCTGCACATCAGATGATCTCTGTTATCAGCTCTGCTTTAACAGAAATGATCGATTATACAGCTCTCTTTAAAATGAGACCCCGTGTCTCAATGAGATTACCTATGTAAATGAGGTTAATAATAAATAATCCTAGCGATTACAATAGGGCTGTCGCCCACTGAGCGGCGTAACACCAGTCTGCAGGAAGGAGGAGCCGTCAGACTCTCCTCTCCTGTGTGCCCCCCATCTGGCAATTCTGCTCCACAGCCATGTCCATGTTAACTTTACATTTTAGATATTACAGCAGCCAGGACTCACGGTGTACCGTTTACAGAGAAAGAGGAATTTGCAGCGTCCAGTAAATGTGCCGTTAGTGTGCTTGCTTGTTGCTTGTCTGGCAATTTCAGTCCCGACCCCCCCCCAAAAAAATTTTGAAATTATTGTTCAGTGGGAGCTGACAAAATTACAATCCAATGATAAAGGGAAGAAGATTGATTAAAAAGAGAGCACAAATCAACTGTGTCTGCCGTGCTTGCTGCATCCTTCACCACAGAATTGTAGCATCTGTCTCACTTCAATGAGGAAAAAGTCGGATGAAATGCGACAATGCAGTTCAGACTGAGGTTGCTTTGGAAAATATCAGATATGTATCCAAATTAGTACCACATATGAAAGTGGCCTGGGTCTGGTGTGAAAAAATCGGAATTGAGCATTAAAACCTGCAGTGTGACCGTAGCCATAGAGTATTTGTGATCAAATTTGTGTTCCAAGCAAACGCCACTCTCTGTGAGTCCTTCTCCAGTTTCCAGATATAACACGGCCCTATCTTCAACACACCTCCCCTGATATGTGCACATGAATATATTTTTTTATTTAAATTTACCACAAATTTAAACATGTTAAAAGTGATATGCACCTTACCAATTGGTGGCGGTGTGCACCATGTGGCTCTGCTTCCTGAAAGTACTGCTCCTGTCCCGGACAATAGAGTTGGAACATTCATGAACGATTCATTCACGTGTTCAAGTTCTTTCGGGTGAATGAACTGTACTGAATCACTAAAGGTGCGTTCAGACCAAATGCGCATGGGCGGCGTGAAAGATGCGAGCACACGTGAAATTGCGCATTCGCACGTTCATGTCCGAGGGATAGCGCTGGCTCTGACATTCTGCCGTAATTGGAGTAAAAGTATGAACATGGAGAGTAAACTAGTTTGAAAATGAGACTGACACTCACCTGGCAACAGAAGGACTGGGAGCTTGCCTCTTTCCATTGACTTTGTATGTATTCACAACGCCCGTTTGCGTTTGGTCTGAATACACCTTTACTGTAACTGAATGAATGAATGAATGAATGAATGAATGAATTTATTTCGGATAATACAGTACAGGTTAAAAGAAACTGTATAATATAACAACAAGGTCAAATTAGACAAAGACTCCTTCTACTAAACAATTCCACGTGAGTTATCCGAAATGGGTGATGGCTGAAGCCGCAGCTTATATTGCCCACCCATATTCCATCCAAGAATTCAAAAGAAAAAAGAGTAAACAAGACAAGATTGATTACAATTTAGAACAAAGCTAAGACAAAGTGTGACTGAGAGAAAAAAAAGGAAAACTAAGCTAAGCTAAGTTGAGCGGTTACTATTCAAGACAAATCTAAGACAGAATGTCACAGAGAGAAAAAAAAAAAAAAAACTAAGCTACAACACAACACAGGCTGGATATGTCAATCCTTATGTGAGTTTACATGTCGTCTTGTAAATATGTTTGGAGTATTTCTTCCTTTAGTTTTTGTTTAAATTGTCCAAGCGTTGTACATGATTTTAATTCAGGTCCATAATCGTTCCATAATCTGACTCTTTGCACTGAAATACAGTGTTGCTTGGTGGTTGTTCTCACTGTAGGCTTTTGAAATATACATGTTCCTCTGAAGTGATATCGTTTCTCCCTTGTTTGGAACAAGTTTTGGATATGCACGGTGGCACAGTGGTTAGCACTGCAGCAGCACAGTTTACCCTTGGCCGGGGGATTGTGGGGATCGTGGGATCGTGGGTTCGATCCCGGCCCCCGACCAACAGTGATCTGTGTGGAGTTTGCATGTTCTCCCCGTGTTGCGTGGGTTTACTCCGGGATTTCTCCGGTTTCCTCCCACATGCCAAAAACATGCATGTTAGGTTCATTGGCTGTTCTAAATTGTCCCTAGATATCTGTTTTCTATAGGCCCTTAGAATAGAGGGTTAGTATTAATGAAAGCGCTTTGAGTGGTCTTTGTGACTAGAAAAGCGCTATATAAGTGCAGGTTAGTTAGTAGTTAGTTAGATATTTGCGGGCAGTGATGAATTCTTCACTTTGAACATTATTATTGCGGTTTTAAAGTCAACCAGATCTTTCAACTTGAGAGTTTTTTGTTTAAGAAAAAGTGGGTTTGTTGGTTCCCTGTAAGCTGCTTTGTTTATTATTCTAATAGCTCTCTTTTGAAGCATAAAGAGTGGATATATGTTTGTTTTGTATGTATTTCCCCATACTTCATTACAATATGTCATGTATGGGAGTATTAATGAATGATACAAGGTGTATAGTGTGGGTTGATTCAGCAAATATTTCACTCTGTGTAATATTGCAATTGATTTGGAAACTTTACCTTTAATATAATTAATATGTGACTTCCAACACAGTTTGTTATCAATTATTACTCCAAGGAATTTAGTTTCAGATACCCTTTCAATCTCTACACCATTTACACTGAGTTTGGGTACTGGATTGTTGTGATGGTTGTTAAAGACTATAAATTTTGTCTTACTTAAATTGAGCGTTAATTTGTTTGAATCAAACCACAGTTTAAGCTTTTCTAATTCCTTCCCGAGTGTATCCAGAAGTTGTTCCAAATTGTTTCCACTGCATAGCAGATTAGTGTCATCGGCAAACAATATTAAGTCCATTTTTTCTGAAACTTTACATATATTGTTTATATACATATTGAATAATAATGGTCCCAAAACTGAACCCTGTGGGACTCCACAGGTGACCTTCAGCAACTCTGAGTTTTTGTTGCTAACACATACATACTGATATCTATTCTTTAAGTAACTACTTAACCAGGACAGTGCTACCCCTCTAATACCAGAATTTTGTAGTTTCTTTAATAATAAATTATGATCTACTGTATCAAATGCTTTTTTAAGATCTAGGAATACTCAAACTGAATACTCTTTATTTTCAATGGCTGTTGATATTTTTTCTGTAAATTCCATTAGGGCATATGCAGTTGTCCTCTTGTGTCTGAACCCATATTGCTGCTCACATAATAAATCATTCTTCAGTATGAAGTTGTCAATTCTCTCATAGAATATTTTTTCAAGTATCTTGGAAAATTGCGGTAATAGTGAAATTGGTCTATAGTTTGAGAGTTCCCCTCTGTCACCCGTCTTGTATATCGGAATTACTTTAGCTATTTTCATTGCATTGGGAAATATACCTGATTGGAGAGACAGGTTGCAGATATACATCAGTGGTTTTACTATGCATTCGATAACTGTTTTGACTAGTAGCATGTCAATACCATCGCAGTCAGTAGATGTTTTACTTTTGAACGATTTAACAATTTCAATGACCTCTCTTTCGTCTGTGTTCTTTATGAAGATGAAGTCTTTTACAGCAGTGTTATTGCATATTGTATCACCTGTTGGCACCGTAGTGGGTATTTCTCGGGCCAGTTTAGGTCCAATGTTAACAAAAAAATTATTAAATTCATCTGCAGGTGAAGCAATATTCACACTCTGAGTCGTTTTATTATTTTTTGGAATGTTAGTTGGGTAGCTTGTATTTCTGCTTTTATTTCCAAGGATACTGTTGAGTATTGTCCATGTATTTTTAATATTGTCTCTGTTTTTCTCCAGTTCTTTACTGTAATAGTCTCTTACTACATCTTATTATATATGTTAACTTATTTTTGTATGTTTTATACCGCTGCTCTGCTTCTTTTGTTCTTTTCTTTAGGAAAGCTTTATATAATAAATTTTTCTTTTTACACGCCTTTTGTAGTCCTTTGGTTAACCATGGCTTATTAGCAAATTTGTGTTTAAGCTTTTTTATTACTAATGGGCAGTTTTTTTCATAAAGAGTGGTTACAATATTTATAAATGTGTCATAGGCTTCATTTACATCTGATACATAGACTTCTGTCCAGTCTTGCTTCAGCAAGTCCTCTTTAAGAGAACTGATTGCATTTGGTGATTTGTGTCTGAACGATTTTGAAGTTTTTTCTGGGTTGGGCCCCGTGTGGCCATGGATAAGTGCAAAGATTGGCAAGTGGTCACTTATATCATTTATCAATAATCTACTTTCTATTTTCTTATCGAAAACATTGACAAACAGGTTGTCAATAAGTGTAGCAGAGTGAACTGTGATTCTACTAGGATGTGTTATTGTGGGATATAGACTCATGCTGTACATAGAGTTCATGAACTCTGTAACTACATTTTGTTGATGAGGATTCAGTAAATCAATATTGAAATCTCCACAAATTGCTACCATTTTCTTACTAGTAATATTATTGTACAGCTCGACTAATTTATCTCTGAATGTCTCAATGCAAGTTCCCGGCGTTCTATATATGCAGCTTATGATTAGATTTTTTGTTTTGTCTAGGTCAGTCTCAACAGTAACACATTCCAAAATCCCTGGTAGTGCTAAGGACATTTCATTTACAAGCTTACACCTGTACAGGTCATCAATATACAGTACAACACCACCACCCTTTTTTTGAGTTCTATTAATATAAAACATCTGATGTCCTTCTATTGCCATCAGGGGAGCCTGATCTTTATTAAGCCAGGTTTCAGAGACTGCAATGGCTGTGAATTTTCTGTCTAGCTGTTTTAAATAGTCCTGAATCTGTGGAAAGTTTTTGTTAAGACTTCTGCTATTGAAGTGTATTATTGACAGTTTACCATCTAATTGCACTTGACTTTTGAATTGTTTTTCGGTGTAATATTCACAGTGGTTATGAATATTATTGAAAAAGTGGTTATCAGGATCAATATCATTCTCCATCTCTTGTGGTTTATGTTCAGCATAATGGTATGTTTTCAGAGTTTGAGTTTCCTCATTCTGTGTCAAATGACTTCCTCCAACTGGGGATAATTGATGTCTACTTGAGTCGGTCATAAGTTTTTGTTTGTTTTGGTTATTTTTATTAAAGTACTTTGGCATGGTGTATCAAAAGAACTATTCTTATCGTGTGTGTTCATCTGTATTTATCTAAGTCAGTAGCATCTCTGATCATTATACTCTTTGCTTGCTCAGGTGATCCATTTAGTTTAATCCAAATTCTACAATTTCTTGTCCAGAGAAATGATTCATTCCAACTGAATGAATCACTTAGGAAATAGCGACCATTTCATCCCCCGCTTCCGAGTCTCATACACGTCACTGACTGGTAGCTCTCCTCGCCTTCTACAGCCTATTACAGCCTTGCAAATCTGGAGCTCCGGAATGAGCTGCTTTTATTGGACGAGTCATTCACGAAAGGCTCCTCCTGTCTGGAATGCAGGAACCAGGAAATAATAATGGATGAATTTAACACGATGAAATAAAACAGCAAAAGTGATTTATATAATTTAAATATATCATTTAGTTGCTGAATCTGTTTTTATATGACACATACATCTGCTCTTTTAAAAGTTTTTATTTGACTCAGGTCAACAGCTGAAAAAAAATTGCGCGCGACTTGCCAAAATGCACCACAAAGCTTTCCACATAGACAATGAATGGGGTGTGCTGGAACGGAAAAAAACCAAACAGTGGTTTTCTTTCAGACATTATTTATGCACTCTCTGATCTCATCTCGTTCCCTATTTACACTCCATGGTAAAATCTGTAATATGATGATAAGGGAGACAATGCAGAAACTTAAATGTGAGGTAACGGCATACTGTATGTGAGCTCTGATTGAGACAGCTGCTGCTGGACTCGTACTTAGCAAGTCTAAGAACATGATCCAGATCAGTTAAAAAGACTTAAAAAACTCATAAAGCATTGGGGGTTGCGGTCTTCCTGACCAGTGAGTGAGTCTGAGCGTAGGCGTGCATGTGAGTACGAGTGAGTGCTTGTGAGAGCATGAGGGTGTGAGTGTGTGAGAGTGAGTGTATGTGCTGGTAGGGGGTGCTGGACTGAGGGAATGGCGCCTCCTGGTACCTCCTGGCCATGTGGGCTCCCTTGGTCTGGGGGGGTTGGCCCCCCATGGGGCTTCCCACACCTTTCTGCCACCTTCCCTGGGCGTGGGTCGGGGGCGCTGGAGTGGGTGCGGACCCCCTGTGGGGGGCCGGAGGGGTTGTGGAGATGCAGGCTGGTTTCTGTCCATGTGGGGGGAGAGGGCGTTGGCCTTCTGGTGCTTGGGGCCCATGGGCTGTCGTTGGCCATGCCCGGGGGGGGTGGGGGGGGGGGTTCTGTGCCGGCTGGTTTGTGGCCCAGCCTCAGCTCAGCCATCTCTCCTGGGGTTTGCTGGCTTCGGGGCATTTTTGCTCTGTGGGGGTTGGTTGCGCTGTCTTGCTCGGCGTTTCCGGGGGGCAGGGGGTGTTGCTGTGACCTGCCGTCCTCTTTGTATGTTTCCTGGCAAACCACTCACATGCACACAGTCACTTTGCATGCGCTCTCATACACGCGCATGCACACACATATGCTCTTTTACAGGTGCACATACCAGACTCATGATGAGACCTTTTCAGAAGAAGAAACAGTTTGTCTTCTGTTTGTTTCAGTTGTATCAGGTTGTTTGTTTTTTCTGTTGGTTCCTCTCTTTTTTCTTTCCCCTTCCTCACCCATCCCTTCCCCATTCCCCCCATGTCGGGTCTATCATGGGTAAAACAATTTAAATAAAGTATTAAAAGTTATTAGAAGAGGTGTCTATAAATAATATACAGTACATAGTTGTGCTGTATAAACCCAGCCACAGGGGGTGCACAAGCCAGTGTACTCCTAATGCTGGTCGCAAGCCCGGGTAAATGGGGAGGGTTGTGTCAGGAAGGGCATCCGATGTAAAACCTTTGCCAAATCAAACATGCAGATCATGACGAATGAGACTTTCATACTGGATCAGTCGAGGCCCGGGTTAACGACCACCACCGGCGCTGTTAACCAACAGGGTGCCGGTGGAAATTGGGCTACTGTTGGTCGATGATCGAGAAGGAGGAGAGGGGGAAGGTGTGTTAGGAAGGTGAGAGAGAAAAGGAAAGGTAGAAGTGTGGAGGTGAGAGTAGAGACATTAAATGTAGGAACTAGAATTCAAAGGTGTGATGATGAATGTTGCAACTGTGTATGCCCCACAAGTTGGATGTCAGGTAGAAAAGAAAAAGGAATTCTGGAATAAGTTGGATAAAGTGGTAGAGAGTGTTCCCGGGGGGGGGGGGGGGGAGTGGTAATTGGAGTGGACTTTAATGGACATGTAGGTGAAGGGAACGGAGGCGATGAGGAGGTTCTGGGTAGGTGTGATCTTAAGGAGAGAAATGTGGAAGGACAGATAGTTGTGGCTTTTGCTAAAAGGATGGAAATGTCTGTGGTAAACACATACTTTAAGAAGAGAGAGGAACATAGGGCGACTTACAAGAGTGGAGGAAGGTGCACACAGGTGGACTACATCTTATGCAGAAGGAGAAATCTGAAAGAGATAGGAGACTGCAAGGTGGTGGCAGGGGAGACTGTAGCTAGACAGTATTGGATGGTAGTCTGTAGGATGACTTTGGAGAGCAAGAAGAGGAAGAGAGTGAAGGCAGAACCAAAAATTAAGTGGGGGAAGTTGCAGAAGGAAGAAGGTCACACAGAGTTCAGGAAGGAGTTGATACAGGCTCTGGGTGATAGGGAAGAATTACCAGATGACTGGGAACGTACAGTAAAAGTATTGAGGAAAACATGTAGACAGGTATGTGATGTATCTAGTCGACAGAGGAAGGAAGGCAAGGAGACTTGGTGGTGGAATGAGGAGGTACAGGAAAGTATCCAAAGGAAGAGGTTAGCAAATAAAAAGTGGGATAGTCAGGGAGATGAAGAAAGTAGACAGGAGTATTTGGAATCTAGGTGCATGGCAAAGAGAGAGGTGGCAAAGGCAAAAGAAAAGGCATATAGTCGTGAAAAAATTAGGACACCCCATTAAATATTCAGTTCTTTTTTAAGAAATGTTCACTTAAGAAATTAAAATAAAGGAAACTAAGTTATCAGAAGTTTTTTTTTTGACTCAATGTATCAAGAACTTCGTAAGCTTAAATTTCAGCTATGATATTTATAATAAGGAGGTAGAGTATGCGCTGTACTGATTAAAGTCCAGTTTTTACAAAGGGGGTGAACAAATAGGCAAATTGCTTGCCAGGCAATTGAAAGAAAAGTGCATTTCCAACATGATCCCACTAATTAAACAAGGGGGTAAACTAACTCTATCCAGTAAAAATATTAATGAGGTTTTTCATCAGTATTATAAAAAATTGTACAGTTCAACCATATTTATAAACGCAGAGCAGGAGGAATTAAAATTTTTGAATAATGTCATCATCATCATCATGGCAGTCTGTCGTGGGCGACAATGACTGTTTCATTTAGGTCTGATCAGATTCCTCCACACAGCTCTGTCCTTAGCCTTCCGCTGCCAGGAACTCCTGTCTGTATCCAACTTCTTCAAGTTTCTTTTTACAGTGTCTTTAAATTTGAGCCTTGGTCTGCCCTGATTGCAATCAGGGCACGCTTGTGTTGACCGTTCCTGCCTTTCGTCTCCTAACTGTGGTTTTGGGATGCAGGGGAGATCTATCTTCCTCCACTATCTTACTCCCGAGTGGTACACAGAAGCACAGGCCGTTTTATTTCACCTTAAAATAATGCTTCCTCGAGCGCACGCTTGAGACACTCGCGTAGTGGAGAGACACTCGCGGAGCGGAGTGAAACTTATATATTGTTGATTTACTTACAATAGAATGCTCAAACACAAAAAAATTGTCTACAAGCATGATGGGCACTGAACTGATAAACATGGACTCTGAGCAACATAAAGCAATTTCTCTGTTGCTTTCTCAGAATGCGGGTTGAACATCCATAAGCAGCGCTCCACTTTTTTTTTTTTTTTTCTGACTGTTGCCAGCCAGATCTTCCACATGTCAAGCCAAGCGCGCGCTTTGAGCGATATCACAGCGTGATTAATACATATGTCAGCTGTATCAAGTGTTGTGGGATGTGTCTGGTGCGTGTGTTTGGATGGGGCAGCTCGGTGCGTGGACTTGAGTGGCAGCGTTTGCGCAGCCGAGGCGCCCCCCCCCTCCCCGGTGTGTGTGGCAAACGGTGTGTGATTTGGTGCGGATGAGTAGAAAGAGCGAGGCGACCGGAGCAGGTAGAATTTGTTGCTGACAACAGTGCGGTATATAAATAAAGCCCCAACGCTTCAGCAAAACGGCCTGTGCTTCTGTGTACCACAAGAGTGAGATTTACTCGGGAATTGACCGCGGAGGAAGATGCATCTCCCCTGCGTCCCAAAACCACTGTTAGGAGACGAAAGGCAGGAACGGTCAACACAAGCGTGCGATCACAGACATGTCTCATGCGTGCGCTTTGAGCGATATTGTGCTATTATCACAGCGTGATTAATACATATGTCAGCTTTATCAGGCATGCGTTACAGTGCGTGATCACAGACAGAGTGACGGAAATGTGGCTGCCAATCCACGCCAACAGCCTCTCCGGCCACCACCGAGCATTTAAACATTTTTACACATTCATACCCAGTGTTATGGGCACTGGAGGCAATGCGGGTGAAGTGTCTTGCCCAGGGACACGACGGCAGGATATCTGGGGAGAGCGTGATGCGAACCGCCAACCATGGGGTTATTAGACGACCTGCTCTACCTGCTGAGCCGCTGCCGCCCCACTTTTTCCTCCACTTTCCCTCTTTAGGAAAGCTATGGAGGCTCACCCCGCTCTCTTTATTTCCCTTTGATTGGAAATTACATCCAAAAGCCGCGCAATGTGGCATTTTCACTGACAAATGGCAGTAGTTAGGAGCTTCGCTTCTTGGCTTGTATAAGACAGAAAAAACGGCTGCAACCATTCTACGTCACTACCCAGAATGCATTGCGACGTAAACAAAAATCGTAATAAAGTTTCTTAAAAATATATAAAACTGGGAATTATTTTCAAAAAAATTAAATTATAGTTATGTTACTAACATCAAAATAAAGCATATAGAGCTAACATGCCAATATAATCAGAGTTCCTTTTAATGACAGATATTAATGAGTTACTTCAGAGATTGATGTCACTACCAATGTCGATGATCGGGAGAATTAATATACTTAACAGTAATATCTTACCAAAAATACTTTATTTATTTCAAAACATTCCTTTACCACCACCTTCAGATCTATTCTCAAGAATTAAAAAAAAGTTAGTGGAGTTTATATGGAACAATATGAAGGCTAGATTACGTCTGTCCTTACTATATTTACCATTTGATCGTGGAGGTCTGAAATGTCCAAACTTTATGTTGTATTACTGGTCGGCACAACTGAGGTCTATGACATATTATTTTTCATCAAATGATCTTCCTCACTGGACTGAAATGGAATCATACAATTTACCTTTACCTCTTCCCTTATTCATATAGTCAGACTCGGCTAAAAATTTACAGAAACAAGTTAAAAATCCAATTGTAAAGCACATGATCAAAATATGGTGTGAAACCAAAAAATATTTAAAAGAACCACACTTACTGTCACAATTTAGCCCAATATGGGGTAATCAATATTTTACACCAGGGAGAGCGGATGCTGTATTTAAAGTATGGAATTTAAAAGGAATTCAAAAGATTCAAGACTTATATTTGTTATGTTCAGATAACATAATGTCTTTTGAAGAACTGAGGATCAAATTCAATCTTAATAGAACACATTTTTTTAAATATCTTCAGCTTAGAAATTTTATTCGATCAAATCAAAATAATGCTCTCACCCGACCTACTTATTCATCCTTGGAAAAAATTTTGACGAAAGATAATAAGAGAAAGGGTATTATTTCAGAGTTTTATAACTCAATGACACTATTCTCAAGTGAAAACTCACAGAAAAGACTGAATTATTGAAAAGAAGACCTGCAAATTGAAATTTCAGACGAACAATGGGAACTGGCTTGTACAGAAGCTCAAAACAAATCAATAAATGTATGTCTTAAACTGATACATTTTAAATGGTTAATGCGGATGTATGTTACACCAGTGGAGTTAAATAGATATAACAAAAACATACCAGATACGTGCACAAAATGTATGGAAAGTAAAGGAACCCTATTTCACTGTTTATGGGAATGTAGAAAAATCAGAATGTTTTGGGAAGAGGTGAGGGGAACAATTGAAAAAATAATTTCAAAACAATTCACATTGAACCCTAAACTGTTTTTGTTGGGTCTGTATCCAGAAAAACATAACTTTAATAAGAGTGAAAGAGCATTCATAGACCTCGGTTTGCTTAATGCCAAAAAATATATTGCACTACTGTGGAAAAAGACTCATAGACCAGATGTGACTCAGTGGTTAAGACAGATGTTAACAAACCTTCCACTAGAAAGAATAACATACATACTGAAATCAAAGGAAAATGTGTTTGAGAATATATGGAGACCTTTCATTGATTATGTAAAGAAATTAAACATAACTTCTGAAGAAGAAGGTGAATGATATGTGTGGACCTTGCAAATTCCAAACTGGTGAATGTATATTATGTATTCTTATGTAATACATTACCTAGACTAAACAGAGGAGCATTATTGTTGACTTGCCTTTGTTAATGGTTGTTGTTGTTTTTAGTACATTTTTTTTGTTGTTGTTAAGATAAGATAAGATAAGCCTTTATTAGTCCCACAACGGGGAAATTCCAGGATTGCAACAGCACAGGGATAGCAACACTCAGAGCAACAATCAGAAGGCAAGAAAAAAAAAAAAAAAAAAAAAAAAAAAAAACAAGCAAGCAAGAGCAGCTAATATACATATGTACATATTACTATAAAATATATACACACACACACACACACACACACACACACACACAGACACACAGTGCAGAGCATTGTAGCTGGATGGAATAAATATATGAATATATGAACACAGTGCAGAGCATTGTAGCTAGGTGGAATAAATATGCAAGTATATAAACACACACAGTGCGGAGCAATGTAGCTAGATGGAATAATATGTAGATATATAAAAACACAGTGCGGAGCATTGTAGCTAGATGGAATAAATATATAGATATATAAATATAAA
The DNA here is from genome assembly GCA_020510985.1 of Pholidichthys leucotaenia. NCBI lineage: Eukaryota > Metazoa > Chordata > Actinopteri > Cichliformes > Pholidichthyidae > Pholidichthys > Pholidichthys leucotaenia. The sequence continues at coordinate 303,210,426 of CM035846.1, forward strand.
CACACCCAGTGCTGAGCATTGTAGCTAGATGGAATAAATATGTAAATATATAAACACCCACAGTACGGAGCATTGCAGCTAGGTGGAATAAATATGCAAGTATATAAACACACACAGTGCGGAGCAATGTAGCTAGATGGAATAATATGTAGATATATAAAAACACAGTGCGGAGCATTGTAGCTAGATGGAATAAATATATAGATATATAAATATAAACACACCCAGTGCTGAGCATTGTAGCTAGATGGAATAAATATGTAAATATATAAACACACACAGTGCAGAGCATTGTTGCTAGATGGGATGAAACAGCATAACCGTCTACTTAGTTATCCTACATGGTATGATTATGTGCCCATACATATTCTCACCCTCCATAGCGACCGATATGTTCCTAGTTGTATGCCGGAGAGGACCATTGTGTAAGTCTATTGCATCTTTTGCATCCAAAAAACTATTAGTTTGTTACGTCTTTTTGCTATCTCTGCGAGCAGCCCTGCTTAGGTTGTACAGTCTGACAGCCGTTGGTAGGAAGGACCTACGAAACCTCTCGGTTGTGCACCTGGGATGATGTAGTCTGCTGCTAAATGAGCTCCTCAGTGCATCCAGTATGTCCTGCATAGGGTGGAACTCGGACTCCAGCAGAGATGACAGTTTAGCCACCGTCCTTCTCTCTCCTATCTCCTCCATCAGATCAAGGCGCTGCCCCAGGACAGAGCTAGCTTTCTTAATCAGTTTGTTCAGTCTCTTCCTATCGGCTGCAGTAATGCCACTGCCCCAGCAGACCACTCCAAAAGTGATGGCTGATGCCACCACCGTGTCATAGAATGACTTCAGCAGCGCCCCTTGTACACCAAAAGACCTGAGTCTCCTCAGCAGGAACAGCCTGCGCTGTCCCTTCTTGTAGAGTGCGTCAGTATTGTGTGACCAGTCTAGTTTATTGTTCAGATGAACACCCAGGTACTTATAGGATGTCACCATCTCGATGTCTGTTCCCTGTATATTTACTGGTGCTGTGAGGGGCTGCCCATGCCTGCGGCAGTCCACCACCAGCTCCTTAGTTTTCCTCGCGTTGATCTGGAGGCAGTCTCGATGGCACCAGTCCACGAAGTCCTGGATAAGCCCTCTGTACTCAGCTTCATCTCCGTTGGAGATGAGACCAACGATCGCAGAGTCATCAGAGAACTTCTGTAGATGGCAGTGTGTTGTGTTGTGTGAGAAGTCCCAGTATAAAGAGTGAACAGGAAGGGAGCCAGCACCGTTCCCTGGGGGGCCCCCGTGCTACTGATGATCGTGTCGGAAACACAGTCCCGGGTTCTCACAAACTGAGGCCGGTTCGTGAGGTAGTCCAGGATCCATGATGACAGGTGCTGGTCCACCCCTGCGCGCAGCAGCTTGTCCTTCAGGATCATCGGTTGGATGGTGTTGAAAGCACTGGAGAAGTCAAAGAACATGATCCTCACCATATTCCCGGGCTTCTCCAGGTGGGACAGAGAACGGTGAAGGAGGAAGATCACCGCATCCTCCACCCCAATGCCATGCTGGTAGGCGAACTGGAGTGGATCCATCGCTGGTTCCACCAGGGGGCGGAGATGAGCAAGGAGCAGTCTCTCCAGGGTCTTCGTCAAGTGGGACGTCAAGGCCACCGGTCTGTAGCTGTTCAGGTCTTTGGGGTGGGAAGTTTTTGGTACAGGTACCACACAAGATGTTTTCCACAGCTGTGGTACCCTCCCCAGTTTCAGGCTCATGTTGAAGATATACGTCACAATCCCAATTGTTAGTGTTTTTTTAATTTTTAAATTGCTTTAGAGTTAGTGTTTGACTGTTTGTGCCATGTTTGTAAAAAAGGTTCAATAAAAAATATTGTGGGAAAAAATGGCTGTAACTCTGCAGGAAAATACTGCAAATTTATGAGAAAATTCATCACATTTACAAAAGAATGTTTCTAACTTACATGAAAAAGGATGTGATAAATCGGCGTGTGTTGGCCATTTTTTTAAATGACAGCCGTGAGGAGGAACTAAACGGTGGTGTTTGTTGGTGTTAAATCCTGCAGATCTGCACTGATCAGCAGGGAAAAGGATAATGTAGCGGTACCCAAGTTGCAGGCTTAGATGGCTGAAGGTTTGGAATCCCCAGTCACGGAGAAAGAGATAAAAATGGCAATTTTACATATGAAAAATGGGAAATCACCTGGAAATGATGGCCTTCTGGTAGAATACTATAAGGAATTCATAGATATTCTCACCCCAATATTAAAGAAAGTGTATGAAGAAATATTTTTCAAGGGAAAGTTGCCTCCGACATTTAATGAGGCTTTGATAACGTTAATTCCTAAAGTGGATTGGGATGTAACCAATCCCTCAAATTATAGACCTATAAGTTTGCCAAATTTGGATTGTAAAATACTGACAAAATTTTTAGCTTTAAGATTGCAAAAGGTACTACCAAGTATTATTCATCCTAACCAAGTGGGTTTTGTGAAAAACAGATCATCTTCTGACAACATAAGAACACTGCTACATCTAATATGGCAGAGTCAATCAGAAGATGTCCCTATAGCTGCTGTTTCCTTAGATGCTGAGAAGGCTTTCGATAAGGTGGAATGGGAATTTCTTTTTTCAGTTTTGTCACACTTTGGAATAGGATCTGGTTTTATTAAATGGGTGAGGGCATTGTATAATGAGCCAAAAGCTGCAGTAATGACAAATGGAGTAATATCTTCCTTTTTTACACTTTCTAGAGGGACACGACAAGGCTGTTCTTTAAGCCCTCTGCTGTTTATAATTTTTTTGGAAATATTAGCCATAACCATTAGGACTAATCCACATATTCAAGGGGTTGAGGGAGGTGGTACAGAACATAAACTACTGCTTTACGCAGATGATATTTTGGCTACAATATACAAACCCAATGACCTCTCTACCACATTTAATGGACATTATACAATCCTTTTCAAAATTATCAGGTTATATAATTAACCAGACTAAGTCAGAGGCTATGCCAATTTCAAAAAGTTGATACTCTAATATGTTAAAGAAATTTAACTTAAAGTGGATTCCAGAAGGAATGAAGTATCTAGGGATGAAACTGAGTCAGGACTTGGAGGGGATATCGCAGTTAAATTTTAATCCTTTGCTGCAAAAAATGAAAATAAACTTAAGTAAGTGAGAAAAGATTAAACTTAGCCTATGGGGTAAAATAAGCATTATAAAGATGGTGATAGCCCTGCAGTTTAATTATATTGTTACAATGCTATCAATTAAAATACCAGACATAATTTTTCAAAAATATGAAAACATAGTCAAACATTTTTTGTGGGAGGGGAAAAGACCAAGAATTAGATTAAGCAAATTGTATGCTCCTAGGGAGAAAGGAGGGTTAAGCCTGCCCAGTCCTAGACTATACTGCTTATCATTAGAATTAGCTAAATTAGCAAAACATTGGAAGTCTGTGGATAGAATGGGTTGGGTAAATATAGAGTCAGAACTGTGTTCTTCATTCACTGTCTTTGATATGTTCTTTCAAAATCTAGGAAATATAAAAAATCCCATCCTCAGTCATGCAAGAGATGTCTGGGATAAATGTCATAGAATGTATAAGCTGTCAGTGTATGTTCAGAGTTATTCATCATTGTGGAATAATCCTGCAATCCGCATTGGGAAGATGTCTGTATACTGGGAGCAGTGACGTTCCAGTAGCATACGTACTATAGGAGACCTACAGTATATAGTGATGGAATATTCTTATCTTATGAAAATTTAACTCACCAATATGGCTTGGAGGGCAAGGGTCAATTTTGGAGCTACCTACGGAAAAGAAATTGTGTGACATCTGTTTTCAAAAGAGGTGATAACAGTTTTATATCCTTTTTTGACCTGCCACTGAAACGCCGCACAGCTTCACAGTTTTATAAAATCACTAATAACTTTATAAGTAATGACTGTACCAATATGAAAAGGCTTTGGCAGAAAGATTTAAGAGAGGAAATTGATGATGACAGATGGTGTAGAATTGTGGAAGATATGGAAAATTTGTGAAAGAAGCTAAAGGGAAGTTTACTCAGTACAAAATATTGTATAAGTATTACCATACACCACTGAGATTGTACAGAATGAAATTGGCAAAAAATAATTTATTTTGGAAATGTCAAACGACAATGGGAACATTTTTGCACTGTGTCTGGGATTGCTCTCGGATAAGGCCATTTTGGGTTAGAATCTTATCAATTATGTCTGGATGGTATGGTTCAAAAATTCCTATGACTCCTGCTCTTCGTTTGCTGGGGGACAGATCGCAAATGTCAAACATTTTAAAAATGGATGTTTCAGTTATTGTGGTTGGTTTAATCACGGCATCAAGGATTATCTTGAGACATTCGAGAACAACTGAAGTTCCAACAGTGAGAAAATGGACAGATGCAATGGTGGAGGCAGCATCATACGAATGGATGCTCAGCAGAGTGAAGGGAGAGATGGGGGAGAGACCCTCAGTATGGGACCTTCTTCGGACACATATGAAAACAACCTCTGACTAGTGGTTTAGGGTAAATTTTAATGATCTGCCAAGAGATAACCAAGTCCTAGTTTATACATTAGTACTTTGTAGATTCACCATATATACAACAAGCTGTCTGGTATTATTTCTCTTTTTCATACCATGTACATGGCCTTCCAAAGAAAATTTAATAAAAACTTAAATTAAAAAAAAAAAAAGAAAAAGAAATGGTAGTGTATATGTATCTAACCTTGTGTTTGTTTTTATTTGCATTTTTTAACATTTATTGTAGCCATTTTAAGTGGGAATGAATGTGGTGGTGTCCTAAAAGGGGGGGGGGCTCCTAATTTATTCCTCACTGTTTGTTTAGAATTACATTTTACAGAAAATTTAAAAAAAAAGTCTTTAATTAATTTTTAATTGTTTAGTTGTATTACATGAATCTCCCAGTATTTTTAACATTGATATTAACTGGTAAAAAACAAAAAGAAAAAAACAGCAAACTCAACGAAAACCAATAAAATGCATAATTACCCTCAAGTTCAAAAATAAAAGGGTTAAATATACTCTTAAAACTGGAGTGGTGGCCTAGTTGGTAGAGCATCCGCCCCTCAACCAGGAAGTCGTGGGTTCAAATCCTGCCCGGTTCATACCAAAGACCAAATAAAAATGGTACTTTCCGCTTTCTAGCTTGGTGATCAGCATAATAGAATGGGGAAAGGAAAGTTAAGACACAGAGCTGCCAGAAGGACTGACCCCCCACTGTAGCTTTCACTACTCACAATAGCTGTGTGGCCTAGGGTCAGTGAAACGGAGGTTGGCGCCACCCCATACACCACATGGTGTCCCACATGCTGTGGAAGGGATTAACTTTACTAACATACTCTGAAAAGAATCCAGCATAATAATAATAATCTGTTACATCTGTTTACCATATTTAAACGCACAGCACGAATCCAAGCCGCCTTACTTGGCAGCTGATTTGTACAGCTGCCTCCCGCACATTGTCAGTACATGAACGAACAAACGTGTACTGCACAGCAGAGACTGACACACTGGCTAATTCGTACAGTTGTCTCCCTCATGTTCTCATCAGTTCAGTCAGTGAACGTACTGAAAAGCAGTGAAGGAGCGAGCCCCACCCACTCAGTTCAGCCACGTATTTTCAGTCCGGTGAGTGGTAGGCAGTTAGAGCTCCAGTACAGCACTGAGTGATTCAGTGTACGACTCTTTAGAACAGATTTTTTTAGTGAATGAACCAAAGTGATTCAGTACATTTTAGTGAACTGTGGATCCGATCACTACTAGACAAAAGGTCACATGCATTTTATTGGACACAGACATGTCTGGTGATTTTGAAAAATTTTACCACCACCACCAAAAAAAAAAATTAAAAAAAATTAAAGGGGCAGTGTGATGTCCAGATACTGTACATATGTGGTTTGTTGCTTGAGGGCAACATTGTGCCATAGAGGGTTAAGCAGAAAATTTAGCAGTTCACTTTTTATTTGGCCCATGAAACAAGATGGCAGCAAACAGAATGCTGTATACCGTCAAATATGAGGTTGGGAGTTAAATGCAGGGCTTCTTTGAGAGGATACTGTGCAGCTTTATTTAGGAATACTTACTCACTTTGTGAGCATTTCTGGACTTGCTCTTGAAATTGACTCAACCCAAGAACACACAGAGACTCTCTTTTCTTCTACAGAACCAGAATAAATAAATCACATTCCCATCTGATCTATAATATAGACAGGCTTAAAAGCATTAGCTGCCAAAGCCTTTTCTGCGTTCTTCAACTCACACGAGCAGGAAAATCATCAAACGATTTCCTTTCACCTGGCAGGTACTGACGGTTGACCTTTTCCATTAACAGTGGTTTGTACGCCCAGGGCCTGTGCACTTCACTTGCCTCCTGGTGAGGGGGGGAGCATGTTGTACAGGTGACCCCTGAGTAACCATCTAAACCAAAGGTGAGACCCCATCAGTCACAATGAGCAAAGTCATGGCCGATATTTCTCAGAGGAGCTGACTGCAGAACAAAAAAGCTGATGCTACAGCGTTCTGTGTTAACAGGCTTCACTTATCAGGACAGTGCCAACATGAAGCAGGAGCACTGCACTAGTCCCCATTGTAAGGTGTTAGGTACTTTAGATGAACTGGTGGTTCACAAGCTGCTAGTGCTTTAGACGGTGCAGATGAACAGTGATTCTATTAGCAGATGCTCTCAAATCTAGCCTAAGGCCTAGAGACAAAGTGGATTTTAGGAAATCATGACCCGAGACGAGGTTTGCTTTAGTAAATAATGGCAGTGTCAAGTGACTATTCATTAGACTAATCACTGATCTAATCACTTCTCATTTGGGCTGGGGATGTTATTCACTCATTGGGACCAGCCTGATAAGTATGGAAAGCACTCATTTAATCCGATTCCCTAAACATTTGAATTACTGTTTTTAAGTTAATTTCTGTATTTGCTCCAAAGGTGTCTGTTTGGCTGTTTTGGCCACAGTATAAAACTGGACTGCTTTTCATTGTGTAGTTCCCCAAAATATCCCTGGAAAACTTTTTAGCCCTCTCTGACCTCTTGTAAGACAGTGTGGGGAAATGGATTCAAAACTTGCACAGAATCATTGTTCACACTATAGAAAAGAGCCATCAAAATAATAAACAGAGTGCATCAAAGAGAAACAGCCAATATACGTAGTTTCTAAATTTAAATCAGTTAAAACTGAGGGATTTTTTGAACTTGAAATGAAGCACCTATCATGATTAATAATAATAATAATGGATTGCATTTATATAGTGCCTTTCAAGATGCCCAAAGCGCTTTATAATGAGTCCAGTATTCATTCACTCCACAGAAAATGGTAGTGGTAAGCTACTACTGTAGCCACAGCTGCCCTGGGGCAGACTGACGGAAACATGGCTGCCAATCCGCATCAACGGCCTCTTTTACCACTACCCTAAAAAGGAATTTTATGTGATCCAATTTTCCTAAAATATGTTAACAGTAAGAAAGAATCAATGCAGGAAGCTCAAAAATTTTATCTGTTTGAGTGATGAAAGAAAAAAAAATATGTATGCCTTTCTGTATAGAGCTGTCTGTGCTTACGTCACCAATCACATGACCTTTGCCTTAGCGGCAGAGCAAGGTGCAAACAAACCCGAGATGTCAGTGTACCCCTATGGAAGGACAGCTATTTTTAAATCAGGAATCTGCTGAAATGGTGCAGCATTGGTTCATGTAGAAAATCACCATCTCATAAAAAGATGATAATGGCCGTGAGAAATATATATTTTTTTAATTCCTGTCAGCCAGCAAAGTTTGCCCAACAAGGTTGTTGTCGGCGAATCCTGCTAAATCAGAATGCAGTTTAGCAATGAGATGTGGAGGAAGAGGACTAAACTTGTTCTGACCACTTTATGACAGGTATGTCTACTTACCAAAACTAGACTCTTATTTAGGATTAAATGTCATTTGCCTAAATGTAAAGTTAATGCAGACATGTGGAAAACATACAAATTCACATCCGAGGGAGTTGGTAGTGATAGCTAATCAGCCTCAGAGTAAAAGTATCAGCACTATACTTAATATATATATACAGTATATATCTATAGCAAATTAGTTTAAAAATGAGACTGTCGCTCACCTGCAGACAGATGGACCGGGAGCTGAAATGACACATGGCTATGGACGTTTTAACGAGGGCTAGAAGTGTAAACAAACAGTGGTCTCCCATCTCTGTGGAGGCATGTGATATTTTCTCAGCTATGAGCTCCGCTGGGTGAATTTTCAAACCTAAACATGACAACTTTTTTGAATTTCCACAGCAGGTACAATTTATTTTATATAATTAGAGTGTTCTGCCAATGTGCAGTGAAGCTGGTGCATCCATCAGGTAGTCAAAAATATCAGTAAATGTTTCTGGCCACTCTGCTGGATTGTTCCTCCACATACTGGCTGGTAGATGGTTGTGACACTTTTCAAGACAACAAATTTGAAGTTTTTGATCATATCTCAGCCAATCTTGGAATGACTGTAATCAGCTCATTCATTCATCTTCTTCCGCTTAATCCTTTTTGGGTCGCGGGGGGGGGGGGGGGCTGGAGCCTATCCCAGCATCTTTGGGCGGGAGGCAAGGTACACCCTGGACAGATCGCCAGTCCATCGCAGGGCCAACACAGAGAGACAGACAACTATTCACTCTCACATTCATACCTAAGGACAATTTAGAATCCCCAGTTTTGATATCAATTAACCTAACTTGCATGTTTTTGGCATTTGGGAGGAAACCGGAGAAATCCCGGAGTAAACCCACGCAGACACGGGGAGAACATGCAAACTCCACACAGATCACTGTTGGTTGGGGGCTGGGATCGAACCCAGGATCTCCCGGCCAAGGGTGAGTTGCTGTGCTGCCGCAGTGCTAACCACTCCGCCACCGTGCTGCCCTGTAATCAGCTCAGTAATACAAAAACTCAAAAAAAATATTAAAATGGAATAAAATAAAACAGTTTACACAATTAATTAAAAAAGGATCAGTTTTTACACACGCACACATACAAAGGCACTAACAGTGATAGATGGGCTCGCTAAGGATGTGCCTCCATCTTGGGATTGGGACTTTAGAATCTGCATCAAAGCTAAATTGATTGGAACTACGACGGGGAGGGGGGGCTGAAAAGTTCATAGACTGACCATGATGCAGTGGTCAAATTTGACCAAATGTAGTTTATTTTTTAACATCATATTATAATGCAAGAAATCTGTCTGTCTGTCTTTTACATGCGTATCTCCCAAACCGTTCGTCAGACTGGCCTCAGATTTGATATGTGCTTTGCTGAGGTTACGAAGGTGTGCATCCCCAAATTTCAGCCTCCCTGGATATGCAGAAGTTTAGGAGGGGAAATCTTTAATGAACGTCCATAGGGGCACTATGGACATTCATAGCTATGACATAGCTATGATATCATAGATGCACAGATGTTGCCATGGTTGCTATTGCCAGGCAGACACATCAGAACAGGCATATGTTGGCATCTGTTTGAAACCTCGGTCACTCTTACACGGACTGGTTATTTTATCTGTTTTTATTTATTTTACCTACTCTGTTTTAAATTTTTATCTTTTTTATTGATATTAACTTTCTATCTAGCAATATTAACTTTTTAAACTGGAGCTAGAACTTTATTGACCGGCTATATTGATCATACAGCTCCCAACGGCTGGACCGTTTATGTTTTTAGTCAAAAATGGACATGACAGTGCCTGGGGATGATAAAATTCTCCTACAGAAAGCACAAAAGAAAATTGCTGACCTGGAGGAGGGTATCCGACGACTCTCTGATGAACTGCAGCAGAAAAACACGCTCCTCTCCAACTTCAGCTTACGTCTTCCTCTGCTGTCACAGACGATGAGTCTTTTAGCAGCCCAGGAGTCCAAAAAAACGGCCTTGAGTGACTCAGCCCTCCGAGACACAGTCGCCTGGGACCCTGTCGCCTGTCCAGGGCCCTCGTCCTGCTCAACGCCGAATCAGATGGCCTGGTCTGAGGTGATGGTCTGGGGCAGGAAAAGGGCCTCAGACGCATCAACCACCAGCCTTCCTCTGCCCGTCTCCAACCGCTATGAGGCTCTGGCAACGGCTGATAATCCACCTTCCACCGATGCTCCAGCTTCACCAGTTCCAGTTCACCCGGGCTCTGCTCAGCGCGCAGCCCCCGCTGTTGTCGCACCCATCCCTTTGCTGTAAGACCTGGTGGCCTTTCCTCCGCTGAGGACTGACAGCGGTGGGGCGGCTGGTGTGGCCCCAGCCGAGCCACAGCAGCTCCGGCCCCGTTCTGGAGAGTCCTGTGCCCGACGTATGATCCTGAGGGAGGCTGTTCACTCGCACTCCGGGAGGCCACACTGCAGGGAGCAGTCAGGGAATTCCTCCTCTGGTTCTGGCACCGCTTCGCTGCCCTGCTTGTTGGCTGGTGAGGTAAGGGGCCCTACCTGCCCCAACGACAGGACCCCCACTCTGCCGCCACGTCACTGCACTGATTCTTGCCGAGGGACCCTGCAACCACCAACATCCTGCCTGCTTTTTCCTCCAACCATGATGATCGTGAACAAGATGGCGACCGGGATGGTCACACTTTTTCAGTGCTGAGACAAAGTTGTATGACTGATATTTGATGTCTAGTCCGCTTATGACTAAATGTACATTTAACAATTCAAGAAAAAGACAAAAAAATTAAGGGCTTGGAGCAACGCGTCGAGGATCTTGAACAAGGTTCTCGTATGGATGACCTAGTCATAAGCGGACTAGACATCAAATATCAGTCATACGCCCACGCCACAACAGGACTGAGAGGTGAGGACGTTCCCATGAGTGAATCAGTCTCACTAGAAAACCAGGTGCTTCAGTTCCTGGATAGCAGAAATATTAAGGTCGAAGCTAACGCAATTTCAGCCTGTTATGCTTTACCGAAGAAAGATAACCAAACAAAGAAATCAATTGTGATGCGCTTTGTGAACAGAAGGGTAAAGAATGACATACTGAGGCAGGCCAGAAAGCTACGGGGAACACAAGTTTACCTAAATGAACACCTGACAAAAACAAACGCTGAAATAGCACGGCAAGCACGGATGCTGAAAAGGCAAAATAAGATACAGGCAACCTGGACAAGAAATTGTAGAATTTGGATTAAACTAAATGGAACACCTGAGCAAGCAAAGAGTATAATGATCAGAGATGCTACTGACTTAGATAAATACAGATGAACACTGATTAAGAAAATCATGAGTCAATGATAATCCATATTCACACACACAGTAAGAATAGTTCTTTTGATACACCATGCCAAAGTACTTTAAAAAAATAAGCAAAACTAACAAAAACTTATGACTGACTTGAGTAGACATCAATTATCCCCAGTTGGAGGATGTCATTTGACACAGAGTGAGGAAACTCAAACTCTGAAAATATGCCATTATGCTGAACACAAACCACAAGAGATGGAGAATGATATTGATCCTGATAACCACTTTTTCAATAATATTCATAACCACTGTGAATATTACACTGAAAAGCAATTCAAAAGTCAAGTGCAACTAGATGGTAAATTATCAATAATACACTTCAACAGCAGAAGTCTTAACAAAAACTTCCCACAGATTCAGGACTATTTAAAACAGCTAGACAGAAAATTTACAGCCATTGCAATCTCTGAAACCTGGCTTACTGAAGAACAGGCTCCCCTGATGGCAATAGAAGGATATCAGATGTTTCATATTAACAGATTTCAAAAAAAGGGTGGAAGGGGATGAATGGCAGGGGAGGAAGCCATTCAGACCTGGTAGACCCAAACGTATAGTGAGGGTGTGCTGGGAGCGTCTGGCTGAGGCCCCTGTCCGGGAGGTCTTCAACTCCCACCTCCGGAAGAACTTCAACCACATTCCGAGGGAGTCTGGAGACATGGAGTCTGAATGGGCCATGTTCTCCACCTCTGTTGTTGAAGCGGCGGCCCAGAGCTGCAGCCGCAAGGTGGTCGGTGCATCTCGTGGTGGCAACCCCCAAACCAAGTGGTGGACACCAGTGGTGAGGGGGGCCATTAAGCTGAAGAAGGAGTCCTATCAAGCTTGGTTGGCTTGTGGGACTCCCGAAGCAGCTGAGGTGTACCGGCAGGCCAAACGGAGTGCAGCTCGGGTGGTTGCTGAAGCAAAAACCCGGGTATGGGAGGAGTTCGGTGAGGCCATGGAACAAGACTTTTGGTCGGCCTCAAAGAGATTCTGGCAAACTGTCCGGCGGCTCAGGAGGGGAAAGCAGCTCCCCGTCCACACTGTGTATGGTGCGGATGGGACACTGTTGACTTCGACTGGGGACATCGTCGGGCGGTGGAAGGAATACTTCGAGAATCTCCTCAATCCCACTGATACGCCTTTCACAGAGGAAGCAGGGTTTGGGGACGAGGGGGATGACTCGCCTATCACAGGGGCTGAGGTCGCCAAGGTGGTTAAAAATCTCCTTGGTGGCCGGGCCCCAGGGGTGGACGAGATTCGCCCCGAGTACCTCAAGGCCCTGGATGTTGTTGGGTTGTCATGGTTGACACGCCTTTGCAACATTGCGTGGAGGTCGGGGGCAGTGCCTTTGGCATGGCAAACCGGGGTGGTGGTTCCTCTCTTTAAAAAAGGGGACCGGAGGGTGTGCTCCAACTTTAGAGGGATCACACTCCTCAGCCTCCCTGGGAAGGTCTATGCCAAGGTACTGGAGAGGAGAGTCCGGCCATTGGTCGAACCTCGGATTCATGAGGAGCAATGTGGTTTTCGTCCTGGCCGTGGCACATCGGACCAGCTCTTTACCCTCTCGAGAAATTTCAAGGGTTCGTGGGAGTTAGCCCAACCAGTTTACATGTGTTTTGTGGACTTGGAGAAGGCATTCGACTGCGTCCCTTGTGGCTTTTTGTGGGGGGTGCTTCGGGAGTATGGGGTATTGGGCTTGTTGTTATGAGCTATCCGGTCTCTATACGACCGTTGTGAGAGTTTGGTTCGTATTGCCAACACTCGATCGGACTCATTTCCAGTGAGAGTTGGATTCCGCCAGGGCTGCCCTTTGTCACCGATCCTGTTCATAATTTTTATGGACAGAATTTCTAGGCGCAGCCAGGGAATGGAGGGTGTCATGCTTGGTAACCACAGGATCTCATCTCTGTTGTTTGCAGATGATGTTGTCCTGTTGGTTTCATCCAGCAATGACCTACAGCTCTTGCTGGGACGGTTTGCTGCTGAGTGTGAAGCGGCTGGGATAAGAATCAGCACCTCCAAGTCCGAGTCCATGGTCCTCAGCCGGAAAAATGTGGATTGTCCTCTCCGAGTTAGGGACAGGCTCCTCCCCCAAGTGGAGGAGTTTAAGTATCTTGGGGTCTTATTCACGAGTGAGGGAAGAATGGAGCAAGAGATTGACAGATGGATCAGAGCAGCATCTGCAGTGATGCGGACATTGTACCGGTCTGTTGTGGTGAAGAGGGAGCTAAGCTCTAAGGCAAAGCTGTCGATTTACCAGTCAATCTACGTTCCTACTCTCACCTATGGTCACGGGCTTTGGGTAATGACCGAAAGAACAAGATCGTGGATACAAGCAGCTGAAATAAGCTTTCTGTGTAGGATCACTGGACTCACCCTCAGAGATAGGGTGAGGAGCTCAGTCATCCAGAGTAGAACCGCTGCTCCTCCACATTGAAAGGAGCCAGTTGAGATGGTTTGGGCATCTGATCAGGATGCCTCCTGGACGCCTCCCATGTGAGGTATTTTGGGTACGTCCCACTGGGAGGAGACCCCGGGGCAGACTCAGGACTCGGTGGAGAGACTATGTCTCCCAGCTGGTCTGGGAACACCTTGGTATCCTCTCTTAACAGCTGGAGCAGGTGGCTGAGGACAGGGACGTCTGGGCTTCTCTGCTTGAACTGCTGCCTCCGCGACCTGGACCTCCGGAAAAGCGGTAGAAGATGGATAGATGGATGGATGGATAAACATTTTTCTTATGGACCACAACATTCTTGAGAAATTTCAGTCTGGTTTTAGGACAAACCACAGTACCGAGACTGCCCTTTTAAAAATCGTTAATGATATCAGGTGTAACATGGACTCCCAAAAACTGTCAGTCCTGGTGCTGCTGGATCTCAGCACTGCCTTTGATACAGTAGATCACCACATTTTATTATGCAGACTCAAACACCTGGTGGGCCTCTCAGGCACTGTTCTCGAATGGTTTCATTCCTATCTCACAGATCGCCGCTATTTTGTAAGTATGGATACATGTTCTTTGGCAATCCATGAAATACCCTTGGCCAGGGGATCGCGGGGATCATGAGATCGTGGGTTCGATCCCAGCCCCCGACCAACAGTGAGCTGTGTGGAGTTTGCATGTTCTCCCCGTGTTGCGTGGGTTTACTCCGGGATTTCTCCGGTTTCCTCCCGCATATCAAAAACATGTAGGTTTAGGGCGCTCGCGCACGCAGCGACCAGCAGCCGGTGGCTTGTCACCAGACTGCAAACCAAATCTACCTACGGGTACAAATAAGTAACAAAAAAAAAAAAAAAAAAAAAAATCAAGTGTGGGCTACCCCAAGGTTCAATTTTAGGGTCAATACTTTTTAATCTTTACATGTTACCACTTGGGGATGTTATCAGGAGACATGGCATCAATTTTCATAGCTGTGCTGATGATACTCAACTGTACATTGCCATGTCTCCTGATGACACAAAACCAATTAATGCCCTTTTGAACTGTATTTTAGATATAAAGTCATGGATGGCAGAGAACTTCCTACAGCTCAACCAGGGCAAAACAGAAGATTAATTATTGGTCCTGAATCAGAATCAGAATCAGAATCAGATTTATTGCCATTGTTCATGTAGTACACAAACTAGGAATTTGTCTCGGTGCAATGCTGCAACATTAAACATGATAAGATAAAAGAAATAAAAAAAACAAAAAAAAACTATACATGCAATAAGTGTAGAATAAGAATGAGTAATACTAGTCAAAGCAGATTTTAAATATATTAGCGAGCAGCAGATATTGTGGAGTACCACATAGTGCAGTCGGTAATGCAACAGAAACAGTGATGATTGACATGAGTCTGGTTGAGCTGCTGTACATAGTGCACGAGAGGACAGGAGACAAAAACTTCTACCAAAATTGCTAGGTCTAAAACCTACACATTGTGTCAACAACCTGGGCATTCTTTTAGACTCTGACTTTAATTTTATTTCACACATGAAAAATGTAACAAAAATTGGATTTTACCATCTTAGGAATATAGCCAGAGTCCGCCGTTTTCTCTGTCTTGCCAGCACTGAGGTCTTGATGCATGCTTTTATTACTAGTCATATAGACTATTGTAATGCCCTGCTCTCTGGTCTTCCTCAAAAAAGAATATCACATCTCCAACTGCTCCAAAATTCAGCAGCACGAGTGTTAACGAGGACCAAGGGGCGGGTGCATATTACACCAGTTTTAGAATCGCTGCATTGGCTCCCTGTGCGTTTTAGGATCAATTTTAAGGTTCTTTTAGTAGTTTTTAAATGCCTCAGTGGTCTTGGGCCTTCTTATCTATCTGAGCTGCTCTCATCTTATTAGCCCTCGCGAACTCTGAGGTCCTCTGGTACTGGCCTTTTAATAGTTCCCAAAGTCAAGACCAAGACCTTTGGTGAAGCTTCCTTTTGCTATTATGGTCCTTGTCTGTGGAACAGCCTGACAGAGAGCCTCAGGGCTGCAGAGTCAATAGATGTTTTTAAGAACAGGCTCAAGACCCACCTTTTTAATTTGACTTTTAATAAACCTGTTTAACTATTACTGAAGTAGTCATTTATGTTCCATTGTTTTATGTTCTTTTTGGCGCCATTTGTTCTTAGATTTTCTCATCTTCTTATTGATGTGTTTAGTTCAGGGTTTTTGTTTTTTTTAAGTATGGGTTTTTAGTTCCTGTTTTTATGTGTTCTTAGTTCTTTTTGTACCTTTTTAAATTTTGGCTTTTAACAAACCGTTTAACTATTATTGAAGTAGTCATTTATATTCCATTGTTTTTACATTCTTCTTAGCTCCATTTGCTTTTAGATTTTCTTATTTTGATGTGTTCTTAGCTCAGTTTCTAAGTATGGGTCTTTAGTTCCCTTTGGTCTTTGTGTTCTTAGTTTTATTTAGTATTTATGTGTTTTAGCTCGAGTTTTCCTCAGGATGGTTGGTCCTTCACGTGGTGCCTCGGTGCCGAGCAATGTCTCCTTTATTTTATATGTGCGTAAGAGAAGTAGGGGGTGATGTACAGACGTGGACCAAATTGTTGGTACCCCTCTGTTAATGAAAGAAAAACCCACAATGGGCACAGAAATAGCTTGAATCTGACAAAAGTGGAAATAAATAAAAATTCTATGAAAATTAACCAATGAAAATCAGACAATGCTTTTGAATTGTGGTTCAACAGAATTATTTTACAAAAACAAACTCATGAAACAGGCCTGGACAAAAATGATGGTACCCCTAGAAAAGATTGAAAATAATGTGACCATAGGGACATGTTCAACCAAGATCTGTTCTCTAATTAACATCACAGGTGTCTACAAACTTGTAATCAGCCAGTCGGCCTATTTAAAGGGTGACAAGTAGTCACTGTGCTGTTTGGTGACATGGTGTGTACCACACTAAACATGGACCAGAGGAGGCAAAGGAGAGAGTTGTCTCAGGAGAATAGAAAGAAAATTATCGACAAGCATGTTAAAGGTAAGGCTATAAGACCATCTCCAAGCAGTTTGATGTTCCTGTGACTACAGTTGCACATATTATTCAGAAATTTAAGATCCACGGGACTGTAGCCAACCTCAATGGATGTGGCTGCAGGAGGAGACGGATAATACGAATGGTAACAAAAGAGCCCAGAACAACCTCTAAACACATTCATGGTGAACTCCAAGGTCAAGGTACATCAGTGTTAGATCGCACCATCCGTCGTTGTTTGAGCCAAAGTGGACTTCATGGGAGACGACCAAAGAGGACACCACTGTTGAAAACAAATCATAAAAGAGCCAGACTGAAATTTGCCAAACTGCATGTTGACAAGCCGCAAAGCTTCTGGGAGAATGTCCTATGGACAGATGAGACAAAACTGGAACTTTTTGGCAAGGCACATCAGCTCTATGTTTAGAGACGCAAAAATGAAGCATACCAAGAAAAGAACACTGTCCCTACTGTGAAACATGGAGGAGGTTCTGTTATGTTCTGGGGCTGCTTTGCTGCATCTGGCACAGGATGTCTTGAATCTGTGCAGGGTACAATGAAATCTCAAGACTATCAAGGTATTCTAGAGAGAAATGTGCTGCCCAGTGTCAGACAGCTTGATCTCAGTCGCAGGTCATGGGTCTTGCAACAGGATAATGACCCAAAACACACAGCTAAAAACATCCAAGAATGGCTAAGAGCGAAACATTGGACTATTCTAAAGTGGCCTTCTATGAGCCCTGATCTAAATCCTATTGAACATCTGTGGAAGGAGCTGAAACATGCCGTCTGGAGAAGGCACCCTTCAAACCTGAGACAACCGGAGCAGTTTGTTCATGAGGAGTGGGCCAAAATACCTGCTGAGAGGTGCAGAAGTCTCATTGACAGTTACAGAAATTGTTTGATTGCAGTGATTGCCTCAAAAGGTTGTGCAACAAAATATTAAGTTAAGGGTACCATCATTTTTGTCCAGTCCTGTTTCATGAGTTTGTTTTTTTAAAATAATCCTGTTGAACCACAATTCAAAAGCATTGTCTGATTTTCATTGGTTAATTTTCATAGAATTTTTATTTATTACCAGTTTTGTCAGATTCAAGTTATTTCTGTGACCATTGTGGGTTTTTCTTTCATTAACAGAGGGGTACCAACAATTTTGTCCACGTCTGTATGTGCCTGTGTGTGTTGTGTTTGTGAGTATATTTATGGGAGGGTTGGAAGGGGTGGGAATGTATCATGTAAAATATGTAATTAAATGTGTCTATTGTTTTTATCTATGTAAAGCACTTTGCACAGCATCTAATGTGTTAAAAGTGCTATACAAATAAAGTTTGATTGATTGATTGACATCAACAAAGATCAAAGGCAGGCATCACTGAACGAGTGGTGACATCAAAGATCAAAGGCAGGTTTCACCATGGTTACTGTTGCCATGATAACAGTAACTTTCTACGGGCATGCAGAAATGCTTGCTTATACTTGGTTTCTACGGGTATGCACTTGTAGTCTCAAGTGTCCTTGTATCTGAAAAGAAACAATGCAGTTAGTATCAGAAAAGGTTTAATTTAATGCATGACTAGTTTTGTTGCTGTCTCCTCACTCCTTCTTAGTCAGCCTATGAACTTTTCAGCCCCCCCTCGTATAGTGTTTCAGTCTGATCCGGACCTGTAGATGTTCATAATACAAGAAACATCTGTAGCTCTACAACAAGAATCTCAACACAGGGATTTTTTCAAGGATTGAAAATAAAAGCAACTGTAAAGCAAACTGTGGTTCCATGTGTGGCAGCTCAGAGACTCTGAATAAGATTCAGAGATTCAAAGATTTTTATTTGTCAATACTCCTGTATGCACAGGACATACAGGAGAATCGAAATGCTGTTTCTCTCTCTCTTCGTAGTGTGTGTGATATATAAGAAAAGAAGGAATAAGGATAAAAACAACAGCAGCACTCTATGTACAATAATGCTACCCATAGTGCAAATACAGATAAAAAAAAACACACACACAGCAGTCCTATGTACAGTGATACAGTAATACCAGTAGTGCAAGTTCAATGCGGTAGAGAAGGTGCAAATGGTAACAGTTTGGAATGTGCATGATCAGTAATGCAATAACACACAGCAGCAGGTGTGGCATTTGTGCAAATGGTTGTAGTAAAGTGCAGAGACATACAGCAGCAGATGTAGTACTGTTGGTGTGCTGAGTCTTTCTGTGCAAACAGCTGAGGTAGAGTTATTGTATGGATGAGTGTGTTACAGTCCAGGGGGCGGTGGGTGGAGTGGGCAGAGTTCAGGGTCCTGATGGCCTGGTGCACAAAGCTGTTTAGCAGTCTTGTGGAGCAGGCCCGGAGGCTCCGGTACCTTCTCCCTGAGGGCAGGAGACTGAAGAGGGAGTGTGAGAGGTGGGAGGTGTCGATGCAATGTTGATGACTCTGCGGGTGAAGTAGATGTTTGAGAGGGAGGGCAGAGGGGCATCGATGATCTTGCTGGCTGCGTTCACTGTACATTGTATGCATTATTATAATAAAATTCTGTCTCCATTGTCTGACATTGATAGGAAACACTGTCAGGATTGATACAATAAGCTTGTAAAATGAGAAAACTTGGCATGAAGAACCAAACAAAAAGCCAAGAAGAGATTACAGAATGGACTGTGGAAAAGGCTCAGATGTTTGACGAGTTGGGTGCATTGTACACTACTGGGTTGACGCTCTGAGTCACAGATATGTTTGACCTCAAAAAAGAACTTAGAGGCTGCAGAGGACACCAACTGGGATCACTGTCCTATTGCATAGTCAGTTTCAGCCTATTATTTCAGGGGTGGTCTGAGTATAAATTTTGTTTGCTTTTTTAACCTGTGCCAAGCATGCACTGTGAGTGATGAAATATTCATCATGCCACAACTCACCATCCCATCTTGGCATCCCTGTACACAACTAAGGGTTGAAGGTGAGCCCCTGTCAATACCACAGCTTCTGCAATGTGCAGCAAGAGGGCAACTGTTCTTTAACCCATTCTTTTCCACTGACACTGATAATAGCACTACCTCCTATCCCTTTCTATTACCTAATCTATAGTAGCATATTGCTGCCTATACAGTGTTCTCAGGCATAAAAAAATCTATCACACACATGCACAACAGTGATGAAGAATATAAAACAAATATTGATAAATGCACAGCTAAGATACACAATTTCATAGGACTGGAGCCCAGGATGGAACCAACAGAGTATTTTATTTGGCGACTTATTTGCGCTTCATCTCTTGTAGAAGCATAACAGAATATATGTGTTTGAATGAGAGTGAGGCAGGTGTAACAATGAAGATGCAAGGACGAGAGGTAGTGCAGGTAGATGAGTTTAAATACCTGGGGTCAACCAATCAAAGCAATGGACAGTACACAAGAGAGGTGAAGAAGAGAGTGCAGGCAGGGTGGAATGGGTGATGAGTTTCAGGGAGATTTGTGAAAAAAGGATAGTAGCTAGAGTGAATCGAAAGGTTTACAAGACGGTAGTGAGACCTGCTATGATATAGGGTTTGGAGAGAGTGGCACTGACAAAAAGACATGAGGCAGAACTGGAGGTGGCAGAGTTGAAGATGCTAAGATTCTCATTGAGAGTTACTTGGAGGGACAGGATTAGAAATAAAATGATCCCCTGCTGTGACCCCTAAAGGGAGCAGTTGAAAAAAGATGTGTGCTACTATAAAATGACAAAGATTGACTAAGCAAGACCCCCTCGTGGATCGTCACCTTATTGTGGTGGTGGTGGTGGTGGGGGTGGGGTTTGCGTGCCCCAGTGATTCCAGGAGCTATGTTGTCCGGGACAATTTGCCTCTGATAGGGTCTCCCAAGACAAACTGGTCCTGGGTGAAGGGCCAGACTAAGAACGATCCAACAGACTCTCATGATAAATTGTATATCAAGGATTCAATGTACCCCGCCCGGTATGGGGTTACCGGGGTCCCACCCTGGAGCCAGGCCTTGGGGAGGGCCTGTAAGGCTAGCGTCTGGTGGCCGGGTTTCCACCCATGGGACCCGGCTGGGCTCAGCCCGAAGGAGTTACATGAGTCCGCCCTCCAGTGGGCTCACCACCTGCAGGAGGGATCATGGGGGTCCGGTGCTATGTGAATTAGGTGGCGGTCAAAGGCGGAGACCTTGGCGGACTGATCCCAAGCTTTCTAAACTGGCTTTTGGTATGTGGAATGTCACCTCTCTGGTGGGGAAGGAGCCTGAGCTGGTGTACGAGGTTGAGAGATACCGGCTAGATACAGTCGGCCTCACCTCAACACACAGCTCCGGTTCCGGAACCAGTCTCCTGGAGAGGGGCTGGAGCTTGGCCTTTTCTGGAGTTGCCCCGGGTGAGAGGCGACGAGCAGGGGTGGGTATTCTTGTATCGCCCCACCTTGCTGCCTCTATATTGAAGTTTTCCCCGGTGGACGAAAGGGTTGCTTCCCTGCGCCTTTGGGTTGGGAAACGGGTCCCGACCATCATTTGTGCCTATGCACCAAATGATGTTTCAAAGTACCCACCCTTTTTGGAGTCTGTGACTGGGGTGCTGGAGGGTGCTCCTCTTGGAGACTCCATTGTCCTGCTGGGGGACTTCAATGCGCACGTGGGCAACGACAGTGAAACCTGGAGGGGGGTGATTGGGAGGAACGGCCTGCCCGATCTGAACCCGAGTGGTGTTCAGTTATTGGACTTCTGTGCTAACCACAGTCTGTCCATAACAAACACCATGTTCAAGCATAAGGGTGTCCATATGTGCACCTGGCACTAGGACACCCTAGGTCGTAGGTCGATGATCGATTTTGTTATCGTATCATCAGACCTGCGACCGTATGTCTTGGACACCCGAGTAAAGAGAGGTGCAGAGCTGTCAACTGATCACCACCTGGTGGTGAGTTGGATCCGATGGCAGGGGAGGAAGCCATTCAGACCTGGTAGACCCAAACGTATAGTGAGGGTGTGCTGGGAGCGTCTGGCTGAGGCCCCTGTCCGGGAGGTCTTCAACTCCCACCTCCGGAAGAACTTCAACCACATCCCGAGGGAGTCTGGAGACATGGAGTCTGAATGGGCCATGTCCTCCACCTCTGTTGTTGAAGCGGCGGCCCAGAGCTGCGGCCGCAAGGTGGTCGGTGCATCTCGTGGTGACAACCCCCGAACCAAGTGGTGGACACCAGTGGTGAGGGGGGCCATTAAGCTGAAGAAGGAGTCCTATCAAGCTTGGTTGGCTTGTGGGACTCCCGAAGCAGCTGAGGTGTACCGGCAGGCCAAGCGGAGTGCAGCTCGGGTGGTTGCTGAAGCAAAAACCCGGGTATGTCAGGAGTTCAGTGAGGCCATGGAACAAGACTTTTGGTCGGCCTCAAAGAGATTCTGGCAAACTGTCCGGCGGCTCAGGAGGGGAAAGCAGCTCCCCGTCCACACTGTGTATGGTGCAGATGGGACACTGTTGACTTCGACTGGGGATATCGTCGGGCGGTGGAAGGAATACTTCGAGGATCTCCTCAATCCCACTGATACGCCTTCCACAGAGGAAGCAGGGTTTGGGGACGAGGGGGATGACTCGCCTATCACAGGGGCTGAGGTCGCCAAGGTGGTTAAAAATCTCCTTGGTGGCCGGGCCCTGGGGGTGGACGAGATTCGCCCTGAGTACCTCAAGGCCCTGGATGTTGTTGGGTTGTCATGGTTGACACGCCTCTGCAACATTGCGTGGAGGTCGGGGGCAGTGCCTTTGGCATGGCAAACCGGGGTGGTGGTTCCTCTCTTCAAAAAAGGGGACCGGAGGGTGTGCTCCAACTTTAGAGGGATCACACTCCTCAGCCTCCCTGGGAAGGTCTATGCTACGGTACTGGAGAGGAGAGTCCGGCCATTGGTCGAACCTCGGATTCAGGAGGAGCAATGTGGTTTTCGTCCTGGATGTGTCACATCGGACCAGCTCTTTACCCTCTCGAGAATTCTTGAGGGTTTGTGGGAGTTTGCCCAACCAGTTTACATGTGTTTTGTGGACTTGGAGAAGGCATTTGACCGCGTCCCTCGTGGATTTTTGTGGGGGGTGCTTCGGGAGTATGGGGTATCGGGCTTGTTGTTACGAGCTATTCGGTCTCTGTACGACCGTTGTGAGAGTTTGGTTCGTATTGCCAACACTCGATCGGAGTCATTCCCAGTGAGAGTTGGACTCCGCCAGGGCTGCCCTTTGTCACCGATCCTGTTCATAATTTTTATGGACAGGATTTCTAGGCGCAGACAGGGAATGGAGGGTGTCATGCTTGGTGACCACAGGATTTCATCTCTGTTGTTTGCAGATGATGTTGTTCTGTTGGCTTCATCCAGCAATGACTACAGCTCTTGCTGGGACGGTTTGCCGCTGAGTGTGAAGCGGCTGGGATGAGAATCAGCACCTCCAAGTCCGAGTCCATGGTCCCCAGCCGGAAAAAGGTGGATTGTCCTCTCCGGACAGACGGATTGGAGCAGCATCTGCAGTGATGAGGACGTTGTACCGGTCTGTTGTGGTGAAGAGGGAGCTTAGTTCTAAGGCAAAGCTGTCGATTTACCAGTCAATCTACGTTCCTACTCTCACCTATGGTCACGAACTTTGGGTAATGACCGAAAGAACGAGATCGCGGATACAAGCGGCTGAAATAAGCTTTCTCCGTAGGATTGCTGGACTCACCCTCAGAGATAGGGTGAGGAGCTCAGTCATCCGCGAGAGGCTCAGAGTAGAACCGCTGCTCCTCCACATTGAAAGGAGTCAGTTGAGGTGGTATGGGCATCTGATCAGGATGCCTCCTGGACGCCTCCCACTTGAGGTGTTTCAGGCACGTCCCACTGGGAGGAGACCCCGGGGCAGACCCAGGACTCGGTGGAGAGACTATGTCTCCCAGCTGGTCTGGGAACGCCTTGGTATCCCCTCTGAAGAGCTGGAGCAGGTGGCTGGGGAGAGGGAAGTCTGGGCTTCTCTGCTTGAACTGCTGCCTCTGCGACCCGGACCTCCGGAAAAGCGGTAGAAGATGGATGGATGGATGGATGGATGGATGGATGGATGGATGGATGGACTGAGCAAGAGTCATCAAACATATTAAACATCTACTTGCTGTCCTTTTTTCTTGTTTATCAATTCAGATGTGCCCAGATGTGCTTTTTTCCCCCACTCTCCAGACAGTCTTGTCTGCCAGGTCCACTTGCAGGTTTTGGTGTTAAGTAGCTCCACCTTCACAATCGTGATTTGTGGAAGGAACATCTTGAGTAAGTCCAGACAGACACAGGGACAAACACACAACTCATAGAAAAGCTCTGCTGACCATTTGATTTGAACCCACAGACACCTCCAGCGCACTATTGCCTCTTGAGAACATTTATGTTTGCTTTCCATAAGCATGTGAGAACCCTTTATAATAAATTTTGAGCTAATTACTGTGTTGTTGTTATCACAAGGTTGTGTTGTGCATCCATGTTGTAGGTTTGTTGAGGCACTCAAGGAGAACCTCAGTTGGCAAAGCAGGAACTGATTTTCAAGCTAATCATGTGTTTGTCTTAAAGAAAAGAGGCAAAATGCAGTCACAGGGCAATGTTTTAATGCACCTTATCAGATTGTCAAAAAGTTGTCTAGTCGTGAAATGTACAGTGGTGAGCACTATCGCCATCATTAATTGCCATTTTTACAGCAGGTGCATCGGGGGCATGAAAACTGTTTCAACTGGCATTAAGACCGTTAATTTTTTGCAGGTGAAACGACCCGAAAAAGGATTAAGTGGAAGAAGATGTATGGATTGATGGATGGATGGAAATAACATATTTATAAGCTCTAACAGCCATTTGAGACTAGTTCACAAGTGTGAGAGAGCAAGTTACATTATTATATTCACAATTTAACCCTGAACAAGTAAATCAAGTGATTTTTAAAGCATGAAAACTGTTTCAATCAACATTAAGTCCCTTAAATCAATTTTTGGCAGGTGAAATAACATATTTATAAGCTATAACAGCCGTTTGAGACTATTCACAAGTTGGACAGAACATGTTATATTGTAATCTTCACCATTCAACCTTGAAGAACCAAATCAAGTAATTTGTTGGCAGATAAAATGTTTGAATCTAAATTGGGAACCGTAATGAATTTTTTGCAGATGAAGCATACATTTTATGGATTATACTTAAGTAACAATATGTAATTATAGGAGGTAAATAATGCACAAACACTAGTATCCATGGGAAAGAAAAGCTTTATTGACTTTTACATCGTTATACATGGATTTTGTTAATCTCAGCACACTTTTCCTTACATATAAGGCAAAACATTAAAAGCTGCTACAGGATAAAATGTCATAACTGATTATTCTAACACAAAACTCATGGATTTAAAATTATGAAAATCCCTCACCACATTAAATATTCACAGACATACCTTTGCTAAATGCATGGACAAAAAATTTACATCTGCTTTGCTCAAAACCAGCCGTCAGCCTCAGAATCCAAAAAGAAATGGCTTTAGCCAAGCAAGGCGCGCTCCCGCGGCTAGCCAATCAGTTTCTGGTGGCCCATCACTTTTTGACAGGGCACTGGACTTTTGCTGCTTGTTGGGGGCAGGGCGTGCAGCACTTGGGCTTTTTTCTACACTTGGACCCGGAGCAGGAGAGCTACTGTACTTCAGCTGCTACTAGCAAGAGAACTAGTGTTGCAACCTTTGTCATCCTGGGTGTTTTTAAAAAAAACAGATATTTTTTTCTGCTTCTCAGTTGGCTGAGGCAACATTCTTTCCTACACGCTCTCTCTCTCCAGTGGTGCAAGTGTGTTCACCTGTATGTGCGCACGTGTCTCTGTGTGTGCACGCACATCTGTCTGTGTGTGCGTGAGCGCACGTGTCTGTGTTTACGCACAGTGGAGTTCCACCCCACAGAGAGGAGAAGAGACAGAAATGAGCTGCTGTTGTGTAAATAAGATCAATAACAGAAGGATATTTAGTTTGTTCAATAAAAGGACAAGGTAAAGACTTGCTCTGTAGTGAATGCATCTGAAAAGGACTTCTGTTGTGATCTGTGAGCTGATGATCTGTTAGCATATCCACTTTGTACAGTTTCTTTGCAGTTGTTCTGCTCATGTATGATTGTTTGTGGGTTTTTTTGTGACCCACCAGGGGACTACAGATGCAAATTAGCAGTATTGTTAAATCTGGCATACTTACATTTGCATTAATGTTCATTAGTATGTGATGTCCCTTTTAAATAAACATTAAACTTAAACTTAATCTGGCGCCATATATAAAAATAAAATTAAATAAAATTAACTTGACACTCTGGGGGGGTGGGGGGGGGCTGACCCCCCAATATAATGGTAGGGGAAACACTAAGCAGAACTGATTAAATGTGTTCATGCTGGAAATCTTGGTGATTTTTTTCTATTTATTGAGGATGGGGTGGGGCGAATACTGCATCATTAAAAATAAGAAACGATTAGCAATGCTCCAACTCTTGGAGGAGGATCATTTGTATAATGACTGACAAAATAAAAAAAGAGAGGAGGAAAAGGGAAGTTTGTAATGAATTGAAAAAAGGCTGGGCTATAATGAATGTGTGATTGAGCTTCTGGCCCTCTGTTTGCAGGAGAATGCCTCTGCCTCGACGGCTTTATGAAGGACCCTGTCCACAAGCACCTCTGCATCCGCAGCGAGTGGGGGCCCAATCAGGGGTGAGTCATGATAATCACCTCATCATGATTTGTGGTTGCTTATTATCGAGGCAAAGTGAAGGAGTGGAACAACAGAGGAATCATTGTGCACATCAGATGGTGACTTATTTCTTTGCCTGGATAAATCTAAAATGAATGATGATATTGCCAATCCCAATTAATGTTCAGAGTCATGACAGGGCACAGTACTTAGTGTTATAAGTAGCTAATTAGCTGTAAACAAAATCTGGAGGGAAGCAATAATTAAAAGGATCACATTTAGTTTGTTGGGATGCTTTTATGCTTGAGTCCTTGCTGCAGTTCTGCCAGGGAGAAAAAAACACAGAAAACACTTCAATTCAGTGTATTTATTGTGTCGAACCACAACACGTGTAATCCCCAGGTACTTTTACACAGTGAGCTCAATACCTTAGTGTATTGTGGAGAGATAGATAACAACTACCCCACAGTGTCCACCGATAACATAGTGCTCAACACCTGTTGTTGCCCGGTTTTCGTAATCAGTTCGAGGCGCAGGGAAACATCCATCTGTTCTTTCTCCTGCAGCTTCCACCTGTCAGCATGAGCAGCATGAATCTAGCTGCTCACCAAAACATGGAGCCACATTGGCAGTCATGTAATCATACAGTGTGTTTTCCAAAAAGTCTCAAGAGCCAGGTTAGATAAAAAAGCTGCATTACTGTCTGTAGGTATTGGTCTTTATATTAATAATCACACTAACACACTCATTGAAAGCAATTTATTCTCTAATTATTGTAGCCACATCTCAGAAGAACCCCCCTAAACCAAAACTACTTCAGATCACTTTTATTCCCATCTACAGTGCATCCAGAAAGTCTTCACAGCGCTTCACTTTTTCCACATTTTATGTTACACCTTTATTCCAAAAGGGATTAAATTCATTTTTTTTCCTCAAAATTCTACACACAATACCCCATAATGACAATGTGAAAAAAGTTTTTTTGAGATTTTTGCAAATTTATTAAAAATCAAAAACTAAGAAATCACATGTACATCAGTATTCACAGCCTTTGCTCAATACTTTGTTGATGCACCTTTGGCAGCAATTACAGCCTCAAGTTTTTAAATATGATGCCGCCAGCTTGGCACACCTATCTTTGGGCAGTTTGGCCCATTCCTCTTTGCAGCACCTCTCAAGCTCCACCAGGTTGGATGGGAAGCATCGGTGCACAGCCATTTTCAGATCTCTCCAGGGATGTTCAATTGGATTCAAGTCTGGGCTCTGGCTGGGCCACTCAAGGACATTCACAGAGTTGTTCTGAAGCCACTCCTTTGATATCTTGGCTGTGTGCTTAGGGTTGTTGTCCTGCAGAAAGATGAACCATCACCCCAGTCTGAGGTCAAGAGCGCTCTGGAGCAGGTTTTCATCCAGGATGTCTCTTCATCACCGCTGTGACTAAGGCCCTTCTCCCTCAATTACTCAGTTTAGACAGCTGGCCAGCTCTAGGAAGAGTCCTGGTGGTTCTGAACTTCTTCCATTTACAGATGATGGAGGCCACTGTGCTCATTGGGCCCTTTAAAGCAGCAGAAATTTTTATGTACTCTTCCCCAGATTTGTGCCTCAAGACAATCCTGTCTCAGAGGTCTACAGACAATTCCTTTGACTTCATGCTTGGTTTGTGCTCTGACATGCACTGTCAACTGTGGGACCTTATATAGACAGGTGTGTTCCTTTCCAAATCATGTCCAGTCAACTGAATTTACCACAGGTGGACTCCAGTTAAGCTGTAGAAACATCTCAAGGATGATCAGTGGAAACAGGATGCACCTGAGCTCAATTTTGAGCTTCATGACAAAGGCTGTAAATACTTATGTACATGTGATTTCTTAGTTTTTTATTTTTAATAAATTTGCAAAAATCTCAAAAAAAAACACCTTTTTTCACATTGTCATTATGTGGTATTGTGTGTAGAATTTTGAGGGAAAAAATGAATTTAATCCCTTTTGGAATAAGGCTGTAACATAAAATGTGGAAAAGGTGAAGCCCTTTGAATACTTTATGGATTCACTGTATATAAATCACTTTCAGGCTGCGAGTCCATCAAACGCGTTTTTTGTCGCCCGACCGCCCTGAGCATTTTTTTTTCAGCATTTATGCGTGGTGCTCTGAAAAAAAAAAAAGCCTGTGCCCTGTATCCCAGCAACAGCTTGTCACTCTCAGCTCAGCACTTCCGCTTTTCCTATGGTCAGACTTTCTACTGATTTTTTAACAGCAGTCTCTAAATAACAATGGACAGGAAATGTTTTCTAGCAGCTCTGGATGTAAAATATGATGACATGGAAAGCAGTAGTCTGAGTACAGACTAGTACCTGCGTCCTATGTCCCGCCCACGCAGCAGTTCTGATTGGCTGCTTAAGATCTGACATTGACGAGCTCAGCTGCAGTCTCTGAAAAGCTGAACTTTTTTCAGCTCTGAGCGCCGTGACAAAAAACAGCCAGTGTCAAGCACGTTTCTGCGCCGAGGGCGCTCAGCGCTGTAAACGCTGGACTACATAGAGAATGAATGGAAAATAGTCACCCAGAGTGGAAAAAAGGCGTTTGGTGGATACGCAGCCTAATGGTGAAAAAGTAGATTTGTGTTTTTGCCCGGCTATGTGGCTACAAGGTCACTTCTTTAATAATGACTCTCAGTGATGACTTGATGTCTTTTGGCATTGAAAATGCTGTTTCAGACTTCTCCGTGGGAAGTCGTATAATCGCTTAATTGGGTTTGCATCTGCTTGCTTCCAAAGCCCTTGACATTTGGCCAACATCTGTGCTACACAGCCAGCTACTGGGTGACCAGTCAGGGTTCAAGTGGGCTCAGCCATCCCAGAAACAAATAAGGAGGTGTTGACCTGCAGGGTGACTTTCTGTACCGCAACAACAGTATTAGTGTAGTGGTCTAATTATCATAAAAGGATCTAATTAAACTTTTAAATCACTCGATTTGTAGGACACCATAGGTAATTCATGCTTCAGCTTAATTAAAATATGGGGGTCTTATATGTATGTGAAGTAAATAAACAGTTTACCCAAATATGTATGTTTCCATATGGATATTTTTGGAAACTGTTGACGATTCTTTGATTTGTACTTTATTTTAAGTAGTTATTCAATTAAATCTGATTTGCAGGAAGCCTGTGATGTGTCAGAAAAATGAATAGAGCAGTCATATGCCGATTAGCTGGTTCTGTCTGATCAGTAGGACTCGACCTGAATAGTCAACTATTCTGCTATTCTTGTGTTGTGAACATATTCAGTTTTTTTTTTAATTTTGATAGCCAAATATTTGTTTTCTAAAAAGTGAAGAATATTGGTTTGTTTTAACAGTCATTATTCTTTTTTTTAAACTAATTATTATTTACCGACTAATATGGTATTTAGAATTTACTCTTCCTTGCATTGCCAAGTTCTTCTGTCTCACTCTATACCAGTCCAAAGTTTTTAATATTTATTATTTATGGTGAACATACAGCTTTGGGTTAAAAAATAAGAGAAACCTTTCCTAAACTGGCATTTCTACATGAGGGCAGCCATTCAGTTTGAGTATCTGTTGAATTAGAGCATAAGGACACGTCAGTCCACGTGAAGAGGTCCTGATCAGGTGATCATCTAAACATGGTAAGAGACATGAACGCTGTTATACAAATCAGAGTTATTCCACAAATACAGATTTCTGAGTTCTTCCTAAGTTAAGTAATGTAGTGTTTAAGAATGAAGATTAACTTGTTTTCTTTGCATTATTTGATCTTAAATCACATCAAAAAGGAACATTTGTTGTTGTTTTGGCCAGTTGTCATTGTCTGTAAATAAATGCTTTAAATTGTGATATTTTGATAAGATAAGATAAGATAAGCCCCACAACGGGGAAATTCCAGGATTGCAGCAGCACAGGGATAGCAACACTCAGAGCAACAATCAGAAGGCAAGAAAAAAAAAAAAAAGCAAGCAAGCAAGAGCAGCTAATATACATATGTACATATTACTATAAATATATATATACACACAGACACATAGTGTAGAGCATTGTAGCTGGATGGGATAAATATATGAGTATATAAACACACAGTATGGAGCATTGCAGCTAGGTGGAAAAATATGTAAATATATAAACACACAGTGCGGAGCAATGTAGCTAGATGGAATAATATGTAGATATATAAACACACAGTGCGGAGCATTGTAGCTAGATGGAATGAATATTGTCGGCCTCCGTCGGTCTATGATGACCATGGAAGAGAATCCTAAACGTCTACTCTGCTGGAACAGCACCGCCTGTGGCTGAACAGGCCGATGCGCACCGGTGTTCTACCTTCCAGCGTTGGGCGTTGGTAGGATTCAAGCCTGGGCAGGAAAACATGGAGGACAAGATGTTACCCATGCAGCATGTCCCCCCTCTCCACGTCACTGATGAATCCAAAGGAACAGCAGGGCTGCTATAGTTTGGCACCAGCGCCGTTGCAGGAGCTGCCAGAACGATGTTGTGCACAACAGAGAACTGCCTTGGGGGCTCCGACTCCGGATTTTTCCTCAGGGTTGACTCCTGAGGCCTTTCCCGTGACCGGGTGTGCCGCAAGGCAGCGGCGGTTTGAAATCAGGGTTTACCTTCCCCTAGATGGGCTACCTTCCCAGGTTGACGAGCCACCATCTACCCGAAGCATCTGGTTTTAAGGCGCCAGAGATCCGCCCTCGCCCCTTCTCCTATTAGTAGAAGCAGTTCCGCCGGGCTTAGAGACTAAACCACACGGGCAGGCTAGGAGTTGGACTTAGTTGTCAGAGGCTTTTCGAGACGCACGCCGTAAGGAGCATTTTATGAGCACTAGGAGCTTAACCCCAGTGCCGCTCCTGGCTATGACAACCTTGGAACCATGGAATGAATATATAGATATATAAATATAAACATAAACATAAACACACCCAGTGTGGAGCATTGTAGCTAGATGGAATAAATATGTAAATGTATAAACACACACAGTGCAGAGCATTGTTGCTAGATGGGATGAAACAGCACAACCGTCTACTTAGTTATCCTACATGGTATGATTATGTGCCCATACATATTGTCACCCTCCATAGCTACCGGTATTTTCCTAGTTGTATGCCGGAGGGGACCATTGTGTAAGTCTATTGCATCTTTTGCATTCAAAAAACTATTAGGTTGTTACGTCTTTTTGCTATCTCTGCGAGCAGCCCTGCTTAGGTTATACAGTCTGACAGCCGTTGGTAGGAAGGACCTGCGAAACCTCTCGGTTGTGCACCTGGGATGATGTAGTCTGCTGCTAAATGAGCTCCTCAGTGCATTCAGTATGTCCTGCATAGGGTGGAACTTGGACTCCAGCAGAGATGACAGTTTAGCCACCGTCCTTCTCTCTCCTATCTCCTCCACCGGATCAAGGCGCTGCCCCAGGACAGAGCTAGCTTTCTTGATCAGTTTGTTCAGTCTCTTCCTATCGGCTGCAGTAATGCCACTGCCCCAGCAGACCACTGATATGGTGGATATGGATATTTTTAATATGAGTGAGTTGTTTTCAGCAGGTTAGAGAATAAAACAAAATTGTTCATGTTACTCAAACACATACAGATTAAAAGTTATACCAGGTAAAATGATAATTTTGCACTGGTCTCCTTGGTCTCTTTTTCCAGAGCTGTGGAGTATCTCCAAAGTTTACCCATCTAATGCTGCAGCAAATCTGTCTTAGTTTTTTTTACATGAACCGCTAATATAATTTAACGATCATTTAATTTACTTTCTACCAACCAGCTGTTGCCTAGCGACATAATCCTTTACATAGTCTTATGTTATCTGCAGACAGTTCCTTTTTATCCCCTTTCAGTCTTCTGAAGGGGGATTATGTTATGGGTCAGTCTGTCCGTCCATCTGTCCCACTTTTGTGAAATCAGCTCCTACAGTTTTGGTCTGATTGTTTTGGAACTTGGTACCATGGTTTGATATGTACTGAGGATGCGCATATTGCAATTTGGTTTTGATCGGATGATTTTTGTGGGAATTGTAGGCCCCTGACCTATGACCTCCTGTTTCACCTCACTTCATAGACAGTAACTGTCTTGTGAAATCAAATCCTCCTACAGCTTTGTTCCGATTGCTTTGAAACTTGGTACCATGGTTTGAGATACTCTGATGATGCGCATATTGCGATTTCATTCTCACTGAATGACTTTGAGGTCAGAGGTTTGATTTTTCCCTAAATCTTTTAAACACAGTAACTACTGAAAGAAATTATGTAGACTATTCAAATCGATACAGCAGTTGTATTTAATACACATCTTGGACAATTGACACCTGTGGGTTTGGGGTCAAGGGGTCAAAGTGCAAAGTTAACACTTGAGTTGCACTATGGTAAATGATAGATGGATGAATGGACGGCCGGATGGATGGATGTACTTTATTGATCCCAAACTGGGAAATTATAGTGTAACAGCAGCATGACAGTAGATGACCAAAACGACACAACACACACAGCATAAAAGAAAAAGGGATTACCCAGGGAGAGTAAAACTGGCTAAATACCTTGTATACATTGCAGATGAATAGATGATGACCCGTATAGATACATGAATCATACTGGTTATACAATGCAGGACTATCAAGTGCAGGGTGCAATGTGAGGTACCAATTAGACTATAAGGTGCAGTATGGCAGCATAGTTATGACCAGTATACAACATTAGAGTGAGTTATTGTACAGTGAGATGGCATGTGGCAGGAAAGATTTCCTGTATCTGGCCATTCAGCAGCGAAGTTGTAGCAGTCTGCTGGAGAAATTGCTCCGCTGTCTGTCCAGTGTATTGTGGAGGGGGTGATCAGGATTGTCTATGATGGATCGCAGTTTGTTCAGTTTCCTCCTCTCCACCACAGTCTCAAAGGTCTCCGGCCTGAGACCAATTACAGAGCCAGCCTTCTTTATAATCTTGTCAAGTCTGCTGGTGTCGCTGGCTCTGATACTGCTACTGCAACAGAGAGCAGCAAAGAAGATGGCGCTGGTGATGACGGCCCTGTAGAAAAGCTCCAGCATCCTGTTGCACACATTGAAGGATCTCAGCTTCCTCAGAAAGTAGAGTCTGCTCAAATGCTACATTTACTTTTATGATAAAATGAGTAAAGTTAGGGCCACCAAACCTGGTCCACAGGTTCACCTTGGGATCCTGACCTCAGACTATGAGTTTGGGATCAAAAGCTCAAAAGCTCAAAGTCAACATTCCCTATGCCTTAATACTGTACAACGAGTAAAGTTAGGGTCACCAAACATGGTACACAGGTTCACCCTGTGATCCTGAAGTGTGACTGTGGGTTTGGGATTGCAAGGTCAAAGGACAACATCATAATGACTTATAAACTATATCTCAACAACAAAGAAAGCTAAGGTCACCAAACTTGCTACACAGAATTACCTTGGGATCCTGATCTCTGACTATGGGTTTGGGATCAAAAGGTCAAGGTTACCATTCCTTCTGCCTTATTACTGTACAACAGGTAAAGCTAGGGCCACCAAACCTGGTATACAGGTTCACCTTGGGATCCTGACCTCAGACTATCAATTTGGGGTCAAAAGGACAAAGGTCAAGGTTAACATTCCCTAAGCCTTATTACTGTACAGTGAGTAAAGCTAGGACCACCAAACTTGGTACACAAGTTCACCCTGTGACCCTGAAGTGTGACTGTAGTTTTGGGATCACAAGGTCAAAGGTCAACATCAAGTTGCCTTATAAAGTATATCTCAACAACAAGGAAAGCTAGGGCTACCAAACCTGGTACACAGATTCTGAGACCATAACCTCTGACTACAGGCTTGGGGTCAAAAGGTCAAAGGTCAAGGTTGGCACTCCCTATGATCTCTTCCTATAGAACGTGTAAAGCTCTCTAAGGTCACCATACTTTTGCTTCACGGGTTCACCTCGTGATCCTGCCCTACAGCTATGAGTTGTATACTTTGTTGTATATTTGTGGATGATGGGTTCATCATGATTTGGTTCTAACACAGTAATTATATTGAAAAGTTGAAAACTGTTCTCCATCAGTAAGTATTGGGATCGTCAAAGAAAACAGAGGCGGGGGGTATTGCACTCGCCTCAGAGTGCTCTTATTTCCATGGTACACAGTTTCAGTGAAAAGTCCAAAATTTCACAGCACTGTACAGGGTCCAAAAGCTGAAGATGCAACACCACCCAAAAGCAAAAAATAGACAGTCTTGTTATCTTTCATAACTCCACACGGAATATGACCTGCAGGTATAGTCAAGGAAATTATACATTCTTTGGCATCTAGGATACAAAACATTTTTATAATGTACTATGTGTTGGAATGAACCACAGGATCAGTGTTTACTAGATTCACATTATCTCATTTCATCATTTTCTCAGTAAGAACAATATAAGCATTTTCTTCAAGTAAAATAATTAAAGATGCCCCGTGGAGTTTTATTGTACATCCAACATACAAATAAAGATATTTCTAATAGAACTAAGCACATTTAAGACTTGTGCTGGCTCTTTCTCATGTTAATGTTGTGATATAAAACGTGTGCCCACTTTTAAAAAGGCATTGCTCCGTAGCATCACTTGGAAGAAAATGCCACGGGCTGATTCTTATGAAATGTTAAGATGAGGAAATATCTCAGTCATGTGTTGTGGACTGGCACTGGGTTCTAAAGCTGCTTTTTTTTTCAGTGGAAGTGATGAAAGCAAGAGGAGTCTGTGTTAAATTCTTAAACTGGGATGTCCCCAGCTTGCTGCAGACACAGTCGTGTTGTTTTCTCTGTGTTTTTAGATTTTTTTAAACTATACACTTTATGAGGCATTTGAATTTCCCCGCTTAGCGCACCCAGCTGTGCACCTCTGTGCCTCATTCCTCTGGGTGCTCTCCCTGTGTCCCCGTCACTGTGTAACCGAGTGGGCGCCCTGGGGTGTCTTCAATGTTTAATGACCGCAGCCTTATCGTAGAGGCAGCTCCCCCCTCTCCCCCAGTGTTCTTTTTGCTCACAGTAGTGTGGGAGTTTGCTGAGACTCACATCGGGCCCCTGTCGCTTCCCCTCCTTACTCTCTCACTTTGTGAACTGTTTTAGTCCCTGAGCCGCCACTCCCCATTAATCTCCATCATTCCGCCTCTTGGCATCTGTCTAGTCCCTTTCGATGTCCTTCTTCCTCGCTCCCTCTCCCGTCTGCCCTCGCCATCACCTTCAGTCTGTCAACCCATTCTGCTCCTCATCCCGTCTCCCCCTGTTATCCGCTCGCATCCTGTCCCGTGGTAAATAGATATGAGCCAAAGTCACATTGCAAGAGAAGAAAACATATTTTCCATCATGTTTACACACAATACTCATCATAATGCTGTTTGTGATTTGCCAGCTCTGGAAGGCAGGAATAGCTCAATGTTAGACCTGTATCTCGTGATTTTTGGAGGATGGCTGCAATGAAAAATTCAAAACTTCTCTCACTTTGATTTTTTTTTAACATACACTTTTATTCCCTCTCCTCTTTTTTGTCTCTTCCTCTGATCTATTCTTTTTTTATACTAGTCCCTGGCCTTACACCATCTTCCAGCGCGGTTTTGATCTTGTGATGGGAGAGCAACCCTCTGATCGCATTTTCAGGTAAGGAGAACTTCTCAAAACTTTGTCAGGCTTCATTTCCATGGAGCTACAGTCAAATAAGTGTTTTTTAGAATTCTGCTATGCTCACTTTGATTGTCTCACTCCCTGATGATTATGGGAGGATTTGAGCGGCATGATGCAATGACGCGTGAAAGGCATTCCTCTATCCCCTGCTGGTCGCAGACCAAAGGGGGATTATGTTGTGACATTGTCCGTCTGTCTGTTCATCTGATCTACACTGATGATGTGCATTGAAAAGCTGAAAACTCCTTCAGTAAGGTATTGGGATCTTCAAAAAAAAAAAAAAAAACAGAGGCGGGGGGATATTGCACTTGTCTCCGAGTGCTCTTGTTCTTTTATTAAATAGGCTTCATTTTCCATCAGATCACGTAATTAGTCTGCTCTGATACTGAGAATCAATTTTCAATCAGTCTTGACATGTTGGGTAAACTGATTCAGGCAGATTATTCATTTGGACATGGTGGCCAGCAATTAATATTTAGCAATAATTGCTTTTGAGAAACTGTTCACATTATTTTATTTTGTCATTTGCAGCGTCATGGTGGTTTTAAAAATCTGCTCGATGTATTCTAATCAAACTCAAAATGGATAAACCAGGCTGCATACCACCACAGAAGATGAGAAGGCTTCAAAAAGATAAATCTGGATCGTCATATTGTAATTACTTCTAAATTGAAGCAGGCTGGTAAAATTTTATCATGAATCAGTCTGTTAGCTTTTGGATAATCCTACTAAACAACAGAGAGACTATTGGATAAAATATGTTCACCAGTAAGCAAATGTTACATCATTTCCACGACTAGTTCTTATATTTGCTCAATGAATTAGCTTTTTATTTTACATTTGTTTAACTCATTATTTGTGAGCACTTTAAATTTTATACAAATACTATGATTAATTGTAAAACCTTACAGGAAAAATAGATGTGGGTGTATATTTCCAAATATGAGGTCAGCATTCAAACAACTAAGGGTTGACGCTCTTCTGAACTCACATTATTTTCACCTCCTGATCTTGAAGTTGTCATTGAGTTTGTATATCATTAAAGCACTGGTATGGGATTATTTTTAAAAACAATTTTTGAAAAAAGAGAAACTAAGAGAGATCACAACAATGGACAGAACAGCTAGGAAATTCAATTCAACTTTATTTATATATTGTGGAGAGAGAAATAATCAGGCAGAGAGGTCCAGATCATATCAGACTTTATTGAACTCTTTCTCTCCATTTCTCTAGAAACACAAGCACAAAAGAGTAACAGATCTCAGGCACCTCTGCTCTTAAATAACACCACTCAGTCAGCCTTCTCTGTGTGCTGCCTTAACATCAAAGCCTTTGTAATTCCCATTCTCTTTGTCACTGTTCACACCAACACACCACCCCCACATCCGCACACAAACACCCCATGACAATTCCTTTTTGTCTTTTATGTCTGAGTGTAAATATACTGAAGTGGATCCCCACACTGCACCCCCAGACTCAGACTGAGCCTTGACCCTCATGTCCTTTGGGCTTCAGCTTTCGTCCGTAGCGGCTATAACGTTGGGTCTGCGGCTTCGAGGTTGGGGGTGCGTCCGTCTGTGGGGGGACATTGGGAGGGGGGAAAACATCATTAGCATGCCCTTGTCACTGATCTGACGAGTCATTTACCTGGGGAGTTCTCAGTTGGGGGTCGTCCACGCCGAGGAGTTCGGGCCAGCACCACTTGCTCGTCTGATAACACGAAAGCGGGCTTAAGCCTGTCTATACAGACTGTTTCTCTGCGTCCCCCCCAAGTCTAACACAAAATGTTTCTCCCCGGGGTTCCAGCACTCTGAACAGGCCATCGTAGGGTGGGTGCAAGGGGGTCCAGTGGGCATTGTGCCTGACAAATACGAATGCCGGGTCCTTCAAGGCCTTTGGCACAAAAGCCCGTGGAAAACAGTGGTGGATCGGACCGGGTTCCGTCCCTGCCACTGCGTTACGCGGTGAAAGCGGGGCTGGATCGGTGTTCGCCGCGGGGCTGTCTGGCAGAAATTCCCCTGGGAGCCGCAGCGGCTGGGAAAAAAACAGCTCTGCTGGGGAGGATGCCAAATCCTCCTTCGGTGCTGAACGCAACCCTAATAGAACCCACGGCAACTGGTCCACCCAATTTGCATCCGTAAGTGAAGCCCTGAGCGCTGCTTTAAGCGATCTATGGAAACAGTCACATAACCTATTGGCCTGTGGGTTGTACGCAGTCGTGCGATGAAGTGAGACGCCCAGGCTACGGGCCATGGTGGACCGGAGGTCGGAAACAAATTGTGGGCCCCAATCGGACGTGATATCCGAAGGGGCGGCGAAACGTGCCACCCATGTCGTCAAAAAAGTGCGTGCAACTTCTGCGGACACGGTGGAAGCTGCGGGACTACTTCGGGCCAGCGCGTGGTGCAGTCCACCACTGTCAGAAGGTGCGTGAACCCTTGCGATGGCGGGAGGGGGCCCACAAGGTCCACGTGAACGTGGTCGAACCGCTTAGCTGGGATATGGAACGGCTCCAAGGGGGCCTTTGTGTGCCTGTGCACTTTAGCTCGCTGGCACGCTACGCAGACTGCGTCCCACTGTTTCACCTGTTTGCGCAGGCTTGGCCAGACGAACTTCGCTCACACCATCTTGACTGACGCACGCACTCCTGGGTGCGCCAGGGAGTGAACCGACTCAAAAGCACAGCGACGCCATGCGCGTGGGACCACCGGGCGCGGGCGGCCCGTGGAGACGTCACAGATTGGGGGGGCCCCCCGTCTTGCAGTACTCTGCTCTCCAGCCTTAACCCTGTTGGTCCAGACTGGAGCACGCAAACGTCCGCATCGCCGCTCTGCGCAGCGGCCATGGCCGAGTAATCTATCCCCACATAGACTGGGGCCATAATGCATGCGAGAGGCAGTCCGCCACCACGTTGAGTTTACCGGCCACATGCTGAATGTTGGTCGTAAACTCCGAGATCGCAGCCAGTTGTCTCTGCTGCCGGTCTGACCATGGTTCCGAAACCTTGGCCGTTTGTGGACCACAAACCCGGCTTGTGGTCCACGAACGCAGTGAAAGTGCGCCGTTCCAGCCAGAACTGGAAGTGGCGTATGGCCAGGTGGAGAGCCAGTAACTCTCTGTTGAGCGCGCTGTATTTACGCTCACTGTCGCTCAAAGACCTGCTAAAAAAGGCGAGTGGCTGCCAAGAACCGGTGATGTGCTGCTCCACAATGGCCCCTATGGCCACGTCTGAGGCATCAGTAGTGAGCGCTCTCCAAGCTGCCGGGACTGGGTGCGCCAGCAGTGTGGCGTTCGCCAGAGCTGTTTGAACCTGGGAAAATGCCTGCTCCCGCTTAGGAGTCTAGACGACTCTGTCCGCCGGTTTCCGTTTCTTAAGTGCGGCGTACAATGGCTGCATGAGCTGGGCTGCACAGGGGAGGAAACGACTGTAGAAGTTAACCATCCCCCAAAACTCCTGCGGTGTCCTGATCGTCTGAGGCCGTGGAAAATTCGCCATGGCGCGCACCTTGTCCGGCAAGGGTGTCGCGCCCTCCGGTGAGATGTGGTGGCCCAAAAAATCGATCCCCGCCACCCCGAACTGGCACTTCACCGGGTTGATTATTAATCCGTGCTCCTCCAACCTTTGGAAGACTGTCCTGAGGTGGGTTACTTGTTCGTCCTCGGACGCGCTGGCCACAAGGATGTCGTCCAGGTAGACGAACACAAACGGCAGATCTCGCAACACCGCATCCATCATGCATTGGAATGTCTGTGCCGCGCCTTTAAACCCGAAAGGCATGCGTAAAAACTCAAACAGGCCAAACAGGGTTCTTACTGCCGTTTTAGTTATGTCCTCAGCGCGCACTGGGACCTGATGGTAACCGCGGATCAGGGCTATCTTGGAAAAAATGCGTGCCCCGGTGAGGTGAACGGAAAATCCTGAATATGAGGGATGAGGTAATGGTCGTGCGCTGTTTAATCTGCGGAAATCTCCGCACGGTCGCCATGATCCCTCGACCTTAGGAAACATATGTAGCGGGGATGCCCATGAGCTATTTGAGCACCTGATGATGCCCAACTTTTCCAAGTTGGCAAACTCCTCGCGCGCTATGGCCAGTTTAGCTGTGTCCAGGCGCCGAGGTCCTGCGAAAACGGGCGGCCCTGTGGTGGTAATGAAGTGCTCCACCCTGTGTTTAGTGATGGTCGCTTAAAACGTTGGGACCGTGAGTGCTGGGAACTGGGTGAGTAGTGTGTGGAACTTACCCCCTGGAGCTGTGACATTGGCTAGTGTTGTTGGCCCAGCTCCTCTAGCTGTACAGGGGAGAGAATCAAAAGACATAGCGTTAATCAGGCGTCTGTTAGCAACATCGACTAGTAGTCCGTGTGTACACAAAATATCAGCGCCTAAGATGGGGAAGCTGCATGCCGCTATGATGAATGTCCATTGGTATGTACGGCCGTGCGAGGATACAGTCAGCGTCCTCTCACCAAAAGTCTTAATGTCTGAGCTGTTTGCGGCCGTCAGCTCGGGGCCGCTAGTTCCCGCCAGCCGGTCAGCGTAGGATGGCAGGATGAGGCTCTTTTGGGAGCCGGAGTCCATGAGGAACTGTCTCCCCGAGCATGAGTCTGTCACATAGAGCAGCTTGCTTGTTTCACCGGCGGTCGCAGCTGCTACCGACTGCTGGTCCTGGCGTTTCCTGAATGCTTGAATTGGCACGGTGGCACACATCGGCGTGTGTCCTCTCCAAAACGGCAGTGGTAGACACAGAGCGTGTCTCTCTGGTGCTTCTTGGCCCCTGCTGTACCCACCTTTGCTGGCTCCTCGCCTCCGCTGGCCGTCTATCTGGGGTCCGACGCCGCTGCGTTCACTGTCAGGGCTCTGGTGGTGAGGATAATCCGATTTGCTGGGCTAGCGCCCGGTAGTTGCATGCGGCCAGCAGCGGCGAATTGGCAAGGACCACTCTGGCCACCATCAGGAGGTTCCGGAGGAAAAGGTGAGCAAAGAGGAAATGCCCGTCATCTGTGCCCATCAACGCCAACATCTTCTCCATCAATTCGACCGCCGACCCGTCTCCTAACTCGGAGCATGTCATGAGCCTCTCCACTCTCTCACAGTCCGAGAGCGTGTAGCACCAGGTCAGCTCGGTTTTGAGAGCGCCGTATTTGTCACGGGCTGGGGGCAGTTGGAGCAGGCTCACCACCTGCTGAGTTGTGCGTGCATCCAGCGCTGCGACCACGTAGTAGTATCTGGTGTCATTTGCCATTATTCCCCGGAGTGCGAACTGGGCCTTGGTGTGGAGGAACCAAGACTTCGGGTCGTGTAGCCAAAAGTCTGAGAGTTTGACCGAAACGGCACACGCGTTGCTGGTACTTCCCGTCCGGGTCGTCTCCGGGGTGTTCTCCTCGCGTTCCATTGTGTGTCAAGGGTCACCAGTGTGGAGAGAGAAATAATCAGGCAGAGAGGTCCAGATCATATCATACTTTATCCAACTCTTTCTCTCTATTTCTCTAGAAACACAAGCACAAAAGAGTAACAGATCTCAGGCACCTCTGCTCTTAAATAATACCACTCGGTCAGCCTTCTCTGTGTGCTGCCTTAACATCAAAGCCTTTGTAATTCCCATTCTCTTTGTCACTGTTCACACCAACACACCACCCCACATCCACACACAAACCCCCCACGACAATTCCTTTTTGTCTTTTATGTCTAAGTGTAAATATACTGAAGTGGATCCCCACAATAGCACCATTTCACAACAGTCATCTCATAGCACTTTCAACTGCAGGGGAAAACCCCACAATTGCAGAAAGACCCCAGCAATCAGGCGATCCCCTGTGAGCAAGCACTTGGCGACGGTGGAGAGGAAAAACTCCCTTTTAGCAGGAAGAAACCTCCAGCAGAACCAGGTTCAGGGAGAGGCAGTCATCTGCTGTGACTGGCTGGGTGGTGAGGGGTTGGAAAAGAAGAAGAAGAGAACAGACATGTACAGAGCAAAGAACACGACAAGGACTCAATCTATGGGAGAGAACAAACAGATGTTAATGACCAGCAAAAACATTTCATTGAGAGTGAAGAAAGGAGTGAAGC
Source organism: Pholidichthys leucotaenia (assembly GCA_020510985.1). Classification (NCBI taxonomy): domain Eukaryota; kingdom Metazoa; phylum Chordata; class Actinopteri; order Cichliformes; family Pholidichthyidae; genus Pholidichthys; species Pholidichthys leucotaenia. The sequence goes on from CM035846.1 coordinate 303,252,563, forward strand.
TCAGTGCATTATTGGAGTTCCCCCGGCTGTCTATACCTATTAGCAGCATAACTAAGAGAGGGTTCAGGGGCACATGATCCCTCCCTAATTATACGCTATATCAAAAAGGAAGGTTTTAACCCTATTCTTAAAAACAGAGATCGAGTCTGACTCCCGAATCCAGATTGGCAGCTGTTTCCACTGGAGAGGAGCTTGATAACTGAAGGCTCTGTCTCCCATTGTAGTTTTGGAGATTCTAGGTATTACAATTAATCCTGCATTTTGGGAGTGTAGTGTTCTGTTAGGATAATAGAGTAGTATCTAGAAATCTAGTCAGTGCAGGATGGAATCTTTTGATTGCGATAGAACATGGGATAAACCATTTGAAGAGTGTATACATAACGTCTGATGTACATTGAAGCAGGCTTAGAGTCTGAATAAACACTATTTTTTTTCTGTGAATTTTTTGATCCTAATCATAGAGGCAAGCCTGAAGATAGCTAACAGTAGCCTATTGTATTAAAATTAGATAGCTTAAAGCGCTTGCCATTTGACATATTTGTAGAGTTTCCAAGACGATAAATGATTGCTGCATATACAGTATCTCATGCACGGTGGCGCAGTGGTTTAGCACTGTGGCAGCACAGTTTTACCCTCGGCCGGGGGATCGCGGGGATCATGAGATCGTGGGTTCGATCCCAGCCCCCGACCAACAGTGAGCTGTGTGGAGTTTGCATGTTCTCCCCGTGTTGTGCGGGTTTACTCCGGGATTTCTCCGGTTTCCTCCCGCACACCAAAAACATGTAGGTTTAGGGCGCTCGCGCACGCAGCGACCAGCAGCCGGTGGCTTGTCACCAGACTGCAAACCAAGTCTACCTACGGGTACAAATAAGTAACAAAAAAAAAAAAAATCCCTCACATTTTTGTAAATATTTTATTATATTTTTTCATAGGACAACACTGAAGATATGACACTGATACATTGTAAAGTAGTCAGTGTACAGCTTGTATAACTGGGTAAATTTTCTGTCCCCTCAAAATAACACACAGCCATTAATGTCTAAACCACTGGCAACAAAAAGTGAGTACACCCCTAAATGAAAATGTCCAAATTGTACCAAAAGTGTCAATATTTTGCATGGCTACCATTATTTTCCAGGTCTTGGAGGTAGGTAGGTCTGGAGACATGCTTGGCCAGTCCATCGCCTTTACCCTCAGTTTCTTTAGCAAAGCAGGGGTCGTCTTGGAGGTGTGTTTGGGGTGGTTATCATGCTGGAATTCTGCCCTGTGGCCCAGTTTCTGAAGGGAGGGGATCGTGCTCTGCTTCAGTATGTCACAGTACATAGCCACTTTTCCACTAGCCCAGCTCGCCTCGCCTCATTTCGATTCGCTACTACTCAGTTCAGCCTCAGTTGTGTCTCCATAGCAGCCGGGTAAAGCGGGGTTAAGCTGGGGTGGGCGGGATTTTATTTACAGCAAGACGGCGCCACACTCCCGTGACGTAAAACACGCGACCCAAGCAAAACATAACATGGTGGCTGTGCAAGGCGACTCCTCGGTCTGTGGCTTTTTTCACCGTAAATGCCAAAAAGGACCGCCAGACAAGGGTACAGGCAGTGAGACGAAACACTCTGGAATAGTTCTGCAGCTTCTGAGAGAGCCGAAGACGTGAGGATACAAACTAGATCATATATGACGGTAAGCTAATGGTTGCTAACGCTAGTTTGCTATAAGTACGTCGTACTACACTTTAATGTCTGCAAGTTATCGCTGTTAGGTACTAAAATATGTATGCTGTGTGTGTTTCAGATGGCTCTGTTGTGGGAAAATTACCGCTTCAAACGGTCGGTCTGGCATTCAGCACAGCCTGTCACTGATGTCACCCCAGCTTCACAAACAATCAGTGGTTATAGAGCTTAAGAATGTCTGTAGAAACGTTTATTTCCTGTGCAACAAATTGCTCTGATCTACGTGAAAATCATGGAGAGACTGTTGAGACATCATGGACGTACCTGCTCCAGCTGCACTGAGTCTGAGGTGGTGTCATAGAAAAAAATGATCAGCTGACACAACTTGATTGCCAGGTTAATAATATTAGCCACAAAATATATATTCAAAAAGTAAACAGTACTGAGTTAGGTATAATAAGATATATTTGACAGTTATGATGCATTTTAGGCTAAAACAAACTTGATCTAGGATTAAAAGCAATTAAAATAATGCAGTCACAAGGTTACATGGAAAATACTTGATTTACTAGATACATGTACTGTAGAAATATGTATTCTCTGCATCAACAATGTACTACACATGCATTCATGTAGTATTGCACTGGGAATTGCACTGACAATAAACCTCTGAAGTTTTTGCAGATGTCTCTTTTTTTATATGTGAAGGTTACCACCATGTGACATAAATTTAATACTGACAGATTGGAAAAGCTGTCTAAGAACAATCCAGCAGTTTGAGAAATCACTTTTGGTTTGGTGTAAGTCTGTCAATAGAATTATGAACCATAAAGCAGTTTGTGTTAAAATGTTAAATCCCATTAAACCCTAACCCACAGGTGTCCAATCATGTGTCATGGAGGGCCAAGACCCTGCAGGTTCTCTTCTACCCAGTCTCTTCAGCAGGTGTTTTCACTGATCTGCAGTCAGTGGAAGAAGTGCAGTGGAATCTGCTGTTGAAGACACTGGTTGGAGGTAAAGCCTGCAGGGTCTTGGCCCTCCATGGCACATGATTGGACACCCCCGCCCAAAGCCATTATGATAAAGGACAGATGCTAATACGGCCCAGAATTCCTCCATATACTGGTACTGTCACTAAAGTATGCAGGGTCTTCTGCGGTGGCACATCCAACAATACAGTGTTCAGTTAATAAAATAATTGTTTTGGTTACTTTTCTTAAAAATGAGCCATTATTTTCAAGGTCACCCATTAATGGTTTGCACTATTGACTCTTTTCCCACCAGTGTGTTAATAGACAAAACTAGAAATCATGATGCAAACACATAAGTCACTAAATTGTTTATTACAATCAGCAGCAAATTCCAGATTATTCAGAATGTGCAAAATTCAAACTGTAAGACTGGGTCACTCAGCAGCTGGGATGTGCAGCTCACACTGGTCCCAGATCAGCAGATCTTAGGCCTGCATCTCTGTAAATAGTGACGCAAGGTCCAGTTTGGGGTGGATCGTTTACCTCTTGCCTAGACAAAAGACAGAAATGGGTGGTGGTTAAAATAAAGGAAGTTTAAAACATATTTGGGAAATACACTTGTTGCTGAAAGCCAGTGGTGGAATGTAAATGAATGAATGAATCTTAATTTCGGATAGATTAAAAGAAAATAGAATAATATAACAAAGGGGAAAAAATCTAACAAGGTCAAATTAAACAAGTCCTCTGATTATACATTTCAACATAGGTTATCTGAAATGGGTGATGGCTGAAGCTGCAGCTGATATTGCCCACCCATGTTCCATCCAAGAATTCAAAAGAAAAACAAAACAGGAGCAATTCCAATTCCAATGTGAGTATAAAGTATTTTGTTGTTGTATTTAACCACAATTTTCATGTAGCTGCTCTGATGTAAAGTCGATTTTACAAGAGCTGAGTTACATTTAAAATCATCTGTTTTTACTGTGGCCTCAGCAATCAGAATGAATTAATACATTCGCTTGAATGGAATATAGTACTGTAACTGAAGGTGTGCATCACCGAGTATGGAGTCGCTTAGTCAAAATATGGAGTTTTTATCAATAAAAGTTTGTCTTGTCTGTAAAAGTGTCTCTTCTTGCCCTGGCTTCAAGTGTGGGCGGTGTTTTGTACTTTTATTGCTAAAATATAAAAGGAAGCACTACAGTGGGTCTCAAATATTTGTAATGTGTCCTGTTACTGCATGAGTTTATTGATGACAGACTATAAACTACACATATAAACTAAATTATATTGATGACTGAACAACTGCCATTCCCCAAAAGATACAGTTGTGAACATAACTCACAAAGGATCACACAAGTGATCTGACAAAAAAATAAATACATTAACAAGCGGTTTATTTTACAGTTGATGCGCCATTCATTTTCAATTATTCTGTAATTAATATTCACACAATCAAATAAATCTCAGTTCAGTCCCTTTTAAGTGGAAATTGTGCTACTTTGGTTTTGACAATTTACCTAAAAAAAGCAAAGAATTTCAGTACGTTCCACAGTGGCGAGGTCCGTTGTGGGGTGGCTGCTTTCCTCTTGCCTAGACGAACGACAGAAATGGATGGTGGTTAGTTTCAAGCAAGTTCAACACTTATACAGGCACATCTCAAAAATTAGAATATCATGAAAAAGTTCAATATTTTTGTCACTCATTTCAGAAAGTGAAACCCATATATAGATTCATTACAGGGACAGTGATATATTGCAAGTGTTTATTTTAATTTTGATGATTATGGCTACAGCCTATATTAACCAACACCTCAGTGGCCAACATTTATATTTAAAAACTATTTTTTAAAGTTAATTTATGTAATATTCTAATTTTTTGTCAAATTGAATTTGTGGTTTTCAGGGGCTGTAAGCCATAATCATTCAAATTAAAATAAATAAACGCTTGAAATACAGTATATCACTGTCTGTGTAATGAATTGATATAATATATGGATTTCTCTTTCTGAAATGAGTGTCAAAAAATATTGAATTTTTTCATGACATTCTAATTTTTGGAGATGTATACCTGTGTTAGGGAAATACACTTGTGAAAGTCAGTGGTGGGATGTGACGAAAAGGCTTCGTTTCCCTGACAAGCACCGCAGGATCCACTCTGTACAGGTACAAGTACATTATCAATCCAGGGATTTATGGTGGAACAGCACAACATCACTCTTCCAACACCTTTTATGGAAAATCCACAGAATAGGTGTGTGGGTCTATTCTGACGCTTTAGAAAATTATATGAATGACTTTATAAATCACTGGTTTGAAAAAGCACCTGTATATGTCGACATTTCGGCTCCTGTGGTTCACTTGACCTGCATCCACAAACACTGAGGGAGGCTAAACCCTGGCATGTGGACACACATTCTAGGAAGAAATTACACACAATTTAATGCACAGCACCAAAGTGCAGCACGTACACAAACCAGGACTTTAACCAGGATTAACATATTTCATCATTTTGCTCTCACAAGCGAATACTTAGGAGAAAACAAGCGCGAATCAGCAGTTCATACTAGCTAACAACTAGCTAACACTCGTTAGCCAGCACAGGACGGTGCTGTATGGATCAAAAAAAGTGAGCTTACCACCAACAGGATAAATAAGCGAATAGATGCACATTATTACAAATCACTCACCATCGATGGTTCTCTCACGTTCGTCTTCAGCTTGTCCGTAGTCCTGTTCTATGCTGGGCTGCATCTGTATCGGTCCGGGTCGCTCCTCTCACTGTGGATCTGCCACTAAGCAGAGAAAGCCCCGCACCGCTTCGTTGGACCACGGTGTAGATTTCTGCAAAACCTACAACGCTGTCTGTATTAATATCGTATTTACTCGGTGACCGAGTTAGTCCGTGAAATATTGCAAATGGCGGTCGTATAGATTCCACTGAAGACAGACGCTTTTGTGACGTTACGCCCTGACCAATCAGTGGCTCGCAGTCTGTTGACGTCACATCTCGGCTCGCTTCAGCACGGTTGTACCCTGCCCTCGAACAGGCACGAAAATAGCGCCTGTTAAACCGTGCCGGGTACAGTGGAAAGGGCTAGAAAGCGAGTCGAGTAGAAGTGAGTAAGGCCAAAGCGATACTAATGGAAAAGGGCCACATGTTGGCATTCATGGTTCCCTCAGTGAAATGTAGTTTCCCAGTGCCGGCAGCACTCATTCAGCCCCAAACCATGACACTCCCACCACCATGCTTGACTGTAGGCAAGACACACTTGTCTTTGTACTCCTCACCTGGTTGCCGCCACACACGCTTGGCACCATCTGAGCAAAATGAGTTTATGTTGGTCTCATCAGACCACAGGACATGGTTCCAGTAATCCATGTCCTTGGTCTGTTTGTCTTCAGCAAACTGGTTGCAGGCTTTCTTGTGCAATTCTTTTTTTCAGATCCTCAGAGATTTCTTTGCCATGAGGTACCATGTTGAAGTTCCAGTTACCAGTATGAGAGAGTGTGAGAGCGATAACACCACATTTAACACACCTGCTCCCGATTCACACCTGAGACCCTGTAACACTAACAAGTCACATGCTACCAGGAAGGGAACATGGCTAATTGGGCACAATTTGGAGATTTTCACTTAGGGGTGCACTCACTGTTGTTGCCAGCGGTTTAGACATTAATGGCTGTGTGTTGAGTTATATTGAGGGGACAGCAAATTTACATAGTTATACAAGCTGTACACTGACTACTTTACATTGTATCAAAGTCTCATATATTCAGTGTTGTCCCATGAAAAGATATAATAAAGTATTTACGAAAATGTGAGGGGTATACTCATTTTTGTGAGATACTGTATAAAGTTGGGTGTCATCATCACAACTATGGTAATTAATGCCATGTCTCCTGAAAACATCCCCAAGGGGCCGCATATACAGTGGTGTGAAAAAGTGTTTGCCCCCTTCCTGATTTCTCATTTTTTGTATGTTTGTCACACTTAAATATTTCAGATCATCAAACAAATTTAAATATTAGACAAAGATAACACAAGTAAACACAAAATGCAGTTTTAAAATGAAGGTGTTTATTATTAAGGATAAAAAAATCAAAACTTACATGGCCCTATGCGAAAAGGTGACACCCCCCCCCCCAATTAAACCATAAATTAACTGTGGTTTGTCACATCTTTGGAAAGCTGAGTTCAATTTCTCTATCCACACCCAGGCCTGATTACTACCACATCTGTTCTCAATCAAGAAATCACTTAAATAGGACCTGCCTGACAAAGTGAAGTAGACCAAAAGTCTAAAAATCCTCAAAAGCTAGATATCATGCTGCGATCCAAATAAATCCAGTAACAAATGAGAAACAAAGTAATTGAGATCTAGCAGTCTGGAAAAGGTTATAAAGCCATTTCTAAAGCTTTGGGTCTCCAGCAAACCACAGTGACAGCCATTATCCACAAATGGTGAAAATATCGAACAGTGGTGAACCTTCCCAGGAGTGGCCAGCCAACCAAAATTACCTCAAGAGTGCAGCGACGACTCATCCACGAGGTCACAAAAGACCCCACAACAACATCCAAAGAACTGCAGGCCTCACTTGCCTCAGTTAAGGTCAGTGTTCATGACTCCACCATAAGGAAGATCCATCCATCCATCTTCTGCCGCTTTTCCGGAGGTCTGGGTCACGGAGGCAGTAGTTCAAGCAGAGAAGCCCAGACGTCCCTCTCCCCAGCCACCTGCTCCAGCTCTTCAGACAGGATACCAAGGCGTTCCCAGACCAGCTGGGAGACATAGTTTCTCCACCGAGTCCTGGGTCTGCCCTGGGGTCTCCTCCCAGTGGGACATGTCTGAAACACCTCAAGTGGGAGGCGTCCAGGAGGCATCCTAATCAGATGCCCATACCACCTCAACTGACTCCTTTCAATGTGGAGGAGCAGCGGTTCTACTCTGAGCCTCTCGCGGATGACTGAGCTCCTCACCCTATCTCTGAGGGTGAGTCCAGCAATCCTATGGAGAAAGCTCATTTCAGCCGCTTGTATCTGCGATCTTGTTCTTTCGGTCATTACCCAAAGCTCGTGACCATAGGTGAGAGTAGGAACGTAGATTGACTGGTAAATCGACAGCTTTGCCTTAGAACTCTGCTCCCTCTTCACCACAACAGACCGGTACAATGTCCGCATCACTGCAGATGCTGCTCCAATCCGTCTGTCAATCTCTCGCTCCATTTTAACTAACTACTAACTAACTAACCTGCACTTATATAGCGCTTTTCTAGTCACAAAGACCACTCAAAGCGCTTTCACTAGTACTAACCCTCTATTCTAAGGGCCTATAGGAAACAGATATCTAGGGACAATTTAGAACAACCAATCAACCTAACATGCATGTCTTGATTGGATTGTGGGAGGAAACCAGAGCCCCCGGAGTAAACCCATGCAGCACAGAGAGAACATGCAAACTCCATACAGAAACGTTCCAACCCCTGCCAGCCTGGCTGTAAGGCAACAGTGCTAACCACTGCACCACCATGCTGCCCTCACTTTTCCCCTCACTCGTGAATAAGACCCCAAGATGGGCTGCACGGTGGCGCAGTGGTTTAGCACTGCGGCAGCACAGTTTTACCCTCGGCCGGGGGACCGCGGGGATCATGAGATCGTGGGTTCGATCCCAGCCCCCAACCAACAGTGAGCTGTGTGGAGTTTGCATGTTCTCCCCGTGTTGCGCGGGTTTACTCCGGGATTTCTCCGGTTTCCTCCCGCACACCAAAAACATGTAGGTTTAGGGCGCTCGCGCACGCAGCGACCAGCAGCCGGTGGCTTGTCACCAGCCTGCAAACCAAGTCTACCTACGGGTACAAATAAGTAACAAAAAAAAAAAAAAAAAAAAAAAAAAGATACTTAAACTCCTCCACTTGGGACAGGAGCCTGTCCCCAACCCAGAGAGGACCATCCACCTTTTTCCGGCTGAGGACCATGGACCCTGACTTGGAGGTGCTGATTCTCATCCAAGCCGCTTCACACTCAGCGGCAAACCATCCCAGCAAGAGCTGTAGGTCATTGCTGGATGAAGCCAACAGGACAACATCATCTGCAAACAACAGAGATGAGATCCTGTGGTCACCAAGCATGACACCCTCCATTCCCTGGCTGCGCCTAGAAATCCTGTCCATAAAAATTATGAACAGGATCGTGACAAAGGGCAGCCCTGGCGGAGTCCAACTCTCACTGGGAATGACTCCGACCTAGTGTTGGCAATACGAACCAAACTCTCACAATGGTCGTACAGAGACTGAATAGCTCGTAACAACAAGCCCGATACTCCATACTCCCGAAGCACCCCCTACAAAAAAACACGAGGGACGCGGTCAAATGCCTTCTCCAAGTCCACAAAACACATGTAAACTGTTTGGGCTAACTCCCACGAACCCTCAAGAATTCTCGAGAGGGTAAAGAGCTGGTCCAATGTGCCACGGCCAGGACGAAAACCACATTGCTCCTCCTGAATCCGAGGTTTGACCAACAGCCAGACTCTCCTCTCCAGTACCTTGGCATAGACCTTCCCAGGGAGGCTGAGGAGTGTGATCCCTCTAAAGTTGGAGCACACCCTCCGGTCCCCTTTTTTGAAGAGAGGAACCACCACCCCAGTTTGCCATGCCAAAGGCACTGCCCCCGACCTCCACGCAATGTTGCAAAGGCGTGTCAACCATGACAGCCCAACAACATCCAGGGCCTTGAGGTACTCAGGGCAAATCTCGTCCACCCTCGGGCCCGGCCACCAAGGAGATTTTTAACCACCTTGGCGACCTCAGCCCCTGTGATAGGCGATTCATCCCCTTCGTCCCCAAACCCTGCTTCCTCTGTGGAAGGCGTATCAGTGGGATTGAGGAGATCCTCGAAGTATTCCTTCCACCGCCCGACGATATCCCCAGTCGAAGTCAACAGTGTCCCATCCGCATCATACACAGTGTGGACAGGGAGCTGCTTTCCCTCCTGAGCCACCGGACAGTTTGCCAGAATCTCTTCGAGGCCGACCGAAAGTCTTGTTCCATGGCCTCACCGAGCTCCTCCCATACCTGGGTTTTTGCTTCAGCAACCACCCGAGCTGCACTCCGCTTGGCCTGCCGGTACACCTCAGCTGCTTCGGGAGTCCCACAAGCCAACCAAGATAGGACTTGATAGGACTCTTTCTTCAGCTTAATGGCCCCCCTCACCACTGGTGTCCACCACTTGGTTCGGGGGTTGCCACCACGAGATGCACCGACCACCTTGCGGCCGCAGCTCTGGGCCGCCGCTTCAACAACAGAAGTGGAGAACATGGCCCATTCAGAATCCATGTCTCCAGACTCCCTCGGAATGTGGTTGAAGTTCTTCCGGAGGTGGGAGTTGAAGACCTCCCAGACAGGGGCCTCAGCCAGACGTTCCCAGCACACCTTCACTATACGTTTGGGTCTACCAGGTCTGAATGGCTTCCTCCCCTGCCATCAGATCCAACTCACCACCAGGTGGTGATCAGTTGACAGCTCTGCACCTCTCTTTACCCGGGTGTCCAAGACATACGGTCGCAGGTCTGATGATACGATAACAAAATCGATCATCGACCTGCGACCTAGGGTGTCCTGGTGCCAGGTGCACATGTGGACACCCTTATGCTTGAACATGGTGTTTGTTATGGACAAACTGTGGTTAGCACAGAAGTCCAATAACTGAACACCACTCGGGTTCAGATCGGGCAGGCCGTTCCTCCCAATCACCCCCTTCCAGGTTTCACTGTCGTTGCCCACGTACGCATTGAAGTCCCCCAGTAGGACAATGGAGTCTCCAAGAGGAGCACCCTCCAGCACCCCAATCACAGACTCCAAAAAGGGTGGGTGCTCTGAACCATCATTTGGTGCATAGGCACAAATGATGGTCAGGACCCGTTTCCCCACCCAAAGGCGCAGGGAAGCAACCCTTTCGTCCACCAGGGAAAACTCCAATATAGAGGCAGCAAGGTGGGGGGATACAAGAACACCCACCCTTGCTCGTCGCCTCTCGCCCAGGGCAACTCCAGAAAAGGCCAAGCTCCAGCCCCTCTCCAGGAGACTGGTTCCAGAACCTGAGCTGTGTGTTGAGGTGAGGCCGACTATATCTAGCCGGTATCTCTCAACCTCGTACACCAGCTCAGGCTCCTCCCCCACCAGAGAGGTGACATTCCACGTACCAAAAGCCAGTTTAGAAAGCTTGGGATCAGTCTGCCAAGGTCTCCGCCTTTGACTGCCACCTGATCCACATAGCACCGGACCCCCATGATCCCTCCTGCCGGTGGTGAACCCACTGGAGGGCGGATCCATGTAACTCCTTCGGGCTGAGCCTTGCCGGGTCCCATGGGTGGAAACCCGGCCACCAGACGCTAGCCTTCGAGCCCCTCCCCCAGTCCTGGCTCCAGGGTGGGACCCCGGTAACCCCATACCGGGCGGGGTACACTGAATCCTTGATATAGAATTTATCATGAGAGTCTGTTGGATCGTTCTTAGTCTGGCCCTTCACCCAGGACCAGTTTATCTTGGGTGACCCTATCAGGGGCAAATTGCCCCAGACAACATAGCTCCTGGGATCATTGGGGCACGCAAACCCCCCCACCATGATAAGGTGACGATCCATGAGGGGGCCATAAGGAAGAGACTGGGTAAAAATGGCTTGCATGGCAGAGTTCCAAGACAGAAACCACTGCTGAGCAAAAAGAACATGAAGGCTTGTCTCAGGTTTGCCAGAAAACATCTTGATGATCTCCAAGACTTTTGGGAAAATACTCTGTGGACTGACGAGACAAAAGTTGAACTTTTTGGAAGGTGTGTGTCCCATTACATCTGGCGTAAAAGTAACTCAGCATTTCAGGAAAGGAACATCATACCAACAGTAAAATATGGTGGTGGTAGTGTGATGGTCTGGGGCTGTTTTGCCGATTCAGGACCTGGAAGTCTTGCTGTGGTAAGTGGAACGATGAATTCTGCTGTCTACCAAAAACATCCTGAAGGAGAATGTCCGGCCATCTATTCATGACCTCAAGCTGAAGTGCACTTGGGTTCTGCAGCAGGACAATGATCCAAAACACACCAGCAGGTCCACCTCTGAATGGATGAAGAAAAACAAAATGAAGACTTTCGAGTGGTTTAGTCAAAGTCCTGACCTGAATCCAATTGAGATGCTGTGGCATGACCTTAAAAAGGCAGTTCATGCTCGAAAACCCTCCATTGTGGCTGAATTACAATTCTGCAAAGATGAGTGGGCCAAAATTCCTCCACAGTGCTGTAAAAGACTCATTGTCGGTTGGCCATTGGCAGGTGGGTCAACCAGTTATTTGGTTTAGGGGGCAATTACTTTTTCACACAGGGCCATGCAGGTTTGTTTATTTTCTCCTTAATAATAAACACCTTCATTTAAAAACTGCATTTTGTGTTTACTTGTGCTAACTTTGTCTAATATTTAAATTTGTTTAACCTGTTGAACTCTCTTCAACTTCCCTAAAAACGCCTAAAAATAACATGCCTATGGCTGTGTTGTGAGACATGTATATGTTGGACACTGCATATGTGATTTAACCACGATGAAGGAGAGCCAGCCCCCTGCGGTGCGGAGCCACAGAGCCTGGACCCCCTGCGGAGGACAGGGGACAGAAGACTTCCTGACCACTGAGGCTCGAGAGGAGAGAAGGGGGAGTTATGTAAATAAAAGGCTAATGAATGTGAATAAAGAGATTTTGAGAGAGATGTGTGATTTCCCCCGCGAGGGAAATGGTTTGATGTCAGAATGTTTAAATGAGAGAACTTTGGTGTGTTCACCCTCTTTGTTCGCTGCTCAGGAATGAGAGCAGACAGTGGAATGATTACTTGAATAAACTGGAATGAAAGACAATTCGGTTTCGTTATTCAAGTCTCCCCACATTGGTGACTGACGACGTTGAGAATGAACGAAGAAATTCTCAGGGTCCCGGACTCACAGCGCTCAGAGCTGGCGAGCGCAGTGGCCGTTAAGCTGCCTGATTTCTGGCAGGATAACCCACGGTCGTGGTTTCTGCAAGCAAAGTCGCAGTTCGCGCTCGCAGGAGTAACGGTGGATGACACTAAGTTCCACCATGTCATCGCTAAACTGAACAACAGCACAGCTCGGTGCGTGCAAAGCTTGGTGGAGCAGCCACCCGCGACCGACAGGTACGGCAAGCTGAAATCCACCCTCATCAAGTTTTTCACCCCCTCGGCTGAAGTGAGGGCGAGGAGGATCCTGTCTTTGCTAGACCAAGGTGGACACAGGCCGAGCGCCCTGATGGAGGAGATGATACAGCTGAGAGGGTTGGACAACGATGATTTCATTTTTCAGTTCATCTTCCTCTCCAACCTCCCGGCGCATGCGAGAAGCACGCTGGCCGGCAAAAAGTGTCACACCCTGGAGGAGTTCCGGGAGCTGGCCCAGGAGGCAGATGGGATCCTGGACGCCTGCGGCGGGCAAGCAACCACAGTGGCGACCCGAGACAGCGGGGAGCCAGAGGCGGCAGAACCAGACTGGCCGACGACGGCGGCAACACGGCCGCGACGAGGTGGAGCCAATAGCCCGGCGGCAGAGGCGCGGGCACGACACAGCGGAGGAGAAGATCTCTGCTTTTACCATCGGAGGTTCGCAGAGAAGGCACGCAGGTGTGTGCCGCCCTGCATCTTTAGGAGTTCAGGAAACGGCAAGACCGGGGGTCGCTAGCAGCTTCGACCCTCGGAGAACGCAACAAGCTGCTCTACATCACGGATGCGAGCTCCGGACGAGAGTTCCTCATCGACACCGGAGCACAAGTGAGCTTCATCACCCCAACATACGCGGACCGGGTGGCTGGACCCCACGGTAGCGGAGCTACAGCGGCAAATGGCTCGAACATCAACACCTACGGGAGAAGGACCTTGCCTTTGTGCTTACATGGCCGCACATATGAATGGACTTTTGTAATAGTGGCGGTGAGTTTCAACATGTTGGGCGCGGATTTTTTGTGTTCACACAATCTGTTAGTTGATCTTGCTAATAGACGGCTGGTAAATGCACTCTCTTTTTACTCTCTCCCCTGTTCAGCTCGAGTGTCCCCGCCACCAGTACAGACCCACGTCGCTACAGCAGGTGGTAAGTTTCACACACTCCTCACCCAATTTCCAGCGCTCACTGTGCCCACTTTTTCAGCGACGGTCGCGAAGCACGGGGTGAAACACTTTATCCCCACTTCTGGTCCTCCCGTGTTTGCAAAAGCTCGGCGCTTGGATGCAGTTAAGCTCGCCATTGCGCGCGAGGAGTTCGCCAGCCTGGAGAGGCTGGGCATCGTTCGTAGGTCGAAGAGCCCGTGGGCTTCGCCGCTGCACATGGTACCGAAAGCCGATGGCTCCTGGAGACCGTGCGGGGATTACCGCAGGCTAAACAACGCTACGGCGCACGATCGTTATCCCATCCCGCACATTCAGGATTTTTCGGTGCACCTGGCGGGGGCGCGCATTTTTTCAAAGATTGATCTAGTTCGCGGCTATCACCAAGTCCCGGTCCAACCGGAGGACATTCCTAAAACAGCGGTAATAACCCCGTTCGGACTTTTCGAATTTTTACGCATGCCGTTTGGTCTCAAAGGGGCGGCGCAAACATTTCAGCGGATGATGGATGCCGTGTTACGCGATCTCCCTTTCGTGTTTGTGTACCTCGACGACATTTTGGTCGCGAGTACTTCAGAGGACGAACACGAAACGCACCTCACAGCAGTTTTTAGGAGGCTGGGAGAGCACGGCTTAATAGTTAACCCAGCCAAGTGCCAGTTCGGCGTCGAGCGGATCGATTTTTTGGGTCACCGCGTCTCCCCGGAGGGAGCGGTTCCGTTACCAGAGAAAGTACGCGCGGTAGCGGATTTTCCCCGTCCACAAACGGTCAAATCACTACAGGAATTCTTGGGGATGGTGAATTTTTATAACCGATTCCTGCCCCACGCAGCTCAAATCATGCAACCGTTATATGCCGCGCTCAAAAAACAAAAACCGACCCAGGCGGTCGAATGGTCCCCGGAGCGGGAGCGCGCGTTCACAGAGGTTAAAAAAGCCTTGGCTGACGCTGCGCTCCTGGCCCACCCAGACCCTGCAGCACGTATCGCGCTGACGACAGACGCTTCAGATTTAGCCATAGGGGCCGTTATTGAGCAACAGGTAGCCGGAGTTTGGCAGCCTTTGGCTTTCTTTAGCAAATCTTTAAGCGCGGCTGAACGAAAATACAGCGCGTTTGACAGAGAACTGTTGGCGCTGCATTTGGCTATCCGTCATTTCCAGTTCTGGCTGGAAGGATGGTGCTTCACCGCTTATGTGGACCACAAGCCGCTCACATACGCCATGGCCAAAATTTCAGACCCGTGGTCCGGCAGGCAGCAGAGGCAGCTGGCCGCAATCTCGGAATTTACCACTGACATTAGGCACGTCGCGGGCAAATTCAATGTAGTAGCGGATTGTCTCTCACGCGCGTTCACGACCCCAACACGCGCAGAGGCAGAACGGGCCACCGTGACCGCGCCGCAGGAGAGCGGCACGGTGGCGCGCGCAGCCCCGGTGCACGTGGGTATAGATTACGCAGCCATGGCAGCGGACCAGGGGGCGGACGCAGACGTGCGCGCGCTCCAGTCTGGACCAACAGGGTTGAGGCTGGAGAGCAAGTGTTTACAAACCGGTATGCCCCCCCGATCTGCGACATGTCGACGGGGCGCCCGCGTCCGGTGGTTCCGGCCACGTGGCGCCGCCGTGTTTTTGACTCGGTCCACTCACTGGCGCACCCGGGGGTGCGCGCGTCGGTGAAACTAGTGGCGGAAAAGTTTGTTTGGCCGTGCCTGCGCAAGCACGTGAAGGAATGGGCAAAAACCTGCATTTCCTGTCAACGGGCCAAAATTCACAGGCACACAAGAGCCCCGTTAGAACCTTTCCGCATTCCGGCCAGAAGGTTCGACCATGTGCACGTCGACCTTGTGGGCCCCCTACCGGCATCACAGGGGTTCACGTATCTTTTGACAATGGTGGACCGCACCACACGTTGGCCGGAAGTGGTCCCACTTGCGACGACCACGGCCGCGGAGGTGGCTCGCGTTTTTTTAACGGCTTGGGTGGCGCGCTTCGGGGTTCCGTCGGACATTACGTCCGATAGAGGACCGCAATTCATCTCTGAGCTGTGGTCAGCGATGGCCAACGGCTTAGGAGCCAAAATTCACCGCACTACGGCTTACCACCCTCAGGCCAATGGTTTATGCGAGCGTTTTCATAGGTCTTTGAAGGCAGCACTCAGAGCGTCGCTCATGGATGCAGATTGGGTGAATAAACTTCCATGGGTTTTATTAGGGTTGCGTTCTGCGCCTAAAGAGGACTTAGACGCCTCCCCAGCGGAGCTGGTATTCGCACAAACTCTGAGGCTGCCGGGCGAGTTTTTACCAGAGCACCCAGAGCCCCCACCTCTCTCGGCTCTGGGACCGTTAGTCGGCACGGGGGCAGACACGCTCCCGGGTCCGGTTCATCACGCTTTTCCACGAGTTTTCGTCCCCAAGGCTTTGAAAAATGCCGATTTCGTTTTTGTCAGGCGCGAAGCCCTTAAAGCAACGCTCAAACCACCTTACGAAGGGCCATTTCGAGTGCTGGAGGCAGGTGATAAGCAATTTGTGCTAGATTTTGGAGACAGAAAAGAGACAGTCAATATTGACAGACTAAAACCTGCTTTTGTCATGAAGGACGTGTCTGTACCGGTCGCAGTGGCGCCTCGACGAGGCAGGCCCCCGCAGGGGGCAATTAATCACTCTCTTCCTCAGTCAACAGACCCGAAGCAGAAACGCACCGCAGGCAAGGCGGGGCCAACGCACAGCAGATTCGGCAGACGGCTGAAGCCCAAGCGGCGCACAGACTGAATGTTGGTGTTGATTATTCAGTAGTGAGTAAGGTGCTATTTAATTTTAGGAATTAGTCTGTTCTTCATCGTTTGGGGGGGGTTATATGGCTGTGTTGTGAGACATGTATATGTTGGACACTGCATATGTGATTTAACCACGATGAAGGAGAGCCAGCCCCCTGCGGTGCGGAGCCACAGAGCGTGGACCCCCTGCGGAGGACAGGGGACAGAAGACTTCCTGACCACTGAGGCTCGAGAGGAGAGAAGGGGGAGTTATGTAAATAAAAGGCTAATGAATGTGAATAAAGAGATTTTGAGAGAGATGTGTGATTTCCCCCGCGAGGGAAATGGTTTGATGTCAGAATGTTTAAATGAGAGAACTTTGGTGTGTTCACCCTCTTTGTTCGCTGCTCAGGAATGAGAGCAGACAGTGGAATGATTACTTGAATAAACTGGAATGAAAGACAATTCGGTTTCGTTATTCAAGTCTCCCCACAATGCCCAAAGTAAATCAAAAGCTGTTCTTCAACCCTTTGCAGCATCTTCAGAATCAGAATCAAAATCAGAATCAGCTTTATTGCCAAGTATATTTACAAGTAAACACACAAGGAATTTGACTTGACATTGGGCGCGCACGTTAGGCGCATCCAATGACGCGGCAGCCATGAAGGCGCCTGTCATGCAGTGAGGGTAAAGAGGGGAAGGGGGGGGGGGAACACAATCGGCAGAGAGAAAAAACATAGTTATCAGAATAACGCTCGTATAAGCTCATATAAGCTCAATGAGCCAAATTTTGATTACACAGAAAAAAACCCTCTATGCACATTAGCAGACAATAGATACAATCACACAGCAGAGGGAGGGAGAGCAGTGTGTGTATATTTGCATGTCATTGTGTAGTGTAAATGTAACAGTTGTTAGTGAGCAGCAGAGGGCGCCTCCTGGCAGTGGATAGATGTTATAATCATGTGACTTATAAACAAGTCCAGAGTTCAGAGTCTATCTCTCTTTTTCTCTTGCTTGCAGAAGGCACATGGGCATTGTCCTTGAGAGTCCAATCCGCTGACGACAACAACTGATTGTTGATTGTATGGGTAGACATAAGAGCCGGTTCTTCCGCTAATCTCAGTCAGGAGGAATGTAAACACGGGGCAAACAAGGTCAAATCAAATCAAATCAGCACAGTGCACTCAGAGAGTAGAATTTTGTCCTCACCCGTGTAATTCTGTGCTTCCATTATATATGCAGGCTTAAACTGTTTTTCCATAGAGAGCACAGGGCTTCAGATGTAATCCTTCACTGAAACACTGTCATTCAGTTCACCGTTTGCCGCTACTCGTGCCCTCCCCAACTGGTCGAATTTGATGAAGGAGCTGGCTGGGTCCGCTTGATCCGCTCTCTCACCTTCCTTCAATTTCTGATGCATCAGGGAACTCCACAGCCAAAAATAGAAGTCCTGAGATCATAGCCAATAATATTTCCATAGACGCATGGATTCCAATGTTCATGAGTCTCTCGTAGGTTCCAATTCTTGGGCTCCCCCTTGGCCCAATTCTTGTTGAAAAATAGTGACAATAGCACATTTAAGCCGCTTCCAAATCCATAATTTCCGTTTAGATTAAGATTCAGCAGAAGAAGAGCGACTAAACACAGACAAAAACGCAACATTGCAAAAGCTGGGAATAGGTCAGGAAGGCAGGGGAGGAGGGAAGAAAAATGCGACTGCTCTCTCTAAAGGCAAGAAGAAAAGGCTTCATGGGGTTCGTCTCATTTAAAAGAAAACACTCTGATTTTTTTTTGGCAAAACAGTCATAATCTCTCTAAGTGCTCCTGCCACTGAGTAACAAGAAAGTTTGCCTGGGTGTTTTTTAGATACAAGTGCTTGCAAATAACATACAGCTGTCAGATACTGGCTGGAAAACACAACAGAAATGTAGAACCAGGTGTTTTCAAGCTCAGGTCAAAATTTTGTAAAAATACCACAAAAAATGAATATACTGTATGACACAGCTTTTTTCTCAGGTTGTAACAAGGCTGTGTCTGTACTGGAAGACCGGAAATACAGCTTTTTTTTTCAGTGCGCACTGAGACGCACTAAGATGCAGAGACGTGACCGCCCGTGGAATTCACAGAGTTCAAGGGGTTAATGATCTGACGCAATTAAGTGTGACAAACATACAAAAAAAATGAGAAATCAGGAAGGGGCAAACACTTTTTCACACCACTGTACAGATTAAAAAATATTGGACCTAAAATTGAACCTTGGGGCACACCACAATTTATTTTGTAGACTCTGGAAGAACATGTATCAATATTTACAAAAAAGTTCCTGTCTGTGAGGTAGGGCTTGAACCAATTAAGAACAGTACCAGAGAGGCCAACCAGGTCCTTTAGTCTTGTTAAAAGAATATGGTGGTCTACTGTATCAAAGGCTGCTCTTAGATCCAGTAGAACCAGAAATGAAATTCTCTGTGAGTCCATGTTATGCCTTAGATCAGACCAGGGCAGTCTCGGTACTCTGGTTTGTCCTAAAACCAAACTGATGTTTATCAAATATGTTATTTGATATTAAAAAATAATTTAACTGAATAAAAACAAGTTTTTTTTTCTAAAATTTTGCTTAAAAATGCTAAGTTGGTTACTGTCCTGTAGTTTTTAAGGTTTTCAGGATCTAAATGACTCTTCTTCAGGAGGGGTATCGCCACTGCCATTTTAAAGGCAGCAGGGGAAATACCTGTCCAGAGAGAGAGTAGTTCATTATGTTTAAAAGTTCTTCCTGGAAAAAGCCACAAAATGTTTTTAAAAGTGATCTGGGAATGGGGTCTAAAGGACAGGTTGTTGGATTGACTTGGGAGAAAACTCGACCAAGAGTTTCAGCATCAGCCAGGGCAAAATTCTCCAGTGTTTCCTCAGCTAAAAGCAAAGGTTTCACAGTACTAAAACAGTATCTTGTGATAAAAGATTGGATCTAATAACATCTATTTTACAGTACCTCTTAAGTGGTCTGCGAAGTCCTCACGTAGTGAATCTGAGTCAAGTAATCATTAGTGGAGAAAAGGATTCTGGGATTGTTCTCGTGAGTATTCATTACTTTGGTGAAGTGGGAGTTTCTGGCTTGCTTCACTGTGCTATTATATAGTTTTAGTTGTTCACATAGAATTTGTAGTGAACGACTAATTTGTTTTTTTCTCCACCTTCTCTCTGCTGCTCTGCATTTTCTTTTCTGCTTTTTTACATCTTCATTCCACCAGATAAGTTTGTCTGTTTTTTTTGTTGTTGTTGTTGTTGTTGTTTTCTCTTTAGTGGTGCAACCAAGTCGAGTGCTGATTTTAGTTTATGGTTAAAACTGTCAGTAATAAAATCACATGATGCAGGTAAAACCTCTGCAGGAGCGTCACTTAAAACCCTGATAAAATTTGCAGGCACTTCAGAAGTCAGATGCCGCTTCCTCAC
The DNA here is from genome assembly GCA_020510985.1 of Pholidichthys leucotaenia. Lineage (NCBI taxonomy): Eukaryota > Metazoa > Chordata > Actinopteri > Cichliformes > Pholidichthyidae > Pholidichthys > Pholidichthys leucotaenia. The sequence goes on from CM035846.1 coordinate 303,272,550, forward strand.
AGTTCTCACCAGGGTCTCTCGCTGAATAAAACTGGTGATGTTAAAAAACACATAGAAGGGATCTGAGACAGTGAAGTCTACAACAGAGAGATGTGGCAGTGGTGGCCTAATGATTAGGGATGTGAACTGGTGAGCAGATGGATGGGTCAGATCTGGGTGGAACAGATAACATAGCAGTGTTTTCCCCACCCTTCTAAACCCCACTGTGATGTCCTTGAGTGAGATTCTTAACTCCAACTGCTCCAGTGGAGCTGCTCAGTGACCACAGGTCAGTCTGTGGTTGTTTCCCGGTGTGAATATGTAACTGTGTGAGTGTGACCAGGGCATGCTTGAAAAAGAGAGGTTGCCTCTCAGTGGAACTATCCTGTATAAATAAAGGTTAAATAAATAAAATGTTGATCTATTGAGTATGTGACTTCCATCCTTTGAAGGATTAATGGGATTTAACATATAGGCAAGACACATTTGGTTTATGACATCCTCTCAGACTCCTCCCTTATACTCCTTACTCTTGACCAGTGGCCCCCAGCCACTGGGCCAGTCCGCGGACTGCTTGGTACCAGGCGGCAGAGAACACAGAGAACAAAATAAATAATTAATACTGCTTGTCTGTATTGACTAATGGCACATTCACACAGCCACTGTTTGGTCCGGACCAAAGGACTATCTGCCAATAGCAGACCAAAGTGTGGAAGTGCCCCTTGGCATTTGTGTAACCATAGCAACAGATAGTCTCAGAAAAGGAAATGGTGTTTACCATAGCACATTTTAGGTAGAAAATAACAAGAAAGACAGCCGCATGGATCCAAGAAATCCTTTTACCGGAGAAAGCCGAGGAGAAAAGTTAAAAAAAATGTCTCGTTTGTGGCGGACAAACAACCCGGCTGAAGAGAACGGATTTCCATTTTCGGTCCTGGTCAATCAATGAGCCGGATTTTTAAAAAAGAAAAAGTCTAACCAGAGATTTCTAACCCCTTGGTTTAACACAGAAACTCGAAGCTTAAAACAGAAGACTCATCAATTAGAAAGAAAATGGTGTTCCACTTATTTAGATGAATTCTATTTAGCGTGGAGAAATCGTCTCTTAATTTATAAAAAATCTCTTTCCATTATCAGATGCGATAAGGAGGTCATTAGTAACCTTCACTAAGGCTACTAATGACCTCCTTATCGCATCTGATAATGGACTTGTTTCTGTACTTGTCCTTTTAGATCTTAGTGCAGCCTTTGATACTATCGATCTTGATATTCTACTTGATAGATTAGAACGCTATGTTGAACTAAATGGAACTTTGCTGCAGTGGTTTAGATCTTATTTGTCGATAGACTTCAGTTTGTTCACATCAATGATGAGTTTTCTTCCAACTCTACGCTCAGTCACGGAGTTCCACAGGGATCTGTGTTAGGCCCTACTCTTTTTAGTTTATATATGCTTCCGTTAGGCAATATCATTAGAAAGCACTGTATACATTTTCATTGTTATGCAGACGACACGCAATTATACCTGTCAATGAAGCCAGATGATTGTAATCAATTAGCCAAGTCAGATGCCTGTCTTAAGGAAACCAAAGCTTGGATGACTTGTAATTTTCTGCTATTAAACCCAGATAAGACTGAAGTCATTCTTGTTGGTCCAAAAAACCTTAGAAATACCTTTCCAAATCAAACTCTTAATTTGGATGCAGCTACTCTTACTCTGAATAGTTCTGTGAGGAACCTTGGAGTTATTTTTGATCAAAATCTGTTCTTTAATTCACATATTAAATTTGTCTCTAAGACTGCCTTCTATCATCCGCGCAGTATTGCCAAGATTAGGAGCATCTCGTCTCTGAATGATGCTGAGAAACTGATCCACGCTTTTGTTAGCTCTAGATTAGATTATTGTAGCTCGTTATTATCAGGTTGTCCTAAAATATCTTTAAAAAGTATTCAGTTGATCCAAAATGCTGCAGCAAGAGTTTTAACTGGTTCTAGAAAGAGAGATCATATCTCTCTGGTTCTGGCCTCCCTTCATTGGCTTCCCATAGAGTTGAGAATTAAGTTTAAAATCCTTCTTCTCACTTACAAAGCTCTTAATAATCAGGCCTCCTTATATATAAAAGATCTGATATTACCCTATCATCCTAACAGAGCACTATGCTCCCAAAATGCAGGTACAATGGGAGGCAGAGCCTTCTGCTATCAAGCTCCTTTCCTGTGGAACCAGTTACCAATCTGGGTTCGGGAGTCAGACTCAATCTCTGTTTTTAAGAATAAGGTAAAAACCTTCCTCTTCAATATAGCCTACGATTAGGGAGGGATCTTGTGTCTCTTAACCCCCCTTTTGTTTTGCTGTTAATCGATTCATACTGCCGGGTGACCTCCAATAATGTACTTGGCTTCTCACTGTTAATGTTTGCTCTCTTTATGTCTGTTCTTTTCATCTTCTCTATCCCCTCACCCCCAGCCAGTCGCAGCAGATGACTGCCCCTCCCTGAGCCTGGTTCTGCTAGAGGTTTCTTCCTGTTAAATGGGAGTTTTTCCTTTCCACCGTCGCTAAGTGCTTGCTCACAGGGGATCGTCTGATTGCTGGGTCTTTCTGCAATTGTGGGGTTGCACGGTGGCGCAGTGGTTAGCACTGCGGCAGCACAGTTTACCCTTGGCCGGGGGATCGTGGGATCGTGGGTTCGATCCCAGCCCCCGACCAACAGTGATCTGTGTGGAGTTTGCATGTTCTCCCCGTGTTGCGTGGGTTTACTCTGGGATTTCTCCGGTTTCCTCCCACATGCCAAAAACATGCATGTTAGGTTAATTGGCTGTTCTAAATTGTCCCTAGATATTTGTTTCCTATAGGCCCTTAGAATAGAGGGTTAGTATTAATGAAAGCGCTTTGAGTGGTCTTTGTGACTAGAAAAGCGCTATATAAGTGCAGGTTAGTTAGTAGTTAGTTAGTTTTCCCTACATTTGAAAGTGCTATGAAATGACTTTTGTTGTGATATGGCGCTATATAAATAAAGTTGAATTGAAGTGAAAATTGAATTGAATTTTTCTTCTTCGCAGAGATTTTTTCTTCCTGGTCGGTGGTGGTTTTGGCTACAGCGACCCAAACGAGCAGTTGTTGTAACTGCGTGACATTGTCCAGGCAGTTTGGTCCGCTGCAGTGTGAATACAAACCAAACCAAAGGAAGGTGCAAAAATTCTCGGCATTCCCCGCCCAGTTGAACTGAGACCCCCAGAATATCCTGATCTGAATAAGATAAGCTAAGATAAGCCTTTATTAGTCCCACAATGGGGAAATTCAAGGATTGCAGCAGCAAAGGGATAGCAGCACTTAGAGCAATAGTATATAATATAATAAGAATTGCTTAGCCAAAGCAGTAAATAAATATACATATTGTGACATTTGGGGGCTCGTCCGGGATGTACTGGCAGCGTAACATTTCCCAAGCTGTAATGCAGCATTGACATCAGGGGACGATGTCAAAAATAAGAGGGGAGTGTGTAGCAGAGTCAATATATAAGCACCCTACTTGGCTTGCCAAGGGGGTTGACCCTATTGGCGAAACAGGTAGAGTGCGGGACTCCGGAGCGGGAGGCGTGAGTTCAAATCTCCCGGTGGGCTACGGCTGGCCAAGTACAATTAAAAAAAAAAAAGTGTGTGTACTCGGGCATGATACACATACATGTGTGTGACAATATGTACACAGTTATATACACAGTGCAGGAGCATTGCAATTAGATGGTATCAACAGCATTAGTTAGTTAAATTACCCGGCAAAATATAAATAACGACCCAGACAGTATATTTCACAATGAATGCAACCTAAGTCTTCCAGGTGCTTTATTTTGAAAAAAAAAAAAAAAAAAACCCAACAACAACAACAAAAAAAAAAACGTGCTCTCTCTCTTCCCATGCCTGACTTCCTGCCTGTCATGTCTGTCTGTGCAGTCTTGAAACACACCTATCTCAGTAATTAGTGGTGATGCTTGAAAATTAAACCCGCATCCAAAGCCAAACTGGAGCTGTGGGGACAAGTTGACAGAGGGATATTTGACATGCTTCTAATAATAGTGGGGGGTTTTGGAAGAAGCTGAATTTGGGCATTCTTTCTACCAGCTGGTGGGTGATTACCTATCTTTGCTTTCACAAGAGTTTGAGCATTACTTCCTGATGAATCCACAACCCTTTTTATGAGCATGCCACATGAGTCAACCCTGCCCATGCAGAAACCGTCTCTTGCAGAGAAACAACCTCAGGGCTCCCACTGAGCTTTTTTTTCTATCAGATACTTTGGGCCCTAGTGTGATGGTCATCAGCAGACTTTTGCACCAGACTTCCCACTATATGCCAGTGTTTTTGTTAGTTTCTGTCAGTACATTGTTTGTTTTTCATACATTGTGTCATGCTATCCAATTACCAGTAGACAGTGTGCCCGCTTTGCACTGAGAGGCAGAGGCTCATTTCAAAGAGGTGTGGCAGCACGCAATCTCATGCGCAATACTACTATGTTGCATTTCATGACAATCCACTTTTGATGAGGAAAAAGGAGGTCTGTCATCAGAAGCGCATTGTTTAATGCTATTTCAGTGGCATGTTTTGATATTGCGCACCTCCAGAGCTCATGAGGGAACAGCATACCCTGGGATTTTCTGTTATTTTAATGGGGAGAGTTGGAACAGTTATAATATAATTGCCTATTATTTTTAATTATAATATGATCACACACTAATTTTTTTTTAATTCATAAACATACTGTACTTATTTTAATTGCAGGCTTGCCATTGGAGTCTATAGATTAGCCATTAATGTGGTTATTTTTAGGGGAATAAACAAATGAACAAGGAGTGTGCAGCATTTTACTTTCCACTGGAACTTCACAGAGAGATAGGAGATGCATCCACATCTGCCTTGGCTGCACACCACCAGGTTTCCAGCCGAGGCTGCCTGCACTGCACCTACGGTCACGGTTCTCCCCCAGCAAGCACCCCAACTGCCAGCCATCAGCTCCCAGGAGGGGCTGCTGAGAGTGGCTCACTTTGTGTTGGGGGCTGGCAGCGGACGGGAAGCCCCACCAGATATCATCCTTCACTACCGCCCTAGAGGGACTGTGATAGAGAGTCGCAAACCTTGGCAGACCCTTACACAAGACAGGGGAGAGCTTCGGTCGTCGAAGCAACAGGAGAGGGAGTACTCCATCTCCTCACGGGCCAGCAGCAACTTCCACGCCATCGTTAATGAAAGTTTATGAAAATTTGCACAGGCATCATCCTCTTTTCCTGAAGTTTCACACCTATTCATGTCTGTGCGTTGCATCTGTGTGCACTCCATTAAACCATTCAGCTGATTTTTCAGCTCATTGTTATCTGTTTGTTCTCTCTAAATTAACTAACTGGACATCAGCTGTGATTGATGTCTTTCTTATTACTAAGCAGCGTTACGATCGCATGCGTTTTTGCTCACATGCACAGGCTTTGGCCAGCGCAAAACCCATCTTAAACAAGCCATCATGATAAGAGTTCACTTTAGATAGTGCACCTCTTGCACATTAAAGGGATGGGCAGGAGCGCCTTGAATTGGATTATCCAAAACACACCTCTGAATGAATAGACTGGCCTCTTTGCACCATGCCTCCAGTGGAAAATTCTGCACTGCTGTGATAAGGAAAGGAACTTGGAAACATCCATAAACACGTTCTGCATCAATGACCCTGGTTACATGGTCACGAGTAAACCAATCACTGGAGTAAACTGATAAAGGTAATAAACAACTTATGGTGTTTACATGCACCGAGTAAATGGTTTATAGGGCAAATAAACTAGGTGTGTTAATCCATTTTCGCATAAACTGATAATGGCTTTTAACCGATAATCGGATTACTCTGTTTACATGACAGTTTGAAAAATCAGGTAACTCCAGAAAGCTGATTATAATTGGTTTACTCATGACCATGTAAACAGGGTCACTGACAACTGACGACTGACCACGTCCTTGTAATACGGCCCTTTGTTTTTAATGCTAATGCATTCTGTTCAGTCCAGTCCAATTTCATCCCCTGAGATGAGATGAGATGAGATTCAACTTTATTGTCATTACACATGACAGGTGGTCCCTGGAAAAAAAATAATCTCTGACTGGTCCATGAGTCAAAAAAGGTTGGGGACAGTCTGGACATGGCTGGCTACACCTGGACTGGTAGTGGACTCTAAGCTGCTCGGCATTTTGGCTTTGGACCTTGCCACTTTAGTTGGGTTTGGAGCTGCAGTTGTCTTGAGTCTTCCAATTCACTCTCAATTCATGCTTCAACCCACAGTGATATCTCAACATTGTCACGTCTCACTGTTGGTTTTAGAATATGCTTTATTAAATGCCACTCCTCTTTTTTATAAAATAAATCTCATGCTGAGCTTGTCCCAAATCAGGGGGCCATCTGGGATTTAGAGCAAAGACAGCTTGCAAGTTGCAATCCAAGCAGGAGTATTACCCCTAATCACACCACAACACAAAAAGTAAGATAAGATAAGATAAGCCTTTATTAGTCCCACAACGGGGAAATTCCAGGATTGCAACAGCACAGGGATAGCAACACTCAGAGCAACAATCAGAAGGCAAGAAAAAAAAAAAAAACAAGCAAGCAAGAGCAGCTAATATACATATGTACATATTACTATAAAATATATATATACACACACACACACACACAGACACACAGTGCAGAGCACTGTAGCTGGATGGAATAAATATATGAATATATGAACACACAGTGCAGAGCATTGTAGCTAGGTGGAATAAATATGTAAATATATAAACACCCACAGTACGGAGCATTGCAGCTAGGTGGAATAAATATGCAAGTATATAAACACACACAGTGCGGAGCAATGTAGCTAAATGGAATAATATGTAGATATATAAAAACACAGTGCAGAGCATTGTAGCTAGATGGAATAAATATATAGATATATAAATATAAACACACCCAGTGCTGAGCATTGTAGCTAGATGGAATAAATATGTAAATATATAAACACACACAGTGCAGAGCATTGTTGCTAGGTGGGATGAAACAGCATAACCGTCTATTTAGTTATCCTACATGGTATGATTATGTGCCCATACATATTCTCACCCTCCATAGCGACCGGTATGTTCCTAGTTGTATGCCGGAGAGGACCATTGTGTAAGTCTATTGCATCTTTTGCATTCAAAAAAACTATTAGTTTGTTACGTCTTTTTGCTATCTCTGCGAGCAGCCCTGCTTAGGTTGTACAGTCTGACAGCCGTTGGTAGGAAGGACCTACGAAACCTCTCGGTTGTGCACCTGGGATGATGTAGTCTGCTGCTAAATGAGCTCCTCAGTGCATCCAGTATGTCCTGCATTGGGTGGAACTCGGACTCCAGCAGAGATGACAGTTTAGCCACCGTCCTTCTCTCTCCTATCTCCTCCATCGGATCAAGGCGCTGCCCCAGGACAGAGCTAGCTTTCTTAATCAGTTTGTTCAGTCTCTTCCTATCGGCTGCAGTAATGCCACTGCCCCAGCAGACCACTCCAAAAGTGATGGCTGATGCCACCACCGTGTCATAGAATGACTTCAGCAGCGCCCCTTGTACACCAAAAGACCTGAGTCTCCTCAGCAGGAACAGCCTGCGCTGTCCCTTCTTGTAGAGTGCGTCAGTATTGTGTGACCAGTCTAGTTTATTGTTCAGATGAACACCCAGGTACTTATAGGATGTCACCATCTCGATGTCTGTTCCCTGTATATTTACTGGTGCTGTGAGGGGCTGCCCATGCCTGCGGCAGTCCACCACCAGCTCCTTAGTTTTCCTCGCGTTGATCTGGAGGCAGTTCCGATGGCACCAGTCCACAAAGTCCTGGATAAGCCCTCTGTACTCAGCTTCATCTCCGTTGGAGATGAGACCAACGATCGCAGAGTCATCAGAGAACTTCTGTAGATGGCAATGTGTTGTGTTGTGTGAGAAGTCCGCAGTATAAAGAGTGAACAGGAAGGGAGCCAGCACCGTTCCCTGGGGGCCCCCCGTGCTACTGATGATCGTGTCGGAAACACAGTCCCGGGTTCTCAAGTAGAGCCCTTGTCTAGGAAAGAGGTTACAAACAATTTCCAAAACAGTTTTTCTTGTCAAGTCTTCTTTTTCAACAAAGAGCATTGCTGACACAGACATGCTACTGAAGCATGAACAATAATTTTTAAAAAGTTTATGCTACTGGTTTCACTAGAAAAGAAACCTGTATAGTTCATTGCTGACAAAGTTGAAGGCATGCCACTGAAGCATGAACAAAAAATGTTTGTTACTGCTTTCACTACAAAAAGAAACCCAGACTGTTCATATGGAGCATCCTCACAGCTGTTACTTTGTTCATATGTTGGCACAGGCAGAGTAGGCTGGAGTCAAGCTCATCTCTCCAGGAAATGCTTTGATACAGTATTTTTCCTTCTTGCATGCTTTCTGAATGAGACTCTTTCCCCGGTGTTATGCTGTGCGACTTAAAATCTTGTCCTCCGACTGCTCCCTCCCAGTCATCCATCCTAATTTAAACGTTTCATTCTCAAGCTCTGAACACCACCCAACAACCTTGTTCACTCCAGACATTAGAAAAAGACCTTGAATTTTTAGTGTACAGAGAGCCATGAAGCTATCAACTTGTTTCTTAATCAGATATATGACCATTAAGAACAGAAGCACATTAGGGTATTTAAATCAGATTGTTATTAAGAGTAACCTGAGACAAAGGATGCATGGAAAATTCTCCTGTGTTTGACAAGATAAATGAAGGGAGTCGACATTCAAACAAACAGTGTTGGCTATAACCACCAAGAGTTCCTCTGGGGTCTGCAACCATGCTTTCCACTCAACAACTCCTTCCTCGTGGGGACTCTTAGTGTTTTTCCACCACCAGTTTCTGCTAGGGTGAACCAGATAAGTCATATAGCTGAACGCAAATCCCCAGTTGTCCATTATGAACCAGTGCTCGTTAAGTGCCTGGTAATTTGTCCTGTGGTTACCCACATACGTCATACTGCATCACAGGGAATTTCAACGCTCCTACTATACACAGTCTCACGAGAGCTGCTGAAATGAGGGGTGGCAGCAACTTCCAGAGAAGTAATATAGAAATATTACCATTTTAATGGACTTCCAACTCATACTGACTTGCTAGAAATGAGTGCTCTGCAGTGAATGGAAGAACAGTGAGACTGTGATCCACTCCAAATTTTGACTTTGGAACAAAGGGGGTAATTGGGTGGGCATAATTAAGAGTTCTTTTGTGGATTAAATCATTCTGTTCTTAAAATGACGGGTAATGCATTCAGCCCCCACAACTCACTGCCCTTTCTTTATGCTACGTTAGCATTTTATTAAATGCAAATTGAACAATTGTAAATGAGGAAATATGTTTAGTCTGCATAAAAATGGCTGTTAACTGTTTAATCAACAAGTTCCACTCTTTTGCATTACAAGAATCCATGAATTATTCATCTGTGCTAATAATGCATTTGATGTTAATCAGCATGCACTGTTTAACTAAAACTTGAAGTATTACATTTCATCTGCAGTGTTTAAAGATTGATGCTGTTCCTTGACTCGCAAATAAAGAATTGTGGTTTTTTTTGGAACCCTTGTTCCAAACATCTGTTGTTTGCAGATTTATAGCCTTGTTTTGTCCCAAGGGAAGCTCTTATTGGACCTTCTTTTCTGCTAGGGCTGCTCATTTGGTATGCATTGTGTCTATTAGCTCTCAGTGTCCTTCTGCTCTAGTCACAGTAATGCATAAAGACAACTTTACTGAAAGATAAAACAAATAACTTCTGACAATCTAGAAGCTGAAAATCTTGAAAACTATCGATGGAGAAAAACCGCGGTTGTTACTTGTGCATTTCTGAAGATGGAGGAAATAGATTTGGGGGTGTAACCATGTAAAAGGATTTGGCTTGGAGGACTGGAAACTTGAGAGCTTGAGTTTAAAACACTTGGTTTTTATGAAGACGGAGAGTGTTCGGTCACAATTCAGACCAAACACAATATGTTTTGCCTGATGTTGGACATTTTTTAGCTCATTTGAAACCTAGAAGTATTCATCCTAAGCAGCAAATACAGTGGATATATATAAAAAAAAAAAAATCTACACACTCCTGTTCAAATGCCAGGTTTGTGTAATGTAAAAAAATGAGACCAAGATAAATAATTTCAAAAGTTTTTCCACCATAAATGTGACCTATAACCTGGACAGCCTAATTGAAAAACAAACTGAAATCTTTTAAAGGGAAAAATGAAAAATATAAAACTTACAATAACCTGGTTGCATAAATATGCACACCCTCTTATAACTGGGGGTGTGGCTGTGTTCACAATTAACTAATCACATTCAAACTCATGTTAAATGGGAGTCAGCACACACCTGCCACCATTTAAAATGCCTATGATTAACCCGTAATAAAGTTCAGCTGTTCTAGTAGGCTTTCTCCTGACATTTTTGTAGTTACATCCTACAGCACAAGCCATGGTCCACAGAGAGCTTCCAAAGCATCACAGGGATCTCACTGTTCAAAGGTATTATTCAGGAGAAGGGTACAAAAGAATTTCCAAGGCATTAAATATACCATGGAACACAGTTAAGACAGTCGTCATCAAGTGGAGAAAATATGGCACAACAGTGACATTACCAAGAACTGGGCGTCCCTCTAAAACTGATGAAAAGGTAAAAAGAAAACTGTTTAGGGAGGCTGCCAAGAGGCCGACAGCAATATTAAAGGAGCTGTAGGAATTTCTGGCAAGAACTGGCTGTTTAGTACATGTGACAGCAATCTCCTGTCTAGGGTGGCATAACGGAAGCCTTGTCTTACAAAGAAAAACATCCAAGCCCGGCTACATTTTGCAAAAACACATTTGAAATCTCCTAAGCACATGAGAGAAAATGTGTTATGATCCGATGAAACCAAGGTTGAACGTTTTAGCCATAATTCCAAAAGGTATATTTGGCACAAAAACAACACTGTTCCATCACCAAAAGAACACCATACCTACAGTGAAGCACGGTGGTGGCAGCATCATGCTTTGGGGCTGTTTTTCTTCAGCTGGAACTGAGGCCTTAGTCAAGGTGCAGGGAATTATGAACCGTTCCAAATACCAGTCAGTGTTGGCACAGAACCTTCAGGCTTCTGCTAGAAAACTGAAGATGAAGAGGAACTTCATCTTTCAGCACGACAATGACCTAAAGCACACATCCAAATCAACAAAAGAATGGCTTCACCAGAAGAAGATTAAGGTTTTGGAATGGCCCAGCCAAAGTCCAGACCTGAATCCGATCAAACATCTGTGGGGTGATCTGAAGAGAGCTGTGCACAGAAGATGCCCTTGCAATGTGACAGATTTGGAGCGTTTTTGCGAAGAAGAGTGGGCAAATATTGCCACATCAAGATGTGCCACGCTGATAGACTCCTACCCTAAAAAAGACTGAGTGCTGTAATAAAAGAGAAAAGTGCTGCAACAAAGTATTAGTTTAAGAGTGTGCATATTTATGCAACCAGGTTATTGTAAGTGTATTTTTTATTTTTCCCCTTAAAAGATTCCATTTCTTAGATTTTTGCATGTTTGTCACAGTTTTAAAATGATGATTTCATTGATTAAGGAAAAAAAGCTATCCAGATCTAAATAATTGCCCCCTAAACCTAATAACTGGTTGTGTCACCCTTTACAGCAACAACTGCAATCAAGCATTTGTGATAACTGGTAGTGAGTCTTTGGCATCGCTGTTGAGGTTCTTTTGGCCACTCTTCTTAGCAGAATTGTTTTAATTCAGCCACACTGGAGGGCTGAAGCTTGACGTCACGAACTGACGGTCGGACATCCTCCTTCGGGATTCTCTGGTAGAGAGCAGAGCTCATGGTTCGATCAGTTATGGCAAGTCGTCCAGGTCCTGAAGCTGCAAAGCAGCCCCAAACCATCACACTACCACCACCGTGTTTGACTGTTGGTATGATGTTCTATTTATGAAATGCTGTGTTAGTTTTATGCCAGATGAAACAGGATGCATGCCTTCCAAAATTTCTATTTTTGTCTCATCAGTCCACAGAATATTTTCCCATGTCTTGGGGATCATCAAAATGTTTTTGGGTTTTTTTTTGCAAATGTGAAATAAGTCTTTGTGTTCTTTTTCGTCAGCAGTGGTTTTCACCTTGGAACTCTCCCATGGATGCCATTTTTGCCCAGTCTGTTTCTTATTGTTGAATCATGGACCAGTGTTCAAACTGTGGCAAGTGAGGCCTGCAGTTCTTTAGATGTTGTTCTGGGTTTTTGTTTCTTATATGTTCTTGAATTTCTTTAGATCATGGAATGATGTGTTGCTTTTTGAGATCTTATAGCCTACTTCACTTTGTTAGACAGGTTCTATTTAAGTGATTTCTTGATTCAACAGGTCTGGCAGTTATCAGACCTGCTGGGTGTGGCTCTCCTTATCTTTGACATCAAAACTTTGAATGTTTGCTGTTCAAATGAATTCTCAAAGTCCCAGTTGGACATTTAGCACACTTCTATTAATACAACATGTCAGGACATCATTCAAATTAAAATCTCTTCAACTTTTTACAATGTACTTGTGATTTCTTGCCTCGCCACAGATTCACATACACATTAGGAGAAGGAATGTGGCTGCCACTGAGTAAGAGCTTCGTGATCCCCCCTGCCGAGCTTGCCATCAACCCATCAGCCAAATGCAAGACGGACATGACGGTCATGGAGGACGCTGTAGATGTCAGGTGAGAGGCTTTACCTGTACCACACTTCCTACAGAAATAAAAGATTCATCAGGAGTTCAAGGATGGTAGAATTTTGCCCACCAGAATGCCAGGAAGTTTCTTTTCATTGGTGGACAGAAGGATGACCAAACCTTTGTCTTTTTTTTTCATCTTCTTTCATTCATCTTTCCCTAAAATGTAGGTCTTACTGTTTATTATTCTTGCTTTGTCAGTTTTTTTTTTCTGCCGTGTTGTTGCTTTGAGTTTTAGTCAGCCCTTCGAAGCTTATGCCTAGGTCGTGTTTCAGAGGGTAATAAAATTCAGCATTCAAACAAAATCAATTATGAAGAAGCAGAAAAACCAAAAGAATAAAAAGACAGAATTACACGCCCATGTAAAGCTAAGAGGAGCATTCCAATTGTTAAATGGTTCGTAACTCCAGAGAAGATGTACTCTGTGTGCAGCGACAGTTGGGACTGCAGAGAAGGCTGTAGCTGACTCATACCAATGCTGCAGTATGAGCACAATTACACTAGCAGCAACACCTGCTAATATTGAGCATTTTTGTTGAGTCAACATATGGTTATGGATCATTTCAGTTTGGCAAGTGAGCCATATTCCTGTTTAGGTTAAATTTCTTTGCTATGGTTTGAGTGGAACTCATGGCTGCTTGTGGTCGCTATAGGTTTGGCTCTGAAAAGGACAAATTTAGAGTAACAAAACTGTATTTTTCAGTTTGCCTCATGCATGATTAAACATATGCATAGTCTATGAAGTCATTTATATCCATATTGTGAGGTCTAACTCCACATCACTTATTGTGTGCAGTTTTGTAATAGTCACATAATTTTTTATAGTTTCCCCACACATCTTAATTAGCCCTCCTACACCACCAGAATCAGAAGCTTTTATAGTCATGCTGCTCATGGACATCAAACCTTTGGCAGTTACGCCTCACTTAATACATTTACTCGATGGGGGTGTTTTCTTGACTTGGGTTATTTTTTTCTAATCATACTTCAACACTTACTCATTCACTATTATGTTTCTCCTGCCCTATAATGCACCTAATTAAGTTATGTATATTATTGGATAGATGTTACTATTAAACCTTTCTAATTGAAAGACAGCAAACAATTTGCATTTAGACTTAATCCCTGGAGTAGTTGGTGACCAAAACTGGATTCTCGGTCGACCTCCAAATGATCTCTCAGCAATCTTTCGATGAACTCTATTGCACTTTCATCGAACTCTCAGCAATCCCTCCCTGATCTCTCAGCCATCTCTACCTTTGGAGTGCAAAAACTTGGCGTCCATTGAAAGCTTATTGAAAGATCATTGGGAGATCAATGAAATTGTTGAGTAGTCAAGGAGAGCTCAAGGAGCACTCAACAATCTCATCAGTCTCCCAAATGTTGCAACAGTAAATATGATCAATTTCACTGATTAAACATGGGGAGTAGCACATGTGCCTTAGTGGTGCGATATGGTCCTGGGGTAGAAGTTCCATAGTTTGAGTCCCAGCCAGTGCACCCCCTAACAAATCCCTCTGCCCTTTTTCTAGTCTTTTTCAGTGTCACTGCCTACTAAAGGAAAAAATGGCAAGAAAAAAAGTTAGATGGAATTATAAACCTGCCTCGAAAAGAAACTAACAGTTTTCCTCCCTGAATAAATAAAACCCAAATGAGTGTCCATCTACCTGTGCACCTACCACCTGAGAGGGGAGCCATAGATGTGCAGTACATTGTGGATTGGGTGTGTGCACTAAATCCCTTTGACACACCTGGAGTTCAGCTCAAGTTTAATCATCTTGCTAAAATCACTTTGCCAACATGTAACCATAGCAGCTGAAAAGAGCGCTGTTGCCAGAATGTAATCTAAACTGCATTGTGATGGAAGGTAAACATACCAATAGCTTATTTTACAAATTTCTTTCAATCTTTTTGGAGAATGCAGAGGGAGAAAGGCGGCATTTAAGATGAATTTCTCATGAAAAAGGGAAAACAAAATATACTCGAAGGGCTGTATTACAGTGGGACAGTCCATAATCATCTGTTAGATGCGCAGGTCACATTTAAGGGCATTTCCAAGTTCATTTCACTATCACAGCACTGCAAAATTGAATTTTCCGCTGGTGCAAAGTGCAGAGAGGCTGCCCTAATGCTCTTAATTATTCAGGGGTGTGTTTGGGGCATAACATGAAATAAATTAATGACTGTTTTTGTGCTGATTCCCTTTAATAAACCAAAGCATGACATCAAAGGCTTTATACTAGTAGGACAACATTTAAATGGGAGGACAAATCCTTCTCTATGTAGTCCAGTGTATAAAGCGCTGCGTGCCGTCGGCGATAAAACACTCTCAGTAGTTTTTTGTTGCAGCACTCAGGCCAGTGAGAGCTGAAAAAAGTTCACCTTTTTAGAGTACAGCTGTGCTTGTCAGTGTCAAATCTTTCTAACCAGCCAATCAGAATAAAGGAAGGGTGGGACATAGGATGCCAGTACAGGAAGAAGACAATGGTACGATGGCAGGGTAGAGCCTGATCTCCGCTGTATCTGTCATGAATTGCCCTTTGGGGCAGAGAAGCAAGACCCACGTGCTGAACTGTGAGTTTGTGAGGTTTTTTGAAAAAAGCAACAAACATAAAGTCCAACACAGTGCTCTTAACACAACAATACAAACAAGAGAGCAAACTTACTGATACAGCTCACCAGAGCAGGGACAGGGCTCTGGTGGAGATGAAGAGGAACTCGTATATGTCATGGTATGAGCGCTGATGTTGTCCGCGCTCGTATCATCCAGTATTTTCCCCGTTCGTCCGTGTTTTCCTTATGGCCTTCCAGGGCCTTTATTATGACAGCGTCACGGCGGGATGTCCGGCTGTCAGAGCTGAGTGCGCCGTGACAGCTGATCTACATTCCTTTGATTACTGTCTCATTATTGGTTGTGCCCTATTTAAGGGAGCAGCTGTGGTTACTCCGGGCTGTGACCTCGTCAAACCTCCGTCTTAGATTCACGATATGTTCTTCTCACAGTAAGTGTATTCCTTCAGAGTCTGTTTTCCTTTGTCCATAGTCTTAGTCAAAGTCATAGTTGTGTTTTTGCCCCACGTGGCTCATTATTTTGTCATCGTTGTCTTTTGTTAATAAACATGCAAACTCATCGGCTGGCTTTCGGTGTCTTATTGATGGTCCACGAAGGCCATCGCTGGCAGTAGGTCGCAGCCAGAACAAGACGCCGGTCACCGAGAGTTTGCATTGTGGGGCTTGAGTTTTTCCTTCTCTGGGTGCTAGTATTTTGTTAGTATGTCTGCTTTTGAGCGTGGGTATTGCCCCGAGTGGTTGTGGGAGGTGGATGGCTACATGGCCGATGCCCGTCTCCTTATGCCCACTTACGCTGCATACGAGCACCTGAATCTTGCGCAGAGGATGCTATTAAGCTATCATCTGACCTCCTTTCCAAAGCAGAGCATGACTTTGATAGTGGCGCTACGGAAACAAATAGAGAGGGCAGCCGAGAAGCCTCCACTTCCTCTCCGAGACACTGTCGTCCCGATGAGGGGGAAGTCTCCTCTGTGGGCCGCTCTTCCACGAGGTTCCCATCCGCAGCGGAGGAGGACAGCCGGGACCCCCGTGAAGAGACTCAGTGGGTAGCTGAGCTCATCAGGGGCCACTTGGCTGAAGCTCACTCTTCCTCCCGTCCCAGTGACATCCAAAAGCATGTGGTCGCGGCAGCAAGACTGGTGAAGATCAATCCTGAGCTTCATTGTTATCCTGAGTACGCTGAGCTGTTAGCCTCCGTTTCTGCGCAGCAGCAGCACTTTCCTGACCAGCACCTAACCTTTGCCTCGCCCTCTGCCGGTAAACGCCGTCACCCTGCTCGTGCCCAGCCTCAGCAAGAACCCTGTCCGGATCTAGTTCTGGGTCACCGAAAGAACTCTGCCTCCCAGCCAGCTGTTGCTCCTGCGTCACGACAGGAGGAAAACACAGCAGCCTCTGCCTCCAGGTCATCTGTCTCGGCTGTTCCGTCAGCTTCTCGTCCCCGGACTACCTGGACTGCTCCGCCCTCCTCCTCGACACTCTCTCCAGCTGCTGAGAACTCCACGAGTCCTGCTTCGGCTGTGCCCGTCATCGATCCAGTGCGAGTGGCTCCTCCTCGTCTTCCCAGGGGGCCCTCCATCACCATCCGTAGGGGAAAGGGAGGAACCAAGCCCGCTAAAAGGCAAGTGCTATTTCATTTTACTCCTCCATATTATGAGTTGCCTTGTCTGACTCCTGGGGGTGGAGTTTGGGATTCACAGTCCCCTGAGCTTCCTCCACCTGCTGTAGCCATTAATTGTGAAACTGCATCCTCTGTGTCTCCTTCCCCTGAGCGTCCCCCAATGCCAGGACTACACCGCCAGGCGAGGAAGGAGCCTGTGGCCCTGGAGAGCCTGGTACCAGCCCCGCAGCCACGTCATGGGCAGAGGAGGAGGGCGGACTGCCGTTTGGAGCCTGCGCCGATGACTAAGTGTCCCCGGGTCTTCATGGAGGAGCGATTCGATCCAGCAGGTCACGGATCCCCTGCCACCACGCCGTGTGGGCCTTCGGCATGGATGTCAGCGTCAGGGAATCTCCAGACTGTGGACACTATCATGCCAGCTGCGGAGCCCGCCGCAGTCAAGTGGGAACCAGGAAGTGGACCTTCAACTCGCTGAACCTGGATCGCCGAAGTCCTGGCCGGCGGTAGAGCCCGAGCTCAGGCAAGTGCTCTATTTTGTCTTTCTCTTCACTATTCTGGAGCATCATTGCCTGTCTCTTGGGGAAACGAGCCGGGTGCAGCCGATCGCTGCATCCGGGCCTGTCTCGCCGGGCTCTGTCGCTGCCGATGATACTGATCCCGGTTTTCTGTTCTGTTCCTCTGAGCCTTTTCCCAAGGTCACCGGTGATGATCGGGTCCCGGTCGTTGTTGAGGGTCCGGGTTTGTGTTTGGAGGTTAACCCTGGTGCTGCGCCGGCCCAGTCGGGGTCCATCGTGGGTGCACCTCTGACCTAATCGGGGTCCGTCGTGGGTATTGTTCCGGCCCAGTCGGGGTCCATCGTGGATGCAACGCCGGCCCAATCAGGGTCCATCGTGGGGGCTGTTCCGGCCCAGTCGGGGTACGTCGTGGGTGCTGCACGGTCCTGCTTGGGATCCAGCAAGAGCGTAGTGCCAGTTCACGTGGAGTTTGGAGAAGGAGCTGCAGATCCTCCGCCGTTCGACGCCGGACTGGTCCCTCATCTTTTCCCCGATCCCTTTTTCCCTCCACCGGGTGCTGCTGGGATTTCCCTTATTTGGCTCGGCTTTCCCTTGCTATCCCTCTCGGTAGGGAGGCTGCCTCTGAGTTCTTCCCTTCGGTCCTGGTGGCCTGTTGACGCGGGTCGGCCGCCTAGGAAACTGCTTCGCTGGTTTGGCTTTGTGGGTCGGCCGCCCAATGGACTGGGCTCTTTGTTTGGCCACCTGGTCCGGCCGCCAGAGGTACTGTTTCTCTGGGCCTGGGGTAGACCGCCCGAACTTATTCTTTTTCCCCTGCCAGTCATCTGGACGCTGGATGCTGGAAGACCTCCAGAACTATTTGTTTTTTGTTTCATTGTGCTCTGTCTGCCGACATCCCCGTAGAGTTTTTTGTTTCCTCCTCTGTGGTTTTGGGAGGCTTTTGTTTTTTTTGGTCCATGAACTATATTGAACTGTATATATCGCCGCTCTGTAGCGTGTGAGGTTTTTTTTCTCTGGTATTATTGGGTACACTGTATTTTGTTATGTGCCTGTATTTCAGTTTTTCTTGTCTCCTCTGTAGTCTGGGGGATATTTTTTTTTTTTTTGTCTTTGCCTGTGTAGTATGATCTATATTAGTTTCGCTGCTCTGTAGCATGTTGAGTTGCCTTCCTGGTCTTATGGGTTCCGCTGCATTTTTGTACCTATATTTGAGTTTTCATTGTTCCTCTGTGGTTTGAGATGTTTTTTTTTCCTTGCCTGTGACTTTATTGGACTGTTTTATGGTGTGCTGTTTGTAGCCATTTTGAGCCTTTTTTTTCTTCGTTTCTCCTCCTCATGTTTTTTTTTTTTTTTTTTTTTTTTTGGGTGCAGTGTATGTGCCTGTATTTTGGCTTTTGGCATTTGTATTTTCTACCATGCTCTGATTGTTGTAGCCTGTCATTTTTTTTTTATGTTTGAGCCTCATCGTCATTTTTGATTGCCATTGTTGCCCTCCTGGCCTGTTTCCCCCTCCACCCTCCCTAGGGCGGTCCTGTTGACCTTCTGGGTGGGTGGGGGGGTGGGGGGGCTTTGATGTTCTATCGTGCCTGGAATTCGCGTTTTAAGGGGGGAGTACTATCATGGTCTGAGCGCTGATATTGTCCGCGCTCGGATCATCCAGTATTTTCCACACTAGTCCGTGTTTTCCTTATGCCTTCCAGTGCCTTTATTATGACAGTGTCACGGCGGGACTTCCAGCTGTCAGAACTGAGTGCGCCGTGACAGCTGATCTACATTCCTTTGATTACTGTCTCATTATTGGTTGTGCCCTATTTAAGGGAGCAGCTGTGGTTACTCCGGGCTGCGACCTCGTCAGACCTCCGTCTTAGATTCACGATAAGTTCTTCTCGCAGTAAGTGTATTCCTTCAGTCTGTTTTCCTTTGTTCGTAGTCTTAGTCATAGTCATAGTTGTGTTTTTGCCCCACGTGGCTCATTATTTTGTCGTCGTTCTTTTGTTAATAAACATGCAAACTCATCAGCTGGCTTTCGGCGTCTTATTGATGGCCCACGAGGGCCGTCGCTGACAGTTTAAGACTGCAGCAACAAGAAATGAAAATAACTGCCCTTAAATAGGGTCAAAACCAATTTACATAAGTAACGACAGGTGTGAGTTACATGAGCGGGCAGAAGGAACCAATGATTCATAATAGGACCAGCTGGGGGCAATGAGAGGAGAGCGGCTGAAGCTGATAGCTGACAGGGGCGACACCCACACGAAGCACAAAACCCAGAAATGCCCTTGACAGCTGTCAACCCAACAATAAAGACCTAAAGAATAAAATATCAACAAATGCAGACTGAAATATAAATGTAAATTAATACAAAATAAAAATGTAGCAAAACTAAAACATAAACAGGAAAATAGCAAACAGTACCAGAATTACAGTAACCCAAAAAGCACAAAATACAACAAATATATAAATATAGACAAAAAGCCATGAGACTGAGCAAGGCGGAAACCTCCTGTGACCAGCTCATGACAGTATCACACAACCTGGTACTCTCTGATCTGACACTAAAAGCATACCATGATCAAAATTTGAAAGTGAATGCTCGGAGGAATGTGTCCACATATGTCAGTGTGCCAGGTGAACGTTTGTGCCTTTGTCATGGTCATACTTCTAGCAAGTTTGCTACGGTAGATATTATGGATACTATGTGAATTTGTAGTTGATAACTGCAAAAAAATGGAAATACCTCCAATGTGAAATGTGATCATTTACTGACAGTCATTTATGGGTTTAGAAAACCATGTGCTGAGCATATCTCAGCATGAGTTTTACAAAAATAGATGTGAAAATAAACAAAACTTTGACCATAGACTACTCTACTCACCTCAGAAAGATAGATAAGATCTGTGTAATTAGTCAGCATCCGAGAAATTGAGGGGCCAGTCTTCTCCAAAACTAGTTCAAACTGACTCCTTGTCAATCTAAACTACTCCTTGAAATAGGAACTGTCAAAGCACGACTCCTTTAAAAATCGGTGGTAGTCTACCAGCTGTTTCCTCAACCAGCTGATGTCATGTACATGTACCCAGACTCTTGTTTTCTTTTCCATGTCATCATATTTTGCATCTAGAGCTGCTGCTAATGCCAGAATGTGTTTCCTGTCCATTAGTATTTAGAGACTGTTGATACTGCTATTAAAAAATAAGTAGTAAGTCTCAATTGGGAAAGCGGAAGTGCTGAGCTGTGAGTGACAAGCTGTTGCTAGGATACAGGGGGCAGACTTTTTTCCAGAGCGCAGTGCATAAGCACTGTGAAAAAGAGGTTCAGGGCAGTCTGGTGACAAAAAACACGTTTAGTGGACACGCAGCCTTAATCTTCTCTGCTGAATACAAAATTGTTGTGTTTTAACCCAAAACAACTGTCGGGATATTTTCACTTTGAATTATTCTGTTAAAAGAATGACAGTAAATGAGGCTGATGATGACTATGAATGTTTTGCATGAACCTGTTGGCAGTGTTGGGAGTACTGTAACACCACTACTTTTGCAGTAACTTGCTGTGTAACGAAATTACTGTTTAAAAATTTAGTAATGCATTACAGTTACTGAAATTTGATCAGATGCGTTACTCGTGTTACTCGTTTTATTAATATGGATAGATATTATTTGCGCAAATAAATACAAACTGACCCTACGTAGCTGACGCAGCCATCAGTCAACCTGCTGCAAAAGAGCCTGTTCTCTGCTGAGCAGAGGAAAAGATGAAGCTACTTTGTTTTTGTGGAAATAGACAGATTATTTTTCCTTTGTCACAGTTAAGGACAAAGGCATATTGGTGGGTTGCAAGCTAAATGTGGTTGAGACCAACTGCAATCTCCAGAAGCGCCAAAGAACAGCAACAAGGTCCTACAAAGCTAGTGCGATGCTATACTAAGCTAACACAGTGTTAGTGGATTTACACTATCTGAACACCCACAGCTGAATTTTGAGCACAGGTATGGATCTGGACAGTTTGTGACCCAGCAAAAATTAAACCAACTGATTGCCAGATACATCATTACAGAATGAAGATCTGATAACAGTCATTTTCCATCAGACAGCTGAGACTGTGAGCAACTGAAGTTAAAACACATTTACTGTACTTGCTGCCTGGATAAAGATTATTCAAAAATGGATTTGATCTCCAAAAGGACTGGAACATGTCTCTGTCACAGTAGACATTTGGACTGTGGATAATGGACATTTTCTTTGGATCCCTACACATCGGATTAACTCCATAATATTAAAGGTAAGAAACTGACAGCTTTATACAGTGTTGCCACCCCTCTCTCTCACTCCACAAAACATATTTCTCACTTCAAAATGAGGCAATAGAGGGGATGCACTGGAACAGAATTCTTGGCAAGTACAGGACAGTTACCATAGCAACACAGCACTGAGTGTGGCAATCACATGTGACAATTTTATATTGTATGCAGCAAAACACAAAAATCACACAAACTATTTAGTCACAACAGTGTACAGAGTACTTTTTTTTCACTTCAGATGTTAATAATACACCGTTTACTTGACTGTAGTTATGTGTGGGTAACGACCAAGGAGCACATGGTAAGTGAAGAGCTGAACAGAGCCTTTAATTATTCATTTATTTATTTATTCAATTTTTTGTTGATTAATATAAGATGGAATGATAAGATTAGCTCTCCACAATGCAAGCATGTACTCTGTGTACTGCTGTGACTGAATACTGTGTGTATTTTTTTGTGTTTTACTGCATACACCCTAAAGCTGTCACTCATTTTTGCCACTCAGTGTTTTTTAACTGCCATGAGTTCTGTTTGGTGACATCATGCACATACCCTATATTACCCTCTATTACTGGGGTGTATGGCGTGTCAGGGAGGGATAGTACCTCTGAGGGGGCAACAGTCACACCTCCGGGTGGTCGGTCCGCTTTGGTTCCCACTTGGCACTCGTCTCACCTGTGGCTCCAAGTAGCTGTTGGCATGCAACAGCAGCCACACCCCGGTAAGTTGCTTCAACTGGCGGGCAAAACCAGGTGAGGGTAGCCGATGGGTTTGAAACCCTTGGTGAAGTAGGGCTTGTCTACCTACGCATGCATAAACTGGACCTAGCGGACTGCGCAGAGGAAACCACCAGATTGGCTCACCGGCAGGAAGGCAGACCCAGCAAAGCGTTGTGGAGTGCAACTAGGGCCCAGTGAGACACGTAGGACACTGCTGGACAGCCACTGCCTCCTAATCTATCTCCAGCCGTCTTGACTACGTCTTGCCACTGGATCCAGATAGGCTGGGACGAGAGAGTAAGGCTGATGACCCTGCTCAACTCTCCCTCACTTAAATCTTATTCAAGTCAAGACATCACCACCCCAATTTCCTTTTCATTTCCGCCTATTTCCCTCCAAGTCCTGTGGCAATGAGCAAGTGACGAAGCAGCAGGTGTGGATACACTAGAAGCAGTAGCCACAATCCCACACACAGGTGGCCCAGAGCATAGGGTCGCTCTCTACTGGACCGAAGCAGCAGTGGAGTTCGGCAGCCCCCTGGGTGTCTGAGCAGCCCTCTTTAGGATTTGCTCTGCTCACCTCCATGGCCTGAAGAAGGGGCTAGAAAAGGTGCCTTTAACATAGCCTACTTCGCTACACCCTGGCCAGCAAGCCGCAGCTGGTGGGGATCCCACACTAGCAGTCGAAATTCTCAGAAGAAATCAACTAAGGTGACATCACTCACCATTGGCACTTGGAATATGCGAATGCTTATGGACAGCTCAAAAGCGGACAGACCTGAGAGACGGATAGCGCTTGTTGCAAGAGAACTCAGCAGGTACAACATCCACATTGCAGCTCTGAGCTAGTGCAGGTTTGCAGATGAATGTCAACTGACAGAAGTTAAAGCCGGCTACATCTTTTTGTGGAGCGGCAGAGGCAGCGAAGAACGCCATGAAGCAGGAGTGGGTTTTGTGATCAGATCCAATCTGATCAGCAAGCTTACCAGCCTCCCCAATGGAACCAATGACCACCTCAAGACCCTGTGGCAGCCCTTCCGAGGAAAACGCCATGCCACATTCATCAGTGCATATGCCCCCACCGTGACAAACCCAGATGAGATCAAAGACAAGTTTTACGATGACTTAGAGACTCTCACTGAAGGCGTACTGAAGGAGGACAAACTCATTGTTCTTAGAGACTTTAACGCCAGAGTTGGTACAGACTACCAGACATAGGAGGGAGTCCTTGGGAGAAATGGAGTTGGAAAGTCCAACAGCAACGGTCTTCTCCTGTTGAAGACGTGCACCTCTCATGACTTTCTGATCACTAATATTGTCTATGTCATCACCCGCAGTTCACAGGCTTCCACCTCAGCTGCGCGCACACCTGCTCCTCGTTAGTGCACAGCTATTTATTCCATCCTGCCCTGAGCTGCAGCCTGGAGCCGTCTGTCTCCCTGCGTACTCAACTCACAGCAGCATCCTTTCCTCCAGGCCTGCTGACTACTCTTCAAGACACGTAAGCTGTCCGTTATTGCCTTACCTTCTCCTGTCAGCCTTCCTCTGTACACAGGTGGATCTCTCGGCAGCGGACTCACTCTCCCTCGTCTCGCCGCTCCTCTACCTTGCCGCATCATCCCGGACGCACAGCAGGACGCTGTCTCCCAGGCTTGGGACCTTGCCAACGCCAGCCACCACGTCACTACAAGTAAGCACAGAACTCTGTCACCCTCCTGTGTGGTTGCCCAGCTAATCCCTGCTCTCCTCTCATTTATAGGGTTGCCTGGCCGCACGGCGTGCTGCTCTGTCCTGACCTGCATACTCCACCCACATAACACTCTCATCTCTCACACACGCATTCATACACGAAACATTATTGTTGAATAAAGCTTTCAAATCTGCCTGAGCCTGCGTGCGTGTTTCCTGGGCCGAACAATATGTCAGTCTACTGCTTACCAAATCGCAACAAGACCTCCTGGATGCATCCATGCAGCAAGCATTGGCATCTGATCGATTACATCATTGTGAGAAGGAGAGACAGGCAGGACGTTAGAGTTACGAAGACAATGTGTGGCGCAGACTGCTGGATGGATCACAGACTCATTCTCTCAAAGCTCAATATGCACATCCAGCCCAAACGGCGTCCACAGGGGAAAAAGGCAAACAAGCGACTCAATGTCAGCAAGCTGGAACAGCACTCTGTGCGACAGAACCTCAGTGAGGACCTGGACAGCAAGCTTAGTCACCTCAACCTCGTGGTGTACAGCATAGAAAAAGACTGGACAGCTTTCAGAGACATTGTGTACGACACTTCACTCACTCATCTGAGCCAGAACATGCACAAACACCAAGACTGGTTCGATGAAAACAATGACATTCAAAAGCTGCTTGACAAGAAGCGTGAAGCCCACAGAGCGTACCAGCAAGACAGCAGATCTGCCTCTAAGAAGGCAACCTTCAACTCCATCAAATGAAAGGCGCATGCAAAGCTCAGAGAGATGCAGGACTTCTGGCTCAGCAAAAAGGCAGATGAAATACAGCAGTACGCGGACAGCAACAACTCCAAATGCTTCTATGATGCTCTTAAGACCATCTACGGGCTTCAGTCTTCTGGAACATCACCACTGCTCAGTGCTGACGGGTCCACTCTCCTCACTGACAAGAACGTAATCCTGGAAAGATGGGCAGAACATTTCAGCAGCGTCCTGAACAGACCTACGTCCATCAATACAGAAGCCATCACTTGCATGCCCCAAGTAGAGGTGAACACTTCTCTGGCAGAACCTCCAACAGAATCAGAAGTCCAAAAAGCAATCAAAGTCCTTTCGAACGACAAAACACCAGGCTCTGACTCCATCCAAGTTAAAATCTACAAGGCAGGAGGACCAGTTCTAATACAGAAACTCACCGAGCTCTTTCAGACCATGTGGCAGCAGGAAGTTATCCCCCAGGAGCTTAAGGATGCCTCCACTGTCCATCTCTACAAGAGAAAAAAAACAAAAAACAAAACAGGCAGTCCTGCGACAACCACTGTGGGATCTCTCTCCTCGCCATCACCGGTAAGATCCTCGCAAGAGTCCTTCTCAACCGCCTCATTCAGCACATGGAAGGTGGTCACCTGCCTTAGAGCCAGTGTGGCTTCAGAGAGGGTCGTGGAACTGCTGACATGATCTTCGCCGCATGCCAACTTCAGGAGAAGTGTCAAGAGCAGAACAGGGACTTCTACACAACATTTGTAGACCTGACCAAGGCTTTTGATACCGTCAGTCGTGAGGGGCTGTGGGAGATAATGGCGAAGTTCGGCTGCCCGGACACGTTCATCAGCATGGTGCGCCAGTTCCACAATGGCATGCTTGCTCGAGTGCTGGACGATGGAGACTCCTCCGAAGCTTTCCCAGTCACCAACGGGGTCAAGTAGGGCTGTGTACTCATGCCCACACTTTTCAGCATGCTGTCTGATGTCTTCTGCGATGATGAAGAAAGTGCCATCAGGATCAGGTACAGGATGAACGGCAGGTTCTTCAACCTGCGGAGGTGCCAAGCCAAAACCAAGGTGGAAGGGGACTCAGTGTGCGACTTCCTGTTCGCAGATGACTGCGCACTCAATGCCGTGACAGAGACCCAGATGCAGCAGAGCATGAACTGCTTCTCCACTGCTTGCGACAACTTTGGGCTCACAATCAGTACGAAGAAAACCGAGGTCCTGCACCAACCCGCACCACAGAAGACTTACGTGGAACCAGCCATCACTGTCAACGGGGTGACCCTCAAAGCTGTTGACAAGTTCATGTACCTCGGCAGCACACTCTCCAGGTCTGTCAACATCGACGACGAGGTCAATTCGCGCATTGCCAAGGCAAGCTTAGCATTCGGAGGGCTACATGCAACAGTGGGGGAAAGGAGAGGCATCAGGCTGGCCATAAAACTGAAGATGTACAAGGCAGTTGTCTTGCCTTCCCTACTGTACGCCTGCGAGACCTGGACAGTCTACGAGCGCCATGCCAGAAAGCTAAACCGCTTCCACCTAAACTGCCTCAGAAAGCTCCTGAAGATCACCTGGCAGGACAAAATCCCTGACACAGAGGTCCTGTCCTGAGCTGAGCTGCCTAGCATCCACACCGTGCTCAAGAGAGCCCAGATTAGGTGGATTGACCACATTGTTCGTATGTCTGACTCTCATCTACCAAAGAGACTGTTCTACAGCAAACTAGCAGAGGGCAAGTGCTCACAAGGTGGTCAGAAGAAGTGCTACAAAGACACTCTTAAGGCCTCCCTGAAGAGCTTTGACATCAGTCCTGACACCTGGGAGACCCTAGCACTAGTCCGAACAGACTGGCATTGCCGTACCAGCAAAGGTGCTGCCTCCTTTGAGCTGAACAGGATTGCCAAGGCCCAGAGAAAACATGAGCTTTGCAAGTCCAAAGTCACCCCTGTATCTTCTACCCGTGCAGACCACCTGTGCCCGACCTGCGGCAGAGCCTTCCGTGCCCGCATTGGACTGATCAGTCACAGCCGGACACACCGCACCCAGTCCTCTTCCCTGTGATGTCTTTGGTCATCGTTGAGAATGACGGACGAACAACAACAACAACCCTCTATTACTGGCAATTTTGTGTTGATTTTCTTCAGATTTTTTCCACAATAAGAGTTCTCAAGGCAGGATAAAGCAGACTGAACATGGTCTAAAAGCTCTTTCTGAAACAGTCTGTTTTCAGCTTGACATTAATAAGCCTGTAATGTAATCCATTAAGTTATCTTGCTATGTGTGCATGATGATTTAAGTATGCATTTAAAAGTAATGTGAAAGTTACTTTTCTAAGTAACTAGTTACTTTAATTATGCAGTAATTGGTAAGTAACTCAGTTACTTTAGAAAAGAAGTAGCTAGTAACTGTAACTAGTTACTATTTTTTAGAAACTTGCCCAACACATCCTGCTGGCTCTTCCAGGGCCGAGGTGACGGCTCTTTTTCTGGTATAGGGCAGACCGGTAGTTAAATTTGAGAAAAGACTAAATCGTAAAACCCACACACCATTTTTTTCTTCTGTGCAGTGAAAAACTCTGTTGTACCTTCAAATAGTTTGTATTTACCTGTCCTCATTTAGCAGAAAACAATGGCTGAGTGTGTGTTTTTAATATACAATATAATAATATAGTATATTATACAATATAATAATATAATATATAATTCATTAATGCCTAATCTATAGACATCTATATCATTAAAATGACAGGTGATTAGATTGTAGCTGTTACAACTCGCAGCTAATATAATAATATTATATTATTATATAATAATGTAATATATAATTCATTAATGCCTAATCTATAGACATCTATATCATTAAAATGACAGGTGATTAGATTGTAGCTGTGTCCTGGCCCCAACACTCTTCTCCATTGCCTTTTCTTTCATGCTCATGGAGGCTTTTCGCGACCTGGATAAAGGAGTGCACATTCAGTTTAGAACAGATGGCGGCCTATTCGATCTGAGACGTTTACAAGCTCGGACGAAGACCATGTCAATGCTAGTCAGAGACCTTCTGTTCGCTGATGACTGTGCCTTAGTTGCACACACACTGGTAGATATTCAGCTCATCACTGACAAATTTGCCACGGCATCAGAGAAATATGGTTTTACCATCAGTATTAAGAAGACGGAGGTCATGTACCAGCCAGTCCCCGGAAAGTGTCATGCTCATCTTGTGGTAACTATCAACAACAGCCCGCTCAAGTCTGTGGAGAAGTTTTGTTACCTCGGAAGCACCCTTTCTTACTCTGCAACCCTTGACGAAGAGATCAACCAGCGATTAGCCAAGGCAAGTGGTTTCTTTGGCATGCTTAGAAGGAGGTTGTGGGATGAACGTGGTATCAAGCTCCACACCAAGATTAAAGTGTTCAAGGCTGTCGTTCTTGCCTCCCTCATGTATGGTTGTGAGACGTGGACACCATATCGCTGACATATCAAGCTTCTTGAAAAGTTCCAACAGCGATGGCTGAGATCCATATGCGGTATCAAGTGGCAGGATAGAGTGACCAATACAGAGGTATTGGACAAATGCAAGTCACCCAGCATTGAAAGCCTGATCATCAAGGCCCAGCTGCGTTGGACTGGACATCTGGCCAGGATGGAGGACATTAGGATCCCAAAGGCAATGTTCTTCAGCCAACTGCAGCAAGGAAAGAGGTCAGTCGGCAGACCCTGTCTCCGTTACAAAGACATCTTCAAAGCTACCCTTAAATCCTGTGACATGGATATCAACTCTTGGCAACATAATGCCCAAGATCGACTCGCATGGCACCATCTGTGTATGCAGGGCGTCAAGCACTTTGAACAGTCCAGGACCACACACTTAATCGAGAAGAGAGCTCGAAGGAAGGCTTCAGCTATGCCATCTTCCAGCAGTAATACAGCTCTCATCTGCAGTGTCTGCAACAGAGTTTGTTTGTCCAAGATTGGACTCATCTCCCACCAGAAGACACACCGGTGAACTACACTTCGCAAGATACTCATGCATCGCTAGCAACGCGAGATTCCATCATCGTTACAACTCGCTCCATTCAAATAACTGAAAATACCAGCACATGCTGTTTCCTTATGTGCTCCTGTTAGTAGGAGCACATGACCACACACCACTGAAATAACATTAAACAATATGCTTAAGATGACTGACCACCTTTTTCCTGATCAAAAGCGAATTGTCATAAAATGCACCAAAATACTGATGTGTATGAGATTGCATGCTGCCACACCTCTTTGAAATGAGCATCCCCCTAACTGTGCAAAGATGATGCACTGTGTACTGGTAATTAGATGGCGTGATGCAAAGTGAAAAAAAATAGACAATTAACAAAAGCACTGGTGGGGCAGCGTGGAAGCTTGGCACAAAAATGCATTGTCGATCCTCATAATAGAGCTCAAAGACATTTTAATCCAAGAAGAAGAGAGGACAGATTTTGAGCATACTCTGCAGACATACTGTAAGTGATGAGTTAATTTTGTTACTACAGTGGTTTCTTATTAATAAAAAAAAATATAAAAACTCTGTGTGGAAATGTGAAAGTGACGAGGCAGAGTTTATTTCACGAGTCAGGTTTATTCACATCTTCCAACATCAGCAAAGCAGAAAAGAGGAAAAACACAGACATTCGCCCTTTATATATCCAGGACCTTCAAAACTCACAGTCACATTGCATTTAATCACAAGTAACAATGCATCTTTCCTTAAATCCTTTAACATCCTCCTCATAGTCTCTGGCAGACCAGGAAATCCCCCAAGGCCGTCTCTTGCATACCAAAGACTAAATTTTCACATCCTCCTGTTATCTCCAAGGAGACCCAGTCTTTTGTTCTACTCTGAGATGTGAAGCTTAAAGTGATACATATGTGTCCCACATGACCACCCCCCCCCAAACATCTAAGATGGAACAACAGAATAACAGTCTGCATGTCATGATAAAATCATTACACATTAACCCACGTGCTGCTTGGGCCTCAGTCTCCTCCCGTATCTGCTGTAAGCGGGCTTCGCCACTTCTGCGGTGCCATCCTGCTGGGAGGCTGCTGTCTTGGGGTGAGAACTGTTTGTCACTCCCTGTGGGTGTTCTGGGGAATGTCCCCGAGGGGGTCTGCCGCGCCGAGGAGCCCTGGCCAACAGCACATCCTCGTCCGCCACCACAAAGGCGGGTTTGAGCCTGTTTATGCCAATCTTTTCCTTCCTGCCCCCCAAATCTAGCAAAAAATGCTTGTCCCCTGTTTCCAGCACTCTAAATGGTCCATCATAAGGTGGTCGCAGCGGTGGGCGATGGGCGTCATGTCTGACAAAAACAAACTCCGCGTTTTTCAAAGCCTTAGGCACAAAAACGCGCGGAAAACTGTGGTGAACGGGGCCAGGCAGCGTGCCCGATTCCGTGCCACGCTGCAACTGCTGAGACGGGGAGCTATCTGGCGCAGGATTATCTGGGAGAAACTCCCCGGGCAGCCGAAGTGGCTGCGCAAAAACTAGCTCAGCCGGGGAGGCTTCTAAGTCCTCTTTAGGTGCAGAACGCAACCCCAATAAAACCCACGGTAGCCTGTTTACCCAATTTGCATCCGTCAGCGACGCTCTGAGAGCCGCTTTCAATGACCTATGAAAACGTTCGCATAACCCATTAGCCTGCGGATTGTACGTGGTTGTGCGGTGGATCGTTACCCCCAAGCTGCGGGCCATTGCTGACCAAAGTTCGGAAACAAATTGAGGAACTCTGTCGGACGTAATGTCCGACGGGACTCCAAAGCGCGCTACCCATGCTGTTAAAAACGTGCGCGCCACCTCCTCGGCTGTGGTTGACGCCAGTGGGACCACTTCCGGCCAGCGTGTGGTGCGGTCCACCATTGTCAGAAGGTGTGTGCACCCCTGTGACGGCGGGAGGGGGCCTACGAGGTCCACGTGAACATGATCAAACCTCTTAGCCGGGATGTGAAACGGCTCCAAGGGAGCTCTCGTGTGTCTGTGTACCTTGGCTCGTTGACAAGCCATGCAGGCTGCTGCCCACTCCTTAACTTGTTTGCGCAGGCTCGGTCATACAAATTTCTCTCCTACCATTTTGACCGACGCGCGCACTCCCGGGTGCGCCAAAGAATGAATCGAGTCAAAAACGCGGCGGCACCACGCGGCCGGCGGCACCACGCGGCTGGTACCACCGGACGCGGTCGCCCAGTGGAGACATCGCAGATTAGGGGGGGGCATACCATCTTGCAGCACCCTGTTCTCCAGCCTTAACCCTGTTGGTCCAGACTGGAGCGTGCGCATGTCCGCGTCGCTAACCTGATCCGCGGCCATGGCTGCATAATCTATCCCTACGCGGACTGGGGCCACCACGGCGCGCGAGAGACAGGCTGCCTCTACATTCAGTTTACCCGCCACGTGCTGAATATCGGTAGTAAACTCTGAGATGGCGGCCAGCTGTCTTTGCTGCCGGCCCAACCACGGTTCTGAAACCTTGGCCATCGCGAAAGTCAGCGGCTTGTGGTCAACGAACGCGATGAAACGGCGTCCCTCCAGCCAGAACTGGAAGTGGCGAATGGCCAAGTGGAGAGCTAACAACTCCCTGTCGAATGCGCTGTATTTTCGTTCACTATTGTGCAAAGTCCTGCTGAAAAAGGCGAGCGGCTGCCAAGCCCCGGCTACATGCTGCTCCACAACCGCCCCTATGGCCACATCTGACGTGTCAGTAGTGAGCGCTATGCGGGCCGTTGGGTCTGGATGTGCTAACAACGCAGCGTTTGCCAGGGCTGTTTTGACCTCCGAGAATGCTCGCTCTCGCTCCGCAGACCATTCAATCTTATTTGTGGGTTTTTGTTTTTTGAGTGCAGCATACAATGGTTGCATGAGCTGCGCTTCGTGGGGGAGGAAACGGTTATAAAAATTCACCATTCCCAAAAACTCCTGTAACGCCTTGACTGTTTGTGGCTGGGGAAAATTTGCTACCGTGCGCGCTTTGTCAGGCAGCGGAACCTCTCCTTCTGGAGAGACGCGATGCCCCCAAAAAATCAATCTGCATCACCCCGAACTGACACTTCGCTGGGTTGATTATTAACCCGT
The DNA here is from genome assembly GCA_020510985.1 of Pholidichthys leucotaenia. Lineage (NCBI taxonomy): Eukaryota > Metazoa > Chordata > Actinopteri > Cichliformes > Pholidichthyidae > Pholidichthys > Pholidichthys leucotaenia. Next base: position 303,304,592 of record CM035846.1, read on the forward strand.
GCTCTCCCAACCTCCGGAAAACTGCCGTGAGGTGGTTTTCGTGTTCGTCTTCGGACGCGCTGGCTACTAAGATGTCGTCCAGGTAGACGAATACGAAGGGGAGATCGCGCAACACCGCGTCCATCATGCGTTGAAACGTCTGCGCAGCGCCCTTAAGCCCAAATGGCATGCACAAAAACTCGAATAGACCAAACGGAGTTATTACCGCTGTTTTGGGTATGTCCTCAGCGCGCATTGGGACTTGGTGGTAACCGCGGACCAAGTCTATCTTAGAAAAAACGCGCGCCCCCGCCAAATGAACGGAAAAATCTTGGATATGCGGGATTGGGTAGTGGTCGTGCGCTGTGGCGTTGTTCAACCTGCGGAAATCTCCACAAGGTCGCCACGAGCCGTCAGCTTTCGGGACCATGTGAAGTGGGGAAGCCCATGGGCTGTTTGAACGCCTGATGATGCCCTACCTTTCCAGGTTGGCAAACTCCTCGTGCGCTATGGTCAGTTTAGCTGAATCCAAGCGCCGAGCTTTTGCAGAAACGGGCGGTCCGGTAGTAGTAATGAAATGTTCCACCCCGTGTTTAGCGACGGCTGCTGAAAATGTGGGAACCGTGAGTGCTGGGAACTGAGTGAGCAGTGTGTGGAACTTACTGCTTGCGGCTGTGACGTTGGCTTGTGCTGTTGGCGGGGCCACTCGGGCTGTACAGGGAATAGAATAAAAAGAAAGTGCATTAACCAGGCGCCTGTTAGCAAGATCAACCAACAAACCATGTGAGCACAGAAAATCAGCCCCCAACATATTGAAATTCACTGCAGCTATGACAAAAGTCCACTCAAATGTACGGCCGTGTAGGGACAGAAGCAGAGTCCTCTCACCAAAGGTCTTAATCTCTGAGCCGTTGGCTGCTGACACCCCGGGACCTCTGGAAACCGCCAGCCGGTCAGCGGAGGAAGGTGTGATGAAACTCAACTGGGAGCCTGTGTCCACGAGGAAATGCCTCCCTGAGTGCGCATCCTTCAAGTACAGCAGCTTGTTCTCCTTCCTGAGGGCCGCAGCTGCTACCGACCCCCGGTCTTGGCGTTTCCCGAGCGCTGGAACTGGCACGGTGGTATACATTTGCCTGCCTTCTCTGCAAAGCGGCAATGGTAGAAACAGAGGGTGTCTCCTCCGCGATCCTTGGCCCCCGCCGCCGCCGTCGTCGGTGGTTCTGCTACCGCCGTCTCTGGCCCCCCGCCATCTCCGGCCGTCGCGCCGAACTCTGTCGCTGCCGCTGTGGCTGCGTGCTGTTTGCTGGCGTTGAGAATCCGGTGCGCCTCCTGGGCCAGCGCGCGGAAGTCCCGCTGGGCCAACAATGGCGAACTGGCCAGGGTCGCTCTCGTGGCCGACGGTAGGGTACTGAGGAAAATGTGGGTGAAGATGAAGGCGTCTGAGCCCCTCAGCCTCAGCATGTTCTCCATCAGGTCAATAGGTGTGCCATCTCCCAAGTCGTTCAGAGCCAGGAGCCTCTCCGCTCTCTCCTCGACTGAGAGAGTGAAGCGCTGGATAAGTGCAGCCTTCAACCCGCCGTATTTGTCGTTGGCCGGTGGCCGCTCCAATAGGCTCTCCACATGCCGAGCCGTGTGGTTGTCGAGCTTTGCGATCACATGGCAGAACTTCGTGTCATCTACCGTTATCCCCCGGAGGGTGAACTGTGCTTCGACCAAGTGGAATCAGGAGCGCGGGTTGTCCTGCCAAAAGTCCGGTAGCTGGACCGTAGCGGCATACGCTTGGCTGGGAGCTCCTGACCCGGCTGGCTCGGGGGAATTTCTTTCACCCATGATACGTCTTAGGGTCACCAGTGTGGTAATGTGAAAATGACGAGGCAGAGTTTATCTCATGAGTCAGGTTTATTCACATCTTCCAACATCAGCAAAGCAGAAAAGAGGAAAAACACAGACATTTGTCCTTTATATATCCAGGACCTTCAAAGCTCACAGTCACATTGCATTTAATCACAAGTAACAATGCAACTTTCCTTAAATCCTATAACATCCTCGTCATAGTCTCTGGCAGACCAGGAAATCCCCCAAGGCCGTCTCTTGCATACCAAAGACTAAATTTTCACATCCTCCTGTTATCTCCAAGGAGACCCAGTCCTTTGTTCTACTCTGAGATGTGAAGCTTAAAGTGATACATATGTGTCCCACATCTGTACCATTACTGTGTTTGAAGCCTGTAGGTTGCAGTGTAAAACTCTGCTTAACACATCAGATTCAGCTATAGGAACTAGTGTGTAGCTTATCCTCATAGCGCATGAAGGACAGACTGGTAATTAGTTTTGTTACTGAACCTGCTCCGCACATTGGTCTGACACATTAGGAGTCATGGTGATAGTTCACATGACTTAAACTCATTTGACAGGATTGTGTTTTTGAATAAAATACGTAAGAACAGGATTAGTTTGTGTAGCTAATGAAGGTCTGTGTAATTGGAGTGAGAATCGTCTTTAAGTGTATGCTGGAACATGCCCTGTAAACAAGTCAGCGTGCACAACGGTGTCAGGTGCTGCAATGATCTGCTTATGGTTATTTTCCCTGTGAAAATGATGTCAGGTTAAATCAGTCTTGTTCAAGTGAATATTAACATCATTTCTTCTTATGAGCACGAATGGAGGCAGACAAGTTCATTTCAGCCCAGTGGACAGCTGAGATGTGGTCTCACATTTAGATTCCTATCGAATTAAACTGGGTAGAAGAGCAGGATTTAACCTGGATATCAGTAACTAATCCCTCAGGAAATTGTGTAAGCAACTTTTATTACCTGGAAAGCTCTTCACAGTGTATTTTATCAATTTCTGCCCCTTGCTATTGAGTATTGAGTTAGCACTTGGGCTTCTAAGCTTGTATGTCCAGTGAAGTCTTAGTAGGCAGTTATACAACAGTTAGTTCTGACCGAGCAACTTGATCAGACAATAGAGATTTCAGGAGCTGCTATATTCCATGGTAACTGCACCAGATATATAACACAACTTCAGCTGTGCTCTAATAATCTTTAAACTAAAGGAACTCTTGGCAGCTTCTTATGATATGTGAGGATTGTAGTGCTGTGTTGTGTACCTTAATTTCACAGTGTGGTGCTCTTTGAAAAGAGACAGTCCTGAAAATCCAGACCTCCATGATCCAGATCAATCAATCAATCAGTCAGATTTTATTTGCATAGCACATTTCATACAAGTTAATTCAATTAAAAGAGCTTCACAGATGACTGACAGTGACAGAAAGGTAGAGTATGTGAAGGAAAGGTAGTAAAATAACAGCAATACATTCAGTATCAAAATATAGTAAAATAAGAATTGAAAATGTCAGTTGGAAAATAAAAACACAGCATAGTTAAAAACAAGACAAAACCAATAAAAATGAATTAAAAACAACATAATATAATAAAATCACTGATAAAATTGACTAAAATAAACTAAAAATAAATAAGTGATATAAAATAAAAGTAATAAACTTAAACTTAAAAAAATGAAGTTATTCTTAATCAAAAGCAAGTCTAAAGCAGTAAAATTATCAACACTTCCAGAAGACCTTCCAGATGTGCCAGCAGCCAGCACCTTGTAAACATCCCAGTCATGTCTGTTCTGACAGACGAGCTAAAGTTGCATTTACCAGCCAACCATGGGGTGTGACCTCTTTTATGGATTGGGCTTCACCATCACCAGCGGCATTGGAGAGGAGTGGTTGGGCCGTGGTTTGTGGGACCAGCCGGTTCCGTGAGTGATGGCCGATGCTGTATGGGACGAACCTTGGCCTAGTATTCTGGACAATGAGCAGGACCAACCCCACCCAGGGCCATCGCGGGTGGTTCCCGGTGCCAGAGCCCAAGTACCCTAGCTGAGGGAACTGGGCGGGGCGGTGGGACACCCGTGACGGTGGGTGGAGCCGAGTGGATGGCCCATTCTGCTCCTGGAGTTTGGCTGGAAGATACCGAAGAGTAAGGGGTCGCAACGGCTTTGCCGGTGGCGAAAATGAAAGTGAGTGGTGCAGGACCGGCTGGCACAGTAAAACGACGTGCCAAACAGGAACACTGGAAGCCAAGTCAGACTCCTCTGGCGGTCGTGGATGTGGTCTGACCCGGAGAGAAGGCCTGGTCAAGAGGTGTTAAAGGCAAACGCCAGTGACAAGATGACCAGGGGCAGCTGCAGGTGGTGGCTGTTAGAGAGGATGGCTACCTCGGGCTATCTGATGGTTTGTGGAGTCATCCTAATGAGTTGTGGCACGCCAAAGATGAGAAGGAGGTGTTTGGGCTTCGACGTGGGTCATCCGCGGGTGCGAAGAAAAGAAGGTGCACTGGAGGGGAACCGTCTGATGGTTTTCCTGGGGGTGGTTCCTCTACTGGGGCAGACTGATGGTGGGACAATGTGTTTATTGCATGATGTTGGAATGGGGGATAACCGGGTTCTATGTTATTATTACATATTGGTTCTATTAATGGGATTGTTTTGCGTTTTCTACTGTTTGTTTGAGGAACACAGCAGTTTTCTGTTTACTGGACTGTTTTAGTAGAGACGGCAGAATAATTTGTCTAGCCGTGTGGGGGTGGAACGGTAGTCCACCTGTTCACCCCTAGCTTTAGTTGTTTTGTGTGTATGTTATGGGTTTCAAATATTCCTGTTCAGTGTTTGCGTGTGATTCGAGTTCCAAATTGGGGAGGGTCTTGATTGCATGTGTGTGAGTTAGACCATTTTTTGAAGGGGGGGAGTGTTGTGTTGTTATTTGGGACATATTACTGTGTGACATAGTGGCTCCACCGGAAAGGTGCCTCCACCTTTCCGGTTCCGCTGCCACCCAGGGTATTAAGAGGGCTGTGAGGAGGAGGGGCGGTCTCTTTGACCTCACCTCTGCCTGACGGGAACGCTTGTACTGTGAGAGTGAGTCAACAATAAAGTCGTGTTCAGTTCAGCATCCAGCCTCATCCTTCATTCTCGTTTACATACATAACACATTCCATAGATTTTCAATTGGATTGAGGTCAGGTGACTCACTGGACCATTCTAGCAGCTTTATTTTCCTTCTCTGGAGCCAGTTGAGAGTTTCCTTGGCTGTGTGTTTGGAATCATTTTCTTGCTGAAATGTCCACCCTCGTATCATCTTCAGCATCTTGGCAGATGGCAGCAGGTTCTTATCAAGGATGTGTCTGTACATTTGTCCATTCATTTTTCCTTCAATTATATGAAGTCTGCCTGTACCATATGCGGAAAAACACCCCGACACCATGATGCTCCCACCTCCGAACTTTACTGTTGGTATGGTGTTTTGGGACTGATGTGCAGTGACATTTCTTCTCCAAACATGCTGTGTTGTGGAATCCAAAAAGTTCAATTTTGGTCTCATCTGACCAGACTATATTCTCCCAGTATTTTTACTGGCTTGCCCAAATGTTGTGCAGCAAACTTTAAACAAGCTTCAATATGCTTTTTCTTCAGCATTGGCGTCTTGCGAGGTGAGTGGACATAGAGCCCTTGTCGGCTGAGCGCATTACTTATTGTTTTCTTTGAAACAGCACTACCTGCTAACTCCAGTTCTTCCTCGAGCTCTCTACAAGTGGTTATTGGCTGTTGGATAACTCTTCTGATAATTCTTAAGACTCCTCTGTCAGAAATCTTTCGAGGAGCTCTTGGTCATGGCCAGTTTATGGTAAAATGATGTTCTTTCCACTTTCGAACGATGGCTCCAACAGTGCTCACTGGAACATTCAGCAGTTTAGAAATGCACCTGTAACCAATGCCATCATTATGTTTTGCAACAATAAGGTTGTGAAGGTCTAGAGAGAGCCCTTTGCTTCTACCCATTATGAGTTCTTTGTGATGTGACAATCTGATATTAACAGACCTTTTTAAAGGTCTAAACCAGCTGAAATTAATTTGCACTGATGGGGGATGGGATGGCTTCCTAATTTCTGATGGATTTCAGTTGGTTTCTTGGCTTTGTATGTCTTTTTGCACCTCTTCTTCATGTGTTCAATACCTATTCCCTGTCATTCTACTTTATTAAATATAGCTTGTTTTGTGAACACAGTTGCCTTGATTCCTTTCTATGTATGGATTACTTGGGTTATTACTAATATCTGGTGAAAATCTCAAGTCAATGGCTCCGTCAAAAATATGTTTAATGAGAAAAATGTTGATGTGTTCAATACTTATTTTCCACGCTCTCTCTCTCTCTCTCTCTCTCTCTATATATATATATATATATATATATATACTGTATATGCATGCACACACATACATATATGTATACATATATGTGTACTGTGTGTGTGTGTGTGTGTGTGTGTGTTCTAGAAAATTGGCTTTTTTGCATTTGGATGTTGCCTTTTCTCACAAAAATGAAATGGAAATGTTTTTTTTTCTCATAATTGCGGGATTTACAATAAATTTGTGATATTTAAATTGTATATTAGTATATTTTATCATATTTTTGGGCCTTTATTTATTTATACTGAAATCACACCTTTTTACTGTATGCTAAATTAATGATTAACCCCCCACAACCACCATCCCTCTTGTTAAAAAGTAACAAATCGTCCACTGTGTGTACTTTCAGACCAGTGACAACAAACAAAATCCGGAGGCAGAGGCTTAGGACAAGGACATTTGAAGGACAGGAGTCAAGCTGAAGGCTGCTGTGTGACTGGTGCAAGGCATTTAGGGCTCATGCGCTGGCCACACAGAATTAATTGGATGTCAAAATATAGTGATCAAACATTAAAACACATTTGATCAGTAATTGGTGTCTTCATGGGGGAAAATTAACATCTATAATGCCTTTTAAAAATATATAAAAATTCTCCAGAAGGGCCCTTCAGGGGGCAGAGGGCAAAGGGGATGGTGCTGGAGCACTACCTGATGTATATGCTGTATCTGCACGTGCCTGTTGCAGTTACATACTTATTAGTTTTATTACAGATTGAGAGTTATATTGTCTCTTGAATTTGTCATCCATTTTTCACTTGAAGGTGTACGGTTTATGCACTATCAATAATGGCCATATATGGACGACTATGGATGGGCGTATAGTGCACTACCGTGTGTGATGCTTTTGTTATTTCAGTCACCACTGCCACTACTTATCTGTCTGAATCAATTGAATTTCAAAGTCATTTTAAAATAAGTAAAGTATTTGGTAGTTTTGTTTGAGTGACAGAGCAGCACTGTGATGGAATTGTGTAATTCCTAGAATTGAGAAAATTACTGTGGAGTCCACTGGGGTTTTTTTGATCAGAAAGAGAAAAATGACATTGGGTGGGCTTCCTTACAAGGACACTTTCCTGCCACCATTCATTACTTCCTTGGTGGAGGTAATGTAATTAAGACAACGGAGCCCATTGGGTCTGTGATGGAAAACCCCAACTTGCTTAACGGGTCAATTCCCAGCAGGTTGGCCCTTTGGCGCATCATCTGAAAGGTGAACAGCGGGATTGTTTTCGGGCCGCAGGTCACTGAAAAGTCAGTTGTTAATACCATGCCAATCTTGACATGTCCATATCCAAACAGATTGTCCACCTTTGCTGTAATGGTCTTTTTGGGGAAGAGCTTTCTGACTGTGGCTACGTCCAGTAGGGACCGTGAAGCACCTGAGTTCAATAAAAGTGGCACATCAACGGCGTCCAGCTGGATGGTGTGCCATTTGAGTAACCAGTTCCGAGCGCCCACTGTGCAGACCGTGGCTGGGTCCGGAGGGCGGGTTTTGTTTTTCATGATGCTTGAGCAGTAGACATTGGCAAAATGGTTAGCCTGTTTGTAGCGGTAACATTTCTTCCCTCTAACAGGGCCAGTGGGCGAGTGGGCTTGGTGGTTAGATGAACCGCGGTCGGCACACGATGGCCACTCACCCGCTTCGGTCAGCCTCTTCCTGTCACCCTGTGGTTGAGTGTGTTTGGTGCAGTTAGTGGTGTTATTAACAGCCTGCTCCTGTGGGGTCGGTGAGGGGCCTGTCAGCTAGATGTCGTTAGCTGTTCCACTAGCTGGGTGGCTGCCTCCATCTGACTCGCCATTCTTACTACTAGGCTTAACTTGAGAGTGACCATTGTTAGCACTAGTTTTTCTCTTAGCCACTCGTTGTTTGTGCCGTCTGTTAGCTTGTCACAGATTAGCTTTTCTTCTAAAGGCCCAAAGGCACATGTGCTCGCTAAGACTCGGAGCTCCGTGGCATAACGTTGGGTTGACTCACCAGCATGCTGTGTGTGGTGGAAGAATGCAGTTCTTCGAGCTGTAACATTTCTCACATTGCTGTAGTACTTTTTCCATCAGAGACACTCAGTCGTCGAATGAGTCTGCTTGGCCCAGAATGTGGAGCATGCGTTGCCCTTCCTCACCTAGACTGAGAGCTAGCAAGTTCTTTAGCTTCTCATCGTCAGCGTCATCCAGGTCTCCCACAACGACATAATTCACAAATGTGCTGTGCTGAACCAGCGGTGCCATGGAATCGGTGGTTCTCCCCGTGAGGCGAGAAAGGGCTTCACCGGTTCAACAAGTGAGGGTTTTATCCTCGTCGTCATTTGTTATGTCTGAAATAAGCGAGCCGTAAGCCGTCTTACACCGAACAACGAACACTTTATTATTTACACACTTGACTATATATACAAGATGATGGCACCGCCCAGCGTCATCCATCCTTTTACGTGTGACATTGGCTATGGCGAGCCCCAGTGTTCAACCCCCCCCAGTTTATACACTACAGTTAGCATTGTTGATCAAGTTACTAAAAAAATGTAACTAATTACAGTTCCTAGTTACTTCTTTTCAAAAGTAACTGAGTTACTTTACCAATTACTGCATGATTAAAGTAACTAGTTACTTGGAAAAGTAACTTTCACGTTGCTATTAAATGCATACTTTAATCATCTTGAACACATAGCAAGATAATTTAATTAATAGATTACATGTCAGGCTGAAAACAGACTGTTTCAGACAGAGCTTTTAGAACGTGTTCAGTCTGCTTTATCCTGCATTGAGAGCTGTTATTGTGGGAAAAATCTGAAGAAAATCAACATGAAATTGCAAGTAATTTCCTCATTTTGGAGTGAGAAATTGGGTTTGTCGAGTAGGAGAGAGGGAAAAAAGTGAGAATCACTCTAAAAGAGTGAGTTGTCAACACTGTATAAAGCTGTCCATGTTTATCTTACCTTTATGATATGGATTAATCCTGTGTGCAGTGATCCAAAGAAAATGCTTATTATCCACAGTCCAAATGTCTGCTGTGACAGAGACATGATCCTGTCTTTCAAATTCCTTTTCAGTGATGGCAATTTTCCGCCGATCCGCGGATTTCCGCCGATTTATTTTCAAATTGATCATTTCTGTGAATCGTCTAAATCTGTTGAGAAAATTTTAGGGGGGGTAAGGTACCTTATTGTTACCGATTTTAGCGAAAATCAACTCGATTACATAAGCGCTCGGCGCTTCCCCGGGTCAAATCTCCTGCGATAACCCGGATGTTAAGATAAGATAAGATAAGCCTTTATTAGTCCCACAACGGGGAAATTCCAGGATTGCAACAGCACAGGGATAGCAACACTCAGAGCAACAATCAGAAGGCAAGAAAAAAAAACAAGCAAGCGAGAGCAGCTAATATACATATGTACATATTACTATAAAATATATATACACACACACACAGACACACAGTGCAGAGCATTGTAGCTGGATGGAATAAATATATGAATATATGAACACACAGTGCAGAGCATTGTAGCTAGATGGAATAAATATGTAAATATATAAACACCCACAGTACGGAGCATTGCAGCTAGGTGGAATAAATATGCAAGTATATAAACACACACAGTGCAGAGCAATGTAGCTAGATGGAATAATATGTAGATATATAAAAACACAGTGCGGAGCATTGTAGCTAGATGGAATAAATATATAGATATATAAATATAAACACACCCAGTGCTGAGCATTGTAGCTAGATGGAATAAATATATAGATATATAAATATAAACACACCCAGTGCAGAGCATTGTAGCTAGATGGAATAAATATGTAAATATATAAACACACACAGTGCAGAGCATTGTTGCTAGGTGGGATGAAACAGCATAACCGTCTATTTAGTTATCCTACATGGTATGATTATGTGCCCATACATATTCTCACCCTCCATAGCGACCGGTATGTTCCTAGTTGTATGCCGGAGGGGACCATTGTGTAAGTCTATTGCATCTTTTGCATTCAAAAAAAACTATTAGTTTGTTACGTCTTTTTGCTATCTCTGCGAGCAGCCCTGCTTAGGTTGTACAGTCTGACAGCCGTTGGTAGGAAGGACCTACGAAACCTCTCGGTTGTGCACCTGGGATGATGTAGTCTGCTGCTAAATGAGCTCCTCAGTGCATCCAGTATGTCCTGCATAGGGTGGAACTCGGACTCCAGCAGAGATGACAGTTTAGCCACCATCCTTCTCTCTCCTATCTCCTCCATCGGATCAAGGCGTTGCCCCAGGACAGAGCTAGCTTTCTTAATCAGTTTGTTCAGTCTCTTCCTATCGGCTGCAGTAATGTTATGTACTCAAGTTACTGCTGTATTGTAAACAGCCCTGCAATTGGATAGTTGCAAACGATTGGACCAATCAAATGGCTCGTTGTATGCTTTGTCAAAAATTGATGGCGGCTTGTTCTCAGGGATGTGATTTTTCCGGTAATTCGCCGAATTCCGCTTTATTTTATCTTCCAGGAAGATAAAGTACATTAAGTACGTTAGCGGCTTGTGGTCCACGAACGCAGTGAAGGTGCGCCCTTTCAGGCAGAACTGGAAGTGGCGTATGGCCAGGTGGAGTGCCATTAACTCTCTGTCGAAGACGCTGTATTTACGCTCACTGTCGTGCAAAGACCTGCTAAAAAAAAAGGTGAGCGGCTGCCAAGAACCGGCAACGCATTGCTCCACGACGGCCGCTATGCCCATGTCCGAGGCGTCAGTAGTGAGCACTGTTTTAACCTCAGAACGCCTGCTCCCGTTCAGAAGTCCAGTCGACTCTGTCCGCCGGTTTCCGTTTCTTGAGTGTGGCGTACAACAGCTGTATGAGCTGGGCTGCGCGGGGGAGGAAACGGTTATAAAAGTTAACCATCCCCAAAAACTCCTGCAGCGCCCTGACATTGATGTTGAGGAGAAAAAAATAGCAAAACAATTTAGTTAGATTACTTCTATGATTCCAAACAGTTTGAAATTGACAGTGCACAGTGGATATTGACTCATAACGCACGCATAACCACTGCTGCACGGTGGCGCAGTGGTTTAGCACTGTGGCAGCACAGTTTTACCCTCGGCCGGGGGATCACGGGGATCATGAGATCGTGGGTTCGATCCCAGCCCCCGACCAACAGTGAGCTGTGTGGAGTTTGCATGTTCTCCCCGTGTTGCGTGGGTTTACTCCGGGATTTCTCCGGTTTCCTCCCGCATACCAAAAACATGTAGGTTTAGGGCGCTCGCGCATGCAGCGACCGGCAGCCGATGGCTTGTCACCAGACTGCAAACCAAATCTACCTATGGGTTCAAATAAGTAACAAAAAAAAAAACAAAAAACAAAAAAACGTTTGAATATTTCTAAGACTTGGCTGCATCAGTGACTGTGCAAAATGAACTGCTCAAGTCTCAATGAAGATTGAAAATGGTGATCTGAAATGAATGCTGAAATTATAAAAAGTAATTGTATGTTGGAATTTTATTTCTATTATGGAATAGATAAAATTAACTGATTTTGATTTGATCAAGTGTTAAAGCATGTGATGGATAATGCTTGTAATATTTTAGGAATGCTATCTTCTTGGAGCATAAGTCAATATTATACAGTAATAAGTGGTATTCAGCTGTTTGTTTTATGTCATTTAAGCACAGTTCTGGTACTTAAAAATCATAAAAACCCAGGAGCTTCGGGGGGCTTCAGGAGCCCCCCACTGGGACTCTGCCCCAGACCCCGCTGGGGGACTGCGTCCCCCAGACCCCCTGCTAAATTTTCAGATAATTTCCCCAAGCCTAAATCACATCCCTGGTTCATGTTGGAATTCTGAGCTTCTGGTATTGTTTTCAGCGGAATTATGAGATTTTTATCGAAGGATCAGGAGTCATCAGTGCTAGAAATAGACAAAAGTGTCAAAAATAAGTTCCGATGGAATTGGCTTGAGAGAAAAGTGACGGTAAAGGTGAAAATTGGCTCAAAGTTCGACGAGGTAACAGAAACACTCGGACAGTTTCTGAAGAAACCAGAAAAGGAGATGAAGTTCAAAGTTCAGAGACTGACACAGCTTGCTGCCAAAAGGAAGAAAGTTTCACATTAGAAGTGACTTGGTGACCAGTGTAAATAGTGTAATAAACTCTTATAGAACTGTTAAATATGTTGGACTAAAGACAGTGAGACAACATTGAAGAAAAAGTAAGTTAACTTTTCATTAAATTTAATGATTTATCTAAGTCTAGTATTTCATTTTTTTAAATCATTTTTTTCAGTCTAAATTACTTCTGTTTTACTGAAAACCTCCCAGCTTCAGGGGGGCTGCGCCCCCCCCCCCGGCCCCCCCATAAGTCAATCGACCAAATTAGATTTCAGCTGAAATCAGAATTTCCTGTTGCCATCCCTGCCTTTTGGAAATCAAAATCCATTTTTGAATAATCTTTATCCAGGTAGCAAGTAAATGTGTTTTAACTTCAGTGGCTCACAGTCTCAACTATCTGATGGAACATGACTGTTATCACATCTTCATTCTGTAACAACTTATCTGGCAATCAGTTGGTTTAAGTCTTGTTGGGTCACAAACTGTCCAGATGCATACCTGTGCTTGAAATCCAGCCGTAGCTGTTCAGAATACAGTAGATCCATTTCACGGTGTTGTTAGTATAGCTAGCCGTTACTTAGCACTATTTTTGTCGGAGCTTGTTGTCGTCTTCAGGCTCTTCTGATGACTGCAATATGTCTCAACCAGGACTTTAGTTTGCAACCCACCAATATGCTTTGGTCCTTAACCGCAACAAAGGAAAAATAATCTGTTTATTTCCACAAAAAACAAAGTAGCTTCATATTTTTCTAGCAGGAGTAAGCTCCATTTGTAGCTGCTGGCTGCAGCAGTGAAGAGGCTCTTTGCAACAGGTCAAATTGACTGACGGCTGCGTCAGCTATGTAGGGTCAGTTGGTATTTATTTGCGCTAAAATATCTATCCATATTAATAAAACGAGTAGCGAGTAACACATCTGATGTTCTGCTCTCAAAATTTGGGTTGAAAAATCTTTTGCTACAAATAAAATGCACATAAACCGAGGATCTTTAACTTTACATTTTTAAGCACCGTATTATCAAGCCTCTGAGGCTTTGCAGATTTAAAGTGACACTTTTTCTTGTTAACATGTCTGTCACGTTTTTTTGACTTACAAGACATATCAAGAGCGAAATCTCTGTTTTATTGCTGCAATGTTTCACTTAAGCCCTGCCCCCTGCAAAAAGGCAAATTGAGATGGAACATTTTTGGTGACATACAGTGGTATGAAAAAGTGTTTGCCCCCTTCCTGATTTCTCATTTGTTTGTACTGTATGTTTGTCACACTTAAATGTATCAGATCATCAAACAAATTTAAATATTAGACAAAGATAACACACGTAAACACAAAATGCAGTTTTTAAATGAAGGTGTTCATGATTAAGGGGAAAAAAAAATCTAAACCTATACGGCCCTGTGTGAAAAAGTGATTGCCCCCTAAACCTAATAAGTGGTTTGGCCACCCTTAGCAATAACAACTGCAATCAAGTGTTTGCGATAACTGGCAATGAGTTCTTTACAGAGCTGTGGAGGAATTTTGGCCCACTCATCTTTGCTGAATTGTTGTTATTCAGCCACACTGGAGAGTTTTGAGCATGAACTGCCTTTTTAAGGTCATGCCACAGCATCTCAATCAGATTCAGGTCAGGACTTTGACTAGGCCACTCCAAAGTCTTCATTTTGTTTTTCTTCAGCCATTCAGAGGTGGACTGGCCGGTGTGTTTTGGATCATTGTCCTGCTGCAGCACCCAAGTGTGCTTCAGCTTGAGGTCACGAACAGATAGCCGGACATTCTCCTTCAGGTTTTTTTGGTAAACAGCAGAATTCATGGTTCCATTTACCACAGCAAGTCTTCCAGATCCTGAAGCAGCAAAACAGACCCATACCATCATGATACCACCACCATATTTTACTGTTGGCATGATGTTTCTTTCCTGAAATGCTGTGTTACTTTTGCGCCGGATGTAATGGGACACACACCTTTCAAAAAGTTCAACTTATGTCTTGTCAGTCCACAGAATGTTTTCCCAAAAGTCTTGGGGATCTTCAAGATGTTTTCTGGCAAAAGTAAGATGAGCCTTTATGTTGTTTTTGCTCAGCAGTGGTTTTCGTCTTGGAACTCTGCCATGCAGGCCATTTTTGCCCAGTCTCTTTCTTATGGTGGAGTCATGAACACTGACCTTAACTGAGGCAAGTGAGACCTGCAGTTCTTTGGATGTTGTTGTGGAGTCTTTTGTGGCCTCTTGGATGAGTCGTCGCTGCACTCCTGGGGTAATTTTGGTCAGCCGGCCACTCCTGGGAAGGTTCACTACTGTTCCATGTTTTCGCCATTTGTGGATAATGGCTCTCACTGTGATTCGCTGGACTCCCAAAGCTTTAGAAATGGCTAGAAGATTGAACTCAGCTTTCCAAAGATGTGATAAACCACAGTTAATTTGTTTTAACAGGGGGGCAATCACTTTTTCACACAGGGCCATGTAGGTTTTGATTTTTTTTTATCCTTAATAATAAACACCTTAAATTAAAAACTGCATTTTGTGTTTACTTGTGTTATCTTTGTCTAATATTTAAATTTGTTTGATGATCAGCAATATTTAAGTGTGACAAACATACAAAAAATGAGAAAGTTTTTCCTCTTTATGCTCTTCAGTAGAGGTTGAGCAACACAATTTTTCAGTATTTTTAACTTTAACTTGTTCTAAAAAAAATTAACATGGACACCCAGCATTAAAGTTAACACTGCATAAGAACAGAACTACAACATACATGGGTTATTCCCATTTTCTTCTTTGCATTGAATCAATTACCCAAACAGACAAGCTTGTCTACATTTTCAGATGACAGAGCAGCCCGCTTCTTCTGAATCACATGACGGTGAAAATAACCTCTCACAGGGTACGGACGTCCTGCTACCTGTCCTGCCTTCTGTCAGTCCTAAGTTGTTGTTTTTTTTTGTTTTTTTTTTGTCAGTTAGGACTTTTTTTTTTCAAAACTTTATTAAGAACAAGGTGAAAGTACAAAGTTTTGACGTAGATGTGATAAACATAGCAATTAACAATTTTTTATCTAAATTGTGTAGTTCAGTCAACAGTCTTACAAGAGGTAAGAAGGATAAGATAAAGTAGTAAGAATAGTAAATAATAATAAGATAAAGTAACTAAAAGCATAATAAAAGTAGACAAAAAGAGAAACGGGGGGTTCTTTTCAGTCCAGAGTGTCCAGAGTTCTAGGGGTTTTCCATGAGTTTCCGATCATCGACCAAACAGTGGAGTTTCCCAGCATTCCGCTTCTTCATGTGTTTCAGTGATGAGAAAAAAAGGCAGAGTTCTTTATGAAATACATTAAAATTTGGCTTGCATTTTAAAAATCTATTTTTGTGTACATAAAATTTTCCCAAGATTACGAGGGTGTTAATAGACATATCATGCAATGAGTTCTTAATAATAAAGCCATACAAAATATTCTGACAGTTAAAAACAGGGGTTGGTACATGTTTAGATAACCAGTGATGAAAATCATCCCAAAACGCAATGGTGTACATACAGTAAAAGAAAATGTGATCTGTACTTTCTATATGTTCATTACAAAAGGAACAGTTATTGTTCTCAAAGCCAAAGCGTTTACTTAGAAACTCAGCAGAAGGATAAATTCCATTTAAAACTTTATAGTGGATCTCTTTTGCTTTTGGTGAAATAGGAAATTTAAAGAATTTAGATCTTAGAATTTGAGCTTCTTTTTTGGAGAAAAAATTAAGAATAGCAGCTCTAGAAACTGTTGCTGGGAAGATTTCTTTATTAAATATTTTCCTAATCGTTAAATTGTTTAATTTTGAGTCATCTAGGCGGAAACCATTCACCAAAAGTAAAGGGAGATTCGGGCAAGAGCCAAATCTATTTAAAGTTGAGGCCATTAGTATAACTGTCTGAGGTATTGCCTCCATTACTTGGTTATATTCTCGTTTATCATTTATGTTATATTTAGCACAGAAATTCTCAAAAGTTAAAATATTCCCTGTGCCGTCTAATAAGTGTAGTACAGACCAAATGCCCTTATTTTGCCAGTTTTGTAGGAATATTGATTTGTGTTTATATAGTACATATCTACAATTCCACAGAGGGCTCATATGAGGGCTAAAATTATGTTTATAAATCAATCTCCAATATAGTAAGACCTGTTGATGAAATGAGGAGAGTTTATAGGGGAGCTTTTTTAGGTCATAGTCACATCTGAGCAGGAATTCAATGCCCCCAAATTTAGCAAAAATTTCATTGGGAATATGAAACCAGAAATGTTTGGGTTGTTTAATAAATTGTCTCAGCCAGTTAATTTTGATGGTGCCATTAATGCATTCAAAGTCTATAGCTTTAACACCACCTTCCTCATATTCTTGAATCATGGTACCTTTTTTAATATAATGTGTTTTCCCTTTCCAGATATAATTGAAAATGGTTTGATTGATGGCTTTAACGGCATCTTTGGGCATTGGTAATGAATGGGCTGGATAAATAAATCGGGAGATGCATTCCATTTTTGTCAGAAATGTTCTTCCTATGATGGAAATATCTCTTTGAGACCAGGAGTTGAGATAAGTTTTTGATTTCTCCAAGCAATTCCATATATTGAGCTTGACTAATTGATCAACATCTTTAGTGATATGCATGCCCAAATATTTCACTGTTTGTTTGACGGGAATGGTATGAATGGCTGATAGACTGCAATCATGAATAGGTAATAATTCACATTTACCTAGATTCAGTTTAAGCCCAGAGGCTTTAGAGAAAACATCTATATAATTAAGAATTTTAGGGACTTGATCAGAGTTGTGCATGAATATGGCTGTGTCGTCAGCCAGTTGGCTGATTGTTAGTTGTCTTCCAAATACTGTTAATTTATCAAAGTCAGAGTTTTTTATAAAAATTGAGAGCATTTCAGCTGCTGCAATGAACAGCAGAGGCGAAACCGGGCAGCCTTGTTTTATTCCTTTGCCTATTGAAAATCTAGGGGAGGTACCATGTGGTCATAGAACTGAGCTGTTGGTATCCGTGTAAATTAGTTTTATAAAGTCCAAAAAGTGCTCCCCAAAACCAAAAAGCTCTAAGGTCCTAAACATAAATTTGTGTTCAATCATATCAAAAGCTTTAAAAAAATCCAAAAATAAAATAAACCCCTCGTCAATTAGGTCCCTATAGTCAAGTAAGTCCAATACCAGGCGTATATTGTTGTGTATTGAGCGCCCTTTAATAAAACCTGATTGTGTCTCTGAGATAAGATCAGTGATGCCAGTTTTGAGTCTGTTGGCATAAATATGTGTTAAAATTTTGTAATCATTATTAAGTAAAGTAATTGGTCTGAGATTATCAATCAATTTTGGGTCCTTGCCAGGTTTGGGAATTAATGTGATGACTCCTTGTTTCATAGTATTTGGTAAAACTGATGTAGCACGGATTTCCTTTAACATATTAAAAAATAAGTCTTTTAGGTTAATCCAGAAGTGCCTGTAAAAATTGGCTGTCAAGCCGTCTGAGCCAGGTGATTTGTCTAGAGCTAAGGATTTTAAAGCTTTCTCAACTTCCTCCATTTGGATCTCTGCGTCACATGATTTTCTAAAATATTCATCAATTTTCGGTATCCGTCCTGAAATGGATTCAAAGAAACCCTCTGCATTAGTATGCGAGTAAGAGGAGGAGTATAATTCACTGTAAAATTTAAATATTTCTTTAGAGATCCTCACAGAATCAGTACATTCTTTACCATCAATTATAAGAGACTTAATGGCATTTCGTTCTTGTCTTCTTTTCTCAAGCCTACAGAAGTATGCTGAGCTTCTCTCTCCCTCCTCTATCCATTTCGCTCTTGACCTAATATATGCTTCTTTGGCTTTATTAATATAGATGTTATCTAGGGAAGAGTGCAATAAAATCAGTTTTTGTTTGTCCTCTTCACATAAGGAGTGTTTGTTGCATATTAAATGGATCTCTTTTACAATATCCATTTCTTTTTGTTTATTGGCTCGGCTTATGACTTTGCTGTATGAAATGGAAATCTGACGGATTTTAAATTTAAGAAATTCCCATTTCTCCCTGTAAGTTGACAATAATGTATCTTTAGTTATACTGTCGATTGTCCTTTTAACATCCTGACAGAAAGGGTCATGTTTTAGGGAGGGAGGGTGAGAATATGTATGGGCACATAATCATACCATGTAGGATAACTAAGTAGACGGTTATGCTGTTTCATTCCATCTAGCAACAATGCTCTGCACTGTGTGTGTTTATATATTTGCATATTTATTCCATCTAGCTACAATGCTCCGTACTGTGGGTGTTTATATATTTATATATCTACATATTATTCCATCTAGCTACATTGCTCCGCACTGTGTGTGTTTATATACTTGCATATTTATTCCACCTAGCTGCAATGCTCCGTACTGTGGGTGTTTATATATTTACATATTTATTCCATCTAGCTACAATGCTCTGCACTGTGTGTTCATATATTCATATATTTATTCCATCCAGCTACAATGCTCTGCACTGTGTGTCTGTGTGTGTGTGTATATATATATATTTTATAGTAATACGTACATATGTTTATTAGCTGCTCTTGCTTGCTTGTTTTTTTTTTTCTTGCCTTCTGATTGTTGCTCTGAGTGTTGCTATCCCTGTGCTGTTGCAATCCTGGAATTTCCCCGTTGTGGGACTAATAAAGGCTTATCTTATCTTATCTTATCTTATGTTTTAGAAGATTTGAATTAAATTTCCAGTAGCCTTTATTTCTTCTGACTGCACTAGTGGGAGTTATGGTTAACTTGATCATACAATGATCTGTAAGCGGAGCTGCAGAAATTGAGGTATTTATGTCTATATTAGGTTGGAATTCAGAAATAAGCCAGTAGTCTAATCGCGATTTAATGGTGCCATCAGGTTTAAACCAAGTAAAGGTTTGAGTATCTGGATTTAACGCACGCCATATGTCACTAAGCTGAAATGTGTTACAGAAGTCTAGTAAAGTGGTATTATACTGATGATTAGGAAATCTTGAAGGTTGCCTATCAAGCCATTCATCCATAACCATATTGTAGTCGCCACCCAACACAAAAACAGGATTGATATATATTTGGGATAATTCCTTCAATATGTTAGTCACGTCTGTAATTAATTGTTTGTTCTGACTTAATAAATCCATAAATGTTAACAAGAATCAAGAATTGTTTGTGTATTTCAAAAACGCAAATAATCCAGTGTCCTGTGTCATCTCTTTTGGTTGCAACTACTTTCCCAGGAAAGTTATTTAGGAGTATGGCGACCCCTGCTGATCTATTTGTGCCATGACTATAGTATATTTTTTCTCCCCATTGATTTGTCCACATTTTTTCATCTGTATCGTTGCTGTGAGTCTCCTGAATAAGATAACAATGTGCTTTTTCATTTTTAAGGAATAGAAATGTAGCCTTTCTTTTTATAGAGTCTCGTAAACCCCTAGCATTAAGTGATGCAAAAGAAAAGGTTGTAATAAAAGACATAAAGGATGAAAAAGAATAAGGAAAAAATTAAAATAATAATAAAATAAAAATAACAAGTAGATAAACGGTTTAGGTTGTTACTTTGGACCAAGTACACTTGAAGAAAGCCCCTGATTAAATTGCTAAATATATGTTTTAACTCATAACTTTTTTCCCCTTTTTTTCCCTTCCCTTTTTTCCTTTTTCTTCCTCTTTTTTCCTTCTCCTTCTTTTCCTTTTTTCCCTTTTCTTTCCCCTTTCCCTTCCTCCTTTTCCCCCAAGCTGCACGCTTGTTATGACAGAATCCAAAAACCTAATCTATAAAATTATCGAAAATATGTAATGCAAATTATCAAAAAGGCATTGAAAAGGAGCTGCCTTATAAATCTACCCTTCAAAAAAAAAAAAAGATTCAGGAACCTGAGTAAAAGTAGCATGTAAACATATCCAAATGACAGCTGCCAGGAACACAGCGTACTTCAAAAGGGGACTATGAAATGACTCCCTATAAAGTAAACATTGAAGTAGCTTAGCAACATGTACAGAACATAAGAGTCAAAGTGCTTGTTCAGCCATAGTTGTGAACCAGACCCTTAGATGCTGACTCTTCTACCGTCGATGTATCCCACATGGCCTTTATACCAGACGTTTTTCCCAGCTGCACGGGCTTGCTCCATCTGTGGCCATGCTGCTGCGTGGGCATCCCTGTCGGCTTTACAGAAATCTTGCTTGAATCGGATCCCGGCTATTCTGCAGAATTTGGAGTTTTTGGTCAGCCTCCAAATTTCTTCACAGTGGTATCTCATGACAAACTGAAGAATAACCTGGCGGTTTCTCCCATTTTCACGTTTTCCCAGGCGGTGGACATTATCAACAATAGTGCCCATGGTCGTTGCCCACTGCAGTGCAATTTCTGACAGAATGTGGATTACCTCCTCACGGATCATTTCGTTATCCTTTTCTTTGATCCCGTGTATTTTAAGGTTCCAGCGCCTCTCCAGCTCAGTAACCCTTTCCTTTAGCTCTTCGTTTTCTTGTATAAGCTTGGGGATGTCTCTCTCAAAGCTCTGTAGTTTGGTCTGGCAATTTTTGATGTCAGCAGTATTAATTTCAACAAGACGGGTGATGCTGGCTACCATTGTGGCGGTCTCCCTTAACTGCGCTCCAAAATCATCAACTTTGGTGGTTAGTTTTGTGATAGCATCTACCAAGTTGTCGTAAGATTGCTCTTGGGCGGTTTTCATCTTGGAAAGTGGCGGAGCAGAGGACTTAGTTGGAGTGACGGGAGAACTTTTTCTCTTACCAGGACCGCTACTAACAGAGGTTTCCATCAGGGTGTAGTCATGGTCAGTAGTAGCTGTTGTTAGCTTAGCATTCGTTTTCCCGCCGGACATATTAGTCGGATTTGATTAGTTTCCTGTGACAGAAACTTGCGTTCAAAATCACCAATTGAACTTACTTGCTTTGAAGCTGTCAGCTCTGAAAATGTTTTCAGTCTGAATATGAGTTATTGTCCAAGTTTCGGGGCTGGAGAATGCGGGTTTAGAAGAGCGAACTGGTCCGGATCGCCATCTTCCGGAAGTCCTGTCAGTCCTAAGTACCCTCCATACATGTTGTGTACTTACGGAATGTTCCGTATACGAGGGGGGCTGAAAAGTTCATAGTGGTGAAATTCGACCAAATGTGGTTTATTTTCAGCCGCAGGGATCCAAGCACTGCAACGCTAATGGAAGAAGTGTGTGGACCGAACAGGAGAATATCGAAAAATAAACCACATTTAGTCCAATTTGAGCACTCTGAACTTTCCAGGGTATGAACTTTTGCCCCCCCCCCCCCATACAGAGTCAGTTAGAGACTGAGAATTCAAGAATTTGACTGCCACTCACCTGCAGGCAGATGGACTGGAAGCTATGGGGCTAAAACAGTGTGTCAAGGACTAGCAGCCAGCTAGCAGTGTAAACAACCATCATCCAGGCAGAGTTTTGGAGGAGGCTGTGACAGTTATCCAAGTGAGAGCCCCGCCGGATAACGTTGTAAACTTATACATGACAGCGTTTTCGGAATTTCCACGACCGTGATCTAGCTTGTATGACTTTGCAATGTCTGTATGGCGCGCGGAGTGGCTTTGGTACGGAAAGCGGCCAGGTCAAATTACCCTGTTCATGCTTGTGATTAACCACAAGTAACGCGATCAAAAAGTTTGTCAGCATTAAACGAGGTGTTGCATTAACTGGCGATTAACACGTTAACTCCTTCACTATAGTTATGTTGCATTATGTTATGTATGTTATGTTGAATGAAAGTCAGTAGAAGCAAGACAGAATACATGAGTGTGAATGAGAGGGAGACAGATGTAACAGTGAAGAGTCAAGGAGTAGAGGTAGTGAAGGAAGATGAGTTTAAATACCTGGGGTTAACCGTCCAAAACAATGGTCAGTGCACATGAGAGGTGAAGAAGAGAGTGCAGGCAGGATGGAGTGGGTGGAGATGAGTGTTGGGATGATTTGTGACAAAAAAAGTATAGGGGATAGAATGAAGGAAGAAGTAGCTCGAGTAGGGAGGGGAATCCGTAAGATTTTATCAATATCAATGGTATTGTCGAGTTTGCTTATCGATCCGATTGTTTATTGATTCCCTTATCAATTCTTGATCAGTTTTCTGTGTGGAGAAAAAAGTAGGCCTTCACAGGATTTCAGCGTCAATGCAGGAGTTTTGTAATTTTTCTGACTTTAAACAATGCTTCTTCTCTTCTAAAAATGTAATAAAATCAAATATAAAAGACTGGAAACATGCTTTCCTTAGAAAAATGGACATTTATGCCTTTTTTTTAAATTACTTATTTTGTACCCGTAGGTAGATTTGTTTTGCAGTCTGGTGACAAGCCATCAGCTGCTGGTCGCTGCGTGCGCAAGCGCCCCTTATCCCTAACCTGCATGTTTTTGGCATGTGGGAGGAAACCGGAGAAATCCCGGAGTAAACCCACGCAAACACGGGGAGAACATGCAAACTCCACACAGATCACTGTTGACTGGGGGCAGGGATTGAACCCACAATCCCCGCGATCCCCCAGCCGAGGGTAAACTGTGCTGCCACAGTGCTAACCACTGCGCAACCGTGCAGCCTTGTAACATTTGTTATGTTTAAATGCTGAAAAGCAATATAAATAAAAGCAGTATAAATGGAATAGTGAAGTGATTAGAAACAGCTGCACAATTATGTTATTTTAGCAGTCACAAATATACATGCTGTGCTTTGTTGTAATTTTTGCATTTTTTTTTCTAAATACATACAATATATATAAAATAATTGTACATTAACATACTGGTAAAACCTCAAGACATTACTCATTCTGGGAAAGAGTAACTCAGTATTAATCTGTAACCTACATCACACGTTCCACCTACCCAAACTCCAGCTGCTCTATGGTCATGAATGGATGCTAGCCTTTAAATACAAACTTCATCACAGCTCCGTGAGCAGCTAGCATCAGTGGGTTATCCTGGCAAGGAGCAGGTTGGTAAAACCTCAGAGCTACATGTTGTTATCGTCTGAAAAGAATAAGATCATATTTAAATATCGGATGTTTTTAGTTGGGTTAAAAAAATGGATTAAACCTAGCCTGCAAGGCTGCTAGCACTAATATTGTACTAAAAATAATAACCTAATATTACCGTCGCTAGCGGAGGTGCTGCTGTTTGTGAATCAGGTGCGGGTGCACTTTGTAGACCGTCGGACACATTGTCTTTCATTTTATCCCATGCTGCCACTTCAAGAGATGTTTCAACTCATGTCTATCATACGCCATGCTGCTCATGTACGCTTCTGCCATTATCCCGCGGTAGCAACGGTGCAATGATGCTGCTTGGTAACAGCAGCATGCAACGGCATGACATATGCCATTTTAAAAAAAAACGGAAGTGTTTAAGCCTGCAGCATTGATAAGAGAAATTGATAACGTCAGCGACGTACAATTCTGGGGGCTCAAAAAATTGAGAACAGTTCCCATCCCTAAGCTAGAGTGAAAGGGAAGAATTACAAGACAGCAGTGAAACCTGCTGTGATGTATGGTTTGGAGGCGGTGGCACTGACAGAAAGAAAGGAGGTGTTGCTGAGGGTAGCAGAGCTGACAATGGTAAGATTCTTGTTAGGAAGTGGCTAGAGGGGACAGGATTAGAAATGAGTATATCAAAGGGACAGCTCAGGTTGAGCAGTTTGGAGACAAAGTAAGAGAGGCAAAACTGAGATGGTTTGGACATGTGCAGAGGAGATAGTGGAGATATTGGACAAAGGATGCTGAAGATAGAGCTGCCAGGCATTAGGAGAAAGCGGGGACAACAGAGAAGATTCATGGATGTAGTGAAGGAGGACCTGGAGAGAGTTGATGTTACAGAGGAAGATATAAGGGATAGGGTGAGATGGAGGCAGATGATCCACTGTGGAGACACCTAAAGGGAGCAGCCTAAGGAAGAAGAAGAAGGCTATGTTATGTTATGTTATGTTTCTGTTTTATCATATAGGCTGTTATTAAGGTTGCACCTTAACACGTGGTCCACAGGTGGAAGCCAGACTACAGAAGTATCCAAACAGGTCTATTGGAATTTGAATAATTAAATTGCAGGAAAGAATGACCCTGCTTTATATTCACTGTAATTTGCAGTAAGAAACACTGAGCTGCAGAAGGTTGTTGCCCAAACTGTTATTTTTCTTCTCTTAAGACATCTCAGGGTTGTGATTACTTACACTTACAGAGATTGTGGTTCACTGCGTCTGAGTGTTTTCACTACCTTTGCCACTTTGCACTGTAGTGGAGAAAAGAAGGCAGCATAAAACACACTGATTGTACACTCACTGGTACACCTTACTGGGCTGGATCCCTATTGCTTTCAGAACTATTGCTTTTCATGGAATAGCACTTTAAAACTATAGGGCAATACCCCACAAATGCAGAAAGGCCCCAATAATCAGGCAGCCCCCCCGGGAGCGAGCACTTGGTGACGATGGAGAGGAAAAACACAATGTTAAAGGTAATCACTTCTCCTCCTGCACAGTGGTTCTCACATTGGTTCACTTCCAGAATGTGCTCAAACTGAAGGTCAGTGGTCAGTTTTGAGTAGGCCAAGGCTACGTACATACTTGTATGGAGAAATGCAAAGACTTGGATACCTCGGAGTGTATTAATCGGGCTAGAATGAGATACTCCATCACCGATGAATTGTCAGAGCAACTCATTTAGCATTTTTGTTTCTCCACCTAAAAGTTGTTGTTTCTGTCTTGAGGTCTGTGGTTTTCTTTGTACTTTCACGAATGACACATGATAAATATATTCATATAGCATAGATTTGCCACTTTCCAGCCTGTCACGCCGCGCCGTTCATCAGCGGCGCCACCTGCTCACACACCTGATCCTCATCAGCGGCGAAGGAGAAAAGCCGCCTCGCCCGGAGGCTCGGCCTGAAGCCGTCAGACTTCGTTCCTCACCGTTGTGAGTCATCTACTATCTTCAGCGCAATTATTTGGGTAAGAAGCCTTACCTTCTCTCTCCAGTCTGCTCCCCTGTGCACAGGTGGATTTCCCGGCGGCGGCGGACGTCTTCTCTCCAACGCCCATTCCTCGCTGTTGCACCGAGCTCTCCAGGTGGCTGTCTCCCGGGTTTCGTCCCTTGCTGTGCCAGCTGACCTGTCATCCAAGTAAGTCCTTCTCTTGCCATCATCCCTCCTGTGTTGGTGTATGCCTGTCACCCTCTCCCTGTGTCTTCTCCATAGGGTTGCCCGGCTGTACGGTCACCTGCCTCTGTGTCTGAAGCGGACACCGCCACCAACACATCTACACCCCGCAGACACGCACTCATTCACGCCCGTTGTTAATAAACTATTTGAACTACTCTGAGCCTGTGTGTGTGCGTCTCCTGAGCCGTGCGTTATGTCAGTACGGCTTCAGCAGAGCGGCTCGGCAGACGGCGGGCTCGCACACCGTCTTACCACTCTCGAGGTTCGAGTAGATCAGATCGCTTATCAACAACAGGTGATCCTGAACCAATTAGTAGCTATAACAAACCGATTGGACCGTCTGGACCCCCAGCAGCCGTTCCCCCCGGCTCCCCAGGGTGGCGCAGCTCCTGCTGTTCCTGCGGCCGTTCAGCCAGCTCCAGTGGCACCGGCCCGTCTCACACCAATTCCGACCCCCGCTCGCTTTAGCGGAAAGCTCGGCGGAGCGCGGGGGTTTGTGATGCAGTGTGAGTCCGTGTTCGACCGTGTGCCCGGGGACTTTCCCTCAGATCACAGCCGAATCGGCTACATAGGTAACCTTCTGGAGGGGCGCGCTTTAACCTGGGCCTACGCTATAATGGCGAGACCCAGTTATGCCACCCTCACCTATGCCGAGTTCGTGAGGCGCTTCCTGGAGGTGTTCGACCATTCTCGCACCGAGACGGTCCAGGTCGATCGGCTTCTCGCTCTCCAGCAGGGAAGCCGGTCAGCCGCGGACTATGCTATCGACTACCGGGTAGCAGCGGAGGAATTGGGCTGGGACGAACGTTCCCTCTGTGGCCTGTTCCTCCGCAGCCTCAATGACGATCTGAGGGATGAACTGGCTGGACGGGATGTCCCCGGAACGCTAGCGGAGCTAACCTCACTAGCCATTAGCTTGGACAACAGGCTGCGCGAGCGCTCCTCAGGACGGAAGTCGTCTACTTCTCGCCCTCGGGGAGCCTCGCTGCGCCTGCCCCAAGTTCGCCCCCTGGCGACGCCGCCACCATCGCGCCCCGAGGAGTCGGAGCCGATGGTGACGGGCTGGACAAGGCTCTCCCCGGCAGAGAGACAACGCCGCCGTGAGTTGGGTCTCTGCATGTATTGCGGAGACAATCAGCACACGGTGGAGCTTTGTCCGCTGAAGCCAAACGGCGGGGTCCGCGAGTCACTGTAGGGGGCCTCACGGACGTCAATCGGCCAAATCCCCTCACCCAATTGAAGCTGCCCATCCGTTTCTGCCACAACCCCACTGGGCATCTCACCCACGCACTGGTGGATTCGGGCGCAGAAGGCAGCTTCATTTCACAAGGCCTGGCAACCCGATTGGGCATCCGCTGTCAGGCACTGAGAAACCCCATCTCCCTGGTCAATCTCTCTCGTGCCTCCCTTGGGAGAGTCTCACATCAGACCGTCCCCGTCCCGGTCATCATCTCAGGGAACCACCGGGAGGAGATGGTTTTCTACGTCCTGCCCAACTCTGTGTCGCCCGTCATCCTGGGGTATCCCTGGCTACGCCTCCACAACCCTGTCCTGGACTGGAAGTCAGCTGGGGTAGCGGCATGGAGCACGTTTTGTATGGGCACCTGCCTTCAGTCCGCTGCCTGCTCCCCGTCCGCTTCCCCCCCTGTGGCGGACGCAGCACCCCCGGACCTGTCTCTGGTGCCTCCGGAATTTCACGACCTGGGTATGGTGTTCAGCAAGGCGAAAGCTATGTCTCTTCCCCCTCATCGGCCCTATGACTGTGCCATCAACCTCCGCCAGGGGGCCCCCTTACCTTCTGGTCGGCTCTACAGCCTGTCTGCGCCAGAGAAGGAGACAATGAACACCTACCTGAGGGAATCACTGAGCGCTGGGATAATTCGCCCATCGTCGTCACCCGTGGGGGCAGGGTTCTTCTTCGTCGGGAAAAAGGACGGGTCCCTCCGCCCCTGCATAGACTACCGTGCGCTCAACGACATCACTGAGAGGGACCGTTACACCCTGCCCCTCATGGACACTGCCTTCCACTCCCTCCAGGGGGCGACCTGGTTTACCAAGCTGGATCTACGCAGCGCTTACCACCTCGTCAGGATCCGGGAGGGAGATGAATGGAAAACGGCCTTCCGTACCCCGAACGGCCACTTTGAATACCTAGTCATGCCGTTCGGGTTAACCAACGCTCCTGCCATCTTTCAGCGCCTCATCAACGATGTCCTCCGGGATTTCATCGGCCTCTTCGTGTTCGTCTACCTGGACGACATCCTTATCTTCTCCAGGTCCAGGGACGAGCACCAGGTCCATGTGAGGCGGGTCCTCCAAAGACTGCTGGAGAATCGGCTCTACGTGAAGGCTGAGAAGTGCGAATTCTACGCTAGGACCACATCCTTCCTGGGATTTATCATCTCTCAAGACCAGGTGCTTCCAGACCCAGAGAAGGTGAAGGCGGTGGTGGAGTGGCCTACTCCCGCATCCCGGAAGCAGGTGCAACAATTTGTTGGCTTCGCCAATTTCTACCGCCGCTTTGTGCCCAACTTCAGCTCGATCGTCGGACCACTGACCCGCCTCACGTCCCCGAAGGTCCCTTTCCGGTGGACAGAGGAGGTCGCTGCTGCCTTTAAGGCGCTGAAGGCGGAATTCTCCTCCTCCCGGGTTCTTCGCCAGGTCGACCCCGCGCTGCAGTGCATAGTGGAGGTGGATGCCTCGGACACGGGAGTGGGAGCAGTTCTATCCCAGCGGTCACCGGACGATGGCGCCAAACGACCCTGTGCCTTCTTCTCCCAGCGCTTGTCCCCGGCGGAGAGGAACTACGATGTGGGGGACAGAGAGCTCCTGGCCATCAAACTCGCCTTACAGGAGTGGCGCCACTGGCTAGAGGGGGCGGACCTGCCGTTCGTGGTCCTGACGGACCACAAGAACTTAGAATATTTACGATCTGCCAAGCGCCTGAACGCCCGCCAGGCGCGCTGGTCTTTGTTCTTCGCCAGGTTCCATTTTACCATCACCTTCAGGCCAGGCTCCAAGAACGGCCTGCCTGATGCCCTCTCTAGGCAGTTTACCCCCGTGGGGGCTGAGGAGACGCCCCACACCATCCTGCCCAGGTCGTGCGTCGTGGGTGCCATCTCTTGGGACATCAAGAGCAAGATCCGGAAGGCGCAGGAGGTGGAACCTGATCCTGGCGGCGGACCGGAGGGAAGACTGTTCGTGCCATCTGCGGTCCGAGGAGAGGTCATCCACTGGCTCCACACCTCCCGGCTCACCTGTCATCCCGGCACCTCCCGGATGATCAACCTCCTCCAACGGTCCTTTTGGTGGCCAGGCCTGCGGAGGGATGCAGCCCGCTACGCCCGGGCTTGCCCTATCTGTGCCACCTGCAAGTCGGGAAACGCCCCTCCAGCGGGTCTGCTCCAGCCCCTGCCCGTTCCTGGCAGGCCCTGGTCGCACATCGCGTTGGATTTCGTCACCGGTCTCCCCGTTTCCAACTCCTTTGACTCCATCCTGACCATCGTGGACCGTTTCTCCAAGGCGGCGCACTTCGTCCCCCTGCGAGGTCTCCCTACTGCCCTGGAGACGGCGGATCTCCTCGTCCAACACGTGGTCAGGCTGCACGGGATTCCGGTGGACGTGGTCTCGGACCGGGGTCCCCAATTTTCGTCCGAGGTTTGGAGGTCGTTCTGTAACGCCATCGGAGCCAAGGTGAGCCTCTCCTCCGGCCATCACCCCCAGTCTAACGGGCAGTGTGAGCGGACCAACCAGGAGCTGGAGGCTGCGCTCCGCTGTGTGACCTCATCTAACCCAACGTCCTGGAGCAATCATCTCGCCTGGGTCGAGTATGCTCATAATACCGCTCGCTCTTCTGCTACGGGGATGTCTCCATTCAAGGCGTCCCTGGGTTACGACCCCCCGCTGTTTCCAGAGCAGGAGAGTGAGGTGACCGTCCCCTCGGTTAGAGCACGTCTCAGGCAGTTCCGCTCCATCTGGGCTGCCGCGCGCAAGGCGCTTTTACGCACAGCGGAGCGCAACAGGACTGTGGCGGACCGGCATAGAAGACCTGCCCCGGCGTACAGAGTTGGGCAACGTGTTTACGTTTCCACCCAGGACGTCACCCTAAAAGGTGAGAGGAGGAAGCTGGCACAGCGCTTCATGGGTCCCTATCCCATCACCCGGATCATCAACCCGGTGGCTGTGCGCGTGGCTATTCCCCCCTCCCTCCGCATCCATCCCACCTTCCACGTGTCGAAGGTGAAGCTGGCAGTCACCGACCCCCTTTGCCCCCCTCCTGCTGCGCAACCCGCGCCCCGGATGATTGATGGCCATCCGGCCTGGTCTGTCGCTTCCATCCTGGACTCTCGACGCCGGGGTCGTGGGTTGCAGTACTTGGTGGACTGGGAGGGCTATGGGCCCGAGCATCGACAGTGGGTACCCTCGTCGTTTGTGTTGGACCCATCGCTCATCGCGGACTTCCACCGAGCGCACCCGGATAAGCCATCGCCAGGAGGCGCTGCTAGAGGGGGGAGTACTGTCACGCCGCGCCGTTCATCAGCGGCGCCACCTGCTCACACACCTGATCCTCATCAGCGGCGAAGGAGAAAAGCCGCCTCGCCCGGAGGCTCGGCCTGAAGCCGTCAGACTTCGTTCTTCACCGTTGTGAGTCATCTACTATCTTCAGCGCAATTATTTGGGTAAGAAGCCTTACCTTCTCTCTCCAGTCTGCTCCCCTGTGCACAGGTGGATTTCCCGGCGGCGGCGGACGTCTTCTCTCCAACGCCCATTCCTCGCTGTTGCACCGAGCTCTCCAGGTGGCTGTCTCCCGGGTTTCGTCCCTTGCTGTGCCAGCTGACCTGTCATCCAAGTAAGTCCTTCTCTTGCCATCATCCCTCCTGTGTTGGTGTATGCCTGTCACCCTCTCCCTGTGTCTTCTCCATAGGGTTGCCCGGCTGTACGGTCACCTGCCTCTGTGTCTGAAGCGGACACCGCCACCAACACATCTACACCCCGCAGACACGCACTCATTCACGCCCGTTGTTAATAAACTATTTGAACTACTCTGAGCCTGTGTGTGTGCGTCTCCTGAGCCGTGCGTTATGTCACAGCCTCCTTTTTCAGTGTTTAGACACTTTAATTCCAGCTCCTTTTTCAACATTGCATTTTCATTTGGTATCTTTCTCCAAGAAGCTGTGTAAATATCTCATTTCCCTCTGATCCATGATCTGATGAACGCTCTCTTCAGGTTTCCCCAGGGGCCACAGAGGAACACTGCTAACACCTTCTTGAAGCTGTTGATTCACTCTTTATGCTTATGAGCCACGCTCCCCTGTGTCTGATAATCATTTGTCACTCTGTCTTGCTCCTTGGCAGACAGATGAATGGTGATGAGTCCCGATCATGTTTCCCTGATTAGCCGGCTTCATGGCACATAAACTGCCTGGATGAGGAATCAGCTGAGGTTGTTATTTTCTTAATGGTTTTATTATTGCTATATTGTGTCATTTTGTTGAGCTGATACTCAGAAGGCAATTGTAGTCCTTGTAAACTGACTAAGATTGTGTGTTCTGTAAAAGCTGAACAAATGTCACCACAAAACAATCTGTAATCTGAATATCATTCATATCAAGCAGTTGTATAATGAGAAATGCATTTCTGGAAGTGTATATATATATATTTCTTTTCATTGTTACTGCTGATTTTCTTCTCTGTGTTTGTACTGAATAACTACTGTACCAAATGCAAGTCAGCTACTGGGTAGAACGTTTGTTAATAAATGGGCTGAATGAATGGTTTTGATCTGGCTTACATTAACGTTTCATCCTTTTATTGTTTAGCTATCTGTGTTAATGGTGGCCATAATTGAGGCTTACACTAATTTCTCTTTCCCAAATGCAGACAGCTGTTTCTATAGATGTTAAGTATGTGGCAGCAGCTTATTGCCATTAAGAGGGGTTGTCAATATTCATTGTTCCATAGCAGTATTTTCTATTTTTTAACTGAATGTGTTAGTTACATACATAGAACTTTTTATTTTTACTCAACTTCGTTTGTGTGCACAGATGTGAAAGGATAATTAGTTGTATTTTACCCTTTTGGCAACATGTTTGTTGAGCTGTCTTGCATATAATTTTACTTTGTCAAAAAGATTAAATCAGGGTTCATTCTATTAGCTTTTTATAGTAATGGTTTTCTTTGACACCAATTATATGGTAAGGCATATCAGATCACCGTTTTAATACTTTTTAAAAAAAAACTAGATAAGGACATTTGGATTCTCTCCCTTGCAATTAAATGATTAGAATCACAATTTTTCGATTTGAAGGGCAATAAACTAACAGAAATGTTGGTGTTTTAGTTTTTGTCTCTTTAACAAAACATATTTTTACGCAGTAAGATGATTACTGCTCATGCACTTCTGACACTCATGGACTACTGAGGATGATTCTTTTTAATGTTGGTCACCCAGGAACACTCTGCATTCACATGTTATGAGTACATTAAAACCTTGTCAATTACCAAAAAACATGTTTTAACAGAAGTAGAGTATTTTGCTGGTACTGTGCCAGAGTTAAGGCCTATGATCAGTCGTCAAGCCTTAAAGGTGTGCTAGATAGTACTTTCATGAAAACAATTTGGAAAAAAAACAAAACATCCACAACATGTTTCGAAAGGTGCAGAATTAAAGCCTTCATATTCCTCCAAAAAGTTGACAAATTTTTACAAGTCAAAAACAACTGTAATAGTTAAATCTGAGCAGTTGGATGACGAGACTACGGTGGCTGGTGAGGATGTCACAGCTGCTCAGAGTCATAGCAAAGCAGGCCTTATCTCTTGTGTCTCCACCAACCAGCTGGGGCAAGAGGAAGTGTGACACCTACTGGCCAGGAAGTAACAATGTTGATTCAATCACCATTAATGAATAATGTTTTTACCATGAAACATGATGCTGCTCTTGCTTTTGAGCAAACATATGAAAAGTAAATTTTAACTATTGGAAATAAAAATGTCAGAAAACTGAAACACTGAGTCAAGTGTTGGAAATGAAGTTTGATATATTCGAGATTCAAGATTCAAAGATTCAAAGATTTTATTTGTCAATACTACTATACGTACAGGACATACAGGAGAATTCTTCTTCATCTTCTTTTAGATTTGATTGGCGGTTGGTAACCAGCCTACAGGTGCATCACCGCCACTGACTTGATTATCATCACTCTATATCTTTGTATATGGAGTTCTTATAAGGAGTTCTGAACAACTCCTTATGTGTGAAAAAAATTATCCGTCAGGTTTCCACCACCACCCGTGCCCACAAAGGGCAGCGGGCAGTCTATACAGGAGAATTGAAATGGCGTTTCTTTCTTTCTTCAGTGGTGTGCACAATATGAAAAAGAAAAAGGAATAAAGCTGGAAAAATACAACAACAACAGCAGTCTATGTACAGTAATGCAATGCGTACTGCAAATGGTGACAAAAGATAGACCCAGACCTCCCATAGTGCAAATAGAGATAAACAATTAATGATGATGAAACCCAGCAATCATATATACAGAAAAGTAGAGATGTAATACCCGTAGTTGCAGTTCAATGCAATAGTGTAGGTGCAGACAGTGACAGATAAGACTGCACATGATCAATATTGCAAAAACAGACAGCAGCAGATATGGCATTTGTGCAAATGGTTGCAGTAAGGTGCAGAGACACACAGCAGCAAATGTATTACTGTTAGTGTGCCAGTCTTTCTGTGCCATCAGCTGAGGTAGTTATTGTGCGGGTGAGTGTGTTACGGTCTCGGAGGGGAAAGGTAGGTGTGGACAGAGTTCAGGGTCCTGATGGCCTGATGAATGAAGCTGTTTAGCAGTCTTGTGGAGTGGGCCCAGAGGCTCCAGTACCTTTTCCCTGAGGGCAGGGGGCTGAAGAGGGAGTGTGAGAGGTGGGAGGTGTCGCCTGCGATGCTGATGGCTCTGCTGGTGAGGCAGGTGAGGTAGTCCGAGAGGGGGGGCAGAGGGGCACCGATGATCTTTCTGGCTGCTTTCACTGTGCATTGTAGTGTCTTCTGGCAGGAGGTGGTGAAGCTTCCATACCATACCATGGCGCAGCTAGTGAGGATGCGCTCAATGGTGCCCCGGTAGAATAAGCGCATGATGGGGGGTGGGCCTTGTGCTCTCTTCAGTTTGTGGAGGAAATGGAGGCGAGTTTGAGCCATCTTGGCCAGTGATGTGGTGTTGTTGGACCAGGAGAGGTCCTCGGAGATGTGCAACCCCAGGAACTTGGTGCTGCTCACCCTCTCCACAGCTGCAACATCGATGATCAGAGGGGAATGCTGTGTGTGACCCCTTCTGAAGTCGACCACAATCTCCTTGGTTTTTCCCACGTTCAAGAAGAAGTTATTGTCTTTGCACCACTGGACCAGTTGGCTCACCTCATTTCTGTAGTTGGCCTCCTTGTTGTTGGTGATGAGGCCCACCACCGTCGTGTCATCCACAAACTTGATGATGTGGTTGGTGTTGTAGGCTGGTACACAGTCATGGGTCAGCAGTGTGAAGAGCAGTGGGATGAGCACACACCCTTGTGGGGCTCCTGTGCTCAGTGTGATGGTCTGGGAGGTGTTGCTGCCAACCCACACATTCTGTGGCCTCCCTGTGAGAAAGTCCAGCACCCAGTTACAGAGAGAGATTTTGAGTCCCAAGTGTCTGATTTTTTGTATCAGGTGCTGGGTGATGATTGTGTTGAATTCTGAACTGAAGTCCAAGAACAGCATTCACACGTAGGAGTTCTTTGAGTCCAGGTAGGTGAGGGCTGGATGGAGAGCAGCAGTGATGGCATCTTCTGTGGATCTGTTTAACCTGTATGTAAACTGAGATGGGTTGTGGGAGGGAGAGAGGATGGACTTGATATTATGCATGACCAGCCGCTCGAAGTACTTCATTATAATAGGGGTCAGTGCTACAGGCTGGTAATCATTGTAGCTGGATGGATTTCTTTGGGACTGGTATCATAATGGCAGTTTTGAAACACGTGGGGACAACAGCTTGAGTCAGGGAGATGATGAAGATGTTGGCCAGGACATTCTTGAGCTCCTCTGCACAGTCCTTCAGGGCACGACCCGGTATGTTGTCTGGACCAGCTGCCTTGCGTGGGTTGATCCTGCAGAGGGTCATCTTCATGCTAGCCGGATCCAGACTCATGGCTTGCTCGTCTGGAGGAGGAGTGGTCTTCTGTGCTCGTGTGCTGTTTTGTGCTTCAAAGTGGCCGAAGAAGTTGTTTAGGTTGTGGAGGAGTGTGGTGTCACTCGCATAGGTCTGAGATAGAGGTTTGTAGTTGGTGAGGGTCTGTATGCCTCGCCAGAGGGAACGTGCATCTCTGGTGTTGCTGAAATGGCCAGATATTTTCTTGCTGTACTGTCGTTTTGCCTCCTTGATGCCATGGGACGGGTTGGCCCTAGGTGTTGTTAGTCCTGCAGTCTCACCGGTCCTGAAGGCTGCGTCCCGAGCCCTCAGGAGCCTGCAGACCTCTGCTGTCATCCATGGTTTCTGGTTAGCATTAACAGTGATGGTTTTGCCGTGAGTGACATCATCAGTGCATTTCGCTATGTATGCCACAACAACCTCAATGTACTCCTCTAGGTTTGTGTGTCCATTGTGAGTGGCTGTGTGTTTGAAAGTGCCCCAGTCAGTAGTGCTGATGCAGTCTTTCAGAGCATCAGAGACCCCCTCTGGCCACACACATACCTGCTTTTTTTGAGGGTCTAATTGTTTTCACTCTGGGTTTGTATGCCGGCCTTAACAGGATGGTGACATGATCATAGAGACCCGGGGGGGGGGGGGGGGGGCTCTCTATGCTTTCTTGTGAGTTGTGTACACCAGACACGAGTTCAGTTCACAAAACAGTTTGCCAAATATAGTTTGCAAGGCGGACTAACCTAAATGAACGGGCAGTTCTTGGCGAATGTTTTTTCTGTTCAGCTCGCGCATCCTGTAGTTGCATAGATCTATCATGCTGCACTGTCAGCCGGTTAGAGGTCCATATTTATATGGTCACTACGACGTAGACTGTAGCCTGCTTCAACTTAATATTACCTAAGAATTCTCTTTTATACCCCCACCAAAACCAATATTTTATGTGTTGTATTGTTTTACTTACAAACTGACATAACCGCTACTCTTAAATTGGTGGAATTGCTCCAAAAAGAAAATAAAACAAAAAGGACATTGCAAACTATCTTACCTAGCCGCCATCTTTGATCGCTATGCGAGTCACCTTCCCGAGAAGTTCGGCCTTTGAGAAAACGGTTCGTGGCAACCGTGTCATTCATTTACGAAAACTAACGAACAATTCCGAACGGTTGCAAATGGTTTCGTCAACTGAACGCAGAGCTGGTCCAGCAGATTTTCTCCTCTTGTTGGAAAGTCTACATGTTGGTCTAGGTTTGGTAGGAGGGCCTTTAAATTTGCAAATAGTCAAAGGGACTAGAAAAAAAGTCATAAGTTATGCAGCTAAAGGTAATATATTTTCAAATATGTTTCCACATACTGTTGCTGTGTTCGAAATGTTCACTCGTTCCCCATATAGTATATAGTGAGTCAGCCATTGTGTAGTGCTGTTCAGAATCTTAACTGAAAATTTCCATTCACTATATAGTAAAGTCAAAATATCCCACAATGCATTTTAAAAAGTAGTGTACAACGGATGGTCACTACATTAGCCAATATATCCCATAATGCAATGCACAGCCAAGGGAGCAGTGAAAGCTTCACATCACAACATAAACTACTTTTCATATTTATTAATTCAGCAATAATGTTTTACTTTAATACATATTTACTACAAATTACATGCAGGTATTCTTTTTTTTACCACCTGTCTGTTACGTTTTACTGTCTCACCATGATGACATCATTAACCGCACCACGAAAACAAGCCCAGTCGTGTCCGAAAGCTGATGATTTTATTGTTATATTGAGTTTACTGTATTGTCCACTATATCTAAATTCACTATATAATGAGTAGGGAGGGAGGGAGTGGACATTCTAAACACAGCTTTTTTTTAAACTCATTTCATAAGTAGTGATTTCAATATTTACCTTCTAGTGTGGTGGCTAGCTTTTAATAGACAATCAACTAGTAATTCAAATCTCATTTTGTGCTTGGGTGCAGTAATCAGCATTATCAACAACACTGTTGCCCCAGAGCTTCATGATTCCTGGTGTAAATCCATGTTATCAATGGTGGGACCCTTTCAGTGTCGGGTCTACATGTTCTCAATTTGCTTGTATGGCTTTATTTCAGGTGCTCCAGTATCATCTGCCAACACAAAGGTATTTGTAGGTTAATGGGATCTAGGCATGTGTGTGTGAAAGAGAACCGAACTAAGGAGAAAATGGTACAAAGTGACAAACTCATCAACTGATTCAGACCAAGATAAAAGAAGTTAGGTGTAAAAGCACCCTTAAGTACCTCCAGTATAATGGTTTCCTCTCATTGCCTCCCCAGTCTAACAGCTTTTAAAAACATCTTAGAAAACATTTGGGATAGGGGAAATACTTGTTTCTTTTAGATGCTTCACTCATCGTGGAAGATTCTGAAGCGGTGCACAAATGGCAAAGAATTTTTAAGTATCCAGAGTTGAGCAGTAACCCATGTCTGTCCATCCAGAGTTGAAGAGGAAGCAACCAGGAGCCCACTCTGAGAAAATATCTGCTGGCTATTCCCAAAGCAACAACACATAATGTTTTCTTTGGTACTGGCTTTGTGACATACATATTTTTTGGTGCAGCTCGACAATCATCAGAATGTCCATTCTAAAGACCAGTCATGTTAGTAATTTTTATTATCCTCCACTGGATGAAGCCCAAAGAACTCTTTGACCCCTTTGGGCGAAGGCCAAAGGGGGATTATGTCATGGGTCTGTCCGTCTGTCTGTCCCACTTTTGTGAAATCAACTCCTCTTACAGTTTTGTTCCGATTGTTTTGAAACTTGGTACCATGGTTTGATATACTCGGATGATGCACGTATTGCAATTTCACTCTCATCACATGACCTTGAGCTCAAAAGTCAGAGGTCAGATTTCCCTAAATCTTCTAAACATAATAACTACTGAAAGAAGTAATGTAGGCTTTTCAAATTGATACAGTAGTTGTATCTAATATACATCTTGGACGATTTACACCCTGACCTGACTATGGGTTTGGAGTCAAGGGGTCAAAGGTCAGAGTTCAAAGTTAACATTGCAGTTGCACTATGGTAAATGCTACATTTATTATTATTATAAAACAAGTAAAGTTAGGGCCACCAAACCTGGTACACAGGTTCACCTTCGGATCCTGACCTCTGACTATGGGTGTAGGGTCAAAAGGTGAAATGTTAACGTTAACATTCCGTATATCTTATTACTGTACAACAAGTGAAGCTAGGGTCATCAATCTTGGTACACAGGTTCACCCTGTGACCCTGAACTGTGACTGGTTTTGGGATTGCAAGGTCAAAGGTCAACATCAAAATGGCTTATAAACGATATCTCAACAACAAAGAAAGCTAGGCTCACCAAACCTGGTACACAGGTTCACTTTGAGACCATAACCTCTGACTACAGGTTTGGGATCAAAAGGTCAAGGTTGACGCTCCTATGATCTTTTCCTATAGAACATGTAAAGCTCTCTAGGGTCACCAAACTTGCTACACAGGTTCACCTCGGGGTCCTGCCCTACAACTATGGGTTGTATACTTTGTTGTATATTTGTAGATGATGTGTTCATCAGAATTTGGTTCTGCCATAATAATCATATTGAAAAGATGAAAACTGCTCTCTGTCAGTAAGTATTGGGATCTTCAAAGAAAACGGAGGCGGGGGATATTGCACTCGCCTCAGAGTGCTCTTGTATTTTTGGATGTAATAAATGTAAAAATGTCAAAAATCACCAGTTGGGCGTTGACCCTTTTTATTGGATATAAATGGGATATTTAATTAAGAGGATATGTTGTGACTTTAATTAACGTTGTAAAATAATTTAAGATTTATATTTGCTACAGTTTGTTTTTATGTTGAGGTCATGTTCACCCCCCTCAAAAAAAAAAAAAAAATCGGAAAAAAGATGGTTTGTAAGATAGCATCAAGTGTATTGTGAAAATGGAGTAAGATCATAGTCAGGACAATAGAAACAGATATGTTTGGGTACTAACTAACTAACTACTAACTAACCTGCACTTATATAGCGCTTTTCTAGTCACAAAGACCACTCAAAGCGCTTTCATTAATACTAACCCTCTATTCTAAGGGCCTATAGGAAACAGATATCTAGGGACAATTTACAACAGCCAATTAACCTAACATGCATGTTTTTGGCATGTGGGAGGAAACCGGAGAAATCCCGGAGTAAACCCACGCAACACGGGGAGAACATGCAAACTCCACACAGATCACTGTTGGTCGGGGGCTGGGTTCGAACCCACGATCCCACGATCCCCACAATCCCCCGGCCAAGGGTAAACTGTGCTGCCGCAGTGCAGCCCGTGGTACCCAGCTCTGACATCTGGGTACCACAGATGTCAGAAATCTTCGTACCCACACAAAGTTCATGGCAGTGCTATTACACAACTTTTTCTTCATTGAAAATGGCACTGTTCCTCTTCAAGCTTAAAACATCAAGGTCTTCTTTGCTTTCTCACTCATCTGCACCAATCCCAAGTCTGTATGTTGGATGATCTACTATTGACCTTGCAAAAAAAAAAATAAATCACAGTAACACAATGTGACTGCTTAGAGCAGGGCTAAAGCAGTAATCCTTGGTGTGTTTATCACTTAACTCTACTACATATCAATAACGCTATGAAGAGTCCAGAATGAATTAAACATGGGGAGGTATTTGTAATTCATCAAAACAGATATCGCTTCATGATTGTAAATGGAGTGCATGGTGCCAGAAAAAGTCTTGCAAAGCAGAATTTGAAGCAGCATTTTGACAGTTAGTCCTTTTTTTCCCCATCAGACTAACCAAAACATTATGTAAAGAAATATTCTGCCTTTCTAACCACTTTAGGTGAGGTGTGTGTGTGTGTGTGTGTGTGTGTGTGTGTGTGTGTGTGTGTGTGTGTGTGTGTGTGTGTGTGTGCGTGTGTTTCTCGGAGCAAGACATTACTTATTACATTTCTGAATTTTATATAGAATGTTTTGTTTTAAGTTGAGGTTGCTTGAACATATTTCTACAAATTGTATTACTAACACAAGAAGATTTTAATTGTAGTCAAACTGATGCCACATGTTAGAAGATGGAGCCAGAATCAGTCTCACATGGTTGATACCAGCTTCTTTATTGCTGTCTGAATTCACTCATATAAATCTTGATAAGTTCCAGTTTGCAGCTCTTGCAGATCTGTCTACGTAAGAAAAACCAGAGGTGGTTGTAAAGCTCACTTGGGATAGACCTCAGTAGTGTTGTACCATATGTTGTGTGTGGTATATTGACATATAAGTATTAAGTCTAATTGGATGGGTACATAACAAAAGACTAACACACCAAGAACAAGAACAGACCAAAACATGCCCACAAGCATGTCAAAACACATAAACATAAGCTGGAAGGCACTCGTTGGATGGGCAGATCCACACTAACACTGTGACCTGGAACTTTGAGCTATTGGCCTCATAATGAACCTATGTGTACAACTTCACATGTGACTTTCCTGACCCAAGGTTGGTGTTGACATCTCTAGTCTGTCTTGTTTAAGATATGATAAGTTAATGCTTTATTAGTCCCACAACAGGGAAATGTACTAGACCTCTGTAGGAACTGTAACCTTGATGTTAGCATTTTCCCTGCCAGGACATAAGCTTGTCTCTGGGTCCACTGACCCAGATGAGCTAAAGCGACACAGACTGACCACCGGTGACAGTTTTCTAGCATTGAAACCCTTGTTTGAGAACTGAAGTACAGTGCCAAATATAATGGGAAACCAAGGAATGGTAACAGGAAGAGTAGGCAGGGAGTTGGATTCTCAGTGGACAAAAAAGACCAGAAGCAATACAACTTTTCAGCTTGTGTTAGTTGTACCAATATTTTCATTGAACTGTTTTCAGACCTTTGTGCAACTTGCAAATATTCCCCTAAGCAGCAAATATAGACTTGATTCTAAAAGTGATGGAGGGGGCTTGCTGCTGTTGTTGTTGGGTTTTTTTTTTGTTGTTTTTGTAATTAACCATGACCTAAATTTCAACTGTTTTGGAGCAGTTCCTTGAAGAATTACTTGAGACTGACCGGCTTATAGAGGAATCTACTGTAAATAGTGGCGGGCTTCTGGGAGACTCCAAGCCCAGTTTTGACCCACCAAGTAAAGAATAAACAATAAGATGCACTTCTTTAAGAATAAGAACAACTGTGCTAACATTCGAAAAGGTTGGGGGTTGGAGGGTTCTGTAAAGAATAACGTAACAGAGCCCATCATTGTGTTCTTCTTTGAAATGCCATCTCTTTGTTGTAAGGGCTGTATGAAATGTCAGCTTTCACATACATCTTTTCACAGTTTGATGGGCATACAACACTAATGTTTTTTTTAAGAGATGGGTGGGGTGGAGGGAAACAGACTGGCAGACACCAGGGAAGATAGGAACTCAGGCAGCTAATTAATAGAAGGAATTAATTTGTCTGATGAGTTTGTATTTCCAAGTACACAGATTGTGGTGGATTATAGTTAACAGTAACATTGAAAAGCTGTGTTTGGGACCTAAAACACCCATGTTCATTATGTGAAGTGCAGCAGGACAAGCATAGGTATCCAGAAAACTACTTTCAAATCTGAAGAGCTGTTTAACATTGCTCACCTGCCTAATGTTGGTGGTCTCAGCAAGCCTAAATAAACAGTATGCTAAAACCAAATTAATTTCACTGTTGCTTTTTTCTGTTTTCACAGAGAGGAATTGATGATCAGTTCCTCCTTTGACTCTTTGGAAGTTCTCCTGGACTCTTTTGGGCCCGTCAGGGACTGCACTAAAGACAACGGAGGCTGCAGCCGCAACTTCCGCTGCATATCCGACCGGAAGCTGGATTCCACTGGATGTGTTGTGAGTCATCTTTTCTCTTTTCCAAGACTGTGTAGAGGCTGCCTAACAGTACCTGAAAAATGTGACCTTTTCTTCCAGCATCTTTATAAATCAAATGACTAAACTATACACATGCTTTCATGACTAATGTGATTGCATAAAATATAGCTGCATTTACCTCCAGCAGATCCAAAATGAGGGTTTTTTGATGTTTGACCTTTATGTCCTCAAACGTATTTTACCACTGGATAATACTCTAATGGTTCATGACTATCATGTTGTGGTCATCAGTGTTTCAGTTTGTCTACTTGTATAAATATTCATTGACAAAACTGCAAGCCGCAGTGACCCACAGCAAGGACAAACGGCAGACCCGTGCTCTCTTAATGTTTCAGAGTAGACGGTCTGACTTTGTCTCTTGTTTCATATGCCTCTCACTCTGACAATGCATTCATTACCTCCAGGTGGTGCTTAGCAACCAGGAAATGTAGCAGCCAGGTTTGTTTTCTTTTCCATCTGTTAGGGACTCGAGCAATACCGTTCTTGTTATTTGCAGAATCTTAGCACCGGCTGCTAGTGTTTTGCTTCTCCTAAATCCCCCTCTTCTATTGATGAGCTGTCAGGCAGCATCCCTCCTAACAATTTAATTTCTTTTCAAGTACTTTGATGCACTTGAGTGGAGCCTTTCAGGTGAGATTGGAAGATGCTATTTATGCAATCCATTATGCTTATCTCGTGTAATGCATCTGGAGGAGAGGAGAACAGTCTGTGAGTTATTCTTAATGGTGAAATGCTTCATTTATAGATTAGCGTGCAGACATGCATTTCCAACCAGTTATCTACAGTAGGTATGGTAAACATTCACACAGAGGAGTAAATATTGATTCAGCCAGGATTTAAAACAAATGCAGCAGTATGTTTACTGAGTTTGATCATCAGACTCTAATCAACAAGTCTAGGACCTGAGGCTAAAATATGAGAGTTTTAACAATGTGAATGGATACAGAAATTCAGTCCACAATATGATATAAACTTAGAAAACGTACTTGGAGATATAGGTTCTCCTTCCACTTATTGCCTGCATTTTGATGTTGCTGAAATGCTGGAATACAGAATTAGTATGTGATATTCTAGAACATAGTGTAAGTCTAATCACAATATTCCACTCACACTGTATTACAGCCATAAATATAGGAATTCTGTATTATTTTTGCAGCACATTTTTACTGGCGCTCCCTGTAGCTCATTGGTCCCAGGTGTAAAATCACCACAGAAGTGCCTTACTTATGAGTGCTGTCTAAAATTTGGCAGGTTGCAATAGGGCAGGGCCAAAAATCATATCTCGATATAATTATTCAGTATCTCAGTAACAGATACAAAAACTGTATGTGCTGTGTAAACTACAAATGATAGTTTAATGTCTCTCCCACACACACCCACAGGCACATTAATAGGTCTGATGGTTTATGGAACTAACTTT
Source organism: Pholidichthys leucotaenia (assembly GCA_020510985.1). Taxonomy (NCBI): domain Eukaryota; kingdom Metazoa; phylum Chordata; class Actinopteri; order Cichliformes; family Pholidichthyidae; genus Pholidichthys; species Pholidichthys leucotaenia. The sequence continues at coordinate 303,347,599 of CM035846.1, forward strand.
TATTTTCTGGAGTGGCCACTGTATATTTTATATTTATGTTCAGTATGTTTTTATGCTTGTGTTTTTATGTTTATTTACTGTATGTTTCTTCTAAGGACAATATTAGCATATCAGTCCTGTAAGTTATTGTTACTGGTACTTTCCTTTCTTATTTCATATCATTTCACTCAGCTCACCAATGCAGATGTAAATTCTGTGGCTAAAAATACTGCATCCGTCCACTAGCACCACTTTCACAATATTAGCCCCATTGTTGGTGGTTGTAACAGCCAGGCCCACTGAGTTGAACTTCCAGCTTGTCAAGGCAAGGCAAGCTTATTTCTGCAGCACATTTCATGTACAAGACAAGTCAGTGTGCTTTACATAAAACATTAAAGCATCACAGCAAGTTGCAAAAGAAATGCATAAGAATTTGAAAGAAAACTAAAAAATAGGGAGTCCGATATCCTGCAGCACTGCATGTTCCCCGGTGTGCTCTTGGGGAAATAGCTGATCTGGAGAACGGAGGCTTCTGTTCTAGGGGTTGTCTTGGGAGGGATGCTCACAGCAGCGGTGCCCCTGCTGTGGCCTCCTCCGCCCATTCACTGCTGGAGTGCTGGTGGGCCAGGGTATATGGAAGAACATTCATTTTTACCCCCTGCAATTTTTGTTAACTTGTTACCGGTCTGTGAAGCAAAAAAGGCTGGAGATCACTGCTCTATGAAGTGATTTTTTTTTGGTAACCATCCTTTCGCCGAGTGGGAGTGAGCGAATGTGGGAGGGGTGGTTATGTGTTCAGAGGGAGAAGAGGTGGAGCGAGGTGAAGCTGCGGGACAGATGGAAAGGAGAAAGCATAAGGACTATCAATACAAATGATACAGGGTCATCCTGTGTCGTGGATGAAATACAGTACTGTGTATCGATATATATCAAACAGGCATACGTAGATACAAGCACATTTCCCCCATTTTAGCGTCACTTCACTGGCTGCTCGTACAGATTAGGATCCATTTTAAAATCCTTTTATTTCCTACACTAAAATAGTTGATCTGAATGTTGTTCTAGGCTGAATTTCTATTTTGTTCTTTAAGATTTATTACACTTTAGACCAAAAGACCATAGACAGAAAAACTTGTGGCATATGAAACTGGCACTTTAATGTGAAGTGCAGTGTGGTGACGTGGACGTCCTGTCACGTCACCACACTGCCCAGTGTATGTGGCCAGGCCACTATCTTAGGCTTTCTTATGCCGGATGCCCACACTTCATGCTATGCTCTGTACTGCTGCCTTTTTCCTTTAATAAAGCTGTGTTCGCCAACCTCATCTGGCCTCATCCATCATCAGGTATTTTCCATACATAACATTTGGTGACTGAGGATTAACTCATGGAGGCGTGTTTTACACCACTGGAGCTTCCCAGCGAGTCGCCGGTGCCATGGCCCAACTGGTTGGAGGCCTTCGAAACCTACATCGCGGCCCTGGATCTGGGGAAGCTGGATGGAGTGAGGAAGCGAGTGCTACTGGTCCACTCAGAAGGCTCAGAAGGTCAGAGAGATTCTTGAATGCTTGGTCCAACGGACTGTTATGAAGAGGCTATTGAGATGCTAACTAGCTACTTTCCTAAGCCTGAAAACGTGGTGCAGGGCACGAAAACCCACCGCCATCAACAAAAAGCTAAGCTAGCTAACAACCACACCCTACAGAGACGGCATAAACATTGCGAGCCCCGAGGGTCGCAATGTGGCAGATGATTTCAACACCTTTTACACCTGCTTTGAGATCTCCAGCTTCAGTGCAGAGAGGAGACACACACACACGCACCTTCCCCCTCCACTAAAAGTCTCATCAGGCCAGGTAAACAAAGCACTGAGGAATATCAACCCCCGCAAGGCAGCAAGACCAGACAACGTCCCTGGGCGGACTCTCAGAGCATGTGCTACCAAGCTGACTGATGTTCTCACAACCATCTTTAACCTCTCCCTCAACCAGAACATAGTCCCCACTTGCTTCAAAACCACAGCCATCGTCCCCCTCCCCAAAAAGAACCCGTCAACCTGCCCGAATGATTACAGGCCGGTAGCACTCACTCCAATCATCATGAAGTGCTTTGAGAGAGTGGTGCTGGCCGTCATTCAGGACAGCATACTGGATACCCTGGACCCCCTGCAGCACGCCAACTGGCCCAACAGGTGCACCTCAAACGCCATTGCTGTTTCACTCCATTATTCCCTCTCCCACCTGGAAGATAAAGACTCCTATATCAGGATGTTCTTTGTGGACTACAGCTCCGCCTTCAGCATGGTCATCCCCCACAAACTCACCTACAAACTGTCGTCCCTACTCTGTGCTAGGCCCTACTCTTTTTAGTTTATATATGCTTCCGTTAGGCAACATTATTAGAAAGCACTGTATACATTTTCATTGTTATGCTGATGACACACAATTATACCTGTCAATGAAGCCAGATGATAGCAATCAATTAGCCAAGTTAGAAGCCTGTCTTAAGGAAATCAAAGCTTGGATGACTTGTAATTTCCTGCTATTAAATTCAGATAAGACTGAAATCATTCTTGTTGGTCCAAAAAACCTTAGAAATTCCTTTCCAAATCAAACTTTCAGTTTGGATGCGGTTACTCTTTCTCTTAATAGCTCTGTGAGGAACCTTGGAGTTATTTTTGATCAGGATTTGTCCTTCAATTCACATATTAAATTTGTTTCTAAGACTGCCTTCTATCATTTGCGTAATATTGCCAAGATTAGGAGCATCTTGTCTCAGAGTGATGCTGAGAAACTGATCCACGCTTTTGTTAGCTCGAGATTAGATTATTGTAATTCTTTATTATCAGGCTGTCCTAAAACATCTTTAAAAAGTCTTCAGCTGATCCAAAATGCTGCAGCAAGAGTTTTAACAGGTACTAGAAAGAGAGATCATATCTCTCCGGTTCTGGCCTCCCTTCATTGGCTTCCCATAGAGTTTAGAATTAAGTTTAAAATCCTTCTTCTTACTTACAAAGCTCTAAACAATCAGGCTCCTTTTTATTTAAAAGATCTGATACTACCGTATTATCCTAACAGAGCACTACGCTCCCAAAATGCAGGATTACTTGTAATACCTAGAATCTCCAAAAGTACAATGGGAGGCAGAGCCTTCAGTTGTCAAGCTCCTCTCCTGTGGAATCAGCTGCCAATCTGGATTCGGGAGTCAGACTCGATCTCTGTTTTTAAGAATAGGGCTAAAACCTACCTTTTTGATATAGCCTACAATTAGGGAGGGATCATGTGTTTCTGAACCCTCCCTTAGTTATGCTGCTAATAGGTTTAGTCAGCCGGGGGACCTCCAGTAATGCACTGGGCCTCACTCCTTTTCTCACTCTCAATGAAATATTTTTTTTTGCTGGTCATTAACATTTGTTTGTTCTCTCCCATAGATTGAGTCCCCATCGTGCTGTTTGCTCTCTACATGTCTGTTCTTTTCTTCTTCTCTATCCCCTCACCCCCCAGCCAGTCGCAGCAGATGACTGCCCCTCTCTGAGCCTGGTTCTGCCGGAGGTTTCTTCCTGTTAAAAGGGAGTTTTTCCTCTCCACCGTCGCCAAGTGCTTGCTCACAGGGGATCGCCTGATTGCTGGGGTCTTTCTGCAACTGTGGGGGTTCCCCCTACAGTTGATAGTGCTATGAGATGACTGTTGTTGTGAAATGGCGCTATATAAATAAAGTTGAATTGAATTGAATTGAATTGAATTGCACCTCACTCTCTGTGACTGGCTACTGGACTTTCTGACTGGCAGGCCCCAGTCTGTCAGCATGGGTAACAGGACCTCAGCCAGCATCATCACGAATGCAGGTGTCCCACAGGGTTGTGTTCTCAGCCCCATCCTCTACAGCCTCTTCACCCATGACTGTGTTGCTTCCCACAAGGACAATGTCATCTTAAAGTTTGCTGACGACACAGCAGTGATAGGATGTTTCACTGGTGGCGATGAAGTGTCCTACAGGAGGGAGGTGGCCAGCCTGGTCTCATGGTGTGAGGACAACAACCTCACCCTCAACACAGACAAGACGAAGGGAATAATAGTGGACGTGAGGAAGGGGAGGAGACCTCATTGGCTGCTGTTCATCTGGGAGCTTGAGGTGGAGAGGGTGAGGAGCTTTAAATACCTGGGCATCCACATCAGCGAGGACCTTACGTGGGCACTTAACACCACAGAGCTGGTTAAGAGAGCTCAACAGTGGCTGTACTTTCTGAGGAGGCTGAGGAAGTTTGGAATGTCCCCCAACATCCTCAACAACTTCTACAGCTGCATCATTGAGAGCATCTTGACCAACTGTATCAATGCGTGGTACGGCAGCACTACTGCTTTGGACCGCAAATGCCTGCATAGAGTGGTGAAGACAGCTGAGAAGATCATCAGGACTCCACTACCCTCTCTGCAGAGCATCTACCACCACAGAGTCCAAAGGAGAGCTGCCTCCATCCTCCAGGACCCCACCCTCCCCCAGCACAGAATGTTCACACTTCTACCCTCAGGCCGGAGGTACAGAAGTGTGAAATGCAAGACATCCACACTAAAAAACTCCTTCTTTCCCACAGCCATCAGACTCCTGAACAAATAACACAATTCCGGACACAGCTTTGCAAATAGGAATTCACACACTGGATGCTAAATTTGCACATTGTTCATTTGCACACTGTACATAGTCTCACTTCGTCTCATGTCCATATCATCTCTGCTGCTAAATTATCATTGTACAGTCTACTGGGTATTATCAGGGCACACAGCTTTACAATGAGGAATTCTCAGACTGGATGCTCATTTGCACATTGTACATAGTCTCATGCCATCTCACGTTCATATCATCTCTGATATTAAAATTACCATTGTACAGTCTATTGGGTATTATCAGAGACAAGTCATACCCACTCAGTGAATTTTTATTTTATTCAGGGACAAGTTATACTCACCCAGTGAACTTTCATTCTTCTTGTTTACTCTAGTCTTAACTGCTTTAACTGTCCTAATTGCTTTTAATGTGTATTTATTAGTATTTATTAGTATTAAGGTGTGTTTATTACCTTTATTAGTATTAGTATTGATGTGTATGTATTACCTTGGCATTCGTTGCGGACAGCAGAGTAAGAATTTCATTGCTCAGGAAATGTTGCATTTCTTAACTGTGCACATGGTAATAAAAGCCTTTGAATCCTTGAATAATGTCTACAACGAAATATATGGTCAAGTTTTGTTAGAGGAACAAGGGTTCCAGTGGGAGTGAATAGAATTTATTGAAAATAGCTATCATAACTTTCTCAATCCAGGTGGCCTTTCCGTTACCTCCTCTCTGCCAAGTTGAGCTGTGTCTGGTGAAAATATAACAAAATAAGCCTGTATGATGTACAATATATTATCAGCTGTGGATCAGTGAACCAGGTGGAAGCAATGTTGTCTATAAAGGTGCCTTCAGGCCAAACATGAACAGGTGGTGCAAATTCGTACAAAGTCAATGGAAGGAGGCGAGCACATGCAAATCTCACGCATTCGTACGTTCATGTATAAGGGATAGTACTAGCCCTGAGATTCTGCTGTCACCGGAGTAAAAGTATCAACACTGGAGAGTAAACTAGTTTGAAAATGAGACTGACATCCATCTGGAGACAGAAGGACTGGGAGCTCACCTCTTTCTATTGACTTTGTATGTATTCACGCCGCACGTTCACGTTTGGTCTGAAGGCACCTTTAGGATGACTGAAACCTAAAGAAAATAACAATTTGATGTGAGCTTCCAAGTATCACTGTTCACTCTTAAACTAACGCCTCTGGCTCCCATCCATCTACATGACAAATAAAGAACACTGCTGTGCTGGGTTTATCATTTTATGATGTCCTGAGGCAAATTCGGAAGTCAAAATGGCTTCTTGGAGAGAAAAATGATATAAAGGCTGTGGGTTTTTTCTTTTAATTAGTAAATGGTTCATTTATATAGCACTTGTTCCTTATCTCTGGATGACAAAAGCGCTTTCAGATCCTGCTATCCACACATTCACACAGTGATGGTGACAGAGCTACCATGCAAGGTGTGGGCCTGACCCACCAGGAGCAACTCGGATTCAGTGCCTTGCTCAAGGACACTTCAACATGCAGACTGCAGAGAGAGCGGGACTCAAACCCCTGACCCTCTGCTCAGAGGTCAACCACACTACACCTGCGCCACAGCTGCAGTCTGTGTTATATTTTTTCAATAACCCTGTGGCCAATGGGTTTATTTTAGAAGGTTAAAACCTACAAACACCATTTTTTGTCAATGACCCCTTTAAAGGCCTACTTATGGAGTTCTTGAAAGATGCACTCCAGCGGCTCTAAAACCACCTCAAAAACAAATGTGTATTGCCCAAAATAGTATGTTGTGGCTTTTTATACACAAAAAACTTTCATTGCCTAAGATTTGCTTGGAAAGAGCTTTTACATCTTCCACCTACTTAAGAATGTGTGGATCTATGAATATTCTAATTAGCTCCACCCATACTCCTGCCCACCAGTAGCAGAAAGAGGAGGACATTGGGCTCCGAGAAGATGATCCAACTTGGGCCCTTGTGCCCAAGTAGGGGTCGCTGCAGAATACAGTGCTGCACCTAGAGACCTGATTGGCTGTTTCCATGCTGCACCTAGAGGAGACCTCCGCGGGCGTCTCCCCTGGCATGCAGGGTGAAAAGGCAGACTGCAAACCTGTGTCCTCTCCGGTATTTCAGCAGGGACACTGAGGTTTCTCCAAATTAAATTAATCATTGCAGTCATATTTTCATGTCTGTGGGTAAGACATGTAATTTAAAAGAAGAGGATCTCTTGCTCACACAGCCAAAAACGGGACACGTATAATCTTCCAGCTTTCCCAACTTGTAAAACCTCCTGCTGCTCCTCCCTCTTCCCCCGAGGCAGTGAACTCAGGTCTGTAGCCATGCCCAGTGCTTAGCCCGATTGGTTAATGTTATAACCAGTCAGGCTAAGCAGGAATACTTACGTAGCTAGAAAAGCTCCGTCCAGACTCGTCCTTTTTTTTTGGGGGGGGGGGGGCTTAAGTGAAACTTTACATCAAAAAACCAAAGATATGAGAAATTTGAGTGATTTTGCTCTTGATATGTCTTGTAAGTTACAAAAAACATCCATCCATCCATCTTCTTCCGCTTAATCCTTGTTACAGACATATTAACAACAGAAAAAAAAAAGATTTTTGGTGGAGTGTCACTTACATTAAAAAAAAAAAAAATCACCCTTTTTATTGGCTTGTAAATGTCATGCCCCTTATTCACAGGCTGAGTAAACTCATAACTGTGTAATTAGATTCCATCATAAACATACTTCATTACTGCTGCCCTGACACTGCACATTCTTGTTATGTCAGTATATTTTTCAGATCACTGCATTTCACTCTATTACACACATGGTATGTAATTTGTTAGTATAAGACTTCTACTACGTAAAATAGCTTTAAATACTAGTTGGAGAAGTTGCTACAGCATTGCACTGAACTGGTGCAGGAGTGAAACCCCCGTCCAGTTTTCATTACTAAGAGATAACAGAGAGGATATTTTGAGCTGACGCTTTGAAGTCTCACATCGCATTTGATGATGTTTTTCTTTGTGAAGACACCTTTTTTTAAATAATCCTTTCTCATGTTCAAGACCACAAGTGTGGACTATCTTGTTTGTTGCGATATTTTCCCATCCATCCATCTTCTTCCGCTTAATCCTTTTCAGGTCACTGGGGGGGGGGGGGGGGCTGGAGCCTATCCCAGCATCTTTGGGCGAGAGGCAGGGTACACCCTGGACAGATCGTCAGTCCATCACAGGGCCAACACAGAGAGACAGACAACCATTCACTCTCACAGCCATACCTAAGGACAGTTTAGAATCCCCAGTTTGATGCCAGTTAACCTAACTTGCATGTTTTTGGGATGTGGGAGGAAACCATAGAAATCGCGGAGTAAACCCACGCAGACACGGGGAGAACATGCAAACTCCACACAGATCACTGTTGGTCGGGGGCTGGGATCGAACCCAGGATTTCCCAGTATACTTTATACTTTGGCTGCACGGTGGCGCAGTGGTTAGCACTGCGGCAGCACAGTTTACCTTTGGCCGGGGGATTGTGGGGATCGTGGGATCGTGGGTTCGATCCCAGCCCCCGACCAACAGTGATCTGTGTGGAGTTTGCATGTTCTCCCCGTGTTGCGTGGGTTTACTCCGGGATTTCTCCGGTTTCCTCCCACATGCCAAAAACATGCATGTTAGGTTAATTGGCTGTTCTAAATTGTCCCTAGATATCTGTTTCCTATAGGCCCTTAGAATAGAGGGTTAGTACTAATGAAAGCGCTTTGAGTGGTCTTTGTGACTAGAAAAGCGCTATATAAGTGCAGGTTAGTTAGTTAGTTAGTTAGTTTAATAGTGTGTGATTTTAAATAACGGCTTGTACTCAGAAATATCAAGAATTCTGTTTCTTTAGGTTGCAGCATGTTCCAAATCCTTGCCAAAAGCATCAGGAAAAAGAAAATCAAATTTCTTCTCCCCTAGATTAGTCTGACATGGATCTAAAGAGAAACGTCAAACAGTTTCTGTTGCTTTGAGGCATCATGAGACTCTCCTTTTGTACTTTATTAATTATTTACTCACCTGTTATAGTTTCAGCTCTGTCAGCTGCACTATTAAAAAAAAATCTAAACCTCGTGGTAAAACAGCGTACTTATCCTTAATATGTCGGTTTCTTTCATTATTTCACTATGAAAAAGGGGACGTATTCTTTCCAAGAATTAATTTCTGTTGTCACAGTTCAATAGAATTCTGTTGAAAAGGAACTGGGCACTGTGCAATACATGAACATGAGAGCCCACAGCAGGTTTTTAAGCACAGATCTGATGTATTTTGAGCTCACTGCGGCAAAGCCGAAAGGAACTAATGCAATGGCAGGCATCTGTCCGCGTGTCCATCCATCCACATTCCGGGAAACTGTTCCTCCTAGGCATGTGCCTAGGTCACCAAAGTCACTCCCGATGATCCTGACATGGGTCTGCATCCCAGTTGTGGTCATGGTAAAAGGTCAGGAGACCTCGTCACTTATGTGATTTCAGAAAAATCAATTGTCCTCCAAGTCCTAATTCTCAACAAACTCATGCACAGTGATCATCAGGTGGTCTGCATTCAGGTTGAGCTTAATGTCAAGGCCACTGGCAGTGGTCAAAAGATCTGGGCATTTCTGATTTCATGAAAACCATTAGTCCTCCTAGCCATTTGCCCTAGTCTTTGGCAAACTCATGCACAATGATCCTCAAGTGGGTCTGCATCTAGGCTGTATTTAAGGTCAAGGTGAACAGTCAGGATATCTGAGCACTCTGGGTGATTTCACCAGGCCGAAATGAGCTACTCCGTCACTGATGGTCTTGTTTTTCTTTCAAATTCTACTGCTTGTTTGATTTTCTGCTGGAACCTGCTGGAGCCCAAACTTACAAGGTCTTCCTGTTTTTATAAGCATTTTTCCTTTTCCTTGCAATGCATTTTTTTTTTAAATTTCAATCTATTACTTTCAATTTACATTTCATTTTACATCTCCTTATTGTTTTGAAAGCACTACAGTATTGCTGCATTCACTGAGTGATACACAGAACACTTTATTTCCTCCTCTGTGACTGTATATTTACAGTACCGTTGCATTATCTCTTCTTAAGCTTGCTGATCGCACTACAAAACCTCATCAATCTGAATTCTCTTTTATGTGCTGAATCTGTCTGGAAATCAGTCCCAGGTGCTGCTGCTGCTGCTACCGCCGCCTCAGTAAATCAGATGTTAATTACATACAGATTGTGAGCCCAAATTAAATAAAAGAGGCAACATAAATTTGCCTGGCACTTTTATTTCTGTAAATCTGGCTGAAATGTACACAATTATCAGTCATGAAAGAGATGAGAAGATACAGCTGAGCTAAGTGAGGGTCTATTTGGTACACTGATTTTACTACAGCTTCATTTAGAAATATGTCCAAGGAAAATTGAATTGATTTGCTGTGCTTTAAGTCCTGAATTCAGGAATGTTCTGAATGGCACTTGCCATCATTATCTAATTTCTCTAACTGCTGATTATCATCATCGCTAATGAGAAAAGCCACTGATCTTCACGCAAAGACACACGTCCGCAACTACAGAGAAGTGCTCACAGCTGCCATTGCATATAATACTGTGTGTTTTAGTAATTATCTCGTGACCGCTGAGCTCATGAACGAGCCTTTCATCCGTCTAATCACAGCGGTAAACTGGCTGGCCCCAATGCGCTGATTTCACCCTAATCAATTAACACCTTGTCTCAGTCTGTGCCGCCGGTAGCTGTCCTGTCTACATTTAATATCTTTCCTCACGCAAGACTCAACCAACTCTGGCGGTCCATGCTGACCTGCTCGCTCCGTCTTGCTGATATATTGCTCTCCAGGGGTGAGGCAGCACGTGGCACCTTCAGAAGTGAGAGCGTAATAATCACAGGATGATTGTGAGCTTAATTAGCTTCTCCGTGTCACTTGTCGCCTTTGCTAATTTGTGTAAAATCGGGATGTTGTTGACAGAGCAGATTGCCACAAAGACACATTGACGAGTGTAGTTTATACTACAGTATTGGTCCCCTTCGAAAACGGCTCACGCACCCATGTATTTACAACCTGCTGTGCAAACCTGCTGTATACACAGGAAGCGTTGCTCGTTGCTGCTGTTTCAGTGTGCTTTACATCTGCTTGGATCATGTTTTATATCCACTTCATAGGAAGAGGAGCTTTTGTGTAGTTGGTACAAACAAGCAGATGACTCAGGTTTGTCTTTAATGTAAGTAAGTACCTGCACTTATATAGTGCTTTTCTAGTCCCAAAGACCACTCAAAGCGCTTCACTAGTACTAACCCTCTATTCTAAGGGCCTATAGGATATCTAGGCACAATTTACAACAACCAGTTAACCTAACATGCATGTCTTTTGATTGTGGGAGGAAACCGGAGCCCCCGGAGTAAACCCACGCAGCACAGGGAGAACATGCAAACTCCACACAGAAAGGTTCCTACCCCAGCCAGCCTGGGGATTCGAACCTGGAACCTTCTAGCTGTTAGGCAACAGTGCTAACCACTGCACCACCGTGCTGCCCAGACTTGTCTTACTTGTGTGAGACAAGTAAACAGTGCATGTAGTTCAGTGTGTGGAGGCATTAAAGAAAATACTTAGAAATGACATTGAGACCAGAAACATAAATATGAAAATAAGTATTGGATGAATAACATTTTCTAAAAATCTGCAGAAAGTCCAGAGCCTGTAGCAATCTGAGACCCTACACCCCGACGTGCTGTGCGGCCCGAGACTCTCACCAGCCTTGGTCACCTCGAACTAATCTAACGCTACAGCTAGACCGTGCGGAGCTGAAGCTACATTGGGGCGGACACGATTTTAACAGAAGGGAAAACCTACATTTTTTCAATGCAAGTTTAACTCTTTGGCCTAATTAGTTTTCTTTATAAACACACACTTGCTTGTATTCGGCAGAGAGTTTGCTCATCCTCAGTGCTTTTCTGTTTCCATTCACCAGTGCGCAGACACAGACTCTATTTCAGCTGTTCCAAAAGTGGAGCTTGTGACCTATTTTAACTCCAGAATTTTGTCTTATCTTGAATGGTAATAAATTTTTACATTCAGAGTGTGCAGAACACTATTGATGGCAGACTACATCCTAGTTCAAAAGATTTAGATTTAACCTTAAACTTCAGCACCTTTTACCTTTAACCTTAGTGCTCTGAAGTTAGGTCAAAACGCAGAAATGATTTACTCACCCAAGCAGATACAAAAAGGATGAGACTGGTCACAAGGTTTTAAGTGTGACTAATTTTGACATTTAATAAAAAACACACACAAGAAAAAGAAGAAAATGCAAAAGACCAGAAATGATGCGTGTGTGGAGAATGATTACAGTACAGGCAGTTAAAGAAAAGTCACTCTTGTGTAGCCCGGGCTAACAGAGATTTGCTTCAAGGTCAAGTTTGAGTTTGACACACATGCAGAAACAGAGCAGCGTAATGAGCTGAAAAACTCAGTGAAACTCTAAAAAATGAACCTAAATCAAAATGAAAATCATGAATATGTGTTTAAATCAAAAATGATTCATGCATAAATTCAAAAAGTGATTAAAATGAGGTTAAAAGGGAAATCACATATAAATGCAATGAATTCAAATTAAAAGTAAATTGCATTTAAGTGAATACAGATTGAGATTACATTACAGGAAAATCCAAAGATTAATACTTAGATTCAGAGGACTTGACCAAACTCACTAAAATAATGGATTATGAAGAATCAGAGAATGTTACAGAAAACAGTCAGAAAAACAGACCAAAAATTTTGAGAAATAGCAGCAGTCCATGGCTCTGACATGGGGTTGTGCAGGACCCTTCGAAGGACAGGCTGAAGCCCCCCCCCCCCCCCCCCCCCCCCCCCGGGCCTGATGAGTCCCTTCCTGAACTCTGAGAGCAACTTTTGAGAGGAACTCTCTTCCATAGTTGGACTGCAAGTCCAGTCCTGTTATGCTGAATCATCTTCCAGCTGAATCTGGTTCTCTTTGGTACCTTTCAAGATGGCGGCAGAGCCCTCTTCTAGCAGGAAGTTAACCATATATGGTCTGTCCGCTGGGAACACTGGGGATTTCCACGAGCTGTGGTCCTGTCTGTGGCTGCATTGTGTGCAGCGTCCTTGAAGGATGAAGGCAGCAGAGAGGACTGAGGTCACAATTAGGCCTTCATTGTCACATGGGATTCATGTAAGACCATAAGGTTTTCACCATATCTCACTCTCTCAACAGTTATGTTGTGGAGAAAGGAGGCAGGCGAGGCAATGAGCTGGACGACACAGAAACTTTATTCTTTCTCCAACATAACTTACAGCAAACAAGAATCCCTGGTCTCTGTGCATTCCTCTTTTATATCTTTATTTCCATGCATCGAGACCTGGAACTTCCGACCATCATACATTGTTGTTTGAACAAAGAAATGTGTGGCACATTAACATGACATAACGCCAGCGCCGCTCCCACACCCTTCTCCTCTCAGCGGCTCTGGCAGCTCTTACTCTCCCCGGGGGATGCATAGACCCAACAGTACTGTCTCCTCCTTCGGTCCATTGTTCTCCCCTTCCCCCGCCTTCTCTGGGTGGAGAAACCCCCACACTGTGCCCCCACAATCTCGCTCTCCTGTCTTCTCACCTGTTTCGCCTCAGTAATGATCTGTGTTGTATCAACTCAGCTTGGTCAGTCAGCGCCTCAGGGTGGCATTATTTGGATTATCTGGACTATTCCTCATGCCATGGATTATACTCCTCTCTTGGTTTATCTGGATCTGTTTTCTGGGCTCCTTTGTGGTTTGTACTTGTAGTTTTAATAAATAAACTAAATCTTGCATTTTAAGTATGAAACTTAGAAATCTTGGAGCTATAACTGGGATGTTAGATGATAGAAAAGCGCTATATAAGTGCAGGTTAGTTAGTAGTTAGTACTGTATATCCATAATCATAACATTATTATTTAATTTGAAGAATAATAGAGTATCTTTAAATGTTAGTGAATTAACTGTTATTTTCAGATAATGTTTTTTCTTTTCTCTTTTCGGTTTCCAAAGGTGAACCACAGGCCAGTTGCAGCTGGAAGTCTTTTTAATACATGTCTGCTGCAACTAAACAAAATAATCTCTTGCTATAAAATCCTCTGCTCCCAGTAACCCAATAGCTTCTGGGACACGTAACTATTTTTTTTTTCATGAATTACCTTTTAGCTTCTTTTTTTTTTTAATGGCGCTGGAGGCAAGGCGGCCGTACCAGCAGCAACTCTCTCATGTCTTTGTGTTTCTATCTGTTAATACCTCTATATAGTGTGTCTCTTAGTAACCAGGGCTCTATAGGAATACTTGGACTAAGACTGGACCAACTTTTCTCTCTATTTAGCCGGTCTTTTTTTCTAGTTTTCATATCTTTTCTCTTCCTCGGACAATGGAGATCAACAGAGGTGGGGGCGGACGCATTGTTTACACACGTGAACAGCTGATTGCACTGAGGAGGCCGGCGCCTGGAGCGCTGCAGCCGGCAGTGAAGCCCCTCATCCCGGATGAGCTGAAGAGGAGACACTGCGGGCGAAGGGCTGGAGCGAAAGTGAGGAGGGGGAGGAGGAGGAAGCATAAGCCAGCGGTCCCGATGATCATCACCGGGAACGTGCGATCGCTGGGAAACAAGACAGATGAGATCACAGCGCTGGTCAGGACACAAAAGGAGTATCGTGAGTGTAGTTTCATGTGTTTTACGGAGACATGGTTACACTCACAGATCCTGGATGTAAACATAGCGATACCTGGCTTCAGGACTATAAGGGGGACAGAGACGTGAAAAGCAGCAGGAAAAAGAGAGGAGGAGGAGTGGCACTTCTTGTTATTGAGCTGTGGTGTCATCCGGAACACATTTACGTGAAGGAAAAGTGCTGCAGCCCGGACATTGAACTGTTGGCTGTTAGTATGAGACCTTATTATATGCCGCGAGAAATGAGATGCGCTTTAATTGTTATCGTCTATGTCCCTCCGTCAGCTAACGCAGCGGTGGCCTGTGACGTCATCAGCTCCACTGCGGCCACATTACTGGAGAAGCACCCGGATGCATTCATGGCCATCACGGGGGATTTTAACCATGTCTCAGTGGGAAAATCACTACCAGACTTTCACCAGGTTGTTGACTGTCCCACCAGAGAGAACAAAACACTGGATTTACTGTATGCCAATATCAGAGATGCATATAGTGCCACAGCTCTTCCCCCCATTGGTAAATCAGATCACTGCATGGTCATGTTAACACCCAAGTATGTCCCCCTTGTGCAAAGGCAGCCTGCTTATACACGGACTGTGAGGAGGTGGACACAGGAGGCTGCTGATGCACTGCAGGATTGCTTCGAGACGACAGACTGGAGCGTACTCTGTGAACCACATGGGGTGGACATAGACAATATGACCAACTGCATCACAGAATACATCAGATTATGTGAAGACATGACCATGCCAGCTCAGACTGTACACTGCTTCTCCAACAACAGACCAAGGGTCACCAGTGACCTGAAAGCACTTCTGAACAAAAAGAAGAGAGCTTTTAGGGCTGGAGACAAGGAGAAGCTGAGGGGAGTGCAGCATGAGCTGAGAGAGATGCTGAGGAGGTGCAAGGACAATTATAGGAGGAAGTTGGAAGAGAAACTCAGGCAAAACAACACTAAAGATGTGTGGGAGGGAATGAAACAAATAACTGGGTACAAGGGGAGAGTCAGGGAGCCATCTGGGAGCCAGGAGAGAGCTGAGGAACTGAATCTGTTTTTTAATAGGTTCAACTCACAGTCTGTCATCCGAGCAACACAACCAGACCCCCACACACCTCTCCCCACCCACGCTCCCGTGCAGAACCTCTCTCCATCTCCCCCCTCCTCCTCCTCAGGGGGCACCAGGACCCTCCCTCACTTCACGGTGACTACAGATCAGGTGGAGAAACAGCTGGAGAGACTCCGTCAGCGGAAGGCTTCGGGCCCTGATGGCATCTCCGCTAGGACCCTGAGGACCTGTGCTAACCAACTAGCTCCGGTACTGAAACACCTGTACAACCTGAGCCTGAGTCTGGAGAGAGTACCGGTGCTGTGGAAGACATCTTGCCTGGTTCCTGTCCCCAAGAAGTCATCTCCATCGGATCTGAATGACTACCGACCAGTTGCCCTCACATCTCATGTGATGAAGGTCCTGGAGAGACTGATCTTAGCCCACCTGAGGCCGCAGGTGGAGACGTGGCTGGACCCTCTGCAGTTTGCATATCAGCCCCATTTAGGAGTTGAAGATGCTGTCATCTACCTGCTGCAACTAGCCCATCTGCACCTGGATGGTGGAGGAGACACTGTGAGAATCACTTTTTTTGATTTCTCCAGTGCCTTTAACACCATCCAGCCACTGCTGCTGGGCGAGAAGCTGCGGGTGATGGGGGTTGACAGCTCTGTGATCTCCTGGATTACTGACTACCTGACAGGCAGACCACAGTTTGTCAGGCTGGGCAATGTCTTGTCTGGAGTGGTGGCTAGTGATACGGGAGCACCACAGGGGACTGTGCTCTTTCCTTTTCTTTTTACCTTATACACCACGGACTTTCAGTACAACACTGAGTCATGCCACCTGCAAAAATTCTCTGATGACTCAGCTGTTGTGGGGTGTATAAGAGGAGAGGAGGAGGGGGAGTACAGGGCAGTGGTAGACAGATTTGTGGAGTGGACGGAGCAGAATCACCTGAGGTTGAATGTCAGCAAGACCAGGGAGATGGTGATTGACTTCTCAGCCACTGCAGATTAGGGGGGAGGATGTGGGAGTGGTTGAGGACTACAAATATCTGGGTGTCAGGATCAGCAGCGGGTTGGACTGGAGATCCAAAGCCGATGCTGTGCACAAGAAGGGGATGAGCAGACTCTACTTCCTGAGAAAGCTGAGATCCTTCAACGTGTGCAGCAGGATGCTGGAGCTTTTCTACCAGACTTGTCGCCAGCGCCATCTTCTTTGCTGCTGTCTGTTGGGGTAGCAGTATCAGGGCCAGAGATACCAACAGACTTGACAAGATTATCAAGAGGGCTGGCTCTGTAATTGGTCTCAGACCGGAGACCTTTGAGACAGTGGTGGAGAGGAGAACACTAAATAAACTGCGATTCATCATGGACAATCCTGATCACCCCCTCCACCACACACTAGATAGACAGCAAAACACTTTCTCCAGTAGAATACTACAGCTTCGTTGTCGAACAGCCAGGTACAGGAAATCTTTCCTGCCATATGCAATTTCACTGTACAATAACTCACTATGATGTTGTATTCTGGTCATAGCTATGCTGCCACACTGCATCTTACAGACTAACTGGTACATCACTTTTCACTCTGCTCCTGATAGTCCTTCTTTGTGCAATGGGATGATTCATGTGTTTATACGGGTCATCATATATTAAGCTGTGATGTATATAGGTTCTATAGTCGTGTTAGTTTTTTACTTTCCATGGGTAATCCCTTTGTCTGTCATGTGTGTTTCTGTTGTTTGGCTGTCAACTGTCATGCTGCTGTTACACTGTAATTTCCCAGTTTGGGATCAATAAAGTACACCCATCCATCTATCTATCCATCTATCCATCTATCTATCTCTCTATCTATCTATCTATCTATTATCACACAATTCTATCGATATCCATAAACCATAACACAAAGAATCTCAAGAGTTTTATGTGACAAAGGTTATTAACAAAGACTAAACAATGAGCATAAATGGTTGAGTTCACTGCTTGCTTCTCCTTCCACTTAGTACGGTGCAGTGCCAGCTAGAACAATGACGCTGTCCTCATCAAATCCCACAAAGACTATCAGTGTGATACTTGCCCATTCAATAACCTCATCGCGTTGTATACAACAGTGTATTCCAACAACATGACACTGCCTGCAGCCAGGTGCTTTCCAGTAATGCTCCTCAACATCACCATCAGCACCACCTCTGTAGTGTATGCTGCTAGCTGAAGCACTTCTGCTCCTCACATTATATTGGTGTAGTTCCCCTTAGGCAGCAAAAAACAATCTTGACTGGGATCACATTTTGGGACGCTAAGCAGTGTTGAATGGAGTCAATACCTGGCAGTAATATCGCCAGACCTCAGCCCTAAAGAGGAATGGGAACAGATGAGATTGTCACTACTGATGTTTTCTCTCCTCGGGTCACTGGATTTATATGAGCATTTGTGTTTAATCTTAGAAGCTTGATAAAAGCTTGGGATGAAGAGATGGTAGCTCTGAAGACATTGTGGAATTTTTTGCTGAAAGGTCCTATATGAGGGGGGACTGACAAGTTCATGGGCTGAAAAGTTCATAGTGGTCAAACCGAAGGGAAGACTATGTTGAAAAATAAACCACATTTGGTCAAATTTGAACACTATGAACTTTTCAGCCCCCCTCATATTGTGGAAGATTGTGTTTCTGTGTGTTTTTAACCATGTAGATGGAATATGACCATGGATTGTACACCATTAAAATATTTAAATGCTTGCTTCTCAAAGAACTATGCATGACCTTTATGTAGTTAAACTCTCAAAGAAATTTGGAGATTGTATTTCCTGGTCCTTATGACATCACAAACCAACAAGCCATACTTTCAGTACTCACACCAGACCTGTCTGGTCTGGACTTTTGGACCTTTCAGTTTGGTTTGGAGCAAAATTTTAGGTGTGACAGCTCCCCCAAACCGCAGTCTGCACCAAAGAGCCGAAATTTGGTACAGCAACAAGAGGTGGGCTCGATCCGAATCAAATTGAACCTTGGTCTGGTTTGTTTAGAATGTGAAAGCAATTTTCAGAAAAGTTTGGACTTTCAGACCAAACACAGAAAGTTAAGGCAGCTGATAAGAAGGAAAATGAGCCGCGGTATGACTTGGAGAGTGGAAGAGATCCAGATTTTAATTTAAATATGGTCTGTTAGCAGCATAAATAGTCAATTAAAATACAATCATAAAAATGCAGAGACTTACCAGATATTTGCAGAGGGGATGTGACGGAGAGTAGTGAAAGATTGTAGGAGCAATAAGATAAGATAAGATAAGATAAGCCTTTATTAGTCCCACAACGGGGAAATTCCAGGATTGCAACAGCACAGGGATAGCAACACTCAGAGCAACAATCAGAAGGCAAGAAAAAAACAAAAAAAACAACAAAAAAAAACAAGCAAGCAAGAGCAGCTAATATACATATGTACATATTACTATAAAATATATATATACACACACACACACACACACAGACACACAGTGCAGAGCATTGTAGCTAGATGGAATAAATATGTAAATATATAAACACCCACAGTATGGAGCATTGCAGCTAGGTGGAATAAATATGCAAGTATATAAACACACACAGTGCGGAGCAATGTAGCTAGATGGAATAATATGTAGATATATAAAAACACAGTGCGGAGCATTGTAGCTAGATGGAATAAATATATAGATATATAAATATAAACACACCCAGTGCGGAGCATTGTAGCTAGATGGAATAAATATGTAAATATATAAACACACACAGTGCAGAGCATTGTTGCTAGATGGGATGAAACAGCACAACCGTCTACTTAGTTATCCTACATGGTATGATTATGTGCCCATACATATTCTCACCCTCCATAGCGACCGATATGTTCCTAGTTGTATGCCGGAGGGGACCATTGTGTAAGTCTATTGCATCTTTTGCATTCAAAAAACTATTAGTTTGTTACGTCTTTTTGCTATCTCTGCGAGCAGCCCTGCTTAGGTTGTACAGTCTGACAGCCGTTGGTAGGAAGGACCTACGAAACCTCTCGGTTGTGCACCTGGGATGATGTAGTCTGCTGCTAAATGAGCTCCTCAGTGCATCCAGTATGTCCTGCATAGGGTGGAACTCGGACTCCAGCAGAGATGACAGTTTAGCCACCGTCCTTCTCTCTCCTATCTCCTCCATCGGATCAAGGCGCTGCCCCAGGACAGAGCTAGCTTTCTTAATCAGTTTGTTCAGTCTCTTCCTATCGGCTGCAGTAATGCCACTGCCCCAGCAGACCACTCCAAAAGTGATGGCTGATGCCACCACCGTGTCATAGAATGACTTCAGCAGCGCCCCTTGTGCACCAAAAGACCTGAGTCTCCTCAGCAGGAACAGCCTGCGCTGTCCCTTCTTGTAGAGTGCGTCAGTATTGTGTGACCAGTCTAGTTTATTGTTCAGATGAACACCCAGGTACTTATAGGATGTCACCATCTCGATGTCTGTTCCCTGTATATTTACTGGTGCTGTGAGGGGTTGCCCATGCCTGCGGCAGTCCACCACCAGCTCCTTAGTTTTCCTCGCGTTGATCTGGAGGCAGTTCCGATGGCACCAGTCCACGAAGTCCTGGATAAGCCCTCTGTACTCAGCTTCATCTCCGTTGGAGATGAGACCAACGATGGCAGAGTCATCAGAGAACTTCTGTAGATGGCAGTGTGTTGTGTTGTGTGAGAAGTCCGCAGTATAAAGAGTGAACAGGAAGGGAGCCAGCACCGTTCCCTGGGGGGCCCCCGTGCTACTGATGATCGTGTCGGAAACACAGTCCCGGGTTCTCACAAACTGAGGCCGGTTCGTGAGGTAGTCCAGGATCCATGATGACAGGTGCTGGTCCACCCCTGCGCGCAGCAGCTTGTCCTTCAGGATCATCGGTTGGATGGTGTTGAAAGCACTGGAGAAGTCAAAGAACATGATCCTCACCATATTCCCGGGCTTCTCCAGGTGGGACAGAGAACGGTGAAGGAGGAAGATCACCGCATCCTCCACCCCAATGCCATGCTGGTAGGCGAACTGGAGTGGATCCATCGCTGGTTCCACCAGGGGGCGGAGATGAGCAAGGAGCAGTCTCTCCAGGGTCTTCATCAAGTGGGACGTCAAGGCCACCGGTCTGTAGCTGTTCAGGTCTTTGGGGTGGGAAGTTTTTGGTACAGGTACCACACAAGATGTTTTCCACAGCTGTGGTACCCTCCCCAGTTTCAGGCTCATGTTGAAGATATACGTCACAATCCCACACAGCTGGTCTGCACAGGACTTGAGGAGCTTTGCGCTGATGCCGTCCGGTCCCGACGCCTTCCTCGCCTTGATCTTCCTCAGCTCCGTCCTCACCTGGGTCTTGGTCAGGGTCAGGATGGGGGGCTGTGTGTTGGGAGTGGGGGGGGTGTCGGTGGAGTGGGGAGTGGGCAGCAGGACTTGATTTCTTAGAGGCAGCAGTGGTTGTTGTGCAGTCAGGGGGGAGGGCGGTTGGTCAAATCTATTGAAAAACAGATTCAGGTTGTTCGCCCACTCCCTGCCCCCCGTGGCCTGGGGGGAGGTATTCTGGAGCCCCGAGATGGTTTTGAGGTTTCTCCAGACCCCGCTGATGTCGCTCTGTTGCAGCTTGTCCTCCATCTTCTTCCTGAAGCTGTCCTTGCCTTCTCTGATCTTTCTCCTCAGCTCCCTCTGTACGGACTTCAGCATCTCCCTGTTCCCCGACCTGAAGATCCTCTTCTTCTCTCTCAGAAGTGTTTTTATCTCAGGGTTGATCCAGGGTTTGTTGTTTGAGTGACGCCGTATGGTCTTGGTGGGAACGGATTTGTCCACACAGAAGCTGAGGTAGCCCGTGAAGGTGTGAATGAGGCCATCGATGTCCTCACCATGTGGATCGCAGAGCTGCTTCCAGGCGGTGGCTTCAAAACAGTCCTTTAGAGTGTCCATTGTCTCCTCAGACCATAACTCCACAGTGTGCATGGCCGGAGGTTGTCTGTGCACTAGGGGTTTGTACACCGGCCGGAGATGAACCAAGTTGTGATCCGATCTCCCGAGTGGGGGGAGTTGTGATGAGGTGTACGCCTCCTTAGTGTTTGCGTAGAATAAATCCAGTGTTTTATTGTCTCTAGTGTGGCATGTGACATACTGGGTGAACGTGGGTAGAATGGGAGACAGTGAAACGTGGTTGAAATCGCCTGAGATGAGGAGAAGAGCATCTGGGTGTTCTGTCTGCAGCCTGCTGGTTACTGAATGGATGACGTCACGCGCTGTCCCAGCGTTCGCCGTCGGATTTGCATAAATAACAATGCAGATCACGTGTGAGTGTTCTCTCGGGAGATATGTAGGCCTCATGCTAACAGCTAGCAACTCAATGTCTTTGCTGCAGTGTCGTTGTTTAACAGTGATATGTCCCGGTCTGCACCAGTTGTTGTTAACATACATTATCACTCCACCGCCCCTAGTTTTGCCACTGTCCGGTGTTCGGTCAGCTCGTATCATGTGAAAACCCTCCAGCTCAATGTTAGCATCTGCTGCTAGTTCAGTTAGCCACGTCTCAGTAAACAAAAGGAGAGAGCACTCCCGGTAAGTGCTATCATAACGGGAGATAGCCGCTAGCTCATCTAACTTTCCCAGTATCGACCGTACATTTCCCATGACAACAGATGGAAGGGAGGGTCTGTACCTTATATTTTTTGTCCTCCGCCTTACTCCAGCCCGGCAGCCACGACGCTTTCGCCTCAGTTCTCTCGGTATGTCGAGTTTTTCCAATGGGACCGGGTGGCGGTTAAATGCTAGCAGCTCTTCCCTGTTGTATCGTATCCTGCTATAAACAGTGGCTCCGTCCACCGGCTCAGGAGACATTTGGGACGATCTGTGTGTCCGTGATATAAGTGGGGTGAAAAAAAAGACTGATCAAAAGAGAGAGGAAGGGAAAAAAAACTCGGAATCGAGCCGCTGTTGCAAAAGGCAGCCTACTCGTGTGGCGCCGAGAGATAAAATACCAGCTGAAAATCATCACAGCTGATAAGAAGGGCAAACGCACACCTGGATAATATTCTGGCCTCACTAAACTACTTGACAGACTAAAATGATGGAGTCTGATCCAGTTTCCACTTAAAGTGTGGTTACCGATGTGTCCAGAGCTGCAGAAAACACCTCTAATGGTGAGTAGCGTGCTTGCTAACTGCAACTTTGTGCCAACTACATAAACGTCGTCATGACAACGATACGCCAGTGTGTTATGTAAAGTTGTTTGGTCCGCTTGAATAAAGAGAGGTGTGAAACCAAACCTAACTGGACCAAATGTATAGAGTGTTACTAAATCAAAACTTTAGTCTGGACTTTCAGGTGTGAAAATGCCCTAAGTTAGCAAAATAAACACAGGCTGACTGCCTCCTTATTTGTGACTGGTGCACTCAGAAAACCTTTACCCAATCAGAGTTGGGGTTCCTTAATATTAATGAGCATGCTGATAGCCAACTGTTTCTGACAGAGCTTGACAGACAGCTTTTGCAGAGAGGATTTTGGTCTTTGAAACTGCACATACTGTATATGTCCATGAGAATGTCAAAAGTTGAAATTAATCCCTGGAAAACACAGTATTAGAGCCGCACGGTGGCGCAGTGGTTAGCA
The DNA here is from genome assembly GCA_020510985.1 of Pholidichthys leucotaenia. Taxonomy (NCBI): domain Eukaryota; kingdom Metazoa; phylum Chordata; class Actinopteri; order Cichliformes; family Pholidichthyidae; genus Pholidichthys; species Pholidichthys leucotaenia. The sequence goes on from CM035846.1 coordinate 303,370,591, forward strand.
CTGTGGCAGCACAGCAACTCACCCTTGGCCATGGGATCTGGGGTTCGATCCTGACCAGCAGTGACCTTTCTGTGTGGAGTCTGCATGTTCTCCCCGTGTCTGCGTGGGTTTACTCCGGGATTTCTCCGGTTTCCTCCCACAGAGGCCCAAAACATGCAGGTTAGGTTAATTGTCATCAACTGGGGAGGTATGAATGTGAATTGCCCCTTCCCCCCAGGCCACAGTTGTAAATAAGAATGTGTTCTTAATCTGTCCTGCCTGGTTAAATAAAGGTTAAATTAAAAAAAAAAAAAGAAAATTTTAAGTGTTTTTTCAACATAATATCCGCAAGTTGTGACTGTTTTCCAGTCCATTTGTCTGAAGTAGAATTGTGGGCCTTCTCGGATGAAATCACAACCAAATAATACACTGTAACGTGGCTTAACTGGGCCTGTAAAATGTTTAAGACCCAAACGTAAATCTTTAATCTTCACTTAAAACAGTTTAAGAAAAAAGTTTATTGGTAGAACTTATCCAGTATCAAAAATGATCCACCAACAAAATAGTTTCACTTGAGTACTTTCTGCTGTTTATTTGAGAATTTGTTCTCACGTCATGTCCAAGTTTTGAAGAATTTTGCTTGAAATGAAAAACTATTAACCATTTGTTTCTTTTGTTATATTTCCTTTGCCACCAGTGCCTGTTAGAGTAATGTGTGACTTTTAAAAGTCCAGTCTAGAGTTTAGAGTTTGGAAATGGAGCATAAACACTATGTGCAGAGCTTAAATTACCTATATCTTTGTTTTAGAGTTTGCGGGTAGCTATGTTTAATGCTCACAATAACAAGAAAAAAATCCTTGTGAGCACCATCTTTTCATTAAAATCTTTCTAGAAGACTGTTAAATTCATTAGAAAAAAACTTCCAAAAATGAGCTGCTTATTTAGCTGGCTGTAGAATGTTGGATCATTAACATTTTAGAGGAAAATATTAATAAAACTGTAGCTGAGAAGTGTCAGCTAAAGTCAGCAAATGAAAGCACCCAGGGTCAGAAAACACAAGCTTCCGCTGAACGAAAGCTCTGTGGTAGCTTTGTCTGTGACCCAGGTCTCACTCTCTATTATCTTTGTTTTGGCACGCTGTTGTGAGGAAGGTATGAAGGGGTTGCTAAACTGCAAAAGTTCCTGCTCTTACTCACCATAATATCCACAGGAGACTGGAGTGAAGAGCGGGATGATCTCAAATAAGCAGATCTTTGGCACACCCAGACACTTTATCACATGACATATTATTGAAGACTATCGTCAGACATCTCTAAGGAAGAGAGAGCGAAATGTTTGAATAAGTATCAGTGTCTTTCTAAGCATCACAATGAAGCCTTTTTATTAATCTACATCAATAAGATACAGGGAGAAATGAAGGCTAGAGCAGGTGCAGGACTGTAGAGCCCTTTTACATCACTTAGTTCAAATTTTATTAAAATATTATTTGCCCCCGCCCTCCAAAAAAAAATAAAATTCTGTTCATTTATTTCCATTCATACCAGTGCCTTCCAGAAGTTCTGCTGAAGTTAATGAAGGAGTCTGGAAAAAGGAGCTAATGTGATGCCGCTGTGTCTGACGTCCACCCGTTTGCATTTCACTCCTCCTCGTAGGCAATTGCACCAATGTTCGCTAAACTCATACACAATGATCCTTAGGTGGATCTGCATCCATGTTGCGCTCCAGGTCAAGATCGGGGGCAAAGGTCAAGATCTGGATGTTCCTGTCGTTTCTTCAGACCGGAATGAGCTACTCCATCCTTGACAGTCTGGTTATCAGAATCCAGACTATTCTCTAGCTATTTTTTTCTTCTTAAATTTTATTGCATTTTAACTCTTTCTCCATCCATCCATCCATCCATCTATCTTCTTCCGCTTATCCAGGGATCCAGACTGTCGCCCAGTTCACATAGCACCACAATCCCCATGATCCCTCCTGCAGGAAGTGAGCCCACTGGAGGGCGGACCCATGCTGCTCCTTTGACCACACTGGATCCTTGCTGTAGCCTTTTCATGGGGATCCACTGAACCACTCTTGGTCTGGCCCTTCACCCAGGAGCAGTTTGTCTTGGGAGACCCTACCAGAGGCAAATTGCCCTGGACAACATACTGTAGCTCCTAGGGTCATCAGGGCACTCACACCTCTCCGTCACAATAAGTTGGCGATCTTTCTTCTGTCTAAAAACTATTCCTAAATTTCACCCGTTGTATGGATGAGCAATTCTTGAGAAAACTACAACTATAGACTGCATATACTAATGCATGTGGCATCCATGTCTGAAAAGTGAAACTAATGCTCGGATGCCAAAGTCAGTATGACCTGCAGCTAATGACAAGCAGATTGTTTCACCTTTGAGTAACAGTTTAATATAATATCAAATAAAACATAATGTGTATTTTGTGCATTATCATCCCATTACTATGTTAAAAGACAATAAAGCAATGTATGCTTTAGAGTGCACCAACCTTATGATTGACAAGTCATTGCCATATATTGTTTCCCAGCTTCAAAGGAAAAAGTCAGTACTGCATAAATTAATTTAAAATGTTACCAGCTTATTTACTTACCACTGAAAAAACACTGCAGGCATCGGTAAACCTACATGATACAAATAATTAACAGCTGTAAAACAGCATACACAGACAAAGTGGACTGAAGTCATTTGGTAACTTTTTGATTAGAACTCTCAGAAAAGAACAAATATAAATCCTTTCCTACTGAGTGCATTTCCTCCATGTTTAAGTACTTAGTCATTGTTCTTCTGCTGCAATTTGCCTATCAGACAAATTTGAAAAGTGCATAGCTGATCCAACTTCTCTCACAGGGATTTGTTGGTGTTTGGCAATAGCACAGTGCTGATTCCCTTAAGCTTCAAAAGCACTGCAGGCATTTATCTCCATTAAGAAATAGGATTAAAAGGCATGATGGTTTGGGGGGTTTTCCAGAGCAGCCTTTTGTGCAGCTAGTTGCTGCTAAAAGAGAGTGGACAACATTCTCACTCACTGTCTGGTTATTAAATGATCTCAGATAAATGGTGATTTCTTTGCCGTCAAAGACCCTTTTGTCAGTGTCAGTGTATGGTCATTATCTGGTGACCTATGCATCATTTGGAGAACAAACATGACCTTTGCAGTCAGTTGCAGATAAGTACTGTAAAAGCGACACACACTGAGAGTAGTATTAGTTTATTTACTGAGATCATTGCAGCCATTAGTTTTGACTCCAAGCATCTTATGCTTTTTTATCAAACTAGTGCATTGCCCGTAGAATGCAAGTATTCCTGTCTTAAACAGGTATCCCAATGAGGCTTTACAGACCCAAATGTAGGCTGTGTTTGAAAGTGGAATACAAAGAGGTGTAGCCTGTACAGCGGGAAAAATAAGTATTGAACACGCCAACATTTTTCTCATTAAACATATTTCTGATGGAGCCATTGACCTGAGATTTTCACCAGATATCAGTAACAACCCAAGTAAAGATTCAAAATTCAAAGATTTTTTCAATACTACTATACGTACAGGATATACAGGAGAATTGACATGGAATTTCTCTCTCTCTTCAATGGTGTGCACAATTAAAAAAAGAAAAAGGAATGACTGGAAAAAAACAACAGCAGTCTATGTACAGGTAATGCTACCCATAGTGCAAATGGCGACAAAAGATAGACCCAGACCTCCCATAGTGCAAATAAAGATAAACGATAAATGATGATGAAACCCAGCAATCCTATATACAAAAAAATAGAGTAGTAATACTTGTAGTTGCAGTTCACTGCAGTAGTGTAGGTGCAGACAGTGACAGATAGGACTGCACATGATCAGTATTGCAATGACAGACAGCAGCAGATATGGCATTTGTGCAAATGGTTGCAGTAAGGTGCAGAGACATATAGCAGCAGATGTATTACTGTTGGTGTGCCAGTCTTTCTGTGCCAACAGCTGAGGTAGTTATTGTGCGGGTGAGTGCGTTAAGGTCCGGGGGGTGGGGGTGGACAGAGTTCGGGGTCCTGATGGCCTGATGAACAAAGCTGTTTAGCAGTCTTGTGGAGCAGGTCCGGAGGCTCTGGTACCTTTTCCCTGAGGGCAGAGGGCTGAAGAGGGGTGGGAGGTGTCGTCTGCAATGTTGCATCTACTTCACCTGCAGGTGAAGTAGATGTCAGAGAGTGAGGGACAGAAGGGCACGATGATCATGCTGGCAGCTTTCACTGTGTGTTGTAGAGTCTTCCGGCAGAAGGCAGTGCAGCTTCCATACCACACGGTGATGCAGCTGGTGAGGATGCTCTCAGTGGTGCCCCGGTAGAATGAGCACATGATGGGGGGGGGGGGGGAACTCATGCTCTCTTCAGTTTGCAGAGGAAATGGAGGCGAAGTTGAGCCTTCTTGGCCAATGATGTGGTGGTGTTGGACCGGGAGAGGTCCTCAGAGATGTGCACCCCCAGGAACTTGGTGCTGCTCACCCTCTCCACAGCTGCTCCATCAATGATCAGAGGGGAATGCTGTGTGTGACCCCTTCTGAAGTCGACCACAATCTCCTTGGTTTTTCCCACGTTCAAGAAGAAGTTATTGTCTTTGCACCACTGGACCAGTTGGCTCACCTCATTTCTGTAGTTGGCCTCCTCGTTGTTGGTGATGAGGCCCACCACCATTGTGTCATCCACAAACTTGATGTGGTTGGTGTTGTAGGCTGGCACAACTGGTATGTAATCCATACATACAAAGAAATCAAGGCAACTGTGTTCACAAAACAAGTTCTATTTAATAAAGTGGAATGACACAGGGAATAAGTATTGAACACATGATTAGATTATTTGTTTATTTGGCAGGGACAGTGCAATAAACATAGCCAATTAATCAAATGACAATCAATCTGATGTGTTGCACAAAGAGTGTATAGCTATTAGCTAATTTGCAACTCTTGTCCCAGGATGGGCTTTAGAAAGGAGAAACAAGTAAAAAGAAAAAAGGATAAGGAAAAGAAAAAATGAAAACAGAATAAACAATAACCACATACATGAAGAAAAAGAGGTGCAAAAAGGCATAGGAAGCCAAGAAACCAGCTGGAATCCATCAGAATTTAGGAAGCCATCCCATCCCCCATCAGTGCAAATTAATTTCAGCTGGTTACGTCCTGACTGACAGCCTTTAAAAAGGTCTGTGAATATCAGCTTGTCACACCACAAAGAACTCATGATGGGTAGAAGCAAAGAGCTCTCTCTAGACCTTTACAACCTTATTGTTGCAAAAAAATAATGATGGCATTGGTTACAGTTGCATTTCTAAACTGCTTAATGTTCTAGTGAGCACTGTTGCTGCTATCATTTGGAAGTGGAAAGAACATCATTTTACCATAAGCTGGCCATGACCAGGAGCTCCTCGAAAGATTTCTGACAGAGGAGTCACAAGAATTATCAGAAGAGTTATCCAAGAGCCAAAGACCACTCATGGAGAGCTCCAGAAAGACCTGGAGTTAGCAGGTACTGCTCTTTCAAAGAAAACGATAAGTAATGCACTCAGCCGACATGGGCTCTATGCCCACTCACCTTGCCAGACTCCATTGCTGAAGAAAAAGCATGTTGAAGCTCGTTTAAAGTTTGCTGCGCAACATTTGGGCAAGCCATTAAAAATACTGGGAGAATATAGTCTGGTCAGATGAGACCAAAATTGAACTTTTTGGATTTCACAACACAGCATGTTTGGAGGAGAAATGGCACTGCACATCCCATCATGGTGTTGGCGGTGTTTTTTCAGTACATGGTACAGGCAGACTTCATATATTTGAAGGAAAGATGAATGGACAAATGTACAGAGACATCCTTGATAAGATCTTCTTGCTATCTGCCAAGATGCTGAAGATGAAACGAAGGTTGACATTTCAGCACGACAATGATCCCAAACACACAGCCAAGAAAACTCTCAACTGGCTCCAGAGAAGGAAAATAAAGCTGCTAGAATGGCCCATTCAGTCACCTGACCTGAATTCAATTGAAAATCTATGGAACAAACTGAAGATCAGACTTCATAGAGGACACCCACAGAACCTTCAAGATTTGAAAACAGTTTGTGTGGAAGAATGGGCTAAAATCACATCCTGAGCAATGCCTGCACCTAGTTTCTCCATACTGGAAGCTGTCATTACCAACAATGGCTTTTCTACTAAATATTAAATGAATTTCACCAAGTGTGTTCAATACTTATTCCCTGTGCCATTCTACTTTATTAAAATATAATTTGTTCTGTGAAGACAGTTGCCTTGATTTCTTTATATGTATGGATTACTTGGGTTGTTACTGATATCTGGTGAAAATCTCAGGTCAATAGCTCCATCAGAAATATGTTTAATGAGAAAAATGTTGGTGTGTTCAATACTTATTTTCCCCGCTGTATGTAGGCAATCACATGTTAGACTATGACAAATATGAAAGGGACTGAACAGCACTTAGATTTATTTGACTGTGTGAATATTAATTACAGAATACCTAATTAATGAAAATGAATGGAACATCCAATATTAGCGACTGCTTAGGATCCCTTGTTTATTTGTTTATTTGTTTGTCAGATCACTTATTTGTCTGATCTTTATGACTTATATTCATAATAGTGTATCTTGCACTTTGGGGAATGGGAGTCGTTCAGTCACCATTATAATTATTTTAGTTTATATCACTGTTCAGTGATGGAGTTGAGTGTAATATTGATTTTTTTTTTTATGTGTATCATCAATAAACTCATGCAGTACTATAACAGGACACATTTACAAATATTTAAGATAAGATAAGCCTTTATTAGTCCCACAATGGGGAAATTCCAGGATTGCAACAGCACAGGGATAGCAACACTCAGAGCAACAATCAAGAAGACAAGAAAAACAAGAGCAGCGAATATACATATGTACATATAAATATATAAATATATAAAGAGACCCATTCTTGTGCATCCTTTTATATTTTAGCAAGATTTGGTTGTTAAAAGGTTTTTAAAACTGTACTCAATCGAATTAAGTACAAAACAACCAACATTATTATACACAGCAGAAGGACCTGTTTTACTGCAACTGTTGCATCAGTGTTGCCCATTTATTTAACTAAAAAGTATTTATTTCATTATCTGGGCGTTTTTGTGTTCTGTTTGGGGATGGTCATCCTTAAATTTTAATTTTTCGATACTCGCGTGGGAGGAGCACCATCGGGGACTCACGGTCCTGCAAAGGACAGTGGTAGCACACGAAACAGCAGTCGGGACTCCAGTCTACCATTGACCTGGCACTGGGCCTGCTTCCCCATAAAGGGCCGTGGTTCACTGGTTCGGCCACTGCTTTTGTCCTGTGTTGGATACACCGGTGTTCTTTGCTAGACCTTCAAGTCCCCGCTGGTGCTCTTCCCAGTGTACTTGCGGGCCTCGTGTTCTCCACATATGCCGAATTTGTCATAATTCAGGCAAGTGAGGCTCAAACGCTAGGCTGCCAGAACGAACACTCAGACTCGGGAGTAAGAGCACACCAGTTTATTACAGAAAATGAAGATAAATGCACAACAGAAAATAAAGGTGCAGAACTAAGGAAAACGAAACACAAAAACGCACAATTAAATTCCCACACAAAACTGGTGCCCGCTGGAGTGCACGCTGCCTACAGGGGAAAGAGCAGACAGAGATTATTAGGCACAGATTCTCCCCAGTGAGGAGAGTAATGTGGGGAAGCACACTTACTCAGGAGCAGAGGAGCCTGGCATGGAACTCCTGTGTGGACCAGGGGAGACAGGGGAAGGGCATTGACCTGAGTGGATTGTCCGGTGTCTTCAACGGCCAGGCGAGCGTTATCAGCTCAGGTAGACACACCGCAGAGGTGGCCAGCAAACCTGAAGGGACAGGAGGACAGACGAGTAACACAGGTAACGGACAGAATAATGGGCTAAGAACAGTTTACTTGGTTATAGCAAACCTAACGATCCAGCGATGGTTGCGTCACACTCTGGCTCTTAAATGCGCTGGTCATCAGGACATAGCCACTGTAATCACACAGGTGTGCCCAATTCTCCGGAGCCGAACAGACAAACAGGAGGGGAGGGGCAGCATGCTCGCCCGACCATCACAGTGCTCCTCCTCAAGGGATGCCTTCAGGCATCCCACTGGATTTACGTTGCTGGGCCCGGTGAAACGCCCGCACCATCCGCTTATCCAAGATGCAAGAGCCAGGGACCCAGGACCTCTCCTCCAGACCGTATCCTTCCCAATGGACGAGGTATTGGCACCCCTGATCACGTCAACGGATGTTCAGGATCCTCTCCACCATGTATGCCGTCAGACCATCGATGACTCGGGGAGGCGGGGGGATCTGGAGGAGGGCAGAGAGGACTGGTGGAGAGGGGCTTGATGCGGGAGACGTGAAAGGTGGGGTGGATCCACATCGAGGGTGGCAGGTCCAACTGTACGGTCACGTCGTTGATCAGCCGCTTGATGGTAAATGGACCCAGATAGCGGGAAGAGAGCTTCCGGGACGCCGTCTTCAGCGGGACCTGCTCGGTGGACAGCCACACCTTCTGCTCCACTGTGTACTTGGGCGCCGGTGCGTGTCTGTGGTTGGCATAACATTGATGGCGCTTCGCAGAGTGGAGGAGGACAGCTCTAATGGCCCTCTACAGACGGCAGCACCGGCGCGCGTGGAGCTCCACAGATGGGATGGTGAGCCCCTTCTCCGCCATGGGCAGCAGCGGTGGCGTGTGGCCCATGGAGGCCTCGAATGGCATAAGTCCAGTGGAAGCAGACACAATGGAGTTGAGGGAATACTCCACCCAGATCAGGTGGGAACTTCAGGTGGATGGATTCTGGGATGCTACACACCTGAGCGTGGCCTCCAGAGACTGATTAGCACGCTCAGCCTGACTGTTACTTTGAGGATGGTAGCCGGGCATCAAGCTGGCAGAGGCACCCAAGAAGCGGCAGAACGCCCTCCACACCTGGGATGTGAACTGTGGTCCCCGGTCCGAGACAATGTCCATAGGGATACCATGCAGCCAGATGACATGCTGCGTCAGTAGGTCGGCCGTCTCCACAGCTGATGGCAACTTGCGCAGCGGGACCAGGTGGACGGCTTTGGAGAACCGGTCGACCACAGTGAGGATTGATTGATTGATTTTATTTATTTGAACATTCAGACAAAAAAGAAAGAAAAAATTAAAACAAAAATCAAAACCAAAAAAATAAAATGTTCAAAAAGAATGGGAAGAAGCCGACACTTATATAGTCCCACCCCTTCTCCATACCCAATAAATTATAATATCATTCTAGTCATTATTCATCCCACAATTCCATTCATTATACAATACCATAATATATAATACACCTTATAATTAAATTATGCAAAAGAAATGATAGAATAATGATAGTTTATATTGACAATAATACCAACATCTAATAATAATTGTAATAATAATAAATAAATACTTCTGGTATTCATTCATTCATTCATTCATTCATCTTCTACCACTTAATCCTTTTCGGGTCGCGGGGGGGCTGGAGCCTATCCCAGCATCTTTGGGCGAGAGGCAGAATAGACAATATTGTCATCATCATAATCACCATATATACCACCATATACCCCCACATGGCTTACAATACCTAGGCACAATAAGTAATCATATAATAATAATAACCATAATAATAGGTAGCCACATGGTAGTTACAACAACAACAACAATAATAATACCACCTGGCCTATATAATACTTCAAATAATTCTGTCCTAACAACAATCCTAATACTATAATTTTAGTAATAATGATATCAATAACAACAGTACTCAGCATATATATTCACAATAACAACATTTCTTCATTGAAGACATATTGTAATGTTACTGTCCTTTATTTTTTTTTGCTCAAAAATCACTTCTTTATATGTTGATTTAAATATATGGATGTCTGGACACTGCCTGTTTGTCCCCCAACCCATTCCACAATTTTACCCCACACACAGACACACAAAAACTTTTCCTAGTAGATCTTACTAGGTGCATTTTAAATTTTGTATTCCCCCGTAAATTATATTTCTCCTCTCTCTGACTGAAAAGATTTTGTATATTGTGTGGCAAAATGTTTTTACTGACTTTAAACATTAACTGTGCTGTATAATAATCAACCAGATCCCGTAATTTCAATAACTTTGAATGTAAAAACAATAAATTAGTATGTTCAAGATACCCGACTTTGTGTATAACACGGACTGCCCTTTTTTGTAATATTAGCAATGAACTAAGTTTACTTTTATAATTGTTACCCCAGACCTCTATAAAATAGGTCAAGTATGGAAGTACTAATGAGCAATACAAGATATGAAGTGATTTGTAATCTAGGACTTGCTTAATTTTATTTATAATTACAATATTTTTTATATATATATATATAAAGTCTTAAGTCTTTTATAAAGAACTTAGACTTTTTTTTTTGTTACTTATTTGTACCCGTAGGTAGATTTGGTTTTGCAGTCTGGTGACAAGCCACCGGCTGCCGGTCGCTGCGTGCGCGAGCGCCCTAAACCTACATGTTTTTTGGTATGTGGGAGGAAACCGGAGAAATCCCGGAGTAAACCCACGCAACACGGGGAGAACATGCAAACTCCACACAGCTCACTGTTGGTCGGGGGCTATATAAATATATAAATATATTATATATATTTTTATATATTTAAACAACACCGCCGCCCGGTGCTAATGGGAAACTCGACATACCGGGAGCTGTAGCGAAAAGGACGCGGGTGCCGGGCTGGAGTTTAGGCGGCGTGAAAGAAATATAAGACAGAATAATAAAGAGCGATGGCAAGAACCAAGCAGACCGCCCGTAAAATCTACTGGAGGAAGAAGCCCCCCAGGAGACAGCAAGCCACCAGGGCTGCTCGGAGAGGCGCTCTGGCCACCGGCAGAGTGAAGAGGCCTCGCCGTCACAGGCCCGTGGCTCTGAGAGAGATCCGTCGCTACCAGAAATCCACGGAGCTGCTCATCCGTAAGCTGCCCGTCCAGCGCCTGGTGAGGGAGATCGCTCAGGACTTCAAGACCGTCCTGCGTTTCCTGAGCTTCGCCGTCATGGCTCTGCAGGAGACCAGCGAGGCCCACCTGGTGGGTCTCTTCTTCGCTAAGGAGGTCACCATCATGCCCAAAGACTTCCAGCTGGCCCGCTGCATCCGCGGAGAGAGAACTTAGACTTTCTGCTGCACATTCACCAACCAACCATAATGCTCTGCACTGTGTGTCTATATATATACATTTATAGTAATATGGACATATGTTTACTAGATGTTGTTTTTTCTTGCCTTCTGATTGTTGCTCTGAGTGTTGCTGTCCCTGTGCTGTTGCAATCCTGGAATTTCCCCATTGTGGGACTAATAAAGGCTTATCTTATCTTATCTTATCTTATCTCTTAATATTTTTTGCGACTTTGTTTTGTATGTACTGTATCTGACGTGTGGTTTCCAACTAATTGTATCATCTAGTATTACACCCAAAAATTTGATCTCCTTAACATTTTCAATAATTACATTATCAAATCAAATCAAATCAAACTTTATTGTCATATTGCTGTACATACAACTGTAGTGCAGGCAAGATGAAATTGCGTTTCTCTCGGCATCCATATAAATAGAAGCAGCATGATTTAAGACACACTCCCACATAGCTTCACCCCCCACCCCCACCCCCCCATCTATTCACACATCCCTGAGACATACTTGGGGAAAAAAAACAAAAAACTAACTAACTATAATATACAAATAATATACAAAATGTCCGTAGGTGCAGTAGTGTGTATGAGAGATTCCGGGTCAACTGTTCAGCATCCTGACAGCTTGTGGAAGGAAGCTGCATAGAATGTCCAAATCACAACCGATCGCCGCGATTCTTGCAGCGTGCAGTACCTTGATGTTTAATAAGGTCTCACGGTTGTAAGTTTTACAGAATGTACGTCTGGGAAGATCAAAACACTCAAAACTCTCACACTCGCTGATGCCAAGAGGGGCCGCTGCGTCCGTGCGCGCTGCCGCCATCTCACGTTGACATGACATCGTCGGCCTCCGTCGGTCTATGATGACCATGGAAGAGAATCCTAAACGTCTACTCTGCTGGAACAGCACCGCCTGTGGCTGAACAGGCCGATGCACGAATGACAGTCCCTGTCACACAGGTCACACTTGTGGGTGGTCTCCGTGCTGCTGGGTCTGTGGCGGTTCTTCCTGCGGGTCCTTTTTTCATCTGCTGCAGCAGTCAGTCTCTCTTCACCCACCTTGAGCTGTCTGGTCAGGGTGCCTCTCCATTTGGAGCGGTCCGTTGCGAGGTCCTCCCAGCGCTCTGTGTTGATATCCAGGGCCTTCATGTCTCTCTTGCAGACGTCTCTAAAGCGCAGCTGTGGGCGGCCAACGTCTCTCCTGCCAGTTGCCAGTTCTCCATAGAGGACGTCTTTGGGGATTCTGCCATCCTCCATACGGTGAACGTGGCCTAGCCAGCGGAGCCTGCGCTGCCTGAGTAGAGTGAACATGGAGGGAAGGCCGGCGCGGGACAGAACTTCTGTGTTGGGCACTTTGTCCTGCCAGGATATGTCCAGGATGTGGCGAATGCAGCGCAAGTGGAAGGAGTTCAGTCTCTTTTCCTGCCGGGCATATGTTGTCCACGTCTCACTCCCATAGAGCAGTGTGCTGATGACGCAGGCGTTGTACACTGCCATTTTCGTCTTGACAGAGAGTTTGGCATTCTCCCACACTCGTGTGGTGAGGCGAGCGAGTGTGAAGGCTGATTTTCCAATCCTCTTGTTGATCTCTGTATCAAGGGAGAGGTTGTTGCTGATCGTGGACCCCAGGTACGTGAACTGATTCACGACCTCCAGCTTGTAGTCATCAATGGTGATGGTTGGTGGTGCTTCCGTGCCTTGCGCCAAGACGTTAGTCTACTTCAGGCTGATGGTAAGCCCAAAGTCCTTGCATGCCTGGGAGAAGCGGTCCATCAGGGTCTGAAGCTCCTGCTGTGTGTGGGTTGCGACTGCAGCGTCGTCTGCGAACAGCATGTCTCTGATTAGAGCCTCGCGTACTTTGGTTCTGGCTTTCAGGCGGGCGAGGTTGAAAAGCCTGCCGTCAGATCTTGTGTGCAGGTAGATTCCCTCTGTTGCTGTGCTGAAGGCATGCCTCAGGAGCATAGCAAAGAAAATCCCAAAGAGGGTTGGCGCAAGTACACAGCCCTGTTTCACTCCGCTGCGTATGTTGAATGGCTCTGAGACGTTGCCATCGTGCTGCACTATCCCCTGCATGTTGGTGTGAAACGATTCGATGAGGCTTTGCAACTTTGGTGGGCATCCTATCTTTGGTAGGATCTTGAAAAGGCCCTCTCTGCTGACCAGATCGAACGCTTTGGTGAGGTCGATGAAGGCGACGTACAGAGGCATGTTCTGTTCTCTGCATTTCTCCTGGAGTTGGCGGATGGAGAATATCATGTCTACCGTCGATCGCTCAGCGCGGAAGCCACACTGAGACTCGGGGTAGACACGTTCGGCAAGCTTCTGTAGACGAATGAGAACAACTCGTGCGTAAACTTTGCCAACAACGCTGAGGAGGGAAATGCCCCTGTAGTTGTTGCAGTCGCTTCTCTCTCCTTTGTTTTTGTAGAGGGTGATGATCTTGGCGTCCCTCATGTCCTGTGGTACGGCACCTTCCTTCCAGCACTGGCAGAGGACGTCATGCAATGGCAGCAGTAGGGCGGTCTTGCAGTGCTTGATCAGATCAGGGGGTATGCCGTCGTTGCCGGGTGCCTTGCCAGCGGCCAAGCTATCAATGGCCTTACTGAGTTCGTCGATGGTTGGCTCGGCGTCAAGTTCGTCCATGGATGGCAGGCAGTCGATGGCATCAAGGGCTGACGGTGTCACGGTGTTCTGTCTAGAGTAGAGGTCGGAGTAGTGTTCCACCCATCTCCCCATCTGCTTGTTCTTCTCTGTGATCATCTCCCCAGTGGAAGATTTGAGGGGGGCCGTCTTGCTCTGTGCCGGACCAAGTGCTTTCTTGATGCCATCGTACATACCACGGATGTTCCCTGTTATGGCAGCGGTTTGAATGTCTTGGCTGAGCTGAGTCCAGTACTCGTTGGCACAGTGCCGAGCAGTCTGCTGAACTTTGTTTCTCGCAGCCCTGAGAATCTGGAGATTCTTCTCGTTTGGGTACTTCTTGTACTCAGCAAGTGCTGAGCGCTTGGCTTCAATGACGGGGGTCATCTCGGTCAACTTGGCATCAAACCAGTCCTGTGACTTCGAGGTCTTCCTCCCAAAGGTAGCCAAGGCTGTGCGGTAGATGGTGTTTCGCAGCTCTTCCCACTTCTGCTTTGCAGATTCTCCTCTTTGTGGTACACCAAGTTCCTTCTCAAAGGTGGAGGCAAACTGCTCAACAAGTTCTGGTTGGGCCATCTTGCTGATGTTAATCCGTGCCTTTCCAGGTTGTCTAGCATGATGGAATTTCTTCAGCTGCAGCTTGACCTTGCAACACACCAATGAATGGTCTGTGTCGCAATCTGCACTCTGGAACGAACAGGTGATTAGCACGTTCTTCAGTGAGGTGCGCCTGGTCAGGATCAAGTCTAGCTGGTGCCAGTGCTTTGAGCGTGGATGTTGCCAGGAAACCTTGTGTTGGGGCTTGGTCTTGAAGAACGAGTTTGTGATGCACAGATCGTGATATGTGCAAAACTCGAGCAGCCGCTGTCCGTTGTCGTTCATTCTGCCCACGCCAAAAGGTCCAAGACAGGAGGGCCAGGAGTCGTGGTCAGCACCCACTCTGGCATTGAAGTCTCCAAGGAGAATGAGTTGTTCAGAGTTGGGGATGATCCTGACAGTTGTTGCGAGATTCTCGTAGAACTCGTCTTTTGCCTCTGGTGTGGCTGTCTGTGTTGGGGCATACACACTGACGAGGGTGACTGGGCCTTGAGTGGTGTTCAGGCGGAGGGTGAGGAGTTGTGCAGAGCCAGTGCTGCCCGGTTCCACCATCTTCAGCAAGGTGTTCTTCACTGCGAAGCCCACTCCGTGTTCCCTGTGTTCGTCACTGCCCTTTCCCTGCCAGTAGAACGTGTAGTCCTTCTCTCTCAGTGTGCCTGCATCAGCCAACCGTGTTTCCTGGAGAGTGGCGATATCCACTCCCAGTCTCTTCAGCTCATTATTGATGATGGCAGTCTTCCTGGTGTCGTTGATGTCCTTGAGGTTAGCAGCGAGTCCTGTCATCATAGTGCGGACGTTCCAAGTTCCCAGTTTTAGAGTTGGTCTCTTTTGTTTTATTGTCTTGCCTGGTGCGAAAGTTCTCAGCCTGCTGTTTGGATTTCTCCTTATCCCCATGCACCCAATGAGGAAAGCAAGCTGTGGCGGGACAACACCTTATTGGCTGGGGGCTGCCCAGCTTGAGGCGGGCGGTAGCTGTCCAGTGAGATCTGATGATCCCTCCCACCGTCGGGAACAACCCCTGGCGCCACGCTCTACGCCAATTGAGCAGTGGCTTATTACCGGTAACTGTCGTTCCCCGTGTTTTGTCTACGCCAAAGGCGAAGCTGGAGTGTCCTCTCCAGTGATCCGGTGTTCTACCTTCCAGCGTTGGGCGTTGGTAGGATTCAAGCCTGGGCAGGAAGATATGGAGGACAAGATGTTGCCCATGCAGCATGTCCCCCCTCTCCACGTCACTGATGAATCCAAAGGAACAGCAGGGCTGCTACAGTTTGGCACCAGCGCCGTTGCAGGAGCTGCCAGAACGATGTTGAGCACAACATAGAACTGCCTTAGGGGCTCCGACTCCGGATTTTTCCTCAGGGTTGACTCCCGAAGCCTTTCCCGTGACCCGGTATGCCGCAAGGCAGCAGAGGTTTGAAATCAGGGTTTACCTTCCCCTAGATGGGCTACCTTCCCATGTTGACGAGCCACCATCTACCCGAAGCATCTGGTTTTAAGGCGCCAGAGATCCGCCCTCGCCCCTTCTCCTATTAGTAAAAAGCAGTTCCGCCGGGCTTAAGAGACTAAACCACACGGGCAGGCTAGGAGTTGGACTTAGTTGTCAGAGGCTTTTCGAGACGCACGCCATAAGGAGCATTTTATGAGCACTGGGAGCTTAACCCCAGTGCCGCTCCTGGCTATGACAACCTTGGAACCACTCACGTTATCTATATGAATATGTATATCTTCTTTATTTTTACAATTACCAAATATCATTACCTTAGTTTTATCTATATTTAGTGATAATTTATTACGATCCATCAATTTTTAAGCTTATTTAATTCATTATTTAGAGTATGGATTAGTTGATTATAATTATTTCCAGAATAAAATACGTATATTAGTATCATCAGCAAATAATATTATTTTTAATAATTTAGAAACTTGGAATATATCATTTATATATATGTTAAATCATTTGGAGCCCAATACTGACCTCTGGGGGACCCCACAGGCAATTCCCATATATCCAGACGGATATTCTCCCTTCTTCACAAACTGTTGTCTCTCAGATAAATAACTTGTAACCCAATTCAGTGCCATTCCCCTAATACCGTACATTTGCAGTTTATCAAGAAGTATTGAATGACTTATTGTATCAAATGCTTTTCTAAAATCTATAAATACACCAATTGCATATTTTCCTTGATCTAATGCATTTATTATTTCCTCTGTTGCTTCCATTATTGCCAACGATATTGTACTCTTTGCTCTAAATCCATACTGATTCTGATTAAGCACATTGTGTTTATTTAAAAAAGTCCTCTAATCTATTGTTGAAAAGTTTTTCCAGAATCTTTGAAAATTGTGGAAGGAGCGATACTGGTCTGTAGTTTGTGTCGTGGTGTTTATTTCCTCGCTTGAATAATGGTATTACTTTTGCTATTTTCATTTTCTGCAGGAATGAGCCAGTTTGAAATGATAGATTACAAATATATGTAAATGGTTTTAATATGCCATCAACAGTTCTTTTTACTAGTGCCATATCAATACCATCACAATCAGTAGATAATTTATTTTTACACTTTTTACACTTTTCAACAACAGATTTTACCTCTAGTTCATCCACCGCTGAGAAAGATTGACTGAGGGTTATTTCCAATCAATGTCTCACTCACGGTGTCTCTTCCTTGGTTTGGAATTTTTGCTGCCAACTCTGGTCCAACATTTACAAAAAAATTAATTTTATTTACTACCATGTTCTTAATGTTTACTTTTTATTTACTACCATGTTCTTAATGTACCCTTTTCGAGGGTGACAGTATTCCCTTGGGATGGAGGGAGGCCTGTGACGAAATCCAAAGCTATGTGCGACCATGGTCGACCCGGCACCTGGAGGGGATGGAGGAGGCCAGCAGGAGGAGAAGAGTCCGACTTGTTGGCCGCACAGACATGGCAAAGCCTTCATAAACTCCCTCACATCCCTCCCGAGCACAGGCCACCAAAACACTCTCCGGAGCAGTTCAGCAGTCCTAGAGATTCTGGGGTTGCAGGTGTTGGAACTTTCCTGGTGGGTAGCTGTAATTTGCGGACCATGGCCTGTTGCATGAAATTTTGCTCTGCTCCAGAATCAACCAGAGCGGAGGTTTTGAACTCTGCCCCCGGTAACTGGATGAGGGCCAGAAGTTCAAAACGGTTGGGAGGATTCTGCAAGGACTCTCCCAACAGACACCCCCCCCCCCCCTCATGGTAACTGACGGGCTGGGCCTTTTGACTTCTCAGGGCATTTCAAAGCTGCGTAGCCTGGCCCCAGGCGGGGCCCCATCCCAGGAGGAGAGGGGGAGCATGCTTACCCGACCATCACAGAATTATCCTTTAGACCAGGGGTGTCCAATCATGTGCCATGGAGGGCCAAGACCCTGCAGGCTTTACCTCCAACCAGTGTTTTCAACAGCAGATTTCAGTGAATTTCTTCCTGCTGATTGCTGATAAGCGAAAACACCTGCTGAAGAGACTGGGTAGAAGAGAAAACCTGCAGGGTCTTGGCCCTCCATGGCACATGATTGGACACCCCTGCTTTAGACCTACACAATCATGGCAACATTATGGTATAATTTTTAAGCATCTAGTCAAATTTGTCGCTTTTCACTTCCTTGTTTTGTTCATGGAGAACTGTGGTGACTGGTCGTGATGCCACATATTATCCAATCAGTATGGAGTCAATCCGAAACCTCGCCCACACTTCTAGAAGCCAGGGCATTAGGAGAGAGGGATGACTAAACTTTTATTAATAAAAGTTAAATATTTTTACAGAACAACTCCATAGTAAGGGATGGACACACTTGTAACTTTGGCAAAGCACTTATAAAATCTGAGATCAGTCTGACGAACGGTTTGAGAGATATGTGAAGAACAGACACTCACACAGACAGACCAAGATTCCTTGCATTTATAGATATACTGAAACCAGCTTTTGAACTAACATTGACTTGGAACAGTTGTCAATAGGCATATTTGAACAGCATCTATTCGACAGAAGGAGGGTAACGTTCTGCTATTATGATCATTGTTAGTTGCTCAATAAGCTTTTTGCGAAAGACTGACCTAAGATTTGAGGTTAATTTCTGCATTTGGATAGTTTTTCACTATCTAAAAGCAATGCTCTCCAGTCATCCTCAAAGAGCTTGTGAATTATACTGTATAGCATGTAGCTTGAACCAAGTAATACTAGAAATCTGTTTTTTTGTATCTTTATTTATAAGCTTCATTCCAAAGTCATTGTGAATATGAGTTAAGAGTTAATAAATCAGAGTTCTTAAGAAACAAAACAACAACAACAGTAAACAAACTCTTGTAGGGATTTTGCAATATAATGAAATTGGTTTTTAACCCCTTAGAATTCCAACCAATTTCCCTAAAAATGCTTAAAAATAACATACCCAAAGTAAATCAAAGTACTTCATCCCTTTGCAGTATCTTCATGGGGTTGGTCTCATTCAAAAGGAAACACAAAATTTTTGACAAAACAGTCAGAGTTCCTCTAAGTGCTTCAGCCACTGAGTAACAGCAGTGTAAACATACTAAATTTGAAGAAAATAAAGTTCACCTGTTTTTTTTGTTTTTTTTTTAGATACAGATACCTGAACATAACAGCTGTTAGATATTGCCTGGAAAACACAATAGGAATGTAGAACAAAGTGTTATCAAGTTCAGGTCAAAATTTTGTAACAATACCTCAAAAAATTAATCTATTACAGTTTTTTCCTCAGGTTGCAACCAGGCGTTTTTGAACTGTGCCAACCTCTGCCAATGGCACAGGTTGGCACTTACCTTGGAAAAACATTTATAAATTCTGAATGCTTCATCATAGAAGTGTCATCTTGGGCTCTAATGAAAGGTGACGCTCAGGGCTGTCCTGCCCCATATCGATACACTGTCAGTAGTAATGACAGAGTGATTAGTATAAACTTTACACACAAGGTTGGTAGAAGTGACTCAGCTTTGTAGAAGCAACCGAGCATTATGCATGGGAGACGCACGGGCTTTATGGGTGTGTGCGACCAACCCAGCCCTATCAGGTATCATTAAGTTGAGAAATTAACTGGCTACACGACACATCCATAATCAGCATACTCAGTTGCAGTGGGCTTGTTTTGTTCGCGTTAGCTGTGGGACTGGTCCTTCATGCTAAGTAGGCACTCATGGAGTAGTGAAGGCTGTGAAAACACAAAGGGCGGGCCTATTGGGTGAAATGATGTATCAATCAAATCTAGACTGTCAGGTAAGTCTTTTGGGCTTCTGTTTATGTCACTATCATGATGGGAAATGTTTTATAGTATATATATTTATAGTATATAACTGCCTCCAGATCAACGCGAGGAAAACTAAGGAGCTGGTGGTGGACTGCCGCAGGCATGGGCAGCCCCTCACAGCACCAGTAAATATACAGGGAACAGACATCGAGATGGTGACATCCTACAAGTACCTGGGTATTCATCTGAACAATAAACTAGACTGGTCACACAATACTGACGCACTCTACAAGAAGGGACAGCGCAGGCTGTTCCTGCTGAGGAGACTCAGGTCTTTTGGTGTACATGGGGCGCTGTTGAAGTCATTCTATGACACGGTGGTGGCATCAGCCATCACTTTTGGAGTGGTCTGCTGGGGCAGTGGCATTACTGCAGCCGATAGGAAGAGACTGAACAAACTGATTAAGAAAGCTAGCTCTGTCCTGGGGCAACGCCTTGATCTGATGGAGGAGATAGGAGAGAGAAGGATGGTGGCTAAACTGTCATCTCTGCTGGAGTCCGAGTTCCACCCTATGCAGGACATACTGGATGCACTGAGGAGCTCATTTAGCAGCAGACTACATCATCCCAGGTGCACAACCGAGAGGTTTCGTAGGTCCTTCCTACCAACGGCTGTCAGACTGTACAACCTAAGCAGGGCTGCTCGCAGAGATAGCAAAAAGACGTAACAAACTAATAGTTTTTTTTTGAATGCAAAAGATGCAATAGACTTACACAATGGTCCTCTCCGGCATACAACTAGGAACATACCGGTCGCTATGGAGGGTGAGAATATGTATGGGCACATAATCATACCATGTAGGATAACTAAATAGACGGTTATGCTGTTTCATCCCACCTAGCAACAATGCTCTGCACTGGGTGTGTTTATATTTATATATCTATATATTTATTCCATCTAGCTACATTGCTCCGCACTGTGTGTGTTTATATACTTGCATATTTATTCCACCTAGCTGCAATGCTCTGTACTGTGGGTGTTTATATATTTACATATTTATTCCATCTAGCTACAATGCTCTGCACTGTGTGTTCATGTATTCATATATTTATTCCATCCAGCTACAATGCTCTGCACTGTGTGTCTGTGTGTGTGTGTGTGTGTATATATATTTTATAGTAATATGTACATATGTATATTAGCTGCTCTTGCTTGCTTGTTTTTTTTTCTTGCCTTCTGATTGTTGCTCTGAGTGTTGCTATCCCTGTGCTGTTGCAATCCTGGAATTTCCCCGTTGTGGGACTAATAAAGGCTTATCTTATCTTATATATGTTTAGTTTAGTATAATATATATATTTATGGTATATATATAGTTTTTATAGCGTGTTAACACAAAAAAGCAGGAAGCTAGCCGTCAGGATTTCAAACAATACTGCGATTTTATGAGCATTGTCATCTGTAATCATCTATCAGAGGTGTCAAACTTATTCCATGGAGAGCCAAGACCCTGCATGTTTTACTTCCACTCAGTCTCTTCAGCAGGTGTTTTCACTTATCAGCAGTCAGTGGGGAGAAACTTATTGAAATCACCTGTTGAAGACACTGGGTGGAGGTAAAACCTGCAGGGTCTTGGCCCTCCATGGAATGAGTTTGGCACCCTGATCTAGATGGACAATGAATCTTACTCAGATGGATCTATTGGACCTTTTGCAACAAAACTGGACCACCATATTTACTGGACAATCATTAATTACAGGACTTCAAGAAAGCTTCATTGGTGAGTAAATGCTGTGTTGTTGTGCTGTCTTGTTTAATTCTCTATTTAATTCCAGCGTTGTGATTGGATCTCAGATCTGTTTTAATATCCAAATAGATATAAAGTCTAAGCTTTCAAATGATGTAAGGCATGACAGCCCACTCTAAACATGTTTACCACACTTCACTGTGTTGCAGCAGAGAAATTAAAATGTCCCATGGGCGGGACACCTTTTTCACCACTTTTGCTGTTTCTCTTCAAAACACTCTAACATTTGTCCTTTTTAGTTGGTTAATTAACTGTGAATTATTTACTCAACGCATATCACACCCATTATTCACTGAGCAGGCCAAATATATTAACATATCAGAATTATCATGCATTTAATATTAAACTTAAACCTATTAATCACATTTTTGTATGTGTACATTTACCTTTACATTTCCCTCTTAGCAATCATTCAGTAAACTCTGTTGGGCTTTCATCAAGCTCTCAGCCATCCCTCACTGGTCACTCAGCCATCTCTACCTTTGGAGTGAAAAAATTTGGCGTTCAATGAAGGATCACTGAGAGATCAATGAGATCATTGAGCGCTCCTTGAGAGGTTGTTGAGAGATTGTTTTGGACTGAGTCAAAACCTTGGTGAACGAGGAGCTTACTGAAGATCATTGAGGGATCGATGAGACATAATCTCTACCCCCTGTGTAAAGGAGGTATTGATGGATATACATTTATATTTTTGGTGGCTAAATGTGGTACAGTCCATCTCTTTTCCTATAAGATTATTGTTCTGGTAAATGTCCCTGACGAGCAAATAAACACAAACAAAAGTTTCCCCAACATCCAGACTTAGACAAGCTAAAACACAGTATACTGCACATGGTTCCTTTCCTTTAATGCCTCAAACTGATGTTTTATTTGTGTCTGCTTAGGGTCTCCATCTCAAGTTTCATATGATTGCTATTTAAGCTGCATTAGCAGACCTGCAGTTGTTCTACACTCCAAGCCACTTTGCACCTCACCACCCTTTCTGCTAATCCCGATAATGTGTTTTATCAATAACTAATGTCGTGGTGCATTTTAAACGTTGGAAAGATGTAGAGCAGGGGTGTCAAACTCATTTTAGCTCAGGGCCCACATACCGCCGGATTTAATGTGGGCCGGACCGATAAAATAATAGAAAAATAACAACCTAATGGCAACTCCAAATTTAGAACAAAGTACAAGTACATTATCTAACTAACTAACTAACCTGCACTTATATAGCGCTTTTCTAGTCACAAAGACCACTCAAAGCGCTTTCATTAATACTAACCCTCTATTCTAAGGGCCTATAGGAAACAGATATCTAGGGACAATTTAGAACAGCCAATTAACCTAACATGCATGTTTTTGGCATGTGGGAGGAAACCGGAGAAATCCCGGAGTAAACCCACGCAACACGGGGAGAACATGCAAACTCCACACAGATCACTGTTGGTCGGGGGCTGGGAATGTAAACATTATGAAATGTTTACATTTATTGAACCATTGATCTTTTCCAAAACATGAACAACCTGATTGATGAGTCTTCATCAGAGTATGAACAACCTGATTTTTTTTTTCTTTTGTGCTCTGTTTTGAACTGAAGCTGCTGACCAACAACATCGTAATCATGATAAAGACAAATGCCATGTAAGGAACCAGATATCGTATTGCTGCCATCTACTGTTTAGTCCTGGAATTTGTTTGTATTTTGAACAATGACCCCGGTTACATGGTCACAATAAACTGATTACTGGCAATAAACTGATAATGCCAATAATCAGTTTTCTCGTGTTTACATGCTCTGAATAAACAGATTACTGGAGGGTAAACCACTTGATGAGTTAATACCCCAGTTACATGGCCTTTATCAGCTTATTCTGTTTACTTGGCCACTTGAATAGTCCGATAACTGCAGAAATTCAATCATAACCGGTTTATTAGTGTACATGTAAACAAGATCATTGACCATGTTTGCATGCACATGAATAAATCGGTTATGATTGGATTTCTGCAGTTTCAATCCAGATTAAGACCCTTAATCAATTTTTGGCAGGTAAAATACAGAATTATTGTCCTTCGAGACTATTTCACAAGTGTGAGAGAACAAGTTAGAGTTTTACATTCACAATTTAATCCTGAGTCAAAATCATTTTTAAAGCGTGCAAACTGTTTCAATCAACATTAAGACCTTCAATCAATTTTTGGCAGGTGAAATAACATATTCATAAGCTATTACAGCCCTTTGAGACTATTTCACATGTGTGACAGTGAAGGTTACAGTATTATATTCACAATTTAAACCTGAACAACCAAATTAAGTAATTTTTAAAGTTTCACAACCCAGCTCAAGGCTGGACAAAAAGGGAGACTGCATGGAGGTGCCAATTAACCAAAAGTTTATCTAAAGAAAATAATTGTGCGTGTAAACGTCAGTGGTGTGTGTGTGTTGGCTGCATGGAACAAAACAGCCAGTCACTAGCCAACCCAGTGACCGCACGCCTCTGTCTGGAGCAGCAGCAGCAAGCCTGAACAGGAGCCCGCAGGCCGCAGAGAGCACAAGTAGAAGCCACCAGTATCACCCAGATGCACAGAAAACAGGAGCAACGGGTAGAGCGCGAACACAGCAGAAAGGCAACCGGCCTCCATGGGAGTCAAAAGCTGCTGACAGGTGCACAGGTGTGGCTTAGAAAGGGAACCCCTTGGCCAGGGGCGGTCCTTTGCAATTCCATCTACAACACAAGAAAAGAGGAAAAACCCCAGTGCCTACTCCAGAAGGAGTGGGGGGCCGTGACAAAAGCCTGAAAACTGTTTCAATCAACATTAAGACCCTTAATCATTTTTTGGCAGGTGAAATAACATATTTATAAGCTATTACAGCCCTTTGAGACTATTTCACAAGTTGGACAGAACATGCTATATTGTAATCTTCACAATTCAACCTTGAAGAACCAAATCAAGTAATTTGTTGGCAGATAAAGTGTTTGAATCCAAACTGGGAACCTTAATGAATTTTTGGCAGATGAAGCATACATTTTATGGATTCTACTTACAATATATAATTGTAGGAGGTAAATAATGCACAAACACTAGTATTCGTGGGAAGGAAAAGCTTTATTGACTTTTACATCGTTACACACAGATTTTTTTTTTTAATTTCAGCAAACTTTTCTTAACATATAAGGCAAAACATTAAAAGCTGCTACAGGATAAAATGTCATATCTGATTATTCTAACACAAAACTCATGGGTCTAAAATTATGACTAATCCCTCACCACATTAAATATTCGCAGACACCTTCACTAATTGCATGGGCAAAAAGTTGCGTCTGCTTTGCTCAAAAGCAAAAGAGAAATGGCTTTAGCCGAGCGAGGCGCATTCCTGCAGTGAGCTGATCAGTTTCTGGTGACCTATCACTTTTTGGCAGGGCACCGGCAGCTTCTACAGTATCTCAGACAGGTTCATTTTGCCTTCTTTTTTTTTAAAGTATTTTTATTGAATTTTCTTGCCTGTACATACAGGATTAGTATTCATATGACAAAGACACAGCCTGAATGTAAAACAGAGAATCCACAATGTATCAACACCCCAAACACTGGTAAACTCTGAACAAAACAAAGACAAGGAAAATAATAAAATTAAAGGAAAAAAACAAAAAAAATGACAAAAAACAAAACCCCTGTACACACCACTCATTCATAAAAACAATCAACACCACATAAGACAGGACACACATGGGGGGGGGGGGTCACCAGTTGCATGAACAAAGGTGAAATATTGTCAACCAGAGCATATCAGAGTAAAGAGACTGCTGAATGTCCTTCAGTCAAATTGTAGACCACCCAGCTCCTTCACAAGGTTTATAAAGCCGTCCCAAATGCTGTGAAAGTCCTGGACGGCACCATTTACAGTGTGTCCAATCTTTTCCACTTTAAGATTAGACATAATATTACGAATGAGGTGAGTGTGGGTGCGCGGGGCAGCATTTTTCCATTTCAACAATATTAATCGTCGTGCTAGTAAGGATGCAAAAGTGAGAGCCTTATTTTGTTGGAAAGTTGTAGATGTGTTTGTTGGGGGCACCCCAAAAAACTAAAGAATGAGAATAAACTAAAGAACGAGGACCAGAAATGATCTAGCTCAGAACATCCCCAAAACGTATGATAAAGGGTCACAAGCACTAATTTGCATCTATCACACAGGGGGTCTGTGTTCGGATATATTTTAGCTAGGGCAGATTTGGAATAATGAGACGATGCAAGCCAGTTTAGAAAGCTTGGGATCAGTCCGCCAAGGTCTCCGCCTTTGACCGCCACCTGATCCACATAGCACCGGATCCCCATGATCCCTCCTGCAGGTGGTGAGCCCACTGGAGGGCGGACCCATGTAACTTCTTCGGGCTGAGCCCGGCCGGGTCCCATGGGTGGAAACCCGGCCACCAGACGCTAGCGTTCGAGCCCCTCCCCCAGGCCTGGCTCCAGGGTGGGGCCCCGGTAACCCCATACCGGGCGGGGTACACTGATTCCTTGATATACAATTCATGAGAGTCTGTTGGATCGTTCTTAGTCTGGCCCTTCACCCAGGACCAGTTTGTCTTGGGAGACCCTATCAGAGGCAAATTGCCCCGGACAACATAGCTCCTGGGATCACTGGGGCATGCAAACCCCCCCACCACGATAAGGTGATGATCCATGAGGGTTCGTGGGAGTTTGCCCAACCAGTTTACATGTGTTTTGTGGACTTGGAGAAGGCATTTGACCGCGTCCCTCGTGGATTTTTGTGGGGGGTGCTTCGGGAGTATGGAGTATCGGGCTTGTTGTTACGAGCTATTCGGTCTCTGTACGACCGTTGTGAGAGTTTGGTTCGTATTGCCAACACTCGGTCAGAGCCATTCCCAGTGAGAGTTGGACTCCGCCAGGGCTGCCCTTTGTCACCGATCCTGTTCATAATTTTTATGGACAGGATTTCTAGGCGCAGCCAGGGAATGGAGGGTGTCATGCTTGGTGACCACAGGATCTCATCTCTGTTGTTTGCAGATGATGTTGTCCTGTTGGCTTCATCCAGCAATGACCTACAACTCTTGCTGGGACGGTTTGCCGCTGAGTGTGAAGCGGCTGGGATGAGAATCAGCACCTCCAAGTCCGAGTCCATGGTCGTCAGCCGGAAAAAGGTGGATTGTCCTCTCCGGGTTGGGGACAGGCTCCTGCCCCAAGTGGAGGAGTTTAAGTATCTTGGGGTCTTGTTCACGAGTGAGGGGAGAATGGAGCGAGAGATCGACAGACGGATTGGAGCAGCATCTGCAGTGATGCGGACGTTGTACCGGTCTGTTATGGTGAAGAGGGAGCTTAGTTCTAAGGCAAAGCTGTCGATTTATCAGTCAATCTACGTTCCTACTCTCACCTATGGTCACGAGCTTTGGGTAATGACCGAAAGAACGAGATCGCGGATACAAGCGGCTGAAATGAGCTTTCTCCGTAGGATTGCTGGACTCACCCTCAGAGATAGGGTGAGGAGCTCAGTCATCCGGGAGAGGCTCAGAGTAGAACCACTGCTCCTCCACATTGAAAGGAGTCAGTTGAGGCGGTATGGGCATCTGATTAGGATGCCTCCTGGATGCCTCCCACTTGAGGTGTTTCAGGCACGTCCCACTGGGAGGAGACCCCGGGGCAGACCCAGGACTCGGTGGAGAGACTATGTCTCCCAGCTGGTCTGGGAACGCCTTGGTATCCCCTCTGAAGAGCTGGAGCAGGTGGCTGGGGAGAGGGAAGTCTGGGCTTCTCTGCTTGAACTGCTGCCTCCGCGACCCGGACCTCCGGAAAAGCGGTAGAAGATGGATGGATGGATGGAGACGATGCAATACTTTAAACTGGATCAAACTGTGACGTGCACAAATAGATGAAGAGTGTACACGTTTAAGGATCGTGTCCCAAATATCATCCTCAATGTCAAAACCAAGCTCATCTTCCCAGTGTTGTTTAATGATAGCTAATAAAGGTGTATTAATTGAAATACTATATTCCTATATTTTAGTGAGCCTCCTCCTCTGAGAGCGCAAGCACTTGGTCATGATATGATCCAGGTGAGTTTCAGGTGGGTAGAGTGGGAAATTAGGAAACTTCTTTCTGACCAAGGCCCTTATCTGAAGATATTGAAAGAAGTGACTGCGCAGCAAGTTAAATTTGACTGCAAGTTGGGTGAAACTGGTGAAAGTATTATCTATGTACAAGTGTTGGAGATTCTGTATGCCCCTGGCAGCCCAGCTACAAAAAGAAGAGGAATGAGTGGCAGGAGGGAATAAGGGGTAAGAGGAGAATAGAGAAATGCCATGTATACCAAGGGTCAGCTTAAACTGCCTCAGAATCTTTAATGAATGCCACACCACCATGTTCTTTTTGGAAATGGAGACCAGAAGAGGAAGCGATGCTCCGAGGAGAGCCGCCAGAGAGTAGGGACGGCACAGTGAGGCCTGAATGTTAACACATGCAGGACGGTTTCTATTATCTGGAGGAAGAAGCCAGAAAGACATGTTACTCAGATTAGCAGCCCAATAGTAGTATTGAAAGTTAGGCAAGGAAAGACCTCCCAGATGTTTAGGCCTCTCAAGAAATTCTTTATGTATCCTTGCTGGTCTTCCCACCCAAATAAAACCAGAGATTAATTGTTGCAGTGTTTAAAAAAAAAAATGAGCACAGAATGAAGATGGAAAGACATTGAAACAGGTAAAGAAATTTGGGGAAGGTATTCATTTTCACTGAATTAAATTTGCCAATTAAAGAAAACAGCAGGGCAGCCCATCTTACAAAGTCGGATTTGAAATTAGCTTGGAAAAGTTTTGAATATGACCTAGTAATAGTTATGCCAAGGTAATGAAAAGAATCCTTCACAATTTTAAAAGGTACATTGATTAGGAGAGTGGAAGAAGAAATTAAAGAGAAATACTCACTTTTCTGCAAATTAAGCTTATAGCCAGAAATGGCTCCAAAAGCACTGAGTGTCGAAAAGACATGGGGGAGAGTCATGGTAGGGTTTGTACTAAAAAGGAGGTCATCCGCATAAAGAGAGACTATATGTACCTGACCACCCCGCACAATTCCCTCTATCTTATTGTGCTGTCTCAATGCTATAGCAAGAGGTTCTATAGCAATAGCAAACAAGATGGGGCTCAGAGGGCACCCCTGTCTCGTGCCTGTATGTAAGTGGAAATGGTCAGACATCAGTTGGTTGGTAAGAATGGAGGCCAGAGGTGATGCATGTAACAGTTTAACCCATGAGATGAAATTAGGGCTAAAGCCAAATTTGCCCAATGTGAAGAAGAGGTAATCCCACTCGACATGGTCAAAGGCCTTTTCCACATGGAGTGAAATGACAGCCTTATGAGCAGAGTGCACAGAAGGAGTGTGTAAAACGTTGAGTAGTCTGCGCACATTACAAAATAACTGTCTGTTATGGATGAAGCCGGTCTGATCGTTGGCGATAATAGAGGGGAGGATTAATTCTAAACTCTGACCAAGAGCTTTGGACAGAATTTTGAAGTCCTGATTAAGAAGGCTTATTGGTCGATAAGAAGAGCAGTACAGGGGGTCTTTATCCTTTTTTAATAAAAGTGAAATGGTGGCTTGATATAAAGTTGGGGGGAGCGCTTTTACCTGAAATGACTCCATATATATTGCGTGTAGGAGAGGCATGAGCTTGTTACAAAATTTCTTATAGAATTCGGCTGGGAAGCCATCAGGCCCCGCAGTCTTCCCACTCTGCAAAGATAAGATTGAAGTTTTTATTTTTTCAGTGGTGGCCGTTTCTTCAAGTGATGCAACATCATCTGGATTAAGTTGAGGAATGTTCAAATGATTAAAAAAGTTAGTAAACAGATTAAAATAAGCCTTTAACACTTCCCAGCACATAGATGCTGAAGTGTCCGAAATAGAATTATTTTCAAGAAATAAATCAATTTTGTCTGTTAAATGGACTGGTGATCTGTCCAGGGTGTACCCTGCCTCTCGCCCAAAGATGCTGGGATAGGCTCCAGCCCCCCTGCGACCCGAAAAGGATTAAGCGGAGGAAAAAAATAAGTGCAGGCGGACACGACAAGCTGAAGGTTAAAGGTGTTTTATTCCTCCATCACGAGACTCACCCAGCGCTCTGTCTGTGCGCTGTGAGTGAGCTCTGAGTGCGTTGTCAGTGCTTTGTGAGTGAGCTTTGAGTGAGCACATTCATACAGACAAGAGAGAATGCATGGCACATTTACATAACAGTCAACACATATCAATTGCTTGATTACTGGCGCCGGAATTCCTCTCTTTGCTCCGGGGATGTATAACAATAGGACAAAAGAGAATGCAAGGCACATTTACATATTGATATCAGTCCATACATATCAATCACATGATTAACTGGTTGTCCCCCGAGGGGCTCTCTGCTCGTATGCCAATGGATGGATGGAAATAAGATACAAAATTAGGGTCTGAAAGAAGAAGAGGATTGAAGCTCTAGGGTCTAGGTGACACATTTTCCTGCATTTTGTCTTCTTAATGATAAAACTAGTCTTGTTCTTCTATTAAGACAAAGCAAAGAGAAGTCTCATACCTTTGACATGTTTTGACTGTCATCTGCAGTCTTCTTCAGAAAATAGGTCGGGTCGGTCCCTACAGAAAGGATAAAATGACTGATGTGACACATCACGGATGTCAGATGAAGTTTTCTGAAGAAGACTGCAAATGACAGTCAAAACATGTCAAAGGTATGAGACTTCTCTTTGCTTTGTCTTAATAGAAGAACAAGACTAGTTTTACCGGCAGCTTCTCTTGTTTTGAACGTGTTCAAAAAATTTTGTGACAAGAAAAACTGGTTCCGACCGTAACCCCCAACCACCACCACCACCAAGCAACCGCCACGCTCTAAGACATGGGGGTAAATGCATTTTTAAAGAACAGTTATTAAATACAGGAAATACCATGACATTTCAGTGTGTGCTGGATCCAGCATCCATAAAAAAAGACTTGTTGGATGTTTTTAGCGATCAAGAGATGTTTTCAGCGAGAAGAGATAATAGCAGAGGCAGGTGGGAAAGGTTTGCCTTCAAGTCTTTCTGGAAGAAATCCTGTCCTCCCAACCTGCATAACAGATTCCCTCAGTGGAAATTGGGTATCACTTTTGTGCACGCTACTCTTGTGTGACCTCAAATGGACAAATTGGGAATAGCAGTTAGTTTACTGAAAAAGTGCTGCTCATGTATTACATTATTTTAATTTTCACACTTTCCAAATTCATCCTGCTGACCGGTTTGGACTCTCTGGAGGGCTGGTTTTTGCCCACGGGCTGTACATTTGACACCCTGGATGTAGAGGAATTTATATACTAACATCCACATTTTTATGAGATTGTAGTTAAGCTGGTACATGCAAAATGATGCCCAACCAATAACAGGTTTGTCATGATCTGAGCATGGGGGGTTCCACCATGCTCTCTTTGTCTTTTTGCCATATTTGTTGTATTTTTGGTTTCTTAGTTCCTGTCATTTTATCCTTGGACGGTTTTCACATATCTTGTATTATTTCTTAGTTCCGCTCATTCTCCTGTTTACGTTCATCGCAGTCTTGTATTTATATATTTGGTATTTGCTTGTATTTATCCTTCAGTCTTTCTGTCTTCATTTTAGTTCTTGTTTTGCATTTGTATTTTTTGCCAGTTCCTTTTGGTCCTCCTCTCTCTTTCTTTCTCCGGGGCTGCAGCTGTTAGTGGGTTTTGCTCTGATAGTGGGTGGCGCTTCTGTCAAGCTGTCAGTCCCGTCTCCTCTCCTCTCATGACTCACAGCTGATCTTAACTGTGTAATCACTCTCACCTCCTGCCTTATTTAATCCTGCAGCGCTGATCATTCAGGGCTCCGGTCTTCTCGGTGATCAGACGTGCTCTCCTAGTCTGCATCATATTTTTGTAAGTACCTTTTCGCTCTGACAGGTATCCCCTGTCTATCTACGGTTAGTGTGGTTGCTAGTAGTCCTGACGAGCCTCCCTCATCTTCTGGCGTTTTTTCATACGCCTTAGCGTTGCGGCTATTCTGGGCGAAGTGACTCCTATCCGGCCATCCCTGTTATTCTTTGTTTTTTGTGGATTGTGGACTCTATGTTTATCAGTTTTTTGCAAGTGTTGTACTTTCGTTATTTTGCGCACTTGGTGCCTAGAGTTGTTTAATACACAACAGTACTTTTGTTTCTTGTGCATGTGTGCCTTGAGTTATTATTAAATATGCAACTCACAGTTCCTGCATGTGGTGTCGTCAATCAGCCCCATAAGGGCAGAGTTCATGACAGAAGACCACAGCCAGTAAAGACGCCAGCAGTCTGTGAGTTTGCTTTTTGTTTTTCCTTCCCACACTTTTTGTTTTTCCCAGAGTTTTTTGGGCTGTATTTACATTATGGACTTCCGATTATTTGCACTGAGTGAGGAGGAGTGTGGGGTGGCAGAACTCATCCTGCATTTTGCCTCAAAAGCTCGAACCATCCACACTCCTGAGGTCGCCTTTGGTTTTGTGGACAGCGCGGCCCAACTGATCGAGGCATGTTCCAGCCTCTGGAACTATCCGGGTCTTTCCGTTGTCCTCACCACGGTGGTCAAGCCCATCAGCAACTCAGTGAGCGAGTGAGGGATTCCTCTTGGATGCAGAAGGCTCGTCCACCTCGCCAGGCACCCGTGCCCTCGCCCATCCACCAGACAGCCCCTGGAGCTCCTGGAAGGACTTCATCTGGCTCTGAAACAGCAGCTGATTCCATCACGCCCCGGGAATTCAGGCAAGTGCTTATTCATGGACTTTCTCTTTCTGCTGAAACCTCTTGCCTAATTCCCGGTGGTGAGGCTCAATCATCACATTTCACTGGGACCTCATCATCAGCTGCTGTTACCTTTTCCTTACCACCTTCTCCTGTCTCCCTGAAATGTCTGCCGGTCCTAGAGGGAGCCGCCAGATGACAGATGAGTCAGTGGGTTCTTGGGGCCTTGGTTCGGCTCCACCACTACATCCAATTCAATTCAATTCAACTTTATTTATATAGCGCCATTTCACAACAACAGTCATCTCAGCATCCAGCCTCACATCCAGC
Source organism: Pholidichthys leucotaenia (assembly GCA_020510985.1). NCBI lineage: Eukaryota > Metazoa > Chordata > Actinopteri > Cichliformes > Pholidichthyidae > Pholidichthys > Pholidichthys leucotaenia. Next base: position 303,403,154 of record CM035846.1, read on the forward strand.
GAGGGAGCGGAGCACCCGCTGTGTCCCGAAGCCAGGGCCAACCAGTGAGCATCCCCTGGTTTCGGCGTCGCAGGACCCTGCACCATTGGTGAGGCGTTGCCTGGCTCCACACCTCGGGCCTAGGGGCTTATCCACGTCGAAGTCTGTGCCGATGACCAAGCGTCCCCTGACTCCGGCGCCTTGCCCACTTCACCAGAAGCCCGTGTCTCTGCCTGTCATCATGCCTGAAGGAGCGGCTGCTCCATGTTCTTCAGGGGGGCCCACAATCACTGCAGCCACTGAGAGGGATGACTCTGGACCCGCAGCAGCTGTAACCATCATGCCCCAGGAATTCAGGCAAGTGTTTTTTCATTCTTCTCTTCCTAAAAATGAATCCTCTTGCCTAATTCGCGGTGGTGAGGCTCAGCATTTGCAGCTCAGCTCACTGAGTCTTCACCACCTGCTGCTGCTATTATTTCCTCACCTGCTACCCCTTTCTCTTCCATTCTCCCCTGAGTGTCCGCCGGTCCCGGGATGGAACTGCCAGATGACGGAAGAGCCTGTAGCCCTGGAGAACCTGGTTCCAGCCCCACAGCCACGATCCAGACGGGAGGAGAGCACCCCCTGTGACCTGGAACCTGTGGCGACAATGGAATGTCCCCCGGTTTCAGTTGCCTGGGATTCGGTGCCAGCGGTGAGGCGACCTCCAGCTGCCATGCCGGATGAGCCACCTGCATCGACCACCTTGCCTGGAGGTTCTGGAGCTGCACTCACCATCACGCCTGCTGCTGGTGTTGTTGCAGCAGATTCGCCAGAGTCCTGGATGGTGGTGGAGCTCGAGTCCAGGCAAGTGCTCTGTTCTGTTTCTCCTTTTGCAGATTCAGAGAAATCTTGTCTGGCTCATGGTGGGGAGGATCAGCTGCAGATGTCCTCTGCTTCTGAGTTCTCCTCGCCAGGCTCCACCACTGCTGGTGATTCTTTTCTGTTGTTTTTTTTTTCTGTCCTTCTTCCAAGGTGACCATGTTGAGAGAAGGCGCCCCGACGGGGAGACTCGAGACGCTCCTGCCAGGATCACTGGAGTCCTAGACGGCAGTGGAGTCCGAGACAAGGCAAGTGCTCTGTTCTGTTTTCACATCATCATATCTAGAGATTTCTTGTCCTGCTTGTGGTGGGGAGAGCCGGTCCCAGCTGCCAACTCCCTCTGAGCTCTCCTTACCAGGCTCTACTGCTGTGGTAGTAACCCGGTGTTTGTTTCTTCTCCTCTGCTCAACTCATCGTCTGGGCCCAGTGATGACCGCCCTCCTCCTTCGCCTGAGATCACCGTGGGTCCTCCTCCTTCACCTGAGGTCACCGTGAGTCCTCCGCCTTCACCCGAGGTCACGGTGGGTCTTCCTTCGTCGCCCGAGGTTGGCGTGGGTCCTCATCCTTCGACTGAAGTTGCCGTGGGTCCTCATCCTTCGTCCGAGGTCACCGTGGGTCCTCATCCTTCGCCCGAAGGTTGCCATGGGTCCTCATCCTTCGTCCGAGGTTGCCATAGGTCCTCTTCCCCCGTCCGAGGTCGCCAGGGGTCCTCATCCTCTGCCCGAGGCCACCGTGTGTGCAGCCATGTCCCAGTTCGGGACCACCGTGGGTGCAGCCATGCTCCAGTCTGGGACCACCAAGGATGCAGCCATGTTCCAGTCCTGGGCTTGATCCCAGACCCCGACCAACAGTGATCTGTGTGGAGTTTGTATGTTCTCCCTGTGTCTGCATGGGTTTACTCCGTGATTCTCCAGTTTCCTTCCACATGCCAAAAACATGCAAGTTAGGTTAATTGGCATCAAACTGGGGATTCTAGATTGTCATTAGGTATGACTGTGAGAGTGAATGGTTGTCTGTGTCTTTGTGTTGGCCCTGCGATGGACTGGCGATCTGTTCAGGGTGTACCCTGCCTCTCGCCCAAAGATGCTAGGATAGGCTCCAGCCCCCCCTCCCCCCACAACCCGAAAAAGGATTAAGCAGAAGAAGATGGATGGATGGATGATTTTAATTGAAATATTGGCTGACTGAAAAGTATGCCCATGTATCCACTTAATACTTGGTCGGGGCTCCTTTTGCATGAATTACTGCATCAGTGCAGCGTGGCATTAAGGTGATCAGCCTGTGGTACTGCTGAGGTGTTATGGACGCCCAGGTTCCTTTGACAGCGGAACCTGGGCTTCAGCTTGTCTGCATTGTGGGTCTGGTGTCTCTCATCTTCCTCTTAACAATACTCCACAGATTCTCATTTTGGTTTAGGGCAGGAGAGTTTGCTGGCCAATAAAACACAGTGATACCATGGTCATTAAACCGGGTTTTGGTACTTTTGGTACTGTGGGCAGATGCCAAGTCCTGCTGGAAAATTAAATATGAGTTTCATTTTTTGAAATGAATTACTGAAATAAACTAGCTTTTTGATGACATTCTAATTTATTGAGATGCACCTGTATAGTTTTTTTTTTTTATATGAAAGATCACTAATGAGTCTTGGATCACCCTTTGTTCAGACACGCTCAATTCATTTGGATGGAAGGAAAAGATAGGAAAAATCTTCATACTTTCCTACAAAGTAAATGCCTTGAAACTAAATTTTAATTCACTTTGTTGGTTTTATTATCATGTTTGTGATGCAGCTTCACTACAAGTACTTCTCCTTAGTGGCTATCTTCTAGCAAAGTAGCCAACAGTAGTTATTAATTACATCTAATTTTGAAAGATCCAGGCTGTAGATTGTTTAATGTCAATAGTTGTTTTAGATAGACGATTGAAGATTTACTCAGGATTGAAGACCAGTTTTGGGAAAGGCTGAGGTGATAACAATTCAAAGTAAAAAAAAAAAAGAATCAGGCTGGATAGCTGGACAGTTGTGCAGAGGTCCCATATTCCAGCATGTTGGGAGCATATTATGGGAGTCTACAACCAGAGATAACTGTTGTTGGTGACTAATCAATACAAATTCCTCTTATCTTGCACTGAATATCCAGGCTTCTTTTGACTGCAGTGAGTTTGATTGATTTAATGACTGTGCTGCAGATGTGTTAGGCGAGTCAGTCTTTCATGTTTCTCATTGTATTTCAAGTTTTAAATCATTTGTCACAATGGCTCCTTGCAGGGTGACAAAATCGATATCAGTTTGTTTAGGGAGCATTCATTCAGCATGTGGTACTATAATTTACAGGCACTGTTAAAAATTTATGACACATATATACCAGTCACAATCCTATAAAACTGAAGACAGTAACATACAGTACAAAGGGTAAATTAACGAGCTAGTTATAATATGTTTAGAAATTATGCAAGTGTTAACAGAGAGAGTGATATTGGGATTATGAACTTTACTTGCAAAAAATAAATAAAAAAATATAGCTTAACATTGTACATAACTTCTATAACTGAAAAAAGGAACTGTAAATTCCAGTCAGTCGACACTTGTGTGGTGTGCCCTAAAAACTGTGCCACTGTGTATACAGTGGGGAAAATAATTGTTTAATCCCCTGATGAATTTGTAAGTTTATCCCCTTACAACGAAATGGACAGTCCATAATTTTTATAGTAAGTTGATTTTAACAAAGAGAGACAGAAGACTAACAAAAAATCCAGAAGAAATATTAAATAAGGGTTATAAATTAATTTGCATTTGATCAAGGAAAAGAAGTATTTGATCCCCAAGCAAAACGTGACTTAGTACTTGGTGGAGAAACCCTTGTTGGCATCACAGAGGTCAGACATTTCCTGTAGTTGGGTCACCAGGTTTGGTCACATCTCAGGAGGGGTTTTGGTCCATTCCTGTTTACAGATACTCTCCAAACCCTGAAGGTTTTCAGGCTGTCACTTGGCAACTCAAACTTTCAGCTCCCTGCACAGATTTTCTATGGGATTAAAGTCAAGAGATTTGATAGGCCACACCAGGACCTTAATACGGTCCTCTTGAGCCACTCCTTTATTGCCTTGGCCGTATGTTTTGGGTCAATGTCATACTAAAAGACCCATCCACGACCAATCAACAGCAGCATGGTAGCACTGTTGCCTCACAGCTCAAAGGTTTCAGGTTTGAATCCCCAGGTTGGCAGGGGTGGGAACTTTTCTGTGAGTAGTTTACATGTTCTCCCTGTGCTGTGTGTGGGTTTACTCCGAGGACTCCGGGTTTCCTCCCACAGTCCAAAGACATGCATTTAGGTTAATTGGTGACTCTAAATTGTCCCTGTGTATCTGTCTCTCATAGGCCCTTAGAATAGAGTGTAAAGCCCAATTCATGGTGGCAAAAACTCATTGCTATGTGAACGAGCGCAGTGGATGTATTCGTGCGCAAACCCTACGCAGAGGGTGAGCGCTGACTGAGCGCATGCAGCCCCCAAAAAGTGAACACACGCACAAGTACGCAAATGGTCGCAGTGAACTGTGCATGCGCCCGGAATCTCCTGCCAGGGGGAAGTACTGAGCAATCCACTAATACTGGGTGAACAAATGTCCATCTTTTTGCCTGTCTGTTTTCTTCCTCTGCCACTAAACAGCAAAAGCTCCTGTTTGTCTTGTCATTGTATTCACGTACCTCCATCGCTTCTGCCATTTAAAACGTCTGCCACTGTGCTCTTCTTTTGTGTTTGGATTGCAGCTCTTCAAATCAGTTTGGTGGCTCTTGGCTGCCACCGACAGTACGGGCATGTGAACTGCAGATTATTTTTACTGCGCAAGCATGAAACGCAGCTGCTATGTGGGAGCTGCAGTGGCTCAAAAACCACTCTGAATACTGCTGTGTACGCAAACACAGTCTACACAATACAAACGTTTTCCCCTCGGATGGACTCTGAACAGGCCTTTAGTGTGCCTACTAGTGAAGTGCTTTGAGTGGTCTTTGTGACTAGAAAAAGCGCCATACAAGTACAGGTCCTTATCCTTATAAAGAGTGTTCTGGCGGAGGCCAGGAGGTTCTCATCCAGGATTCTACAGTACATGCGCTCCATTCATTGGCCCCTCGATGTAGTGAAGTCTTCCTGTACACTTAACAGAGCTTGCCCCAAAGCAGAATGTTTCCACCTCCAATTTTGACAGTGGGGATGGTGTTCTTGGGGTCATATTCAGTATTTCTCTGCCTCCAAACATGGTGATTAGAGTTGATGCCAAAGAGCTCAATTTTGATCTCATCTGACCACACCACATTCTCCCAAGCCTTCTCTGAATCATTCAGGTGTTCACTGACAAACTTCAGATGAGCCTTCTTGAGCAGGGGGACCTTGCAAGCACTGCAGGATCTCAATCCATTATGGTTAAGTGTGTTACCAATGGTTTTCTTGGTGATTGTGGTCCCAGCTCCCTTGAGATCATTAACAAGCTCCTCCTGTGTAATTGTGGGCTGATCCCTCACCTTTCTCAGAATCATCCTTACCTCACAAGGAGAAATCTTGCATGGAGCTCCAGGGCGAGGGCGACTGACTGTTACCTTATATTTCTTCCACTTTTGAATTATCGCACCAACAGTGGTCTCTTTCTCACCAAGCTTCTTGCTGATGGTCTTGTAGCCCATTCCAGCTTTGTGCAAGTCTACCATCTTGTCTCTGACATCTTTTGACAGCTCCTAGGTCTTGCCCATGGTGGTGGTGAAGTTTGAATTGAAGATATTTATTCTTTGACTGCCCTAATAATCACTAATAATCACTCTATAAATTCAAGAAATCTCTGTGTGTCTGTGTGTCACGATCATAGGACATCATAGGACAGTCTATGATGTGCCTATGATGTTCCTATGATTTCTGCATGATAGGACAGCCTATGAATATGATATGATGCCTGCCTTGATGTCTTTATGATGTCATATAGACTGATGCCTGCCTTGATGTCTATATGAAGTCATACAGATAGGCACATCATAGCCTATGATGTGCCTATGATGTCAGTGGCAGCCTTTGCTATGATGCCTGCCGTGATGTCTTTATGATGTCATATAGACTGTCAAGAAATCTCTAAATCTCTGTGTCTGTGCCTGCATCATCATCATCACTCTATAAATTCAAGAAATCTTGTCAGTTTGTGTGTCTGTGTGTCATGACCATAGTACATCATAGGACGGCCTATGATGTCTGCACGATGTCCTATGATGTTCCTATGATATTTGCGATCATAGGACCGTAGACGTAGACTCTACATGATGTCCATATGATGTCAGATAAACCATAAGGGTGCTGTTCCTATGATCTCTGGAGGATGTCTATATGACGTCATACAGACCGCAGGACTCCCTACAAGACATACTGTATACTGTACATATACAGTAGACACAGGTAATAGTAGTCACCAAGATGAAGTCCCTGCTCCTGGGCGCAGTCCAGGGATGGATAATTTTTTCACACATAGGGAGTTGTTCAGAACTCCTTATAAGAACTTATACAAAGATATAGAGTCATAATAATCAAGTCGGTGGTGGTAATGCACCTGTAAACTGGTTGCCAGCCACCAATCAAATCTAGAAGAAGAAGAAGACACAGGGAACTCCTTATACAAAGATACTGAGTGATGATAATCAAGTCAGTGGTGGTAATGCACCTGTATATGCCAGATATACTGTATGTATCAGCTAAGTACATGGCGGTAATGCACCTGTAAGCTGGTTGCCAACCGCCAATCAAATCTAAAAGAAGAAGAAGTTGTTACAGGCAGGAGAAGAAGTAACAAGCAGGGGCAAACAGAGACGGCAGGGTATGGTTACAGAAAACGGGATGGGCGGGGCTGCACAGATAATCACACACAGGGGGAGACAAGACCAAGGCAATAATGATTATGATAATGACAATAATAATAATAATAATAATAATAATAATGCTGATAAACTAAGAGGAAGAGCAATGAAGAAATAAATATGCAAGACATAATAATAATAATAATAATAATAATAATAGCAACCCAGGATAATAATAAGGTGAGGAGGTTGGCTGGCACCCATGCCCTGGAGACAAGGAATATCACTCTATATATAATTCAAGAAAGAAAGGAAAGAAATCCAACTATATTGTCAGTCAGTCTATACATAGCAAGGTATGCACAGTGGAACAAAATTATATTTCGCCAAGCGTCAGTATTAACATTGTGAACTGGAGTGACCACTGCCATGCAAGGCGTGTCTTTGGACTGTGGTAGAGTACCTAGACTAAAACCATACAACTACGGGGAAAACATGCACACTCCACACAGATTAACTCAGCATGGGTTCCACTCTCAGGCCCTACTGTGAGGCCGCTGCTCTGGCTACTGAGCCACCATGATGCCACAGAGGAAAATACAGCCAAAGCATCTGGCTTGCCATAACAACTTAAGCTCACCCACCTTGGTGTTTCATGTGCTTCAGTTTTACTTTAATGGACCTTGCAAAGGAGCTCTGTGTGATGTGCGATATTAGCAAACATAACACAGAAGACAACAAGCATTTAGACACATCAGAGAAAATACAGATGCTCACTAGTCTCATCGAGGTGTCTTAGATGTTCTAAGGTCAGCTGTGTGTCCATAAACTAGTACTAATTTTGCTTGTTGATTGGCCAGCTGTCAGTGTTGAATCGGGGCCCCGACCGTGGTAAGAGCCAGACTATGACAGGCTGTGCTTTTCATCTCCATCTTCAGCTCTCGGCTTCAGTGGTCATACTTGTGATGAATGTGAAGTGATATTTGCCATTCTCTGCACCCGCCTGGATATGATTGGATGTTATTAGTCAGATTGAAGCCCTACTGGTGATAAATGAGCCAATGACTGTGAAGCTAGCTCAACTGCTGCTCCGCTTTTCTGCTCTGAACTGAAAACGAATCATTCATGTTCGACTGATTCAAGACAGACCAAATGTAAATCAATGGGGGATTTCAACATTTTTTCTTTTTTAAATGTCAAAAAGTTAAAACGTTAACAAAAGAAAAAAAAAATACCCCCTTTCACATTATGTAAACTGACTGGAATCTGCAAAAAGCAATTGACCTTTATTAGAAAAAAATATCTCTCTGGTCTATATGGTCTATATAATTTAATTTAAAGAAGTGTTGATTCTTCTGTGAACAATCAACTGTCTTATCACTGTTTAGAAGGCATGGGTGCTTCGTTAAGATGCACCCTGTCTGAGGTTCCTTTGTAGTAATTGTTGACAGAAAAACATAATGTGAGTCTGAGTTGACAACTGCTGTGGTGAGGCTGCAGAAGCAGGGAACCTTGGTGAAATCAGTCCTCATAGCTCTTTTGTAAATTCATACCTCTGCATAGTGCATTTCAATTAAAAAGTTAATAATTGCTCTGCAAAAGTTCACCTATTAGTTTTTTTTGTCCCTTAAACTTTATCTACTAACCTTGGAGTTAATTTCACTCTTCACACATAGACGGGTCTTTCTCTTCTGTTTAGAAATTGAAATTTAACCCCTGATCTTTTCATCATCACCTTAAAAATATCAGTCTTTCTTAAAGTCAGTTTTACATGGCACTGGTTGGGTGCCATTTCATCACTGGTCTTGTTACACTCCATGCCACACTGAATAATAAAAAAGGCTGTGCTATGCAAGACTTTTCTTTGTAAAGTGTACAGTGTCAAACTTTAAAACTCCCTCTGAGAAAACTTGGTATTGATTATGCAGTCAGGAATTTACACAGGACTGCTGCATTTTGAATAGCTTGAGCCAAGGACCAATGCACTGGACTCACATAAAAACACAATACATCTGTAGTAATAAAAAAATTCACAGCATTAATCCAATGTGTCAGTTCATCATTTTTATTTAGCAGAGCCATTCAATGAAGTGACCTTAAGCACATGTGCTTAAGGTCAAGGTCAACAGTCAGGAAACTGATCACTTTAGGAGTGATCTCGTCAGGCTGGAATGAGCTGCTTCATCTTTGACAGTCTGGTCTCCATCCTCTCTTTTCTCAGTCACAGTTGGTCTTTTTCAACATTTGTTCTAACTCTATTACTATCTGCTTGTGGTCCGTCGCTACTGAATAAACAAAAACACACAACAAAAACTTTACAGTACACACACACACACACACACACACACACACACACACACACACACACACACATATAATTGAATACTTTTGAGGAAGACTAGCAATGCTAATAAAGTTAACTTTCCATATAGGATTGCTTGCTGCAAATTTGTTCAGTTCTTCCTTCAGTTATCAAGGAAAAAACTCACTCACCGAACTGAGCCGGCGAACATGTAACACGTCGTATGTGCCAGAGAGCAGTCATATAGCATGATCAAGCTTTCATGAAGTTTGGATAAGCATTTATTTCAAAGCACTGCTGAGCCTATTCACAGCCCCACAGCTGCTAACATGGCCATACATTTCTTGTTGTTTTTAGCCTTGATCTGCAAAAAGAAGGAAGTCTAACAAAAGTCAAGCTCTTCTAATGGCTATTATGATTGATAGCACATCTACCATCTGTTTATCCTTATCTTAAATAAATGAAGTTATATGCACTTTTCTCAGTTATTCTCACATATGCCATATACTTGCTTATATGTACAATGTTTAAGTCTGTGCAAATGTTTGGCTGTCATCACTGGTCTGAAATGATAAAATAGATGTAAAGGTTCATTCACCTCACACCAAAGAAAGTTTTGATGTTAAAACCTCCAGATTTCCTGGGATTGACTCAATTACTGAAATCGTAACCACAGAAAAATGATTTGTGAAATAGATTGACTTTGGAATGTTAACCTAGCTTAAAGTTTGGTAAGATGTACATGCCTGGGTGAGTAATGAGCCAGTTGTGTTGCTCTTTTGGGTAAGGTAATATTAAAGTAGCCCCCAAGTTTTCATGTTGGCATAATAAATTAGTATAATTCATCAACAAAGCAAAATTGCCAAAAGTGGGCATGTTTTTAATTGTCATTAAAATAATGTTTTGTTTGGGTCTGTAGAATATAATTGTACTTCCAACAATTAAAATAATTTGCCTAAAACCTAAAATAAACAGTCATTATAAAAAAATAAGTGGCTGTCCCACAGCCGGGAGTTGTAGGTTCACACCCCAGCTGGGTCATACCAAAGACCATATAAAAATGGTACTTTCCGCCTTCTAGTTTGGTGCTCAGCGTAATAGAATGGGGAAAGGAAAGTTAACACACAGAGCTACCAGAGGACTGACCACCCAACTTTCACTACTTACAGTAGCTGTGGGGCCTGAGGTCAGAGAAACGGAGACAGGCGCCGCCCCTATACACCACATGGTGTCCCACATGCTGTGGTGGATAAAAAAATGAGCTCTTTGGTCGATGATATTGTAAAAGCTCTGTTGTGTTAAGATTGCATGTATGAGCGTTATTATCTAATCACTTTTACTTCAGTTTCAGATCACCCATAAGTGTATTTAATTGATGGTATTCAAATAAATGGTCTTTTATCCACCAGCAGTAAATGCCACAGCTGGATGCTTCTCGTTAGGAGCGGATTTTGATTTCCTAGTCAGGAGGAGCAGGTATAGTGCATCCAGGAAGTATTCACGGCACTTCACTTTTTCCACATTTTGTTATGTTACAGCCTTATTCCAAAATGGAATAAATTCATTTTTTCCTCAAAATTCTACATGTAACACCCCATAATGACAATGTGAAAAAAGTTTTGTTTTGTTTTTTGAAATTTTTGCTAATTTATTAAAAATAAAAAACTAAGAAATCACATGTACATAAATATTCACAGCCTTTGCTCAATACTTTGTTGATGCACCTTTGGCAGCAATTACAGCCTCAAGTCTTTTTGAATATGATGCCACAAGCTTGGCACACCTATCTTTGGGCAGTTTGGCCCATTCCTCTTTCCAGCACCTCTCAAGCTCCATCAGGTTGGATGGGAAGCACCGGTGCACAGCCATTTTCAGATCTCTCCAGAGATGTTAAATTGGATTCAAGTCTGGGCTCTGGCTGGGCCACTCAAGGACATTCACGGAGTTGCCCTGAAGCCACTCCTTTGATATCTTGGTTGCGTGCCTGTACATTGCTGCATTCATCTTTCCCTCTATCCTGACTAGTCTCCCAGTTCCTGTCACTGAAAAACATCCCCACAGCATGATGCTGCCACCACCATGCTTCACAGTAGGGATGGTATTGGCCTGGTTATGAACGGTGCCTGGTTTCCTCCAAACATGATGCCTGGCTTTCATGCCAAAGAGTTTAATCTTTGTCTCATCAGACCAGATAATTTTGTTTCTCATGGTCTGAGAGTCCTTCAGGTGCCTTTTGGCAAACTCCAAGCAGGCTGCCATGTGCCTTTTACTAAGGAGTGGCTTCCGTCTGGCCACGCTACCATACAGGCCTTATTGGTGGATTGCTGCAGAGATGATTGTCCTTCTGGAAGGTTCTCCTCTCTCCACAGAGGAACGCTGGCGCTCTGACAGAGTGACCATCAGGTTCTTGGTCACCTCCCTGACTATGGCGCTTCTCCCCTGATTGCTCAGTTTAGACAGCCGGCCAGCTCTAGGAAGAGTCCTGGTGGTTCCGAACTTCTTCCATTTACGGATGATGGAGGCCACTGTGCTTATTGGGACTTTAAAAGCAGCAGAAATTTTTCTGTACCCTTCCCCAGATTTGTGCTTCGAGACAATCCTGTCTTGGAGGTCTACAGACAATTCCTTTGGCTTCATGCTTGGTTTGTGCTCTGACATGCACTGTCAACTGTGGGACCTTATATAGACAGGTGTGTGCCTTTCCAAATCATGTCCAATCAACTAAATTTACCATAGGTGGACTCCAGTGAAGCTGTAGAAACATCTCAAGGAAACAGGATTCACCTGAGCTCAATTTTGAACTTCATGGCAAAGGCTGTGAATACTTATGTACATGTGATTTCTTAGTTTTTTATTTTTAATAAATTTGCAAAAATCTCAAACTTTTTTTCACATTGTCATTATAGGGTATTTTGTGTAGAATTGTGAGGAAAAATGAATTTAATCCATTTTGGAATAAGGCCGTAACAAAACAAAATATGGAAAAAGGGAAGTGCTGTGAATACTTTCCAGATGTACTGTAAATCCTATCTGTAACTGTGATTAGTTAAATGATGTTTCTATTTGCTCTTTTTCTGCTGTGGATAGCTTACTCTCACCTTCTAGAACCATTTATACTTTTTTTTTTCATTTAAATTAAATGCATGCTAGGCACTGGTCAAGCTGTTTTCACAGTTCAGTGCAAACAAACAGTAAGTCTTAGGGGACTTTGGTATTGTGGCTGTATTTAATTGCTTCTGCATACATTATCAACTAATAATGAGTCACATCCCCCTCTTGGATGTTGGTCTCCAATCTATTCTTCCACACGTCCTAATTTCTATCAAAAAATCATTACTTTGATGATGATTCTCAGTCATCCAGGTGGGTAAGTATACTGTCTGAAAGGTCAGTCAACAGGATTCAAGCGTTTTTAATTTAGATGAATTTGGATGAATGGTGAAATGTTTCAGAAATAAAAAAATACTTGAATCCAGTTGACTTGACTGACCTTTCATACAGTAAACAGTCATTACAGCATTCTGTGAGGCAGAGTTGAGATTTTTTTTAATCAGAAGTCCAATTTTGTTTGGTTCAATTCACATCTGTGCAAAGCTGGAAACACAATACTATAACTGATATACATATTTTTGTTTAGAGCAAGACATCACCATAACTAATTATGTAAAATAGTAGAAACTGTTCACATTTTATGTTTTTCAAGTGGATAAACCGACTCAAATTAACTAATAAGTTTAATAAGTGGAAGGCAATTTCTGAGTGTTTTGTTTTTACCACACATAACTCCTTCTGTTGCAGCCATATTCTTTTGTTAAGCTCAAAATGCGATTTGTGCAGATTTATAAATGTGGTTTGGCATTTACACAGGCTGCACTAATGGAAACTGGCTGTTTGCATTTTGTGCCACAGATGCTATGGAGTCTGCTTGCCTATCCCATTTGGGATTCGTGTTAATGTGGTGGCTCCTCGGCATTTAGGCCGCTTTTAGAAAGCGCCCCTGAAAGTAAAAATGTATAATTGCTAACATCAGTTATTTAAAAGCATCTTTTCCTCCCACAGTGCCCTCCAGGGCTGAGTCCAATGAAGGATGGGACCGGGTGCTACGACCACCACATCGGCATCGACTGCTCTGATGGTTTCAATGGAGGGTGTGAGCAGCTGTGCCTCCAGCAACTGGCCCCTCTAGAGGATGACCCGACACTCTACAACATCCAGATGTTCTGTGGGTAAGCAAGAATACATTTGGTGGTTTCAATTGTAACAAGATTATAATTACATTTCATGACCCTGACAATTCTTGCATATTTTGAATGAATGGTAGGTAGAATATCTATAAACTCAGCACCGGAATTATGAATAGGTTACTAAGGGTTACTTTACAACACTTTTTTAAGTTAAAGGTTTTGCACTGAAAGAAATCAGACTGGTAATTGTACACCTTGTTGACTGACAATATTAGTCAACAAGGTGAATATTGGCTGATACCAGTGGTAACTTGATATATATATCAGCGCTTCTCTAAGGGGGAAGTTATGCAGAGGTTTCTGAGGTCTGAGGTTTCTATGTGTGTGTTGTGGACTTGGAGAAAGCATTCCACTGCATTCCCTCATGGTTTGTTATGATGGGTGCTTCTTGAGTATGGAATATTAGGCTTGTTGCCATGAGCTATCCTGTCTCTTTGCAACTGTTGTGGGAGTTTTGTTTGTATTGCCGGCCATCAGTCAAACTCATTCCCAGTGCTGCCCTTTGTCACTGATCCTGTTCATAATTTTCATGGACAGGATTTCTAGGTGCAGCCAAGGAACATAGGGTGTCATTTTCAAGATTGCAGGATCTTGCCTCTGCTGTTTGCAGATGATGTGGTCCTGCTGGCTGCATCAAGCAGTGGTCTACAGGTCTTAATGGAGCAGTTTGCTACTGAGTGTGAAGCGGCTGGGATCAGAAGCAGCCCCTCCAAATCTGAGTCCACGGTCATCAGCTGGAAAGGGGTTAAGTTGTCGTCTATGGGTCAGGGACACGCTCCTGCCCCAAGTGAAGGAGTTCAAGTATCTTGGGGTCTTATTCACAAGTGAGGGGAGAATGGGATGTGAGATTGACAAGACAGATTGGAGCAGCATCTGCAGCGATGCAGACATTGTACCGGTCTGTTGTGATGAAGGGGCAGCTGAGCTCTGAAGTAAAGCTGTTGATTTTCTGCTTGGTCTATGTTCCTACCTTCACCTATAGTCATGAACTTTAGGTACTGACTGAAAGAATGAGATTGTGGATACAAGCAGCTGGAATCACCCTTAGAAATAGGATGAGGAGCTCAGTTTCAGAAGAGGCTCGGAGTAGAGCTGCTGCTCCTCCACATTCAAAGGTTCCAGTTGAGGTGGTTTAGGCATCTGATCAGGATGTCTCCTGGATGCCTCCCACTTAGAGGTGTTTTGTGCATGTCCCAGTGGGTGGAGACTCTGGGGCAGACCTAGGCCACATTGGAGAGACTGTCTGCCAGCTAGCCTGGGAATGCCTCGGTGTCCTTTCTGAAGAGCTGGAGGAGGTGGCTGGGTAGAGGGACATCTGGGCTTCACTACTTAGACTGCTGCCTCCACCACCTGGACCCCTGGATAAGCAGTGGATCCAGGTGAATGGATGGATGGATGGATGGATGGAGATTTCTGCTGGAGGGTTGTCAGTCTACAGAGCTAAAGCTCTAAGTAACTAGGAAGAAAATAGTGCTTTAGTGATTTTTATATGAAAAAGAAAACAGTACATGAAACTTTTATGGTGCGTTCAGACCAAATGCAAAGCCAATTGTTTACATGGTGCTATTGCATGCAGTAAGTCAATCGAAAGACACAAAGATACAGTTGGATTTTGTTAGCTTGGCAGAAAAATTCCCTTGACACTTGGTCGCCATAACCAGTCAGCAGCAAGTTTCACTAATAGTGAGTCTCAGTAAAGGAGAATAAACTATTTGAGAAAGAGACTAACACTTACCAGAGACAGATGGACCAGAGCTCTGCAGCTGAGACTGACTGTATGTAGTTTGTGTCCATATCTAAGATCTTGCTGTGTGATCTGCTGATGAGGGCAAACAGCTGATCACACTGGGCAGCCTCATTAGTTAGCACTGAAAATTTCATCAAGATGGAATTTCTGGAGGAGACAGTGAAATTCTTCCAACTGCCCAGCTAATGTTCTGAATCAAAACCTGGACAGTGTTTTGGGGATTTCCACAGCAGGTGCCAGGCAGCAGCAGAAGTTATAAAGGACGTTTTTGCTCATTGCTTTCAACTCTGGGATGTATTCACATGAGCAGAGAGATGGGAAATTTCATGCTGCGCTTGGTCTGAACGCACCATTATGATGTCACAACCTCGCCTCAGTCCTATTCAGGTTAACAACACATGCCGTGGTGTTGAGCAGGCTTTTGTGCAAGATTAGTGTCCCACAGAACTTAATTTAGAAATAATCTGAGATTCTTTTTTGCCATCAGATTTTATAGTCCACTAAACTGGAAAAAAAAAACTGCAGAGATGCACATCAAAGTCTGACATGTGTTGACACCCTCTGGCTCATATCTGCAACTCACAAAAAAATCTTTTCATCACAGACACAAGTGCAGTGGTAGAAGACAACATGCTGGAAAAAAAGTGGGCAAAGTCAATAAAAAGTTACAGTGGAAACCTTGACAACTGCTAGTTTTTTGGCTACTCTTTGCTTCAGCAGCCATCACATTGATTGTGCCCAGAAGCTTAAACTCTTATAGCAACAATTTCCATTCTTTTCTCTTTTACTTAGACATTCTCCTGCAAACCTGAAGGTTGCTGCTGTGTGTCTTGGACAGTGACAGTGTTTGTGTTGTTGCTGCAACCATTTGGGATTCATTAACGTCCCCGTGTCACAGAATAAATGAACAAAATTTAACAGCCTCTCACAATGGAAGGTTAGATAGGTTTACGGTACGTGCTCCTTCACTGTTTAGTCCATGTAGGGCCTAGTATATTGACAGTAGTAAGTCAGCCTGTGTCTGATTGACTCTGGAAAGGTGCCAAGCTCTGCCTTTTTGCATTTTTCAAGATGTAGCAACACAAGAAGATATTTTTTATAGTGTGCACCTCGAAACGTGACCGAATGGCTATAAACAGCACTTTTCTAATTAAACACAACAAGCTGCTGTCATCTTCAGGCTAAACACCGTGTTGCAGGCGCAGTGTTTCATGTCGAATTTACATAAGCGGCTGATACAAACTGCTGCTTCATTGAATTCTCAATAGCGGCGTTTTGTTGTTGTCTCTTCCCATAGTGCAGCTGTGCCTAATCCCCCACTTTTCCCATCAGAGACTGGCATTAGCTGTGCGACATTTGGCATCCAGGAGAGAGCCTCTCCTCTTGAAAGATTATCTTCCAACACCCCACCACCTCCCCATTCCCATTTTCATTTCTTCTTTTACTTTGTCTGCTTTTTGATTCATTTCACAGAGAGTTTTATACGCTGGGATGTCAAAACATCATCAATATGAAAGAGCCTTGAGAGGACTCCGAGTGTTTGGATTCTAACTCCTTTTTTGGTGTCAGTTGAGCAGAATTGATATTAGCTGTTTCTATAGTGAGTTGTGGAGTGTGAGCTGAATATGTTCTGAGCTCTGTAATAAATGTATTGGAGGAATGTTGTGAATTATCATTCAGTTTTTTTTTCTATATCCCTGACTTGTTAAAGTATTTATTTGATAACAACATTATTATAGCTATTTGAAGATTCTTGGGCGATTCCAAATATCTCTACCAGCTATTCTTTCCATTCACACAGCCACAGCATCAAAGCATTCTTCATGTTTTTAACCCTGTCCTGTCCAGCAGCTTGGTAAGCACAACAGATACAGTATCTGCTTCCCTTATTGTGCCAAACAGATTTGCTTTGCCAACAGGAGCTCTGTTTATATTTGATGCATCAGGTCATGGCGGTTTTTAAAAATAACTTTAAATGCAAAAAGTGTTTTCCTCAGTTTTCTTTTTCCAACTTTGAACTGACATCATTTGAGGTGGGCCACTCTAACCCGGTGCTGCGTGCTGTTATTTACAGACCGCCTCATATAACAAAGATTTTTATCCCTGCCGGATGAAGCCCAAATGGGGTGAAGACCCCTATGGGCAAAGACTGAAGGGGAATTATATTATGGGTCAGCCCATCCGTCCGTTTGTCCCACTTTTGTGAAATCAGCTCCTCCTGCAGTTTTGTTCCGATTGTTTTGAAACTTGGAACCATGGTTTGATATACACAGATAATGTGTATATTGCAATTTGGTTCTGATCGGATGATTTTTGTAGGAATTGTAGCCTCTGACCTTTGACCCCTTATTTCACCTCACTTCATAGACAGTAACTGTCTTGTGAAATCAGCTCCTCCTACAGTTTTGTTCCGATTGTTTTGAAACTTGCTATCATGGTTTGATATACTCTGATATACTCTGATTGCAATTTCACTCTCATTGGATGACCTTGATATCAAAGGTCAGAGGTCAGATTTTCCCTATATCTTCTAAACACAATAACCACTGAAAGAAATGATGTAAGCTTTTCAAGTCAGTACAGTAGCTGTGTGATGTTGTCTTGGATGATTTACACCCTCACCTAACGATGGGTTTGGGGTCAAGGGGTCAAAGGTCAAAGTTAACACTGCAGTTGCACTATGGCAAATGCTACGTTTACTATTACTATAAAACGAGTAAAGCTAGGGTCACCAAACCTGGTCCACAGGTTCACCTTGGGATCCTGATCTCTGACTATGGGTTTGGGGTCAAAGGTTAACATTAACAGTTCCTATGTGTTATCACTGCACAACGAATAAAGCCAGGGCCACCAAACTTGGCACACAGCTTCACCCTGTGACCCTGAAGTGTGACTGTGATTTTTGGAATTGCAGTGTCAAAGGTCAACATCATAATGGCTTATAAACTATCTCAACAGCAAAGAAAGCTAAGGTCACCAAACCTGGTACACAGGTTCACTCTGAGACCTTGACCTTTGACTACAGGTTTGGGATCAAAAGGTCAAAGTTGACACTCCCTATGATCTCTTACTATAGAATGTGCCGCAGAGCCGAGCGTAGGTGGAGGAGGGACAAACTGCATGTGTCATGACAAATTACAAGGATTGTTGGCGGAATTATCAAAATACAGTGAGAGAATCTAAACGGGAACACTTTTCAGGAATTATCTCATCCGACAGTCACAACCCACGGGTGCTTTTTAAAACTATTGGCGCTCTCCTCAATGCCCCACAGACTGCCTGTTTGGAGCCCTGTGTTCAGCTGTGTAATGACTTTCTGCAGTTCTTTATTGATAAGGACTCTCATCTCAGGCCCTGATTCTGATCCTTCTGTTGTGGTCACCAGTTCAGCTGTTTTTATACAGTTTGAACCTGTAACTATGTCACTTTTAAAAGATGTGGTCGACCATATTAAGCTCTCAGGTTCCCCCCGTGATGCTGTTCCTCCTCGACTTTTAAAAGAAGTTTTTCCCAGCATAGGGCACCTGGTTCTCACCGTTATTAACTGCAGTCTTTCCTCTGGTGTGGTCCCTGCTGATTTTAAACATGCAGTAGTGCAGCCATTTTTAAAGAAATCTGGACTGGATCACAATGTACCGACTAGTTTTAGGCCCATCTCCAAATTGCCATTTCTCTCAGTTGTACGCCCAGCTTAAACATTTCCGAGATGAGCACGACATTTCAGAAGTTTTTCAGTCCCTTCACAGCACTGAGTCACCACTGTATTTTATACACATATAAAACATATTTTTTGAGAAACTGAATTTTTGGTTTTCCTTAGGTGTAAGCCATAATCATCAAAATTAAAATAAATGAACAGCTGAACTATATCACTCTGTGTGTAACGAAACTATGTAATATATGAGTTTCACTCTCTGAATTGAATTACTGCAATAAATTTGCTTTTAAATGATATTCTAACCAAGCACTTGACAAGAAAATGCAAAAAAGACTAAAATGCTGTCTTGCTCTAGGTGCATTGAAGACTACAAGCGCGGCCCAGATGGGAGGTCTTGCCTGCCTCTGTCTGAGGTCTGTACTGAGGGCGTAGACTGTGGAGAAGCAGCAGATATCCCTGCCAACCAGACGGTGTTTGGAGACCTTTTCTACGGCTACAACAACCATACCAAAGAGAGCACCTCCGGACAGATCCTCAAAGCCACGTTCAGGTAAGCACACGTGCAGCATGAAGGACACGGTTCTGCCATTTGGTTCTCGGCAGGGGGAACGTGAAGGCAGATTTTGGCTTTCTGTTTCCACAGTGCTCAAATCCTCAATTATGGAACTGTACCATTTAAGAGATTTAAAATGCTTGGGACTGAAGAAGAAAGGCAAAAAGTTTGTCAATTGAGAGTTCCAGTACGTACAGTATTACTGCATGTTAGCCCTGTCCAGATGGATGATGTTTGTTAGTACTGCATATAAGTAATAATGGATGTTTTCTTCAGTATTATTGTAACTTCTGGACTAATTTCAAACAAAACAAGAACTTTAAACTTGCATAAGACTAAAAAAACTGCAGACTTTTTCAGGTTTTGACATTTTGTTTGACTTGGAAATTTACCAAAAGTAGACACCACTTTTGATGCGAGCTCAGCTCTTTACAAGGCTGACATTTTGCCGCTAACGAGAGCTCTCTGTGTCCACTCTTGGATCCATTGTTGTCAAAAGCTGTTGAAAACACATCAGTGATTCACACTGTTGCACCAGTACACTACCGCTTCAAAACAGTCATTCTCGGCTCTATAGCACCCATGTTTAAGCAGCATTTAAGCATCACTTGTGTAGTTTTAAGTACAATGCAGAGCTGAGCATGCTCAGAAACACATGAAATCATGAACTTGGCCAGCCGGGAATCGGCAGTGCTTGTGTCCGTTGGGAGCAATTTGTTTTTCTTTTTCATGCTTTGTTGAACAGCTTTCATTTAGACCTGCTGTTTATTTCGGTTCAGGCACCCAGTCTACACTGTTAATCATTTGAAAACCATTTTGGTCTTGTTTAAAATATGTTGACTAATTAGATTGTGGTATCCCTCTTCTGAAATGCCACACGTGGTAAACGCACAGCACAGCATGACCGGCAGTTAAGCATGGGCTTGAAATGGATTATGTCTTGGAAACGGGATTAAGAATATACATTATGTTTGGCACACAGCTGGAACTGTTATGGAGTAATACTGGGCAAACGTCTGGAGACAAAGAAATACAGCATTGTTGACCAAAACAAAGACAAGCATCATGCACCAGCTTATAAATTAGATTGATGTGTTCCTCCCTTTTTTTTAGTTCGGAGTTAATGTTTTGAGCATATTTTGACCCAAGCTACATTTTATACCTTACAATAACCATGTACTTTTACTGCTGGAATTAAAATATATGTAGCCTAGCAGATACAAGTGGAAGTGCAACAAAGTGCAAAAAACCCAAAAGGATGTAAGCTTGTGTCCTCTGGATGATAAACGTTCCCGCCGACATTCTACTTTTCAGGATTGTAAAGCAGGACTGTTCCTGATTACAAAAAATCTGAAGTCATGTTCCTCGTGCTACACATGAGACGCTTTAATAGGCTGGGGAAGAATCAGCAGCGCAGGATCCGAAGGAGAAAAGGGGATGGGCTAGACATTCCCAGAAGCACAGAGAGAACATTTCATTATCTAAAGCTCACTTTGTCGAGGTAAAAAGGAAAAAAAAATGTTAACAGAATTGTTTACATGATCAACTGTGTTGCTAAGTAAGTGATTGTTCTTGTTAGTCTGTGATGCTGTTTCTGATGTACTGTACTTGTGTTGCTCGTTTTAAAGGAACCTGGCAGTATAACAGTGTAGCTGACTGGCAGTTCTCATTCAAGTAAAACAGACGAGGTTTGGCATGTTTCTTTTTGTTGTCCTGCTCTTCAAGATATATGTTGACTGGGAAAATAGAAAGTCCCTGAAGGTATTCTTTTCAAATGGAGCTCTGGGACAGGCCTGCTCCAACAATCCCTCACAGCCCCACGGTGGGGCGTTCACACCAAAGTTCCTTCTACCCCACAAGCATGTCTGGAGAGTTCAGGATCTGGTGACACAATTCAAGTGTCTTAACCAGGCAAACGGTGACAGTGAACGCACCGTTTAAGGCTGCAGCTGTCAGTTGATTGGATTAAAAAAAAAAAAAAAATTCTGTTGTCTGAAGATCTCGTGATCAAAGGCTTGCTGTTTCTGTAGGAAGGAAACTTGCACTGACCGATCTGTGCTGAACCTTCATTCCTAGAAAGTGGTATCAGCCATTATTTAGTATTAACCACCAGAGTGGTGGCGTAGTTGGTAGAGCGTCCGCCCCACACCCGGGAGGCTGGAGTTCAAATCCCAGCCGGGTCATGCCGAAGACCATATAAAAGTGGAACTTGGTGCTCAGCAATAATGGAACGGAGGAGGGAAAACCTGTGGCGGCGCCTTGCATGGCAGTGACCCCTCTGATTCTAGATGTGATTAACATTATAGATCAGAGAAATGTAATTTTGTTGTACTGTACATGATTGGCTGTATGGACTGAATGACAATAAAGTTGGCTTTACCTTTAATTCTGCTGGGGTCAGATCCTAGGATCCCCTGTTTTAGGTCCTTTTTTTCTGTGCTGCAGCCAATATAAAACACATTTCACTGTACATTTCGCTGAATGTTTGTAGTACGTCAGCACCGACTGAACAATATATCCTTGTATATTCACATTTCAAAATTCATTCATTCATTTGTTATTTTAAAATAACATTTTAAAAAAATGTATTTATAAAATATGTTTTTCACACATCTACCAGTCTAGTACAGTGCAGGATAAAAGATTATAAAATCACAACCTAGTAAATAAATGCACCAATGAAATAAAATTACACTAAGGTAGAACAGAATAAACAGTTTCAGTTAAAAAAAAAAAAATCTTTCCAAAGTAAGCTTTGTATAAAGCAGTGTGACTGCTGTGGGGGGAAAGCTGGAATATAAAAGAAAGCAGCTAAACAGCTGATAGTCCTTGATCTGATGCTTCTGTATCTTTCCCCCGACTCTACCCCGTTTATAAGGAAAGGAAACATCTGGAACAATCACTGATCTGAATTATATTATTTATATTGGTATGTTTGCTTTATTTGTTCTTGTGCTCAGACGCCGGGGCTGTGGGAATGAAAGGAATATTATTAACGGTACTTATTAATGAAATGGGAGAAGATGGACAAAGTTATTCAGTGTGTGATCAATAACCACCACAGTGACAGACAGCAACATTTAGAACAATCATTAATGGTTTTTTTTTTTGCCGTACGTCTTTCCTACTGTGACTGCTGCAGCTGATTCTTTTTTTCCTGTATTACATGTCAGTGCTCTTCATATTTATTTAATCGGACACTTTATTCTTCACCAGTGACATATCACCCTCCGCTGCCAGTCTGTTGTCCCTATCGGTCATCTGCTGCTATCGCCGCCCCTTCTGCATGAATATGCACACAGCCAGATAGATTAACCCAGGCTCCACGTAGCAAGTTGATAACCACGTTTGTAGTGAAGACAGTCGTGATCCAGAATGTCTGGGTTAGTGTGGCCAAACAACTGAAAGATACCCTTGGTATGTTGAACACGCTTTATCGTGCAGGCCTCTGGTCAGCCTGTAACCAGACTAGAAAACCAGAAACAAAGACGCTATATTTTCACTGTGTATTCTAGCTGAATGATTCATAACAGGGATGCTGGATGTCTTTCACACGGTAAAAATCAACGTATTCTAGTGGGGGAAACTTCCACTCATCTTTCATGTATCAGTGGAAGAACTTGGTGCTAATTCAAGAACTGAGAATGAGTGAAGAGAGACTCAGAAGATATTTCAGGCTGACTGCAAAAGGATTTACATAAGTTCTTCACATTCTTTTTTTTTCCAAAGGAATTTAGTTATCAGCAGGTGCTTTCCCATATTTACAAATAATAGTGAAATGTTCTCCAGCCATTTATAGGATCCCTCTGCATGAGTGCAGAGATGACTTCCTCATTTCAGATTGTGGTTAGGTGGAGCCACAGTGGCATAAAGGAAATGGTTCAGAGATAATCAGCGGGTAAATGCATCTCCACAGGTTGTAAAAACACATCAGATTGGATCAGTATCTGTAAAGGTTGCTCCGTGATAGGGCAAAGATTGTGTGTAAGATTTGATGTCAATCCTGCTCCTATAAAAGGAGTCATAGCGCTAGTAAAGCTTGCCATTATCAGGGATTGTCCTCTATAAAACAAGGCATTACCAGACCTCATTTCATTTCAAAAAGGAAGAGGATAAACAAAATACCAGAAAAACCTCTGCCACTACCTCTATTGAGAGGTTTATATTTGAAGATGTCCAGGTCCGTAGAGGTGGCATGTCCTTTTCTTAATTTGTATGGGGTTTGATATGAAAAGCTGCATGCTTTGATGGGGGTTAGTTATCACTGTCCACATGTGGCAATCATTTCCAGCGAACTCAGGAAGACAGAAGGTCAGCAAAGTCATCTGTGCTGCATAAATTTAATTTTGGCTGCGCATGGATTTTGCTGCCCGGAGGCAACTCACTCACTTAGGGATCGGCTACTAGAAATGAAGAGAGGGAGGGGTGGGTGAGGCAGGAAAGTTAATGTCATCAAGAATCTAAATCTCAAATGCTCTGATCTCATTTGAAAGTGCCAGTGGATGGAGAGCGAGGTCTGAGGGAGACTTCTGAAGAGCACCAAATGCTTCCTGTTCAGGGGAGACTGTTGGGAGGCATGGTTAATGCACGGCCTAATTATGAGAGCTGGAATTGAAACTGACCAGGAGCCTGTGTGCTGAAATTGAATCTAAGGACCAGATTGGCTTGAATGTAAAATGAACAAAGTCTACAGGAAGTGAGCATCGCAAATGAACCCTGGAGATCTGTTTGGCGTATGGAATTAGTGAAGCACTCAGTCCATATCAGGACTTATTTCAAAACTTGGAGCACACATAAAACTGCAGATACAGCCTGTCACGTGTCGCAACTGTTCCCGGGAAGATACAGTACATACCATGCATGAGACGGCAAATTTATCCCCAGATAAACTAAATGTCAAATTTAATGGTGCTCTGCAGAATGACTGGCGGCAAGTCGGCTTTGAATGGCTGCTGACAGAGTCGCATAAAAATCTGTTTAACATTTCTATTTTAGCTCTGCTAATTATTATTGTAAATGTGCGAGTCAGGAGGGAGGACTCTCAGACTGCAGGTAAATGTCTCATGTGCTTCTGTGAAAGTTTCAGAAAGTCAAGTGACGTCAGTTGAGTTTTTAAGAGCGCGGACATATTAGAAAGGCTTGTTAAGCAAGATCAACAGCTGAGCTGTATTTTCCATAGTCTGAACTTCACCCCTACTTCATCAAAAGTGGAGCGTTGGCCATTTGTTAAATATATCTCTGAAACAGTCAGCGTTTTAAGAAATCCAACCCCCCTTTTGTTCATTTTACCCACTTGTGAATAACTGATAAGATCTGGCCTCTAGAATTGACAAAACAAAGAATCACCAGTCCAGACACCTTAACTTGCCTTAGGCCTGCAGAGTCTGCATGAGAAAAATCTATATTTTAATATAATCATGCCATGTCTTCTGAAACCTAAGGCACTTCTAGTATAAGTTGCAATCTACATTACTTTCAGACCAACAGCTCTCACTCTTTTGTGTTTTGCATTGGTACTGTGGTTTCTGATTTGGCTCCCATTCTCCTATTTTTAGGTACAGCCTTAAAAATTATGTGCAGTATAATTTACTAATACCAGTTCATACCAGGTATTAGCAGGCATGCATATACGGTGGGTATACTCGTAGAATAGAATCCCTTCAACAGAAATCACCTTGTGTTTTGTACCTAAATACCATTTCAGCCGTGGCCACTGTAATTAGCTCAGTAGAACAAGAGCTGTTCCTCCAGCAGTTGGTGAAGAAGCGGTCGACTGGGGGTTCACAGGAGGAATTTGTGCAAATGCAGATATCAGGACATGCCCATGTGGGCCCCACTCTAGGTTCAAGCTGGGCTGTCTTCTGGGTCCCATGTGGGTCTGTCCGCAGGCTCCGTGTTGGCCCCATCTGAGTTTGCCCACATGGACTTTACCTGTGGTACAGGCGACCTGCTTCCCCACTTTAAACCCACTGGGCCCTGCTTAGGTTCAATGTGGCTGAGCAGCTTTCAGTTACACGTGCACCGCAGGCAAAATTACGAGAAAAAGTTGCAAATTTATGAGGATAAAATTGCAAGTTTACAGTAAAAAAAAAAGTTGAAAAATTTTTAGAACGTTCCCAATTTGCAAGAAAAATGTTGCAAATTTATGGGGGAAAGTCACAAATTTACAAGAAAAATAGCAAATCTACAAGGAATAAAGTCACAAATTTATGAGAAAAAGTTAAAAAAAAAGTGGCAAATTTATGAGAAAATTCCAAAATTACAAGAAAAAGTTAAATTTGCAAGAAAAAAGTCACAGTTTTACAAGAAAAACTAATAAATTAATGAGGAAAAATTTGCAAATTTTCAAGAAAAAAAAATCACATATCTGTGATTAAATTGCAAGATTACAGTAAAAATAAAGCTGCAAATTTATGAGAAAGTTTAAATTTTTCAAGTAAATGTGTCAAGTTTATGGGGAAAAAGTCTCATATTTACAAGAAAACAGCAAATTTACGAGAAAATCAGTTGAAAAGGGTAAACAGGTAAAGTCCATGTGGACCACCATGGAAGCCGCTGACAAACCCACATGGGACCCATGGGACCGGCCAGATTTAGCGTTGGGTGGGGCCCACACTGACATGCTGGCTGAGCAGAAACACGGTGAAAGAAGATGAAGGTGTGTGGTGACTGAGAGCCTCGCTGGATCAGGACCTCCAGCCAAACTGGATGGAAGTGGTCAGAGAGGCGACCAAAAGCCCTGCAGCAACTTCGAAGCATTTTCAGGAATTGATGTAAAACAGTGGTCATCGTGTGCATCTGACAACAATATCACAAATTCTCCACAAATGAGGGTTGCAAAAAACCCAAAAAAGCCACTCCTCAAGAAAGATTTGCCATCTATATTACACCGTTCCTGCAGTAAAGCATGGAGGTGGCAGTATATTGTTGTAAAGCCCACTGAAAATCAGTGGAGTGACTTGAAGACTGCAGTCCACCAAATAGTCACCATCACACTGAAGTGAACTTGAGCAGTTCTATAAAGGAGAAAGGGCACATAATACAAAATCTAGACGTGCTAAGTTGGACAACAGACTAAAGCCTGTATTTCAAGCAAAAAGTGTTTCAACAAAAGGTTAAAACAATGGGATGAGCCTTTTTCTTAGTCATTCTGTTTTGTTCTGACTTGTTGCTGTTATGTCTTTCGGTTGGTTGTATAAGTCTGCAGAGTAAACACAGCTGAATGAAAATTTTAAAAATGTGTCCATGTTCAGTTCAGCCTGCAAGACAACAACATGTGGTATGTAAGGGATGGTTTCCTATACATTTCTATATATTCTAAAGCTACAGCGGGGATGGGGTTAGTCCTCTGAGCTGTCTGCATTAACTTTCCTTTCTCCATTCACTTATGCTGAGCACCAAGCTACAAGCTGGAAAGTGTCAGTCAGGGTGCAAAGTGTTACGTCTGAAAACAGACTTACAATAATGAGGCCAGGTGCACGACTGAGCTTGTCTTTATTGAGCTCCGAACTCCACACTACAGCCTCCAGGCAGGGATGTTGGCAAAGAGGCCCGCCCTCCCTGCCTGCTGCTGTTTATAGGCACGGGGGTGGTGGCGGAAAAGGAAGTGGGCGCCACCACACCGTACTTCACAAATAAGAGCATCATGAACTATACGACACAAAGCCACAGTCTCCCAGCACTATCCCACTACGTCTCCACTCAGGCCTTCCAGGCATGTACAGCAGGCGTGCGACATCTGGCTGCTGGAGGCTGAGTTTGCTGGTGGTAAAACCAGTTGAGTTTGTAGTAATGCCCTTAATAGTTACACTGTTGACTTTAAAATCTGAGCTATGTGCTACATTTATCTGACACACTGACAGATACCCACTAAAGCCCATAGGATAAGAGTGAAAGACTAATTTGGAAGCGATGAAGCGGTCCTGGAATGTTTTTGTCTGTCGGCCCATATGTAGTGAAAGCCCACACTGGCTTAACCACACTGTGGCCCTCATGGAATTCCTCTTAATTAGCTCGACCTCATATTATCTGAGCCAGGCTATGCATTCCTTTGAATCCATTAAAACAGCATGCAAGCTCACACTAAGTACAAGCTTGACTTTTACTTAACAATATGGTACATTACGTTTTACTTCAGAGTTGAGGCGCAGAGGTAAAATACTTCAGCAAACATATTTTGACAGAGGCTGCAAAATCTATGGAAAATTTGAGCTGAACAAAGAAAACGTAAATACAGTCTTAACTTTAGAAAATATGTAGCCCAGCTTTTTCAGGCCTCAGCTCCCTTTTTTTTTTTTTAGCAAAAACTTCACTAAAGGTGCTATTAAAAAATCCATTTTCCCACTAAAATAAATAGAGCTTTTATGTATCGCAGTGAGCCTTTGTAAGCCATTACCTGCCACTGATTTCCCTTTGCCATTCTGGAGCTCAGACTCTTGTTTATACTGCGGCAACCCAGTTTTGCTCCAACTCAAGCGGGAGCAGTGAAATAATCGTACTGACACCACACATTTATCGGCAAACAATTACCACCTAGAATCAGCTGAATGTTTGCGTTTAAAAGCCTAAATAAAGCAAAAAAGAGGTGTGTTGTTTGAGCGGTCGATTGGCTATGATTGGTCCCTGGGGTGTAATCAGAGCAGAAACATCGCTGAAAGAGAGGAGGGCGAACTTCGCTACCTGCAGCTGTCTACTGGAAATGGAGAGGATATATAGAAAATAGGCAGAAACGCATTTCTAACAGCTAGGCCAGGGGTCTGCAACCTGCGGCTCTGGGGCCACATCTGGCTCTTCTGCTCCTAGATTGTGGCTCCCTGAGGCCTTGAAAAAAAAAAAAAAACTCTAAATTTTTCAAGAAAAGAAGCAATACATTTACAAGAAAAAAAGGCTACACATTCATGAGAGAAATATCCTAAAAAGCAGAACATGACAAAACCTGAAAATCTGTGCAAACAAGTCTCACAGATTTAGGAGAAAATGTTGGGAGTTTTCTGAGGAAAACCACCTTCAAATCTGTGAGAAAAATGTCAGAAAAATTCAGCAAAAGAAATCACAGATTTACTTGAAAAAGTTGGAGTTTTAGGAAAAAATGTCACAAATTTATTTAAGAAATGCTGCAGTTTTATGCATGAAAGATAATACAAAGAAAAATAATACATTTATGAGAATAGCTGAGAATTTATACCAAAAATACTCCAAATTTAGGGAAAATTTTGCATTTTATGAGGTGAAAAAACACAAATTTAACAGAAAAAGCTTCAATTTTATTAGAAACAGTTGCAAACTTAATGAAAAAGGCAGCATTTTTGCATGAAGATTATGCCCCCCCAAAAAAAAAAAATTAAAAAAAAAATAAAAATTTATTAAAAGTGCTTGTGAATTTATTGGGAAGACTGTCACACTGAAAAAGTCTTCAATGTTACACTATAAAAGTATTAAATTTGCAATGAAAAATATGTCAAATTAGGAAGAAAGCAAAACACATTTATGCCAAAAATATGACAAATTTTGAAAAAATAAAAAACATTGCAGTTGAATGAGGAAAACACCCACACAAGTTTGCAAGAAAAGAAAAATAAACTTTTTGCAAATAATGAAAAATTTACAAGGAAAAATAGCAACCTCGTGAGAAAAAAGTAGCAAATTTATAATTAAAAAAGCTGCAAATTTTTTAAAAAAAACCCTCTTCATCCTGATGATGTCAGGCCAGACTGTAGTTGAAATTCTGCTGTGTTCCTTCAGGTTTTAGGCACAGATATTTTTGTGATTGCATGCAGATTTTTTTAGACAAAAATGACTCGCAGTGGCTCTTTGTGTAGGACAGGTTGCCGACCGCTGAGCTTGGCCTATAGACCTTTGTCTCAGTTTGTACCTGGCAGGTCAACCTCAGAGTCGGTCAGGAATCAGCTGTGGCTGCTCAGCCCAGATAGCATTACATGTCCAATATCCAGCCATCACCAGCAAAATATTAAGAAATGCTATGAGGTGTACAATTGGCTGTAGATTATTGAACGAACTGGTCCAGTACAGTGACTAATATTTACATAAAAAAAGTGTCTTTGTGCCTGTGTCATGCTGGAAGAAAGAAGTGTGATTTGATCAAGGAGCTGGGAACGTGGATGTCTGCTGGGGTCAGAGTCAGCCTGCTAGGTTGGATAGGTTAGATGGAAAAGGTTGATCCACTTGTACCACTTAAATCAGCTCTTGTTATTTAAAACCAAACACCCAATGAAATCACACTACTACTCCCTGGCCACAGAATGATATGACTAAAACGCAGCGGCCCGTGTCCTCCTGTGTTTATTTGTGGGGGGGTGGAAGCATCAAACGAAGCCAGAGAGTAAGCAAATCTTGTTTATTGGCATCTCTTCAAAGCCCCTCCCTTACTGCTCTGGAAGGGCCCAAAGCATCTGTCAGAGTCAAAATTTAATATTGTTTAACTGTCACTAGATATTTTTTTTATTTCTGCATATATTATATGATATATACAGTATGCAGTATAACCGCACAATGTTTTTTTTTTCCCCCGCTGCCAAAAATATTCTGCTTTTATTCTCTCAATCCATCTCAATGCAACAAATCTTTAACAGCCGCAGCAACTCAGTGTTTTGGCTGCTAATGTTATGTGTTGGTAAAAAAATAAAAAAATCCTGTGTGAGATGGTGGAGGATCTGCTCCGTGGTCCTTGTAAGCATGTGTGTGTGTGTGTGTGTGAGTGTGTGCGCGCGTGAGTGTGTGTGGGCAACAGAAGTGAAAAGAGCTGAGAATAAAGAGGGATGCCACAGGAGGAACGAGCAGGTGGCTGGTAACAAAAACACACATATGCACCCACCAGCAAACAAAATAACCAGACCAGCTCTGGTATGCACATACTGTAAACGCGCCGCGCCGCGCGCGCACACACACACACACATGGCTGTAGCACTTTCAGTTTTGTCTCCTGAGAGCGTGAACGCACAGAGAGAGAGGGGGAGCGTTTGTTTGATTCTCCCTCCCCAGCTTGGCTCCCTCACAGTCCATCTTTCATGTTCACCAGGTCTGAAGGACTTCTAATGTTTTGGAGGGGTTTTTTTGGGAAAGGGAGCTATGCCTCGCCCTTTCCCTGAACAGGAAGTCCTTCAGAGACACAAGGTTTGTTTATTTGATTTTCATGCAGGTTAAGTCTTTGGCAGCAGACTAGGTGGGGATGATTTTGATTACAGAGCAACGTGAGCTCTGCTCCACGCCCAGGAAGTGGGGGGCTATCGCGGTGACATCTCTGGGTTCAAATTGCAGGGCTCTGTGGCAGGGTCTCTATCTCCCTGTCTCCGTGGGGGCCAGTGGACTCCCCGTAATGAGATGCTAAAAAGCTAACCTCATCTCATTACTCCTAGCCGCGTCCTCCATCTCCTCTCCCTCTCGCTCCCTCCCTCGCACGACAAGCTCAGAGCAGGTTTTAATGAATATTTTAGTGGCCTTTGTTCTCATTCTGCTGGCTGCCTGGGATCAATGATTGAGACCACCACCCCACCTGACAGGCCCCTCATTCCCTCACCGCCACCACTGTTTGCAGGCGTTTTTACTCCTCGCTTCTTTTTTGAGGGGGCCTCATTTCGGCACATCCTACCACACCCCCAAGAGGAATACCTTCATTGACTCAGTTAATTAAAATATGAAACATATTTGCTGCAAACTAATGGAGACAATGGGGTAGAAATGGGTTGCCGGTGGACTCCCTTGTTGAAAGCTGCGAGTTCATTGAGTCCCATAGTCATGGGGGCCGTTGTGAGGGAAAACAAGAGAGAAAAGAAGTGTGAAGGCTGCTGTCATGAATCAAAAGTGAGTTGTTGTTATGCCACATTTTACATTTTAATAATTCATCAAACAGGTGGCTTCTTCAACACAACTATTACTGGAATAAAGAAGCAGTTCTGGCAGTTAAACAAAAGTTCCTTGAACTTTAAGAGAGTGGGGAAAAATGAAATATGACATTCTTTCAGTGCCAGATGGCTGTTAAATGTTACATGTCATCCTCTAAGAAAATTAACTGTGAAAATTGTCAGATGTGAATGCAGTGATAGGAACAACATCTCCCACTTAGCATGCATCCAAGAAAGAGAGAAAAGAAATAATCACAGTCTTTAGCAAAAAAAAAGAGAAAGATAAAGCTGTGATTCAGTCATTACGTTCCCAATTTGTTTGCTTTGTTGAGCTGACAGCTGAAATCATGCATAATTACTTTCGACAGAAATGACAGACGTGTGACTCCAGTGTCAGTAGAAACCCCAACCATCCGTGTTTGTTATTTTTGGGGCATTGACACTATAGTAGCTGAGCTTCAGTAGATCTCGCTGAAGTATACAGTGCCAGTATAAAACAAAGTTTGTGTGAAGCAGCGTCATTTTATATATATATATGAATATTTGTGGTGCAATTCTGGACATTCCAGCACTTCAGCAGTGTTTGAATGGCTCCTTGTCTCTACTTTGGTATTTGCACTGTACGTTGGGTTAACTCCACTGCCAAATTGGTCACTGAAGAGAGAGCTGTCATGGGCAGCGGGAGCGCGCCCCTCCCCTCCGGTCTCACCTTCTACAACTCATCACTGCACCTGAGGCAGAAGACACACCTGCGCCCACTCATCAGCCAGCGTACTTAAGGAGGCTTCCTCCGCGCAGTCAACGCTGGCTCGTCTGGGTATACTGCCCGTGTTCGGACTTGCTGATACATTTGTTTGATCGTTAACACACCGTTAACCATCTTCTTTTCCTTCTATCCAGGTCGCTGCCATCTTGTAGGTGTGTCGCCAGGACTGCCCGCGCTCTCCTGCCTCACATCACTGTCCTTCAGCACCATCATCCCCCAGTCAGGCACCGTCAGCTCCACTCCCCTCCTACCCTACCGGTTCATCTATCTTCCCGCTGGGTCCTGCCGGTCATCCCTGGATTTCCCAAGTAAATGGCAATTTGGCTCGCCCATTTTCCCCCTTACTCTACTCCTCAGCTCACGGCTCTCGTCTTCTCTCCACAGGTCCAGTTCCTCTGGCGAGGGACTGTTTCCATAGCTGTGCGCTGTTATTTTGTCATTCAATAAAAGCTGTCAAACGTGCCCCTCAGTGTGGTTCCATCCTGTGCTTGGTATCATGCGCGTGAGCTGTCTAGAATTTAACACACCATGACAGAATGAGCCAGCCAGGAAGGTAGCTCAGCCGGTGCCTCACCGCAGGAGCAGTTGGCTATGGATCGCTTAGTGGCGACCGAGCGGCAGCTTGCTGCACTGACACAACAGGTTTCCAACATGGCCACTTTATGGTCCACGGCGCATCCCAGCCCAACCCCCCCAGCCTGCTACGCGCGCTACGCGCCATACTTATTCCGTTTCTTCACCCTCCCTGTACGCGGGGGAGGTGGGGAAATGTAAACCTTTTCTCCTCCAACTTCATATGTACTTGGAGCAGGTTGGGGAGGAGTATCCAGGGGACGTAGCCAAAGTACAGCTTTTTGTCCTGTTGCTCAGGGATAGAGCCCTGGAGTGGGCCCAGGCCACTCTAGACAACCCTGAGGGGCGCCGATATTCGTTTGACCAATTGGTGGCCGCATTCTCTAGCGAGTTTGGTTGGACCGAGTGTCAGGGCAATGTTATGAGCCGCCTGATGACGCTCCGCCAGGGTACCCGGTCGGTGGCCGAGTACTCAGTGGAGTTCTGGGTTGTGGCGTCCGAGTCGGAGTGGAACGAGACTGCTCTATGCAGCGCGTTCCTCCACGGCTTGAGTGACCAACTCTGTGACGAATTGGTGGTCCATTCTGTACCTGAGACGCTCAACAACCTGATAGATCAGGCTGTTGGGCTAGACAGTCGACACTGTGAGCGCGCGAGGGAGCGCAGCCCCATCCCTTGTCCGCGTGCTGAGCGCATGCCCGCTGCGGTTGCTGAGACCGGCGACGCCAGGTCTTTGCCTGAGCCGATGGAGCTCTCTCAGACTTTTACTTCCGAGGAGCGTTGGCAGAGGTGAAGGGCTGGCGCGTGCATGTACTGTAGTTTGCTCGACCACAGTTTGGACAAGTGCCGCCGGCGGCCAAAAGATACGGCCTGTCAGTAACCGCAGGGGTCTGGCGGGCAGGACGTATTCTTCTCCCCCCGGTAAACTGTGTATTTCAGCCCTTGTGCAGTTGCTGGGGGTTGAGAGGAGGGTTGAGGCGCTGATTGATTCGGGGTCCGAGGGTAATTTCATTTCAGCTGCTCTCATGGAGCAGGTGGGTACTCCCACACGCAAATTGCCCCACAGGCAGAGAGTCACTGCCATATCCGGCAGCGAGCTCGCGGTGGTTACCCTAAGCACAGTGCCTATTCCCATCCTTCTTTCCGGGAACCACTGGGAGGAGCTAGCGTTCCTGGTCCTTCCCGTATCATCTTCCCTGGTGGTCCAAGGTTATCCGTGGCTCCAGAAACATAGCCCCACGATCAATTGGGCTCAGGATACCATCTCTGCCTGGAGCCCTTTTTGTATGGCCAATTGCATGCGCTCGGCTGACTGCTCCCCGTCGCTCTCCGTTTCTCCCTCCCGGGCTGAGCTGCCGGACCTCAGCCTCGTCCCTTGGGTTTATCACGATTTGGGCGAGGTCTTTAGTAAGTCGAGAGCGTTGTCGCTGCCGCCTCATCACTCTTACGACTGTGCTATAGAGCTCATCCCGGGGGCGAAGCTGCCGTCCAGCTGGCTGTATAGTATTTCCGGCCCGGAGAGAGAGGCGATGGAGCAGTACATAAAGGAGTCGCTGAATGCCGGCCTCATTCGGCCATCTTCGGCTCAACTCGGGGCCGGGTTCTTCTTCATCGGGAGGAAGGATGGCTCACTGCACCCATGTATCGACTGCCGGGAGCTCAACGCCATTACAATTAAAGACAAA
The DNA here is from genome assembly GCA_020510985.1 of Pholidichthys leucotaenia. NCBI lineage: Eukaryota > Metazoa > Chordata > Actinopteri > Cichliformes > Pholidichthyidae > Pholidichthys > Pholidichthys leucotaenia. The sequence continues at coordinate 303,437,207 of CM035846.1, forward strand.
TACCCTCTGCCTTTAATCAATTCAGAGTTCGAGCTCCTTCAGCGCTCATGGGTTTTCACCAAATTAGACCTCAGAAACGCGTATCATTTGATTCACATTCGCGAGGGCGACGAATGGAAGACGACCTTTAAAACACACCTGGGCCAGTTTGAATACCTAGTGATGCCATTCATGCTCACTAACGCCCCTGCTGTCTTCCAGCAGTTAATTAATGATGTCCTCTGCGACATGCTCCACCAAATCGTGTTTGTCTACCTTGATGATATTTTGATTTTCTCCCGCTCGCCAGAGGAACACGGGGTCCACGTGAGAGCCGTTTTACAACGGCTCTTGGAGAACCAGCTGTTCGTGAAGGTTGAGAAGTGTGAGTTTTCAACATCATCAACCACCTTCTTAGGCTTCGTTGTGGCTGAGGGGGAGCTGATTGCCGATCCGGCCAAGATAAAGGCAGTGTTGGATTGGCCAACACCCCACTCCCGTAGGGAGCTTCAACGCTTCCTCGGGTTTGCGAATTTCTATCACAGGTTCAGTCCAGAACTATAGTGGGATCGCACTGCCTTCAACACAGCTGACCTCGGTTAAAGTCCCCTTTCGGTGGACTGAGGCAGCTGAGCAGGCATTTAATAAATTAAAGCGCCAGTTCACGGACAATCCAATCTTGGCCCAGGTCGACATGCAGCTCCCATTCGTCCTCGAGGTGGATGCGTCTGATTCGGGGGTTGGCACTGTGCTGTCACAGCGCACGCCCCCCGATCAGAAAATCCACCCGTGTGCATATTTCTCCCCGCGGCTTTCACCAGCCGAGAGGAATTATGACGTAGGGGACAGAGAGCTGCTAGCCATTAAGTTGGCACTTGAGAGTGGAGACACTGGCTTGAGGGTGCTGTTCACCCCATCGTTGTGTGGATCGACCACAAGAACCTTGAGTACTTGCGGTCAGCCCAGCGACTGAATGCCAGGCAGGCTTGCTGGTCGTTATTCTTCCAGCGATTTAACTTTACCATCACATACCGACCTGGCACCCGAAATACCAAACCGGACGCGCTCTTACGCCAGTTTGATTCCGGGGACGTAGCCCCTCCCCCCCAAACCGTCGTGCCACTGGCATGCATTATCGGAGCCCTTACTTGGGACATCGAGCGGAGGGTCCGCCAGGCCCAGTCCCAAGAGCTTGTGCTGGTAAGGTGCCCCTGGAACCGTCTGTATGTCCCGGCCGCACTCCGCAGGGACGTCATCCAGTGGGGCCATACTAGCCCCTTTTCCTGCCATCCTGGCATCGTCCGGACTATAGATTTCGTCAAGCAGGCATTTTGGTGGCCAACGCTGCTGCAGGACGTCCAGGAGTACGTCAGAGCTTGTCAGACGTGTGACTCCTCCCCTCCATCGGGACTTCTTCATCCTCTCCCCATCCGCGGCCGGCCATGGTCCCACATTGCCATGGACTTTGTTACCGGGTTACCCTCCTCCCATGGCAAGACGGTCATTCTGATGGTTGTGGATCAGTTTTCCAAGACGGTCCATCTGATGGCCCTTCCCAAGCTCCCGTCAGCCCTGGAGACAGCAGCCATCCTCACGGACCATGTGATCCGGATCCATGGCATCCCTGTGGACATTGTGTCTGACCGGGGTCCACAATTCATGTCCCAGGTCTGGAGGGCCTTTTGCCGGATGCTAGGGACGATGGTGAGCCTCTCCTCTGGAAATCATCCCCAAAGTAACGCGCAGGCTGAGCACGCCAACCAGTTCCTGGAGGCTGCCTTGCGGTGTGTAGCAGCTGACAATCCCTCTTCCTGTAGCACACATCTGACCTGGGTGTAATACTTGATGAACTCTTGCGGTGTCCTCCGCCACCGGATTGACCCCTTCGAGGCGTCACTGGGGTACACGCCCCCCCCCCTCCTTCCCTTGGCCGAGAGGGAGGTTTCGGTGCCATCCGTGGGGGCCCACGCTCTGTGCTGCCGACATATCTGGAGAGCTACTTGGGCCGCTCTGGTCCTCACCACTGAACGCACCCGGGCCGCCGCCGATCGGAGACGGGTCCCGGCCCCCAAGTACGCCGTGGGACAGCTGGTCTGGCTGGCGGCTAGCCAGATTCCTCTGAAGAACAACACCAAGAAGCTGTCCCCCCGCTTCCTTGGGCTGTTCTCCATTGCCCGGGTGGTCAATGACGCGTCGGTCCGGCTCCGGCTGCCCGCGACCCTGCGGGTGAACCCCACCTTTCACGTCAGTCACATAAAACCCCTCTCGACCAGTCATCTGTGCCCCCCCACCCCGATCCTCCTCCTCCTCCCTGCATCATTGATGGCCATCCCGCCCCCACAGTTTGGCGCATCTTGGATGTCCGTCGCAGGGGTCAGGGCCTGCAATACCGTATTGATTGGGAGGGTTACGGGCCGGAGGAACAATCCTGGACGCCCTCGTCTCGGGTATTGGACAAGGAGATGCTCTGGGCTTTCCACCGTGCCCACCCGGACAAGCCCTCCTGTCCACCAGGAGGTGTCCCTAGAAGGGGGGGCCCTATCATGGGCAGCGGGAGCGCGCCCCTCCCCTCCGGTCTCACCATCTACAACTCATCACTGCACCTGAGGCAGAAGACACACCTGCGCCCACTCATCAGCCAGCGTACTTAAGGAGGCTTCCTCTGCGCAGTCAACGCTGGCTTGTCTGGGTATACTGCCCGTGTTCGGACTTGCTGATACATTTGTTTGATCGATAACATGCCGTTAACCATCTTCTTTTCCTTCTCTCCAGGTTGCTGCCATCATGTAGCTGTGTCGCCGGGACTGCACGCGCTCTCCTGCCTCACCTCACTGTCCTTCAGCACCATCATCCCCCAGTCAGGCACCATCAGCTCCACTCCCCTCCTACCCTACCGGTTCATCTATCTTCTCGCTGGGTTCTGCCAGTCATCCCTGGATTTCCCAGGTAAGTGGCAATTTGGCTTGCCCATTTTCCCCCTTACTCTACTCCTCAGCTCACGGCTCTCGTCTTCTCTTCACAGGTCCAGTTCCTCTGGCCAGGGACTGTTTCCATAGCTGTGTGCTGTTATTTTGTCATTCAATAAAAGTTGTCAAACGTGCCCCTCAGTGTGGTTCCATCCTGTGCATGGTATCATGCGCGTGAGCTGTCTAGAATTTAACATGCCATGACAAGAGCGGACCTGTCCTAATTTGCACATTATGCCCCTATGCACTGTATGGCCCGATGCAATGTGTTAACTGGTCACGCAGTTAGCCAAAGAATTTCCAAACAGTCAACGATCTGAAAAAGGCACACTACTTTTATTTCGTTTTTCTGTTAGAGAAACTTCCCAAAAACATTTTTTGACTCTTCCGGGTAAATTTCCCCCATCAAGTCTTGAAAAAGCCCACCCACTGTTGTCCTAAAGACCCACCCACTGCTCTATTATTGGCCCGCCTAGCTGTCCGTCACCGATCCACCTGGTTCACTCACTCACCCATCTCCAAGTGGTTTCATCGTGATTCCACAGTGGATGGCCTGCCCCGGCACACGGTCACGTTTATGGCCCAGGACCAGGACGACTGGCTGCTTTTATGCCGAGAACTCCCTCGGATTGGCGGGGGACTTCTTGCCATAACACCAGTCCATACGATCGGCCATGGAATCACAGTGAAACCACTGAGAGATGGGCCCCAGTGACGTGAGGTACACCGCCGAACCAGGTGATAACAGGGATGGCTATTAGGGTGACTAAGATCTGAAGAAAATGACAATATAAGCCGTGCTTACAGCCAGTGTCCTGGTAACAGTGTTAGCTTGTGGACTAATAGCTCAGAGGCTAGTAGGCTACCTTTAGCCTTTAGCTGGCTGTGCAAGCCACAAGCTGGTACAGGCGATTGGCCGCAGAATCACAACAAAGCCTCGGGCTCCCTGCAGTCAAAATGTTCCGGGACCAGATGCTGCTGGCTCTCACGCCCAGCAACCCCACCATCCTTGGTGGATCCACTCTGCTCTCGTGGGCAGTGTAGATGCTCCAGCTTCCAGTTGGCTGTGAGACCAGAGTGTAGTCCCACAGAGCCACACTGCCCTTTGCGATCCCTTGGCTCTGTAGCTCGCCTCGGGTTGCGGCAATCGTCCAGTGCGCGGTGCTAGCGATTTGTTGTGGAATCATTGCAAAATAATTGGGAGATAGACCGGACTGACACGAGATACACCATCGACTGTGGATCAGTGAACCAGAGCACTGCTTATTCAAACTGGGAGGCTAGAAGCTAGTCAGCTATAATGGCTAACTGATGTAAGAGGGATGGTGGAGTTGAAACGGTGAAGAATGTTTTTTAAAGTGACAGGCCTTAAAGTAGAACTGAACTGAACGGCATTGAACGGCACTGGGTGATAGTACATACAATTATAAAGATAATTTATCATTGGCACCCCCTCCACAAATCCCGAAATCTTGGAGAAAATCGCGATTTAGAATTTCCCGCCCTGAAAAATCAGACAAATCCACCGAAGCGCAGCCGGAGTTCCGCGTGACGTCACGAGTGTGACCCAGTCCTCATGTTTACCATTGCGAGCACGTCGACACTGGTTGTTTTTGGTGCATTTTGTCGTGATAGTCGACTACAAAACACTTCCAACACCTGGGAAGATCTGTTCAGTGGCCAAGGAAAGCTGTCATGGCGACGAAAGAAAAGAAAGGGGGAGGAAAAGCGACCGGGAAGCGATGCGTTTCTAGATATACAGTGATCCCTCACTTATCGCGTTTAATGGGGACCAGAACCGACCGCGAAAAGCGAAAAACCGCAAAGTAGCGTCACCCCCCCCCCCCAAGGGCGTCACAAGCACTATTTTGCACAAAAAGGCACAAGAGAACAGCGAAAAGTGCCACTAAGCAACACGAGCGATAAAGAAGGCGCTCTGCAGGGAGAGAAGCTGGGTGAAACGTCTCGGCCAATCAGCTTGCGAGATTCCCGAGCGGTGAAGAGGTGGGCGGAGAGGAGTGGAGCGGTGGTCAGAGAGGTAGATTTTGAGCTGTGCGGGCTCTCCGTGTTGATACCTGATGTTCTAATGAGAAGGCAGGGAGACTACATTAGAACATCAGGTATCAACACGGAGAGCCCGCTCTCCCCGGCTCCCCAGCCCGCTCGGGAATCTCGCAAGCTGATTGGCCGAGACGTTTTACCTCGCAAGCTGATTGGCTGAGACGTTTTATCTCGCAAGCTGATTGGCGGAGACGTTTTACCCAGCTTTGCTCCCTGCCGAGCGCCTATACCCAGCGAAGGAAGACCGCATTAAACGCGGTAAGTGAGGGATAACTGTAATAAGTTGGAAAAATGCTGATGTTTTTTTTTTCCCTTTCTTTTTTATTGTTAATTTTCCTTATCCTGACACCCCAAACATCCCAAAGTAAAGACTCACCATTCTGTATTCAATAAGCGACTCTCCTCCCCATCACTGCTGCGGTCTGAGTCGGTGCTGGAATCCCCCGAAAATTCTGGCTCTAATCTGTACGGTTCGATGCCTCCCTCGCTCTCTTCCTGTTCACTTGACACTCCTGCATCCTCCTCTGTCTTGTCACCGATCCTGAATGCCTCTTCACTCTGAAAACTCTGGTGTTCTTGACTGCTGGAACTGCTATCATCTGCCATTGTTGTTTTGATAAGGCTCACACTCGTGACGTCACGCAGCGTCGTCTGCACTACTTCCGGTTTGTTTGGCACTGCCAGCCAGAGGCAAAAGTTTATCGGCTTATAGCTTGGCCATCGCACGGCCTAAAAATTTCTTTTATGTGTTGAAAAATACAATAGGTAATAAGGAATTAATCTGCTATTCTACTTTTTTGGCAAAAAGGTGAGTTCAGTTCTACTTTAAATCAGAGCATTTCAAGAAAACCAGGAAAAATTAAAAAAAACAAATTTACTTCAATAATTAAAAAAATACAGGAAATGTGAACAAAATATGTCACAAACATTTCATTAGGACGTGTGAGCTATTAAAATGTGGAAAAAGTGCAGTCAATGACCTCTTTAACTAAAGGGAAGACTGTCACAATTTTTTGATGTGAACAATCCCCCTAGCCTAACTGTTTTTTAAGCACACATTTGTTTTCCTTGGTAGGGAGTTAGTTTATTCTCACCAAATCCCTGTATCCCATAACAAGTGTGTGCATTGGAGCACAGACTCTGCTTTTTGGATCTCCCAGCAGCAGAGCGTGTGACCTATATTAACCTCTGGGCCTTACCTGTCTTGATGGTAATAAATTTTTACATTTAAGTGTGGAGACACTATTTTGTGCTACCTAGCTGATTACATCCTTGTTAAGAATACATATAAGATGAACCTCAGACCGACTCCCTGTACCTTTGACTTCAGTACCTTAAATTAACTCAATAACCAGCCCAGGCTCCAAGTTGCGCCTTAACCCCCTAGTGGTCAAGAGTGGTCAAGATTTTTTTCAAGAAAATATTCAGTTCAGATGTCAGATTTCCAAAGCTATAACCAGGGATGGCAATTTTCTGCCGATCTGCGGATTTCCGCCGATTTATTTTCAAATTGATTATTTCTGTGCATCGTCTAAATCCGTTGAGAAAATTTTAGTGGGGGTAAGGTACCTTATTGTTACTGATTTTAGTGAAAATCAACACGATTACATAAGCGCTCGGCGCTTCCCCGGGTCAAGTCTCCTGCGATAACCCGGATGTTATGTACTCAAGCTACTGCTGTACTGTAAACAGCCCTGTGATTGGATAGTGGCAAACGATTGGACCAATCAAATGGGTCATTGTATGCTTTGTCAAAAATTCATGGCGGTGTGTTCTCAGAGATGTGATTTTTCCGCTAATTGGCCGAATTCCGCTTTATTTTATCTTCCAGGAAGATAAAGTGCGTTAAGTACGTTAGCGGCTTGTGGTCCACGAATGCAGTGAAGGTGCGCCCTTTCAGGCAGAACTGGAAGTGGCATATGGCCAGGTGGAGAGCCATTAACTCTCTGTCGAACACGCTGTATTTAGGCTCACTGTCGTGCAAAGACCTGCTAAAAAAAAAAGGTGAGTGGCTGCCAAGAACGGGCAACGCATTGCTCCACGACGGCCCCTATGCCCATGTCCGAGGCGTCGGTAGTGAGCGCTATCCGAGCCGCCGGGTCTGGGTGCGCCAGTAGTGCAGCGTTCACCAGAGCTGTTTTAACCTCAGAGAACGCCTGGAGTCCAGTCGACTCTGTCCGCCGGTTTCTGTTTCTTGAGTGTGCCGTACAATGGCTGTATGAGCTGGGCTGCGCGGGGGAAGAAATGGTTATAAAAGTTAACCATCGCCCAAAACTCCTGCAGCGCCCTGACATTGATGTTGAGGAGAAAAAATAGCAAAACAATTTAGTTACATTACTTTTATGATTCCAAACAGTTTGAAATTGACAGTGCACAGTGGACATTGACTCATAACTTTTGAATCAATCCATCAATCGATCAATCAATCAGAATATTTCTAAGACTTGGCTACATCAGTGATTGTGCAAAATGAACTGCTCAAGTCTCAATGGAGATTGAAACTGGTGATCTGAAATGAATGCTGAAATTATAAAAAGTAATGGTATGTTAGAATTTTATTTCTATTATGGAATAGATAAAATTAACTGATTTTGATTTGATTAAGTGTTAAAGCATATGATGGATAATGCTTGTTGGAATATTTTAGGAATGCTATCTTCTTGGAACATAAGTCAATATTATACAGTAATAAGTGGCATTCAGCTGTTTGTTTTATGTCATTTAAGCACAGTTCTGGTACTTAAAAATCATAAAAACCCAGGAGCTTCGGGGAGCTTCTGCGTTCCCCCAGACACCTTGCTAAATTTTCAGATAATTTCCCCAACCCCAAATCACATCCCTGGTTCATGTTGGAATTCTGAGCTTTCGGTATTGTTTTCAGCGGAATTATGAGATTTTTATCGAAGGATCAGGAGTCATCAGTGCTAGAAATAGACAAAAGTGTCAAAAATAAGTTCCGATGGAATTGGCTTGAGAGAAAAGTGACGGTAAAGGTGAAAATTGGCTCAAAGTTTGACGAGGTAACAGAAACACTCGGACAGTTTCTGAAGAAACCAGAAAAGGAGATGAAGTTCAAAGTTCAGAGACTGACACAGCTTGCTGCCAAAAGGAAGAAAGTTTCACATTAGAAGTGACTTGGTGACCAGTGTAAATAGTGTAATAAACTCTTATAGAACTGTTAAATATGTTGGACTAAAGACTAACTAACTAACCTGCACTTATATAGCGCTTTTCTAGTCACAAAGACCACTCAAAGCGCTTTCATTAATACTAACCCTCTATTCTAAGGGCCTATAGGAAACAGATATCTAGGGACAATTTAGAACAGCCAATTAACCTAACATGCATGTTTTTGGCATGTGGGAGGAAACCGGAGAAATCCCGGAGTAAACCCACGCAACACGGGGAGAACATGCAAACTCCACACAGATCACTGTTGGTCGGGGGCTGGGATCGAACCCACGATCCCATGATCCCCACAATCCCCCGGCCAAGGGTAAACTGTGCTGCCGCAGTGCTAACCACTGCCCCACCGTGCAGCCCAAAGACAGTGAGACAACATTGAAGAAAAAGTAAGTTAACTTTTCATTAAATTTAATGATTTATCTAAGTCTAGTATTTCATTTTTTTAATCATTTTTTTCAGTCTAAATTACTTCTGTTTTATTGAAAACCTCCCAGCTTCAGGAGGGCTGTGCCCCCCCCTGGCCCCCCATAAGTCAATCGACTAAATTAGATTTCAGCTGAAATCAGAATTTCCTGTTGCCATCCCTGTATAACTTGAAAGTGGTAAGAGATAATGGCTTCCTGTCAATTAGAAAGATGTAGAATATGATCCAAAGTTTGAGATAGGAGTAAATTTACGCATCTAATTTGCATAATGCCATGGCACCCATATCGAATTACATAACTGTCAGTCAAAAGTGGACTTTGGATATATTTACACAAAGAATGGTTCTGCTTTTTGTCACCGTTTCTTGTTTGGGGCATTTTGCTATCTTGTCTTCAAAGTATATGAACCAGAAAATCAGTACAATGTAAAGAAACAAAGAAATTCATTGCTTACCACTGGCAAAGGTGGCTCTCGCTTCATCCATTTTCGTCCATCCTGGTTGTTATTTTGCCCTCTGTTAGTCATTTGCGCTTTCTCTCCCACATCCAGAAACTCTTGTGATTATCTCCTTCTTCTTCTTTTTCTTCTTTCAATTCAATTCAGTTCAACTTTATTTATATAGCGCCATTTCACAACAACAGTCATCTCATAGCACTATCAACTGTAGGGGGAACCCCCACAGTTGCAGAAAGACCCCAGCAATCAGGCGATCCCCTGTGAGCAAGCACTTGGCGACGGTGGAGAGGAAAATCTCCCTTTTAACAGGAAGAAACCTCCAGCAGAACCAGGCTCAGGGAGGGGCAGTCATCTGCTGCGACTGGCTGGGGGGGGGGGAGGGGATAGAGAAGAAGAAAAGAACAGACATGTAGAGAGCAAACAGCACGATGGGGACTCAATCTATGGGAGAGAACAAACAAATGTTAATGACCAGCAAAAAAAATATTTCATTGAGAGTGAGAAAAGGAGTGAGGCCCAGTGCATTACTGGAGGTCCCCCGGCTGACTAAACCTATTAGCAGCATAACTAAGGGAGGGTTCAGAAACACATGATCCCTCCCTAATTGTAGGCTATATCAAAAAGGTAGGTTTTAGCCCTATTCTTAAAAACAGAGATCGAGTCTGACTCCCGAATCCAGATTGGCAGCTGATTCCACAGGAGAGGAGCTTGATAACTGAAGGCTCTGCCTCCCATTGTACTTTTGGAGATTCTAGGTATTACAAGTAATCCTGCATTTTGGGAGCGTAGTGCTCTGTTAGGATAATACGGTAGTATCAGATCTTTTAAATAAAAAGATCTTCTTCTTCTTTTAGATTTGATTGGCGGTTGGCAACCAGCTTACAGGTGCATTACCAGCACGTACTTCACTCTTATATCATCACGCTATCTGGTCAGGAGCTGTAGTCCTTCTGTCATCCCACCTCAATTTCGCTTTTATTCCGCGGCAATTTGTCTTATATGACGCCTTCTTATATGACGACATGCAACCGGGCGATTGTTCTGTAGTCACATGGTGCTGGGGAGCAGCAGCAAGTGAATACCAGGCAGCATCATGCTCCTACTGTTGTAACAAAATGTAAACATTTACCTTCATAAGCTAAATAATCTCTTTTTAGAATCATAGTTGGCAAATTCGGGAGCAAATGCTCCTCCACCCGCGACCGAGTACATCCACAATGATCAGTAGCGTCCATATTGTCTCTGTCTAAAAACTTCCTCTCTGGTGTAAAGAAGGATGCTTCTATTTCCGCCATAATTCCTCCAAGGTAAGAGCAGTTACTTATACGTGCCTGCCACCTTGTGAGATGGAATTCTTAGTACAACTTAAATCAACTGGGGAGTTTTTTTGGCCACGTCATGTCACATCATCTGACAGGTGCAGCTCTGCGCCGTGCCGCTAGGGGCGCGATTTGTCTGTGAAGTCTTGTTGGTTGAAGAGTTAAGTCAGAACAAATAAAGGATTTACTCAAAAAGGCAAAGAACCAGAAGCTTGATACAGGTCCAAAGGTTTTAAGTGCCACTAAATGTGACTTTTATTTAAAAAGCACACACAAGAAAAAGAAGAAAAATGCAAAAAGCAAAAATAATACATAACTGTGAAAAATGGTCACAAGTATTTTGAAAATAAAAGAGCTCTCACTTATGTAACACCACTGTAACACCTCTTGTAGCACTTTAGGTGTGTAATACTACTTTAGGTGCAGTCTTGTACCCTTTTGTAGTACTGGGTATGGCAGTGTACCAAATCTACCTACGGGTACAAATAAGTAACAAAAAAAAACAACAAAAAAAAAAAGTGTAGTTACCTTTAACCTTACTACATGGATAGAAGGGACAATTGGGCCAGGTCAGATAGACCCTAGGTTTGTAGGAGCCTGGAGGGCGTAACAACAGATGACACAACACAGATATATGGGAACTTGCAACTATGTGTATTTTTACATGTATGTTCACTTAAACAAAAACACAGCGCTTATGAATACAATAATAGAAGGGAAAAAAATAAAGTACTCCAAAATATATTTACAGTATGTTCAATTTTCTAGTGTCCGTTCCAGGTGACCAGTTGAGTCACCTTTACCAGGCGGTAGGTTCAGGCAATCGGCTCGCCATCCAGATCTGGAGAATCCACGCTTTCATGTAATCCAGGTTAAAAAAGAAAAAACCTGACCTACAAAATAGGTCAGAACACAGAAAAATAAGCTACGCTCTAAGCTTATCACATCAAATCAAATCAAATCAAATCAAACTTTATTGTCATATTGCTGTACATACAACTGTAGTGCAGGCAAGATGAAATTGCGTTTCTCTCGGCATCCATATAAGAAGCAGCATGATTAAGACACACTCCCACATAGCTCCACCCCCCACCCCCACCCCCACCCCCCCATCCATTCACACATCCCTGAGACATACTTGGGGAAAAAGAATAACTAACTATAATATACAAAATGTCCATAGGTGCAGTAGTGTGTATGTGAGATTCCGGGTCAGCTGTTCAGCATCCTGACAGCTTGTGGAGGGAAGCTGTTGATCAGTCTGGTGGTTCTGCCTCTGATGCTCCGGAATCGTTTACCAGATGGAAGAAGTTCAAAGTGTTTATGCAGAGGGTGAGAGCGGTCCTTGACAATGTTCAGTGCCCTGCTCCTACAACGGTTCTGAAAAAGTTCTTGGACAGAGGGGAGGGAGACTCCAATTACCCTCTCCGCCCCCTTGACTATCCTCTGCAGGGCTTTTTTGTCTGACATACTGCAGCTGGAGTACCATGTAGCAATGCAGTACGTCAGAACACTCTCCACCACACCTCTGTAGAAGGTCCTGAGGATGCAGATGGGGAGAGAGGCCTGTTTGAGTTTCCTCAAGAAGTGTAGTCTCTGCTGAGCTCGCTTCCTGATCTCCAAGGAATTCTTGCTCCAGGTCAGGTCCTGCGAGATCTGCACTCCGAGGAACTTGATGTTCTCTACTCTCTCCACTAAACGGCCGCCGATGCTGAGGGGGACGTGCTCAGGCTGTGACCGCCGGGAGTCGATAATCATCTCCTTCGTTTTGTCCACGTTAAGCACCAGATTGTTCTCCCTGCACCAGCCCTCCAGGTCTCTCACTTCTTCCCTGTACATTGATTCCTCATCCCTCTGAATAAGTCCCACCACCGTGGTGTCATCTGCAAACTTAATAATCTGGTTCCCCTCGTGTTTGGATACACAGTCATGTGTTAGAAGTGTAAACAACAGTGGACTGAGTACACAGCCTTGAGGGGTTCCGGTACTCAGCGTGACAGAGTTGGAGATGTTGTTTCCAACCCGGACAAACTGAGGTCTCTCAGTCAGGAAATCCAGGATCCAGAGACATGTGGCGGTGTTCAGACCGAGAAGGAGTAATTTCTCTATCAGTCTCTGGGGAATAATGGTGTTGAATGCTGAACTGAAATCAATGTACAGGAGTCTGGCGTAGGTGTCTTTCTGGTCCAGGTGGGTGATGACAGAGTCTAGGGTGGTGACTATAGCATCCTCCGTGGAGCGGTTTGAACGATATGCAAACTGGAGCGGGTCGTGTGATGCAGGGAGGCAGGCTGTGATGTGTGGTTTGACAAACCGTTCAAAACACTTCATCACAATTGGTGTAAGTGCAACAGGACGATAGTCATTCAAACAGGACACCACTGGTTTCTTTGCCACCGGTACAATGATAGAGGTCTTGAAGCATCTGGGAACGATGGCCTGACTCAGGGAGATGTTATAAATGTCAGTCAGGACATCCGCCAACTCGCTCGCGCAGTCTCGGAGCACACGTCCCGGAATGTTGTCTGGACCTGCAGCTTTGCGTGGGTTGATTCTGGATAGGGTCCTCCGTGTGTCCGCTGTGTTAATGGTAAAAGCTGGTCCGACCGATGGTGGGAGTGGGCCGGCCCTCCCTCTGATTGTCGAGTTTGATGCTTCAGAACGTGCAAAGAAGTCGTTAAGCCTGTCTGGAAGCGAAGCGTCATCATCATCGACCCCCTGCCTAGACTTAAAGCCCGTCAGTGTCCGAACTCCCTGCCACATCTGCTTGGTGTTCCTAGTGTCACAGAGGTGTCCCTGGATTTTCTCCGTATAGGCGCGCTTGGGTTTCAAATATTCTAAATTATACAACAATAATATTTTTAAACATCCTTGAACCACAGATGTAACATTCATTCTTAAGCAGCAGTTAGTAGTAGTGAAATGAAACCGTTGCTAACCATTACAGCTTTGAAAAACAACCTCCTCCTATGGAAAACCTAGCCGGAATTAGCATTGGAGGTTTAGCATGTCAAGCTAGCGATTAGCATTCCACACACACACCGAATGGCACTCACCATGCTAAGCAACACGTGCTCCAAAGGGTTCCCGCGCTCACGTGAGTTCACAGCCTTTGGGTTCAAGTCTTAAAATTTACAAAATTGGTATTAGAATTTGGCAATACAGCAATGTCTCATTTCTCATGGTGGTTTAGGCTTACCAATCTCAAAGTTTTATCCAGGCAAAGGCTGCTTCTAGCACGTTAGCTCATCGTCTCAGTGAGGGATCGCGTTCTCTCTGTCGTGTCTCGGCAGTGTCTGAAAGCGTTCTGCAGATTACACCAAGACCGAGCGAGAAAGCGCGTGACCCCATTGGCTGGCGTGACTCCATTGGCTGATACTGCCAAACAAATGACGCAGCCATTGGTTGCTCAGTATACCAAATTAAAACACTGGGAACTCTAGGAGAGCTTTCCAGAAAATGTTCCTAACTATTTATGAACACATTTTATGAACTTATATTGTATTTATATACCCATCTTCAAAATATCTATTCCCATTGTGAAATGAGTGTCTGTCAAAGCGGTATCGATATTTATAATTCTATTCATGTTTTTAACACTGGGTTACACTATCCCCCCCTTAGAATCATGCAAGTCCCTTTGCATGGGATTAGCTAGATAGTGATGACGAGAGAACCAGTGTTCATGGGAATAATCTTAGGATCTGGCTCTGTTAAGGCTCTGGTAAAAGCCAGGTTTAGTCCTTGAAACAGGGACTGGGCAACAGTTATGAGAGGGTTTCCCAACTGACTATACTGTAGTCTTTCTGGCTGGGAGGTTGTCCTCTCGGAGCGTCTCACAGTATTTGGGATCTCTTTTTCAGGTTCTTTTTCTTCCACAGGTTTATCACAGGTACTTTTATCAGAGAAGTTGGTTTCACTTTCAGTTCCATTCTCATTGTTTGATTGTTCCTCATGTTACGTGTGGCCCTCGCGAGCCACACAATGAGAGCCAAGGGCGAGCCAGTGAGTTGTGATGTTTTATTATAATAAGGGACAGGGGATAAGGGACACGGCCTCGTAGACCAAAAGCACAGATACTCATACAGGGTAACACTCACGAGTAATACAGCAAAGGAGTAGAGAGCTGGCACCAGGCATAGGGGTTCCAAGGCACAAATACTCACAGCGGGTAACACTCAGAAGAATGCAGCAAGACGAGTAGAGAGCTGGCACCGGGCATAGGGGTTCCAGCCTACACAGTGCTTAAGTCGCAGCCCCGAATTATCGGAGCTGCTCCTTTTTATCCTCATTAGCAGTGCCTCAGCTGATGACGATTAATTGGGCCCCAGCCGTCCCGTAACACTGACAGCTGGGAGTCCGCTGAGACGCTGTCAAATGAGAGAACAGATGAGGAGGGATATGGTCTGAGTGCCGGACGACACGGTGTCTCATCCCATGGTGACACCACATTTGTTTCAGTTTCCTCCAGGTTTCCATCATTCGGTAAGTTGTCACATCCAGGTGAATTGTCATTTCCAGGTAAGTTGTCACATCCGGGTGGATTGTCATTTCCAGGCAAGTTGTCGCATCCAGGTGAATTGTCATTTTCTATTCGGCTGTCATTCTCAGGTGAGTGAGTTTCAGCAGGAATGTCTTCTTTAAAGAATGTCTTTGGATAGGGAATTTCATAAACTTGAGTGAGCTTTATGGGCGCTTGGATTGGTTCTTCTCTGTACCAATAGACATCCTCATTTTCCGGTTCTGAATTCTCACATTCCTCACTTTGTTCAGGTGATTGTCTTGTCTTAGGTTTTCGGACACGTTTTGGTTGGACAGGTTCTTCTTCAACAGGGGCAAGAAAACCACAGGGAAGCAAGAGGTCGCGGTGAACGGTGCGTACAGGACCATCTTTTGTCTCAGGTTTTATAGTGTAAACAGGAAAGTCACCTACTTGGTTCACCACAATGTGGATTTCAGCTTCCCACCTGTCTGCTAGTTTGTGCTTTCCTCTGTGGCGGACTGCACGTACCAAAACTCTGTCGCCTGGTTCTAGTTTTGAGGGTTTCACTCGCATATTAAATCTTGTTTTGTTTCTTTCAGCCATCTTGTTAGTATTTTCTGTTGCTAGTTTGTAGCTTTCTTGTAGAGTTGTCTTCAGTTTTCAATGTACTGGGAATGTGACTTGAAACTTTTGTTGCGAAACGGGAGCCCAAATGCAAGATCGATTGGCAATCTCGGCTGACGACCGAACATTAACTCATACGGGGCAAAACCAGTAGTGTCATTTTTTGTACAATTGTACGAATGTACAAGTGGTTTCACGTAGTTGTGCCAATGAGTTTTGTTCTTTTCCTCCAGAGTACCCAGCATGCTCAATAACGTTCTATTGAAACGTTCTACTGGGTTACCTCTGGGATGATAGAGTGTCCTACGGATTTTGCGAATGCCCATGATTTTGCAAAGTTCTTTTATGATATGGGACTCAAAATCGGGACCCTGATCACTATGTAACCATTCGGGTATCCCGTAGTGGACTATAAAGTTGTCCCAAAGTGCCTTTGCAACAGTCTGAGCTTTCTGATTGCTGGTAGGGATGGCTATAGCGTACTTCGTGAAATGATCAGTTAACACGAGCACATCCTTTGTGTTACTTTGATCGGGCTCAATAGACAGGAAATCCATACAGATGAGTTCGAGCGGTCGGGTGGACTTGATACTGACAAGCGAAGCAGCTCGTTCTGGAGCGGTTTTACGTCTTATGCAGTGATTACATGTCTTGATCTTCTTTTCAATATCTGCCGCCATGCGAGGCCAATAGTACCTTGTTCTGGCGAGATCCAAAGTATGCTCTGTGCCTAAATGGCCCATGTCACAGTGGAGGCTTTGAAAGACTGAATCGCGGAGCTGTTCAGGTAAGACGAGCTGGTAAGTAACATTTCCTCCTTCTTGGCGAGTGCGGTAGAGGATGTTATTGCACATTTCAAGTCGACTGAGCTCTCGGAGTAACAAGTTGATGTCAGGAAGTTCAGTTCGTACAGTTGGTGGAACTTTTAGCCCAGTTTCAATTTGTGCAATCACTTCTCTTAAACAGGGGTCAGTTCTTTGTTCGTTTTTGATCTGTTCAGGAGTCATGTGGAGTACAACTGGAAGACCACCACAGTCATTTTCATCGGCATAGCCATTTGGAATGGCGGCTACAGAGAGGGCTAACAAGTGAACCAAAGGGAAGGTGGTGTCTGGAGAGCTACAGACAAGGTGTTTTTCACATATAGCAGACACTACCTTGGAACTTAAACTGCTTTCAGGAAGAGACAAGTGAGTTTGAGGGAACTGCTGTATGCGGTCGAGCTCCTTTTGGGACACTGCGTCATTAAGTAACTCGCCATGTGGCCGTCTAGAGAGGCCATCTGCATCTGAGTTAAGCTTGCCTGCTTTGTATTGGAGCTTAAAGTTAAACGTCGACAGAACAGCTAGCCACCTATAACTCATGGCATCCATCTTAGCAGTAGTTAAAATATATGTCAGGGGGTTACTATCTGTCACGACAGTAAAAATGATTGCCATATAAATAGTCTGCGAACTTCTCCATTACTGCCCACTTTAGAGCTAAAAATTCTAATTTATGGGCGGGGTAACGGGACTCACTTCTAGACAATCCCCGGCTAGCATAAGCTATGACCCTAGTCTGGCCCTCCTGCTCTTGATAAAGGGCGGTGCCAAGCCCTGTAGTGCTGGCATCAGTATGGAGTGTATATGGCAACTGAGGGTCAGCGAAACCCAGGGCAGGCGCAGTACTGAGCTTTTCAGTGATGGTTTTGAATGCAAGATCACAGGAAGAAGTCCATCACTCGCCAAACGGTGTCTTTGGGTCGTGGTACTGGGCAGGCTTAGCTTTGGGCTTTGGGCTTTTTCGCAAAGGAGGGTAGCCTGCTGTTAAGTCAGTGAGGGGCTTAAAGATGCTGGAATAGTTCTTAATGAACCGCCTATAGTACCCTGAAAAGCCTAAGAACGAGCAGAGCTGTTTGAGATCACGGGGCACAGGCCAGGTACTTAGGGCTTTCACTTTTTCGTGGTCGGTCTCAACTCCTTTACTGGACACAATGTGACCGAGGTATCTGACAGAAGTTTGGAAAAATCTACATTTCTCAGGGGAGAGTTTAAGCCCGTACTCTTTTAGGCGATTAAGAACTTTCATTAAGCGAGCCTCATGTTCTTCGGGCGTCTTGGAGAATACAATGATGTCATCAAGGAACACAATCACCTCATGCAGATTCATGTCGCCCATACATTTCTCCATGAGGCGCTAGAACGTGCTGGGGGCGTTTGTAATGCCTTGGGGCATTCTATTGAATTCCCAAAAGCCCATGGGATATACGAACGCTGTCTTTGGTTTGTCCAGCTCCTCTACCTCAATTTGGTAGTACCCCGACTTTAAATTGAGGACGGAGAACAACTGCGAACCGGTCAAGGTGGAAAACATTTCCTCCAAGTTGGGGAGGGCGTAAGCATCTTTTACAGTCTGCATGTTAAGCTTCCTGTAATCAATACAAAGGCGGACATCGCCATTTTTCTTTCGCACCACTACAACAGGCGAAGAAAATGGGGAAGTGGATTCTCTTATCACGCCTGCTTGTTGGAGTTCTTTGAGATGCTTACGGACCGCTTCCAGGTCATTTGGATGTATGGGACGTGCTCTGGGTTTGAACGGTGTTTCATCTGATAATTTGATTGTGTGTTTCACTTGATCCGTTTTGCCAAAGTCAAGATCGTTTTGTGCAAATACTTAGGGCATTTGACTGAGTTTTTCTGTTAGGCGCTCTTTCCATTCAGTGCTAATGGGGGAAGAGTCAAAGTTGAACTTCAGAGTGGACTTTGGTTCAGTTTTGGACTTTGTAACTTTCACGGAGTGTTCTTGCGATAGGACTCGTTGATATGCACAGATTCCTCCAGTGACACACTTCTGAGGGATTGTCACGTCATGTTCTGATTCATTGGTAAGTACAACTGGAACAAGGTAAGGTGCTCTTTCAGGTAAGTCTATGAGACATGGTTTTACTAGGATACCACCAGGTAAGGCTGACATTAACGGGTGTTCTAACAAGACAGATTTTTCACTGTTGCCGGCTGACACAGCTACAGCGCCATCTAGAACAACTGTTTGGCCTGTAGGAACTAACTGTGGCTCTTTGTTGCGCATGGTCACTAAACCAAGGCTAGTGTCTTTGGACTATCTGTGCCTTAGCTCAAGGACTTTTAACACTGCCTTATAACCAAGTGACATGGTTGGCTGCAGTTCAGAACATGCATCAGAATACAGCTTGTAAAGTACATCTAATGTGTTTGTCCCTATTAACACTAAGGACTGATCAGCTGCACATACATCGGGAACCACTAAGGCAAGTGTTGGCACTTTGGCTTCAATACCGAGAAAGTCTTTTGGGAAAGTGACATGCATTTCAATGTAGCCTAAATAAGGTACACTCTGACCGTTAGCTCCCTCCACTTCTAACAGCTCAAAAAGTGGCTTAATCTCATGGTTGGATAAGTACTGTCTGTAATAGGACTCAGGGACAGTAGTCACCTGGGAGCCTGTATCTGACAAACAGCTCACAGTACAGCCATTCACTTTCACATGTGCTGTACTTTTTGTACCAATTAGACCATTAGGAAAGTTAAAGGGTCTGTTTTGTAGTGTGACTTCAGTTTAGCACGTGTCTTGAATGGAGCTTTTGGTTTGGGACAGGTCATCTCTGAACTAGCCTCTGTTTGTCCCGCAACAGGGGTAGACTTCAGTTTTAAAGAGGATGTGGGGTTCTGACTGTCCCAAATCTGTCTTTTTACTCTTAGTTCTTTGCATTTTGCAGCTACAAGTGCAGGGTTTGGCTCTGACTCATAAGTGGCTACAATATGCCCATCTTCGCCACAGCGGAAGCAATACCATGGTTTGGGCCTAGTACTGGGATAGCTGGACGAAGGTAAGTTTTCAGGTTTGTCATGGTCAGGTTTTTTATTTCCAGATTTCTTAGTTGGGTCTATCTGTGGTGGTGCTTGTTTCTTTTGTTTCACGACAGCAGCTAATTGGCTTTTTAGATCAGCGACTTGCTTTTTCAGTTCTTTCAGACTGTCAGGCTCTACTTCACTATTTGTACTTGTTTTGGTGACTGTTTGTTCGTAGGAGGCTGCTTTTGGTTTTGTGGCGCCCAAGTGTTTTCTCATGCGTGTGTTTTTAACTTCTTGTCTGTTTTCAGCAGTGCGAAGGTGAAGCAATAACTCCGAATACGCAGGTGGGTGTTTATCTTTTAATTCCAGCTGTAGCTCTTTTAGCAGATTATCATCCCAACAGCCTCTGTTAAACTGCTTGAGAAGCTGTTTGTCCACTTCCTGTGGCTCTAGACCGCCTCTACGCACTGTGAGATTGAGCACCACCTGCAAACGATGCAGATATGCAGAGGGTTTTTCTCCATAATCTTGGAAAGTGTTCATGAATCGCACAAGCAGTTCCTCACCATCTTCAACAGTCCCAAAAGCTGAGTCCAAAAGCTTGAGATAGTCGGCAGAGGTGGCTTCAGGCCCAAGAGGGCGAATAACATCAGACGCAGGAGCAAGAAGACTTTCAAAGATCTTGCGAGATTTTTCCAAGTCAGACAAAGAAGTATCTTCCATCATCAAGTCAACATGTGAACACCATGTTTCATAGTCAGCTTCAGTATACGGTCTTGGCGTTTTGCCAGAGAAAGCTCCGATTCTCAAGGAGGAATGGGCATTTGACGGCTTCTCTGCATTTTTAATGACATGCTCGACTACGATTTTCTGAACCTCGGGTGGGTTAAAATCAGCTGGGCTCAACATTTGAGGTGTTAAGTTTGGTCTAAGACGGCTTTGGAAGGGTGCTTGAGTGGTTTTAGAGGTGCGAGGCACTTCAACTTGGAGTGGAGGAGAGACTCCACTTTGTATGGGTTCTACAGTAGGGGAAACAGGATCAACATCAGCAGGGACCGTTTCGGCTGTCTCAGCAGCTTCAATAGACTTCCCTATTGTGGACATAACCTCCCGCAACACCTCTTGAAAACCTTTTCCACTTAACTTAGCTAAACCTCTCAGGTTGCTAAGATAAGCCTCAGTAACACTACCCCCTACAGTTTTAGTGTACACATCAGTTAAGGCTTGAATGCAGTACTTAACATCAGGATTGTCAGTGGATGGAAAGAAGTACGGCAACGCAGGTGCTAATGTTTCGACAGCTAATCCAGGCTTGCCATCCAGATCTGGAGAATCCACGCTTTCTTGTAATCCAGGTTAAAAAAGAAAAAAACCTGACCTACAAAATAGGTCAGAACACAGAAAAATAAGCTATGCTCTAAGTTTATCACATGGGTTTCAGTTGCTAACTGTTAGCATGCGGCCTACCTATCTCCTGAGGGAATACTCACACGTGATCTGCATTGTTATTTATGCAAATCTGACAGCGAACGCTGGGACAGTGCATGACGTCATCCACTCAGTAACTGGCAGGCTGCAGACAGAACACCCAGATGCTCTTCTCCTCATCTCAGGCGACTTCAACCATGTTTCATTGTCTCCCATTCTACCCACGTTCACCCAGTATGTCACATGCCACACTTGAGACAATAAAACACTGGACTTATTCTACGCAAACACTAAGGAGGCGTACACCTCATCACCACTCCCCCCACTCGGGAGATCAGATCACAACTTGGTTCATCTCCGGCCGGTGTACAAACCCCTAGTGCACAGACACCCTCCGATTATGCGCACGGTGAAGTTATGGTCTGAGGAGACAATGGACGCTCTAAAGGACTGTTTTGAAACCACTGCCTGGGAGCAGCTCTGCGATCCACATGGTGAGGGCATCGATGGCCTCACTCACACCATCACGGACTACATCAGCTTCTGTGTGGACAACACCATACCCACCAAGACCATACGGTGTTGCTCGAACAACAGACCCTGGATCAACCCTGAGATAAAAACACTTCTGAGAGAGAAGAAGAGGATCTTCAGGTCGGGGAACAGGGAGATGCTGAAGTCCGTACAGAGGGAGCTGAGGAGGAAGATCAGAGAAGGCAAGGACAGCTTCAGGAAGAAGATGGAGGACAAGCTGCAACAGAGCGACATCGGTGGGGTCTGGAGAAACCTTAAAACCATCTCTGGGCTCCAGAATACCTCCCCCCAGGCCACGGGGGGCAGGGAGTGGGCGAACAATCTGAACCTGTTTTTCAATAGGTTTGACCAAACGCCCTCCCCCCCGACTGCACAACAACCACTGCTGCCTCTGAAGACATCAAGTCCTGCTGCCCACACCCCACTCCACCATCACCCCCCCACTCCCAACACACAGCCCCCCAACCTGACCCTCACTAAGACCCAGGTGATGACGGAGCTGAGGAAGATCAAGGCGAGGAAGGCGTCGGGACCGGACGGCATCAGCGCAAAGCTCCTCAAGTCCTGTGCAGAACAGCTGTGTGGGATTGTGGAGCACATCTTCAACCTGAGCCTGAAGCTGGGGGGGGGGGGGGGGGTACCACAGTTGTGGAAAACATCTTGTGTGGTACCTGTACCAAAGACTTCCCACCCCAAAGATCTGAACAGCTACAGACCAGTGGCCCTGATGTCCCACTTGATGAAGACCCTGGAGAGACTGCTCCTTGCTCACCTCCGCCCCCTGGTGGAACCAGCGATGGATCCACTCCAGTTCGCCTACCAGCATGACATTGGGGTGGAGGATGCGGTGATCTTCCTCCTTCACCGTTCTCTGTCCCACCTGGAGAAGCCCGGGAATGCGGTGAGGATCATGTTCTTTGACCTCTCCAGTGCTTTCAACACCATCCAACCGATGATCCTGAAGGGCAAGCTGCTGTGCGCAGGGGTGGACCAGCACCTGTCATCATGGACCCTGGACTACCTCACAAACCAGCCACAGTTTGTGAGAACTCGAGACTGTGTGTCCGACACGATCATCGGTAGCACGGGGGCCCCCCGGGGAACGGTTTTGGCTCCCTTCCTGTTCACCCTTTATACTGCGGACTTCTCACACAACACAACACACTGCCATCTACAGAAGTTCTCTGACAACTCTGCGATCGTTGGCCTCATCTCCAACGGAGATGAAGCTGAGTACAGAGGGCTTATCCAGGACTTTGTGGACTGGTGCCATCGGAACTGCCTCCAGATCAACGCGAGGAAAACTGAGGAGCTGGTGGTGGACTGCCGCAGGCAAGGACAACCCCTCACAGCACCAGTAAATATACAGGGAACTGACATTGAGCTGGTGACATCCTACAAGTACCTGGGTGTTTATCTGAACAATAAACTAGACTGGTCACACAATACCGACGCACTCTACAAGAAGGGACAGTGCAGGCTGTTCCTACTGAGGAGACTCAGGTCTTTTGGTGTACAAGGGGCGCTGCTGAAGTCATTCTACGACACAGTGGTGGCATCAGCCATCACTTTTGGAGTGGTCTGCTGGGGGCAGTGGCATTACAGCAGCTGATAGGAAGAGACTGAACAAACTTATCAAGAAAGCTGGCTCTGTCCTGGGGCAGCGCCTTGACCCAGTGGAGGAGATGGAAGAGAGAAGGATGGTGGCTAAACTGTCATCTCTGCTGGAGTCCGAGTTCCACCCTATGCAGGACATACTGAATGCACTGAGGAGCTCATTTAGCAGCAGACTACATCATCCTAAGTGCACAACCAAGAGGTTTCGCAGGTCCTTCAAACCTACGGCTGTCAGACTGTACAACCTAAGCAGGGCTGCTCGCAGAGATAGCAAAAAGACATGACAACCTAATAGTATTGAGTGCAAAAGACGCAACAGACTTACACAATGGTCCCCTCCGGTATACAACTAGGAAAATACCGGTCGCTACGGAGGGCGACAATATGAATGGGTACATAATCATACCATGTAGGATAACTAAGTAGACGGTTATGCTGTTTCATTCCATCTAGCGACAATGCTCCACACTGTGTGTGTTTACTGTATATATTTATATATTTATTCTATCTAGCTACAATGCTCCGCACTGTGTGTGTTTATATATTTATATATTTATTCCATCTAGCTACAGTGCTCCGCACTGTGTGTCTATATATTTATATGTACATACACTACCGTTCAAAAGTTTGGGGTCACTTAGAAATTTCCTTATTTTTGAAAGAAAAGCACTGTTTTTTTTCAATGAAGATAACTTTAAACTAATCAGAAATACACTCTATACATTGCTAATGGGGTAAATGACTATTCTAGCTGCAAATGTCTGTTTTTTGGTGCAATATCTACATAGGTGTATAGAGGCCCATTTCCAGCAACTATCACTCCAGTGTTCTAATGGTACAATATGTTTGCTCATTGCGTCAGAAGGCTAATGGATGATTAGAAAACCCTTGTGCAATCATGTTAGCACAGCTGAAAACAGTTTAGCTGGTTAGAGAAGCTATAAAACTGTCCTTCCTTTGAGCAGGTTGAGTATCTGGAAAAAATATTATTTCAAATACAAATCATTATTTCTAACCTTGTCAATGTCTTGGCTATATTTTCTATTCGTTTTACAACTCATGGTGGTAAATAAGTGTGACTTTTCATGGAAAACACAAAATAATTGTCTGGGTGACCCCAAACTTTTGAATGGTAGTGTATGTATACTCGCTGCTCTTGTTTTTTCTTGTCTTCTGATTGTTGCTCTGAGTGTTGCTATCCCTGTGCTTTTGCAATCCTGGAATTTCCCCATTGTGGGACTAATAAAGGCTTATCTTATCTTATCTTATCTTATCTTATACAACAATAATATTTTTAAACATCCTTGAACCACAGATGTAACATTTATTCTTAAGCAGCAGTCAGTAGTAGTGAAATGAAACCGTTGCTAACCATTACAGCTTTGAAAAACAACCTCCTCCTATGGAAAACCTAGCCGGAATTAGCATCGGAGGTTTAGCATGTCAAGCTAGCGATTAGCATTCCACACACACACTGAATGGCACTCACCATGCTAAGCAACACGTGCTCCAAAGGGTTCCCGCGCTCACGTGAGTTCACAGCCTTTGGGTTCAAGTCTTAAAATTTACAAAAGAGGTATTAGAATTTGGCAATACAGCAATGTCTTATTTCTCATGGTGGTTTAGGCTTACCAATCTCAAAGTTTTATCCAGGCAAAGGCTGCTTCTAGCACGTTAGCTCATCGTCTCATTGAGGGATCGCGTTCTCTCGGTCATGTCTCGGCAGTGTCTGAAAGCGTTCTGCAGATTACACCAAGACCGAGCGAGAAAGCGCGTGACCCCATTGGCTGGCGTGACCCCATTGGCTGATACTGCCAAACAAACGACGCAGCCATTGGTTGCTCAGTATAAAAATAAAAACACTGGGAACTCTAGGAGAGCTTTCCAGAAAATGTTCCTAACTATTTATGAACATATTTTATGAACTTATATTGTATTTATATACCCATCTTCAAAATATCTATTCCCATTGTGAAATGAGTGTCTGTCAAAGCGGTATCGATATTTATAATTCTATCCACGTTTTTAACACTGGGTTACACTTACATGCAGGACAGCCGAGCTAAATGATTTATCTGCTGAGATAAGCACAAGGCCACTCTTTACAGTCTGCGTTTCACACACAGTTACAGAGTGAAACAATGAGCTTAAAAACTTAGTGAATCACACAAAATGGATTTAAATCAAGAGTGAATTACAGGAAAATCCAAATACCAATACTTACATGACCAAATTCGCTAAAATAGGCAAGAATAAAAATCACCAAAGGTTACATGAAACACACCAGAAAGCAGGACAAAAAATGGGTAAAAATAGATGAGCAGCATTCCATGGTGGGCCTGGTATGTGGAGAGCAGCAGGACCCCAGCAAAAAAAAGAGGATGAGCTGTAGGTCTCCACTGTTTTTATGGACGCTGGTCTTGACGTCACCACCCTGGCGCTAAAAAAGCTTTCTTGAGCAGATGTCTCTTCCATATTTCGATTGCCTGTCCGGCTCCTGGTGCTGAGTCATCTCTGGTTCTTTCCAAGGTCACAGCAGGTCACTCTCTGGTCGGATGTGGGTGATTTCCGCACGCTGTGCTCCTGTCTGTGGCTACAAAGAGGACCCATTGTGTGCAGTGTCCTTGAAGGATGGAAGTGGAGACAGGTGCAGACTGAGAAGCAAACACTCAGCAGCCACCCTTCATGTTACAGTTATTAGGACCAAGGGGAGAGGATTTAATGTTGGTTTTAGACCAAATAAAAACACGTCCTCACTAGTAAAAAAAAAAAAATAAAATGTGTGATGTGTCAGAGAAGCATTTCAGCTTTGGTCGGTCTCAAGCAGCAGCATTCATCTGACCACAAGCAGTAAAACTCAGAGGGCTGTGTGTGTGGACCCAAACAGAACATAAACCTTTTTAGTGTTTCTGTGACTTCTACAGCAGGTAAAAAGCAGCTAAATGTGAAAATGTGGTCATGGTTGGAGGCAGAAATTAATGAAGACAGTAATCTCATTGCATTACTAATAAGTTTCCCACTGGCTAGTTCGGGAGCAAAGATTTATTGGTTGTAAATGAGTCCAAGGCAGATATTTTTTACAGACTTAGGGGATTTTTTTCTCCTTTCCCCCAAAAATCCAAATATCCAACCATTAAGTTATAATGTAAAACAATTACAGTGGGTTTGTACACTGTTTAATCTTTACAAAAGAGGGGTGAGATGGAGATAGAAGTAGTACATCCTACTTGCCGTATGTTTCCTTTGATGCAGCATTTATTGATGTTGATATCAACTCTCTGCAGAGGTTTAATCATGTGTTAGCCCTCTTTACACAGGGATAGGGCTCATTGAGAGGTTGATGAGTGACTAAAAATTGGCCAGGGCTCTCAGTCTTTCAGTAATATCTCAGCGATCTCAGTGATCTCTAAATGATCTTCAGTCATCTCCATGGTCCTCAAAGTTTTTACTCAGTCCAAAACAATCTCCAACCATCTCTCAATGATCTCTCAAGGAGTGCTCAACAATCTCATTGATCCACCAGTGATCTCTCAGCTATCTTTCAATGAACTCTATTGGTCTTCCATCGAACACTCAGCAATATCTCACAGATCTCCGAACCATCTCTACCTTCAGGGTGGAGAAATTTGGCATTCTTTGAAAGATCACTAAGAGATCATTGAAAGATTTCTGAGAAGTAATTAGGAGATCGATGAGATTGCTGAGTGATCAAGGAGCACTCATAGGAGCGTTGGACAATCTCATGGATCTCCCGAGACATGCTTATGTTCTTTATTACTCCAAATGTTTTTCTTTCACTTGTCTCAAGTATATTATTTTTCCACTTCAAATTATGAAGTTGCACAATAAAGGTCCAGCCTAGATTGATGTCACTTTGTACCTTTAAGCCTGATTGCTTAATAATCACCTTTCCCCCCAATCAAAATGCCATTTATATTTTGTTATTTCATGCAACCGCTGCCCTGCTGTTTTCAGTCCAGCCACTGGCTTCTGTTGTTCTTAAGCTGTGACTTTCCCAAAGGCAGCAGTTTGTGATCAGGAAATATGTGTAGCCTAATTTGTCCCCAGCTCAGGCCCTGCATGAATCAAATGAAACATTATGCAGAGTGTACCTCAACAGGAAAACTGTCACCAGGGTGAACCATGAGGACCTTTCATTGGTTTTAGACTTCCCACTGTGCATGTTTAGAAGGCACGAGGGTATTCTGATTTATTTTCTTAATGAATGTGCACTTGTCTTAAAAGTGGCTGCAACTGAGAAATGTTCTAGTTATACAGGAAATGCTGCACTTCAAATCTGAAAGCAAGATCATCATCAGCAAATTAGTCAGTTTCAAATGGCCACAGTAGGGGGCGACTCCTCTGGCTGCAGAAAGAAGTTTGTTTTGAACGGACTCCTCAGTGTTTTCACTCAGCTCAAAACACAAAAGATTCTCCCAAATGATCAAAACTTGGCCCAGTCTCTCAACACTCTCCATGCTGATGTTACGACCTGCTTACTGGGCCAAGGCCAGAATTGCCTATTTAGCTTGGGATCTCCAAGTCCACTTCAACCCTTACGCCAAGGTTTACCAACCTAGTCGTTTTTGCCTTCAAGTAAGGCAGACATACACCTACATCCCAAACTGAGATATGAACCTATGCCACCGTGATCTCAAAACCTCTCACTCTTACCACTGAACCAAAGAAGAATTCCTCTTCTAGCACTGTGCCAGTAGTGGAGGTGTACCTGAAGATGTCAGGAACTGCACCACTAATTCCTTCTGGAGGGGGATCCATAACAGCTGTGTAAACAGGCCCTTACTAAATACAGTATGATTCGTAAATTGTGGCCAATGACAGCAGTGCTTTACAATGGAACATTGCTTTCATTGACAAGTTGCTGCCTAAGTACCTTTGGTCCTTTTTACTTTTTAAATAGATGAGCAATACAAACATATTGGATAGTCAAACCGTAAAAGTAATGTTAAGCCAGTATATTCCTTTGCTGGCAACTTTCTATCAAATGTTCTTAATCTTTCTCCAGAATTCACTATGTGTCTTTGGTGCTCTGTTCTCACCCAGTCTTGTTTTAATTCATTTTGAATTTCCATTTTGTTTTCTCATTAACTTTGGTTTGGTTTAGGTACTAGGCATTTCTTGGCTATTTTAGATATAAGATAAGCCTTTATTAGTCCCACAACGGGGAAATTCCAGGATTGCAACAGCACAGGGATAGCAACACTCAGAGCAACAATCAGAAGGCAAGAAAAAAAAACAAGCAAGCAAGAGCAGCTAATAAACATATGTACGTATTACTATAAAATATATATATATACACACACACACAGACACACAGTGCAGAGCATTGTAGCTGGATGGAATAAATATATGAATATATGAACACACAGTGCAGAGCATTGTAGCTAGATGGAATAAATATGTAAATAGAATGACAACATGCCCTTTTAGAGCTGTAACCCTGCTTGTTGTTATTAGGATCATCATACTAATGACACTCATCGACTGAATGTATCACATGCTGCAGCCAAAGGACATCTCAGCAGCTCTGACAGGAACAGTGGTTTGGTTCATCCAAAGGTGCATTCTCACCAAACACAAATACATGTTAATTCAATGTAAACATGCAGATACACACAAATTCACATATTCGTGTCTGAGGGATTTGGTAACAATATCTAGTAATCAGCCTTGGGATTCTGCCATCGCCGGTGTAAAAGTATCAAGACTGTAGGATGGGAGTTGAGAACCAGTTCCTCTTGGGAACCAGTTCTAAATTTTTAGAGCCCCCAGAATCGTACGTCGCTGGTGTTATCAATTTCTCTTAACGATGCTGGTTTAAACACTTCAGTGCTTTTTTTTAAAACGATATGCATCGTGACATCACATGCTGCCGTTATTAAGCAACACCATGACACCGTTGCTACCGCGGGATAATGGCAGAAGCGTATGTAAACACTAGCAGCATGGCATGTGATAAACATGGGTTGAAACATCTGTTGATGCGGCAGCATGGGATAAAATGAAAGACTGCAATGTGTTCAGCAGTCTATGAAGTGTGCCCAAACCTGATTTCCAAACAGCAGCACCTCCGTCAGTGACAATAATATTAGTTTAGAGAATATTAACATGATGCTAGCAGCCTTGCAGGCTAAGTTTAATACATTTTTAACTCACAAAACCCAACTAAAAATGTCTGATATTTAAATATGATCTTGTAGAGGGTAAAAGGGAAAGGATGTGGAGGTGAGGCACGAACGTAGGTCGACACAGATTCTTTATTGAACCCTCTATCATATGTACAGCCTGTGACCCCAGCGTGGACGCTGGGGCCATGAAGAGCCTAGTCTGGAAAGGCATGCCTCAGTTTCTCTGCGCTCTCTTATAAAGCTTTACTGACCTGCGCGTAGAAACTGAGGCTGGCTCATATTACATAAGGTCTGACAAAGGCCATGAGTGGCAAGATTATAATAACACATTACATACAAAAGCACCGTGTGGCACGATTAACATGACACATGTTATCTTCCTACAATACATTTGCCTCCCTGTGCTGTAGCTTATAGCAGCAGGTGGCGAAGGCGCCTTAAAGTCTGGTGTAATTACTCCTGTGGGGGGCTACCTCCCTTGGTCCATTGTTCAGCCCCTCTATCTGCTTCTGGGTGCGAAATAATGTCCATCTGCCGTGTGCTGGTGTCACCACAATCTCATTCTTTTTAGACGATAACAGCAACATGTAGCTGTGAGGTTTTACCAACCTGCTCCTTGCCAGGATAACCCACTGATGCTAGTTGCTCACGGAGCTGTGATGAAGTTTGTATTTAAAGGCTAGCATCCATTCATGACCATAGAGCAGCTGGAGTTTGGGTAGGTGGAACGTGTGATGTAGGTTACAGATTAATACTGAGTTACTCTTTCCCAGAATGAATAATGTTTTGAGATTTTACCAGTATGTTAATGTACAATTGTTTTATGCATGTGTGTGCATGTACACAGTGCATATATAGTGTTTGTTATTTAGAAAAAAATGTGCAAAAATTACAGCCAAGTACAACATGTTTATTTTTGTGATTGCAAAAATAACATAATTGTGCAGTTGTTTCTAATCACTTCACTGTTCCATTTATACTGCTTTTATTTATATTGCTTTTCAGCATTTAGACATAACAAGTGTTACAAGGCTTTAATGCCCATTTTTACATGTTTACAGTCTTTTATATTTGATTTTATTTTATATTTTTAAGAGAAGAAGCATTGTTTAGAGTGAGAAAAACAAAACTCCTGTAGTGATACTGAAATCCTGTGAAGGTCTGCCTTTTTCCACACACGGAAAACTGATCAAGAATGGATAGGGGAATCAATAAAAAATTGGATGGATAAGCAAAATCGACAGTGCCATTGATATTGATCAAATCTTATCAATTCCCATCCCTACAACACTGGAGAGTAAAGTAGATTGAAAATGAGACTGCCACTCGCCTAATTTAGTGGTTCATAAACAATAGAAGTTTCTCACTGTATTCCTTTGCTGGCAAAATTCTACAGAGTCTTCTTCTTTTGCTTTGAAGTTGTTAAAAGCAAATTCTGTAACAAAAAGTCACCCTGTACATTTATGAATTATGAATCACCAGTCACAATAACCACTGTTATGTATTCTTACTGGAGTGAAATGCAGATATTTTCTCCTCGGCATCATTCCCCAGACATCTGAATGGCCCGGGCAACTGATTTATTGCCTTCATTCTGTTGTGGAACCTTGTTGTGAACCTAACTGGCATTGAGACAAGGAATAATGGAGTGGACTAAATGAGTGAGTTCAACCAAGAGGCGCTGGCACCATCAGACAAATGAGGACATGCTCTCCCAGACTGAATATGAGTCACTCCGCAGCAGAACAATAAACATAATGAAAAATGACATGCTTAATGTGACACGCTGCTTCATCAATACACACATCAGATTTCTGCACAATTGTTAGCATATGTATTGATTTGATCTCAATGATCTACCAAAACGGATCACTTTTTAATCTGCCGCTTGTCTGACTTTCATTGAACCTTCTAGTCTTCAGCTGTCCTTTCTTTGGTTTACTTGTGGCACCTTCGTCTTTGATAATTACAGCTACATTTAACTTGGTTTGTCTCAAAGCAACTCAAACAACTTTTTCATTTTTATTTTATTTTCTGGGGGATATTATTTCAACTAACACAACTCAGAAACTCCGTCAGGAGATCGTTTTTAATCATTTCTAGCTGATGTTTTGGGGGTAGCTACTGTATGTAATTGGCTCAGTTTAACTGTTTTTTTCTGTTTGTCTCTTACTGGAATCATCACTCTATATATAATTCAAGAAATCTCTGTCCATCTGTGTGTATGTCTTCTTCTTCTTCGTCTTCTCTCGGTTACTGGCGGATAGCAAACAACTGAAAGGTGCATACTGCCACCTACTGTACAAGAGTGTGTAACATTATGTCATTTGAGCCCGACCCCTAAATTCTGTGACTTAATCTTGTGTTATTTAAAAAAGAGAAAAGAGCCCTTCTCGTGATTCTTAGTGCCTCTCCATCTCCATCTGTTCCTAGAATCCCAGTTAAATCCCATTCCATACCGGCCTTTCGAACTTAATTTTTCATTCTCTTTCTTTCATTTCCATACTTGTGACAGTGTAATAAGATGTGCTCGACATTTTCTCTTTCTCCACATTCTCTACATTTGTCACTTTTGCTTTTCCCCATGGTGAATAAAGTGTCGTTTAAACCTGTATGATCCAGTCTGAGTCTTGCCATAAGGATGTCTTCCCTCCTGTTTGTTGTTTTATAATTCTTTATTGCAATAGATTTTTGTATTTTGTGATACGATCTACCTTTATGATCTTCATCCCATCTTTTTTGCCATAGCTCATTTCCTTTTTTCTTGATTACGACTTTCCCTTCACCTTTTTCAAGAAACAATGGTATAGTTATTTCTTTCCCAAGTGCACTTTTTGCTAATTTGTCTGCACAGTCATTCCCTTTCAGCCCTTCATGTGCAGGAACCCATCAAAACTGAACTTCTCCACCACCCCTGTGTACCCTAAATAAACTGATATTGCTCAATCACCAAGTCTTCCCTTGTAGATTTTAGTGTCTGTATGGTTTTTAAAGCTGCAAGTGAATCTGTGCACACCACCACCTGGTCCGGTCTGACCTTCTCCACCCACTCCAAACCAATAATTATTGCTACCTCTCTGCTGTAAACATGGATGTATTGTTGGAGAGTCTTTTTGAGATGGTCACTTTAAACTCTGGAATGTATACTCCAACTCCAACAGAGCCCTCTTTGTTTTTTGAACCGTCAGTATAGAGCTGTAAATAGTTATAGCAATTGTTCCTGAGGTAAATGCTTGTTTTAACACCAACTTCACTCATATGCCAATCCTTTTTCCTCATGAGCAGACTAATGTCTACTTCTTTTCCTGGAAACAGCCAAGGGGGAACATTACTCACTGGACTGGTATCCAGTGTCTAGTCCATACATTCTGGCTTTTCTTTCAATTGTCCACCCAAACCCGTGTCCCTGGAAGTTAGAATATTCTCAGCAGTCTTGTAGTGTTGTTTTTGAAGTATTTGCTTCCTCATTTCCTTTCAGCTTGACCCAGTATGATAATGCAAGTTTATCTCTTACTCAAATCCATTGGCATTTCTCCTGCTTCTATTAAAACTGCATTGTTTGGTGTTATTTTGATGGCTCCAATGCACAGGCGTAGCACTCTATGCTGCATTCTGTTTATTTTTTCCAGAGTCGTCTTTGCTGCTGCTCCATAAATCATGCATCCATAGTCTATTGTCGATCTCGTTAGTGCTCTGTAAATGTCAGTTAATGCCTGTTTATCTGCACCCCATTCGTGCCCAGCTACAGCTTTTATGAGATTAATGACTTTTTTGCACTTTGTCTCCAGATTTTCAACATGAACTCTCCATGTGTATGCACTATCAAACCACAATCCTAGATATCAGAATCAGGATCAGAATCAGAATCAGCTTTATTGGCCAAGTATGCACAACACATACAAGGAATTTGACTTTGGCTAAAAACTTGCTCTCATTGTTCAGGTGGAGGATTTAAATAAGGATTCAATGACAACAGAGTATGTACAGTAAATTACAGTCTGTCCACGTTTCTATAAAAGGATGCAAATATATACAGGAATATATGCAGTTATTTACTCAGACTAACCACACTTTGCAGAAATATATGAAAAAATATACAGTCACACAGTATTTCAATGTGAACTCAGATTCAGTGATATAATGTGAATGAAATAAAAAGCAGTGTGAGAGTTATGTGCAATGTAATAATGGATGAAAAGTCATGAGTAGAGCAACAAGTAGGACTAGGTGAATGTTAGGAGTTCATCAGAGTGATGGCTTGAGGAAAGAAACTGTTCCTGTGACGGGTGGTTTTGACCTTCAGTGATCTGTAACGACGACCAGAAGATAGAAGTTCAAACAGTTTGTGGCCGGGGTGTGATGGGTCAGCACAGATGTTTCCCGCCCGTTTCCTGGTTATGGACCGATATAAGTTCTCAATGGAGGGTAGGTCAGTACCAATGATCCTCTCCGCAGACTTAATGATCCGCTGCAGTCTGGTCTTGTCCTGTTTAGTGGCAGATCCAAACCAGACAGTGATGGAAAAGCAGAGGACAGATTGGATGATGGCGGTGTAGAAGACAACCAGCAGCTCCTGAGGCAAATCAAACTTCTTGAGCTGACGCAGAAAAAACAACCTCTGCTGGGCCTTTTTCCGGACAGTGTCTATATGGGAGGACCACTTCAGGTTCCGGGAGATTGTGGTTCCCAGAAACTTGAAGGAGTCCACAGTGGACACTGTGCTGTTGAGGATGGTGAGTGGGGGGAATGAAGGGGGGTGTCGCCTGAAATCCACAGTCATCTCCACCGTTTTGGCTGGGTTAAGTTCAAGATGGTTCTGGCTGCACCAGAGGATCAGCTGCTCCACCTCCCGCCTGTATGCAGACTCATCATCATCCCGGATCAAACCGATGACTGTGGTGTCGTCCGCAAACTTCAGGAGCTTCACCGAAGGGTCCTCTGAGGTGCAGTCATTGGAGTAGAGGGAGAAGAGCAGTGGGGATAGGACACATCCTTGGGGGGCGCCAGTACTAATTTTTCGGGAGCTGGATGTAAATCTCCCTAGCTTCACCTGTTGCCACCTGTCAGTCAGAAAGCTGGAGATCCACTGGCAGGTGGAGGGGGGCACCTTGAGCTGGAGGAGTTTCTGATGAAGAATGCCTGGGATGATGGTGTTGAACGCTGAGCTGAAGTCGACAAACAGGATCCTGGCGTACGTCCCTGGGGAGTCGAGGTGTTGCAGGATGTAATGTAGTCCCATATTCACTGCATCATCCACTGACCTGTTTGACCGGTAGGCAAACTGCAGTGGGTCCATCAGGGGGCCTGTGATGACCTTCAGGTGGTTCAGCACCAATCTCTCCAAGGATTTCATGACCACAGAGGTCAGGGCAACAGGTCTGTAGTCGTTTAATCCTGTAACAGAGGGTTTCTTGGGAACTGGAATGATGATGGAGCGTTTGAAGCAGGAAGGCACTTCACGCAGCTCCAGTGATCTGTTAAAGATCCGGGTGAAGATGGGGGCCAACTCGTTGGAGCAGACTCTCAGGCAGGACAGAGACACACCATCAGGTCCTGCAGCCTTCTTGATCTTTTGTCTCTGAAAGACCCGGCGCACCTCCTCTTCACAGATCGTTAGTGCTGGTGGGAGGTCAGAGTGGAGGAGGGATGGAGTTCCTGGGGCTGCAGATAATCCTTTTGTGTGGGTGGGAGGTGAGAACTGTAGGTTCTTTTCAAACCTGCAGTAAAAGCTGTTTAGGTTGTTAGCCAGCTGGAGGTTTTCCACAGGGTGGGGGGATGGTCTCCTGTAGTTGGTGATATTCTGCAGGCCTCTCCAGACAGAAGCAGAGTTGTTGGCTGAGAAGTTTTTTTGTAACTTCACACTGTAACTACTCTTAGCAAGCCTGATCTCCTTCGTCAGCATGTTTCTGGCCCGCTTGTACAGAGTCCAGTCACCAGTCCTGTAGGCCTCCTCCTTGGTCTGACGTAGCTGCTTCAGTTTAGGAATGAACCAGGGTTTATTGTTGTTGTATGTGCAGAAGGTCTTGGTCTGCACACACATGTCCTTGCAGAAACAGATGTATGATGTCACAGTGTCAGTGAGTTCATTTAAGTTAATGGCTGCAGCTTCAAAAACACTCCAATCTGTGCAGTCAAAGCAGGCTTGTAACTTCAGCTTTGATTCCTCAGTCCATTTCTTCACAGTCCTTACAACAGACTTGGAAGTTTTTAGTTTCTGTCTGTATGTTGGAATAAGATGGAGCAGACAGTGGTCAGAAAAACCCAGAGCTGCACGGGGGACAGCATGATAGGCATTTCTTAAAACTGTGTAACAGTGGTCGAGTGTATTTGTGTCCCTGGTGGGACATTTAATATGCTGTCTGTATTTAGGAAGCTCATTTGTGAGATTAGCTCTATTGAAATCACCCAGAATGATAAGCAGAGAGTCTGGATGTTTTTCCTCCACGTCTGCTATCTGGTCAGCGAGGTGCTGCAGTGCCTCTGTTGTCGAAGCAGCAGGCGGGATATAAATTCTGACCAGAATAAAGGAGGAGAACTCTCGCGGTGAATAAAAGGGTTTACAGTTTATGAACAGTGACTCTAGGTTAGGGCTACAAAACTTCTTCAACACTGTGACATCAGTACACCAACCTTCGTTTATGTAGAAGCAGATTCCACCACCTTTAGTCTTTCCAGAGAATTCTCGGCTGCGATCAGCGCGAAACAGTTGGAATCCGTCCAGGCGGACCGCGCTGTCCGGGATGTGTTCACTCAGCCAGGACTCCGTGAAACAAAGGGCGCCAGATCTGCTAAAATCCCGGTTTTTGTGAGTCAGGAGCAGCAGTTCATCCGTTTTGTTCGCCAAACTGCGGATATTTGCCAGATGGATCGATGGGAGCGGCGTGCGAAATCCTCGTTTCTTCAGCCTGACTAGCGCACCGGCACGTTTACCACGCCACCTTCGTTTCCGGCCAGCGCCAATAGCCGCTGCTCCCACAGCTAAGATTGACTGAAAAAACTTCAGATCAGCAGCAGCAACTGGCGGAGAAGTTGCATTGGGAGGTAGTCTGAGTGAAAGTAGTTCCTCCCTTGAATAGGTGATTCGGACAGAAGAGCAGAAGTCCAAAAAAACACACAAAATTATCAAAAACATCAGAGAGCAGAAGCCAGTGGCTGCCATCCGCGGCGCCATCTTGGATTTTTTATTATATTATTAATAAAAATTATATTATATTTGAACTCAATCTCTCTATTGGTTGATTATATAATGTTAAGGGTTCTGTACCAGTTCTGCGTTTTTTTGTGAAAGTCATATAGCAGGTTTTACTGTTTGAAAATTTAAATCCCCACTCATGTGACCACTTTTCCACTTTCTCCACTGCTTTCCTGATGTTTTTGAACACAAATTTCTCATTTCTTCCCCTCGTCCATATAGCTCCATCATTTGCATGTAGTGCTATTTTGATGGATCCTTCTTGATCCTCAAACATGTCATTAATCATTATGTTGAATAAAACTGGGCTTATCACACTCCCCTGAGGAACACCATTTTCAATTTCAAAGTCATTAGAAACTTCTGATCCTACTTTAACCCTAATTGTCCTGTGTGTTAAAAAAAAAAAATCCATTATCCAATTATACATCCTACCACCATTGCCCATTTTATTCAATTTGTTAAGAAGTCCATCCCTCCACAGTGAGTCATAAGCCTATAGGTCAAATAGGTTCATTTTGTCTTCTTTTAATTATTTATCTTTTGTTCTTCTTAAAGACAAAAATAGAATAGAAAGGAGAAGTCTTTACCTTCTTAACATGTTTCGACTGTACACTGCAGCCTTCGTCACAAGAGTCAGCTGATTGCTGCCAGGTGACATTTATCAGCTGACTTTTGTAGGCAGGGCCAGCTCAGCAGATCATGTCAGATCCACCGAGCCGGCCCCGCCTCCCGCCGTCAGATGGTCTGACAGATCTGCTGAACTGGCCCTGCCTACAAAATTCAGCTGATAAATGTCACCTGGCAGCAATCAGCTGACTCTTCTGACAAAGGCTGCAGTGTACAGTCGAAACATGTTAAGAAGGTAAAGACTTCTCCTTTCTATTCTATTTTTGTCTTTAAGAAGAACAAAAGATAAATAATTAAAAGAAGACAAAATGAACCTATTTGACCTATTACGTGGAAGTTATGGACAAGATTGCATTAAAGACTTCTGCCGGCTGGAGAAATTGGAGAAAACACGGGCACGCTTCAGAAACCACCTGAGATTTAACCGCCGTTGCAGAGATGAGGATGTCATACCAGCAAGCCTCAACATAAGAAATCCAATCCCGACCAAAAACACAGAGAAAATTATCAATAAAGCACGGAAAGACCTGATCAAAGAATGGATAAGAATGACGGCAAACAAAGTGGACAGAATCAACAACCAGATCAAGGAGAAAATGGACATTTTCAAGAAACACTACCCGACCGACCAGGAAACGCAGGAGCAGATAGAAGCACAATTAAAACACACAGACGAACAAGAATTCATTATAATGAAAAACCGCCAATTAAAAAAACTAAAAAAAACTTACAGAAAGGAAGAACGGATGAAGACAAACACACACGGAAACGAATGCTAAGTGGGTCAAAAACTTGTCAAAACGCACACTCACGGACACGGAGAAAACAGTGCTGAGCAGAGGACTGAACTTCGCCATCACACCAGCCAGAATACCTCATGAAGAATGCATTCTCGAAAAAGAACTCGCATGTGAAAAAATCCAGGACCAAGGGGAAAAAGCATCACTCCGGAATGCAGTCGCAGGAATCCTCAAAACGGACAAATTACCACAAAGCAGTGTCACAAAAGAAGAAGAAAAATCATTAAACTCACTCAAGACAGATAAAACAATCACAATCCTCCCATCAGATAAAGGCAGAACAACAGTAATATTGGACACGGAAACATACAGTATGAAAAACAGATGGAAACCATGTTGGCAGATGAAAGCACATATGAAACTAGAAAAGCACTCGGAGAGCGCAGACCTCCGCCAAGCGACACAGTTTCCCCCATACAGTCTTCAGATTCCTTGACCATGAAAACATATGACAAGCAGTGGTTCAGTAGTTATTCACGAAAATGACATTTTCCGTAATGGCGGCCACAGTTCCCCCCATACAGTGTTTGTGTGTACGTTTTCAGATTCCTTGACCATGAAAACATATGACTAGCAATTGGATTGACAATGATAGGATTAGTGGTTCAGTAGTTATTCACGAAAATGGCATTTTCCGTAATGGCGGCCACAGTTCCCCCCATACAGTGTTTGTGTGTACGTTTTCAGATTCCTTGACCATGAAAACATATGACAAGCAATTGGATTGACAATGATAGGATTAGTGGTTCAGTAGTTATTGACGAAAATGGCATTTTCCGTAATGGCAGTTTAGCGCCACAGTTCCCCCCATACAGTGTTTGTGTGTACGTTTTCAGATTCCTTGACCATGAAAACATATGACTAGCAATTGGATTGACAATGATAGGATTAGTGGTTTAGTAGTTATTGACGAAAATGGCATTTTGCGTAATGGCGGTTTTCTTGTGGACGGTGATCCGGATCACCCCCAAAATCTAATCATCTGTAGGATACCCCATTTCTGACAATCTGTGAAAATTTCATGAAAATCCGTCCATAACTTTTTGAGTTATCTTGCTAACAAACAGACAAACAAACAAACAGACAAACAGACAAACTAACGCCGATGATCACACAACCTCCCCCTTTGGCGGAGGGAATCATAAAAACAAATCCCACAGAAGAAAAGAAAAAAAATGCTAAAAGCCCTTCTCAAACCCCTATTAGAAAGCAAAAAAATCACAAAGGACGCATATGATCACCTGATACCCACAGCTAGCATCACCCCCCAGATCTATGGAACTCCAAAAATACATAAAAAGGATATCCCACTGCGGCCAATAATAGACAGTATTGGATCAGTCACGTACAATTTATCAAAAGCCCTGGTTGAAATCATCAAACCCCTCCTTGGACTATCAGATTTCCACTGCAAAAACTCAAAAGAGCTGGGACAAGAACTCAAAAATATGAAAATAGAATCAGATGAGATCCTCATTTCACATGACGTCATTTCATTATTCACAAAGACACCTGTTGATGTCACACTACATATAGTGCAAGAACGCCTCAATAATGACAGTACCCTAAAAAGATGCATCAATCTCACAGTTCACGACATATCCTAATTATTACAGTTTGTTGCAAAATCCACCTATTTTCAATACAGAGGAAAAATTTACAGACAAAAAGAAGGATTTGCAATGGGAGACCCACTATCAGCCATTATGAGCAGCTTTTTCATGGAGGATCTGGAAAACAAAGCCATCAACACAGCACCTATACAATGCAAACCCACCCTTTGGAAGAGATACGTGGATGACATTCTGGAAAAAATAAGGAAAGGACACACACAAGAACTCACTGACCATCTGAACAGCACAGACAGCACTGGGAACATAAAATTCACACACGAAGAGGAGGAAAATGGCACCATAGCCTTTCTGGACATGAAAATCCACCACAACGATGACGGCAGCATAAAAATCACAGTCTACAGGAAACCAACCCACACAGATCAATACCTACTATGGACATCGGAAAACCCCACAGCACACAAGCTATCAGTTGTCAGGACGTTATATGAACGAGCCACCATCATCACAGGCCAAAAAGACAGACAGGAGGAGGAAAACCACATAAAACATGCACTTATATGCTGCCAATATCCAGTATGGGCTATAAACAAAGGGAAACAGCAAGTCAAAAACAAAGAAAACAAACAGGAAGTAAGACACAGAACAAAAGCCGAAATCAAAAACAAGGACACCATAACTATACCATACATACGAGGGATCACGGAACCAATTCAAAGGATCATGAAAAAATACAAAATAAACACAGCAGTCAAACCACACAAAAAATTAAGACAGTTATTAGTACACCCCAAGGACAGAATAGAACAAGACAAAAAATGCAATGTAATTATGAAATGTCATGCAGATCATGCAACAAAACCTACATTGGAGAAACTGGAAGACCATTCACCACAAGAAAAAAAGAACACCGGAAGGAATGTGAGAAGGAAACACAAGGACGACTCACAAAATCACAAAAAGAAAAGGAATAACAAGAAAAATTAAAATCAGCAATATCAGATCACTGCAAAAGAAATAATCACATCATGGACTGGGACAACGCAAAGATTGTTGGATCGGAGAGCAACAGACACAAACGCTGGATCAAGGAGGCCATAGAGATCAGGAAGCGGGGAAAAGACACCATGAACCGAGATGAGGGGGCCTTTATGCTTTCCCACACCTGGGATCACATTCTCCAGAGACCATCTGACGGCGGGAGGCGGGGCCGGCTCGGTGGATCTGACAGATCTGCTGAGCTGGCCCTTCCTACAAAAGTCAGCTGATAAATGTCACCTGGCAGCAATCAGCTGACTCTTGTGACGAAGGCTGCAGTGTACAGTTGAAACATGCTAAGAAGGTAAAGACTTCTCCTTTCTATTCTATTTTTGTCTTTAATAAGAACAAAAGATAAAGAAAAAAAGAGTCATAAGCCTTTTCAATATTCATATAAACTATAATCATTACTTCTTTCATTTTGAGTCTTTTCAATATCATCTTCCTC
Source organism: Pholidichthys leucotaenia (assembly GCA_020510985.1). NCBI lineage: Eukaryota > Metazoa > Chordata > Actinopteri > Cichliformes > Pholidichthyidae > Pholidichthys > Pholidichthys leucotaenia. Next base: position 303,477,932 of record CM035846.1, read on the forward strand.
TTCTAAAACCATTCTGATAGTTGTTTATTAACTTTCTTTGCTCTAGTACATATGAGAGTCTGTAAACTAACACCTTCTCCATCCATTTCCCTAAGTGTGACGTTAATGCTATTGGCCTGTAGTTGCCTGGATGAGCTGGATCTTTCCCTGGCTTATTAAATGGTAAAAATACATCCTTTTCCCACCTACTTGGGATAACCCCCTCCTTCCATATTCTGTTAAACAGTATCAGGACCAGTTCCATTGATTGCATAGGCAACTGCCGGAACATAGCATAGCTTAACTGATCATATCCTGGAGCTGTGTATCCACTATCTTGCAAAGCTCTCTTAAGCGCTGACATTGTGAGCTCGAGGTCTAACGCAGTCATATCTTCTTTCACTTCCTTTTTTAAGTTTGCATTTTTTTCTGAGTTTATGCTCCTTTTGCTGTCTATGACTCCCACCAAGATGTTCTCCTCTATGCAATGCTGCAAATGCTCTACCTAGGACTTCTGCCGTTTCTTTGTCTGATACAGCCATCTTGTCCCCATCCACTAGAGCTGGGACTTTAACTGATACCCTTTTCCCACTCATTTTTTAAACATACCCCAGATATCACCTAGTTCTGTTTTCCTACCAAGGGTGGAACAAAATTCTCTCCATGTTGACCTTTTCCTGTTTTTAACCTCTTGTGCTCCGTTGTACCGCGGGCGGGCAAGTCTCTGCGTCCTAGGGCACACGAGGGCGCACGAGTGCGCCCTCGTGTGCTCTCGGATGCATGGTCCTGATGGTGGGGATGTAGGTGGTGTGGCCTCCAAGCGCGCACTGAAAATAAAAGCTGCAGACACAGCTGCGAACAGATTAGTTCATCTGATTGACCTCTCATTCGACTAATAAGAGCCTTGAATTGGGTTTCTGAAACCTTGAAGAACCAATGAATGAAAACCTAGGAAGGAGGACCCACCTACTGTGAATGCAGGAGCCAATTGAAGCACAGAAGTTCGGGCTTGGTGAAGAGAGATTTACTGTTGCAACAGATGAAAAAAAGGACGCTGGAAGAACCTGCTACAGCAGCATGGAGAACACCCACAAGTGCGACCTGCACTCATTCCAGCAGAATAGACGTAGATTCTCTTCCGTCATCATAGACCGACGGAGGCCGACGACAAAGGTCGTAAATCATTCGCCAAAACCGCAATAATGGAATTATGTTTTGACCGGGATCCACGAGTGGACCAGCGTCACGTTCGTCTGACAATGAGGAAGAGAAGTTCGCCAGGACAATGTGGCTGTGAAGAGGTAAGGTGTTATAAGCTAAGTTATTATTTATCCCTGAAAATTGTAATCCAAAAATGACTTTTGACCGATAGGTAAATTACAACTGTACGGCGCACGAAGTACGAAGTGTGTGCGCCGCAATAAACGGTTCATTTGCCGTGTTTGGACCGTGACCCCCCCCCCCCCCGCTGCAGAAGAGGAGCGGGGGGGGCGTTCACGGTCCGAACGCCCCCCGGTCTGCGGGGGGCATTCATAGCTCATAGCCATATGAGTCTATTCCGTCATGTAGCGATGGCCATCCTCTGTAGCGAGGGGGGGGACAACCCCCCCCCCACACACACACAGTAGCGAGGGGGGGGGGGAGCCACGGTGATGTGGCATGACACTCGGATGTGGCATGTTTCCACAGCATTGCTGTGGAAACATGCCACATCCGAGTGTAATCCGTTATGTAGCGAGGGCCGAACTGAACTCCGTCCTCTGTAGCGGGGGGGTGGGGGGACAACCCCCCCCCACACACACACACACAGAGACACAGCCCTGAATATGACCTTTCATTTGAGCCCAAAATGAAGCTTCTATATTGAATCATTCAAAAGTTACAGACGTTTTTCCAAACTGTGCCATTTGGCACAGTTCCAAAACGCCTGGGAACTACCTGAGAACAAAGCTGTGTAATATATTCATTTTTTGTGGTATTGTTACAAAATTTGGACCTCAGCTGGATAACACTTGGTTCTACATTTCTGTTGCATTTTCCAGCCTGGATCTGAAGCTGTGTGTTATTTGCAAGCATTTGTATCCAAAAAAACACCCAGGCCAAATTTATTTTCTTCAAGTTCACTATGTTTAGATGACTGTAACTCAGTGGCCGGAGCACTTAGAAAGATCATGTTTTTTTTGCCAAAAAATTCTAAGTGTTTTCTTTTAAATGAGACCAACCCCATGAAGATGCTGCAAAGGGTTGAATAACAGCGTTCGATTTACTTTGGGCACATTATTTTTTGGCGTTTTTAGGAAAATTGACCAGAGTGCAAGGGGTTAATAATCCTTCAAGCTACTGCCCTTTTTTATAATCTATTAAGTTTTCACTATTCATATTCTTCCTCAGCTGTCTGAATGCCTTGTTTCACTTTTTTCCTGCAATACTACATTCCTCATTCCACCAGGGTACAACCTTCTTCTTACCCTGTGTTGTTTTCTTAGGTATACTTGCTATTGCAGCATTCAAAATGATTGGTTACCTGACTTGAACACTCTTCTATGCCACCTTCTAATGTTACCAAATGACATGATTGTACACAGTATTGCCTAAATTTTCCCCAATCTGCCTTGTCAAAACACCATCTTATAAAACATCTTCCCTCTTGAATACATACTTCAGTTTTAATGACTAAGTATTGGGAAGTGATCTCTTCCCATAGTTGTACTGTTCATAACCGCCCATTCACAGGCTGTCACTAAAGAATCAGATGCCAGAGTCAGGTCAATACATGATGATGTGCCCCTATGCATATCCACCCTGGTATCTTCGCCACTGTTTAGACAAATTAACGATCTTTCATCTAACATTTCTTCCACAACATTTCCATTGTTATGTGTATGTGTGCTTCCCCACAAGCTATTATGGGCATTAAAGTCTCCACACCATACCTCTTTCATATGCCCTTCCCCTGCCATAGCACTGAAACTATCTGCTGTTAACTTCCTACATGGGTTGTAATAATTAATCAGCTTAATATTTCCTTGACCATTTGGCCTACATATTTCAATAATATTACACTCTATATCCTCAGGGGAGGGAACCACCCTATATGCCAGGCCATCTTTAATTAAAGTGGCACATCTGCCTCCATTTACACTGTTAATTCTATCCTGCCTGATTGAACTAGATCCTGGAATGACAAAATCTAAGTGAGGTTGAAGCCATGTCTCCTGTACACACACTACCTCTGGAACAACTTGTAGTTCGTAGATACTTCTTGAGTTCTTGTCCGTTTGCTATAAGACTCCTCGTATTCCACTGTAATATGTGTAGTACCATATTCAGATATTAAGGTTCAACATGTCGCTCCCCATTTTCAGCTGTCAATAAACCATGAATCTGGTTGGCTTTGATATCTTTCACCTCCAGGAATCTTCCTGCTGCTTCCACAATGGTTTTGATTCTGTCACTTTTCTTCTTTAGCTGTGCTGCAACATTAATGGTGTGGCAGATAAAAGCTACAAAGTTTGTCCTCTTAACTATCAATGTGTCATCATCCATTTTGCATTTGTGAACACAAAAATTCCTTTCAGCGGCATGATCTTGTGCTTGTGTGGGATTTGTTGATGGCTGTGCTTCCCTTTGAACTGAACTTCTTTGAGGAAGGCCTGTTGTGTTTCTAACCATTCCTGCCTCTCTAACTGTCTTTAGAGCTTCCGCATACAAGATTTTCTTAGTTATTCTGATTTCCTGGGCTTGTCTAGCTTCCCTCTGCGCAACACATCCTCCATATGCAGCACTGTAGTCACCCCCACAGTTGCAACACTTTACTTTGGCGTACTTTTCACATTTATCATATCCGTGCTCCCCTCCACATCTTAGCTTTCCCTTACATTGCTGAACAGTGTGACCCATTCTTTGACATTTGTAGCACCTGAGTGGCTTTGGGACATATTCTCTGACACTGTAATACAGGTATCCTATTTAGACTGATTTAGGGAGTGTTTCCTCAAAGTGAATCATTACAGACAGTGTATCCATCAGTGAACCTTCTCTTTTACTCTTTAGCCTTTTCACATCCTTCACCTTTCCTCCTTGGATCTCGTTTTTCACTTCTTCCATAGACATGCTCAAAGGGACACCTGATATAACTCCCCTCAAGTTTGCTGTTGTGCAAGGAACATGTGCCTTCATTTGTTCTCTGTTTAGACATGCCATTGCCAGTATTTTCTCTTGCTGTTGTTTACTTGATGCATGAATTAACAGGCGGTTATTAATCAAGAACTTTGCAAACTTAACTCTCCCAATTTCTTTCTCAATTGCTTTTGTTAGCTTAACAGGGTGATAGTGCCCCCCACCCTGATTGAACTCAATGACAACCTTCCACTCATTCCCTACATCATCAAACTGCCATCCATGTTGGCTAGTTTTTGTTTTCTTTTCTTTTTTCGCATTGTTACTTCCTCCCACGTCACTGTCATCTGACCCGCTTCTAGCTCTTGGTGCCCCCCTAGCTACTCTTTTCTGCTTCCCATACCTGGGTATTATCCACTCCATCTCATTTTTATCAAGCCCATCAGAGCTACAGTAGATGCCATAATGTTACAGTCAGAGTACAGTTTATGCTATCCGCCACAAACGAATCACTCCTACCGCCAACCGAACACAGACGTAAATGCCATCTCAACCTTCCACCTGTCGAAGTCCATCCGCTGCCCCAATGGTCCAACTGGTCTTTGTGCTCTTAGTTGAATTATATCCACTTCGGTGGCATCGTATGATCTCTACATGATGTCTATATGACATCATATAGATCATAGGACTCGCTATGAGATCAACCCTGAGATCTTAAATTTGATGGTCATGTTAATGGGGAGTTGTTCGGAACTCCTTGTGGGAACTCCTTGTGTGGGGATGTGGAGTGATGATAATCAAGTCAGTGGCGGTAATGCACCTGTAAGCTGGTTGCCAACTGCCAATCAAATCTAAAAGAGGAATAAAGTTTGCAAAACTGAACAAACTTAAATTGTTTTTGCTTAATAAGATCATACAGTATATACCTCTAAAAGCAGCACAACAGTTTATGCATACCATGATATTTTTCTCACTTATCTTACTGTATAAACTGCTTGGGGCCAGGCCCAACAAACAACAATGACTGTCATGGCGGCCTCTGGGCCGTCATTGGCATCATTATCTCCAGCTGCGCACAGATCCACAGGTGTTGATCAGCAGCTGTTAAAAGCCAGCGTTGCTGACAGCTCAGTACGGAGTCATCTGTCCTCCTCGTCAGAGAAAGAACCAGAACTCCGCTCTCTGGCCTCGTCAAGGTATTCTCTTGTCTCGTCAGAAACTATCTCGTCAAGAACTGTCTTGTCTAACACTGACTCGTCAGAGTCTGTCTCGTCAAGAACTGTCTTGTCAAAAACTGTCTCGTCAGAGTCTGTCTCGTCAGAAGCTGCCTTGTCAGGATCTGTCTCGTCAGGAACCTCTCTGGCCTCGTCAAGGATCACTCCTGCCTCGTCTAGGACTTCTGTTCTAAGTCAAGCACGTAAGAGAGCTGTTTGTTACTCTACACCCAACCTCTATCCCTGTGCACAGGTGGACCCCCTTGGCGGCGGACCTGCGTCCCCAGCTGACGGGGTAACGCCAACACGCTCACGTAGCGGTTCGCTACCACCACGACTACCGGTACGTCTTGCTCCACAAATTCCTGAACTGTTACTGTACCAGTTACAGGAGTACTGGCCACCGTTACCGGTGGAGTTTGTGTCATCGTCATCTGTCGTGTCATCGTCACCACGTTCTGTGGAATCACTCACCTCGTCATCATCTGGATTGTCATGGTCACCACGCTCAGTGGAGTCACTCGTCTTGTCATCAGCTGGATTATCATCTTCACCACATTCTGTGGAATCACTGGTCTTGTCATCAGCTGGTTTGTCATCGTCCCGGTCTGTGGTGTCACAGCCGGAGTCTCTGGAAGACCTGTCCTCGCCACAGTCACAGGTGGAAGCCTCAGCTCGTTCACGGACGCCTTCACCTCCACGTTGCACGGCCGCTGGTTCTCAGCAGGACGTAACCTGTGCTTCTCCCAAGTAAGCCTCACTACTGATAGCCTGTCATTAGTGTGGGACAAAAGTAATTGTCTGTGCTTATATGTTCCAGGGTTGCCGGGTCTCCGTCCAGAGTGCTCAGCTCCAGTGACCAGGATACTATCCACGCTCTCACATTTGCACTACACACCCTTTCATTATAATAAAGATTATTGTTCACTAATTTACCCGTGTCAGTGTCTGTCTCCTGGGTCCCGAAACATGTCAGTACGACTCCGTCACGTTGACCCAGCGGACAGCTCACTGTCGCGCTTAATTAACACTCTTAGCGCCCGGGTAGATTTGCTAGCCCACCAGCAGACAGTAATCTTGAATCAATTGACTCAAATTAATGGGCGGCTGGACCGTTTGGAGGGACACCAAACGTTTCCCCCGACCGCAAGTACTTCAACCCCTGCAGGCTTGGCGTCAGGACTAGCTAACACCTCCTCGTCCTCTCGCCTCACTCCTATTCCAACACCTGCCCGGTTCAGCGGAAAATTCGGGGAAGCTCGAGGATTCATTTTACAGTGTGAATCAGTTTTTCTGCATGTGCCTGGGGATTTTTCCCTCGACTCTAGCCAGATAGGCTATGTCATAAATTTGCTGGCTGGTAGAGCCTTGGATTGGGCTTATTCAATCATGGCTAGACCTAGCTATTCTTTGCTTACCTACCAGGAGTTTGTGACTGAGTTTCTGTCTGTATTTGATCACACGGATAGGGGAGAGGTGTTGACAGAACGTTTTTTAAGCCTACAGCAGGGAAAGAGATCAGCTGCAGATTACGCCATTGACTTCCGGGTCTTAGCCGCAGAGATTGGGTGGGGGGGAGCCATCTCTTTGTGGTATTTTTCTACGCAGCCTTAACGACGAGCTAAAGGATGAGTTAGCGGCACGGGATAAACCAGATAACCTGCACGATTTAATTGCTTTAGCAGTTAGTATCGATAGTAGGCTAAAGGAACGGGCGGCTGGTCGGCGAGTTACTTCCCGTCCGGTTAAACCCCGCCCTCGTGTCACTGACTCTCTTCCTCTCGCTTTACCCGCGTCAGAGAAGGTCCCGGATCAGGAAGCCATGATTGTTGGTCATTCTAAGGTGTCTGCAGCTGAGAAACAACGCCGTAGGGATCAAGGCCTGTGTTTTTATTGTGGGAAGGAGTCACATGAGGTTTCTGAATGTCCTAGTAAGTTAAAAAGGGAAGGCCCGTGGATCGCAGTGGGGGGATTCACGGGCAAGAATACAGAGGAACCCCTTACTTGTTGTCATTTACCCCTCAGACTCATTCATACTCACACAGAACACTCCACACTAGCGTTAGTCGATTCTGGAGCTGAGCAAAATTTCATTTCTAGAGACCTGGCAACCCGGATGGGCCTTAGTTGTCAGACTTTAGAACCCCCAGTCAGATTGATTACCCTGTCCAAGGCGTCGTTGACTACCATTAATCTTCAGACAGCGCCTGTGTCCGTTATTGTTTCAGGAAATCACAGGGAGGAGATTCAGTTCCTAGTGCTCCCCGTTTCCTCTTCGCCCGTCATTCTGGGATATCCCTGGCTGCGCCTACATAACCCCACTATTGATTGGCAAACTGGGAGAATAACGGCATGGAGTACGTTCTGCCTTAGTGCCTGTCTCCAATCAGCGGCGTGCACCCCATCTGTGAAAGTGCCTCTGCCCGATTCATCTCCACCGGATTTATCTACGGTACCTGAGGTTTACCACGATTTGGGGCAAGTGTTCAGCAAATCTCGGGCGTTGTCTTTACCCCCCCATCGTCCGTATGACTGCGCCATTAATCTGAAGGCTGGGGCCCCACTACCTGCTAGCTGCCTTTACAGCCTGTCAGCCCCGGAGCGCAAGGCCATGGATACTTACATTAAGGAATCCTTGGCCTCTGGTATCATCCGCCCGCCCGTCATCTTCGGCCGTGGGGGCCGGTTTTTTCTTTGTTGGTAAGAAGGACGGTTCACTACGCCCCTGTATTGACTTCCGGGGGCTGAATGAAATAACGGTCAAGGATAAATATACACTGCCCTTGATGAACACTGCGTTTGACTCCCTCCAGGGGGCATCATGGTTTACTAAACTGGACCTCAGGAATGCCTACCATCTAGTGCGCATTAGAGAAGGAGATGAGTGGAAGACTGCTTTTCGGACCCCCAGCGGTCATTTTGAGTACCTGGTAATGCCGTTTGGGTTGACTAACGCCCCAGCCGTTTTCCAGCGTTTGATTAACGATGTACTACGGGATTTTTTGAACTCATTTGTTTTCGTTTATCTTGATGATATCCTCATCTTCTCCCGCTCACTAGAGGAACATCGAGTGCATGTCCGTAGGGTATTACAGTGCCTCCTGGAGAACCAGTTGTTCGTCAAGGCCAAAAAGTGTGAGTTTCACACTGATCAGACCTCCTTCTTAGGATTTATTATTGCTCGTAACCAGGTGATTCCTGACCCTGCCAAGGTCAAGGCAGTGGTGGAATGGCCTGCACCCACCTCCAGAAAGCAGCTTCAAGGGTTCCTGGGGTTTGCTAATTTTTATAGGAGGTTTGTGCCTAACTTTGGTAATATTGCTCGTCCTTTGACTGCTCTCACCTCCCCTAAGATTTCATTCTGCTGGAGTAAGGAAGCAGCCGATGCTTTTGAGAAACTCAAGAGGGAATTCGCCTCGGCCCGAGTCCTTACCCAGGTGGACTCGAAGCTTCAGCGCTTGGTGGAGGTGGACGCGTCTGATGCGGGAGTTGGAGCAGTACTCTCCCAACGATCTCCTGTGGATGGTAAGATTCGCCCTTGTGCTTTTTTCTCTCATCGTCTTTCCCCTGCAGAGAGGAATTACAGCATCGGGGACAGGGAGTTACTGGCTGTGAAATTGGCCTTGGAAGAATGGAGACATTGGCTGGAGGGGGCCGCTCAGCCGTTCGTGGTTTGGACCGTAATCTGGAGTACCTCAGGACGGCTAAGCGCCTGAATGCACGCCAGGCTCGCTGGTCCCTTTTCTTTGGCCGGTTTAATTTTACCATCACGTACCGGCCGGGAAGCAAGAACGGTAAGCCGGACGCTCTCTCCCGGCAGTTTGACCCCCCATCCTCCGAGGACCAGGAGACCCCTATCCTGCCGCCTTCCTGCGTCGTGGGCGCCCTGTCCTGGGGAATCTGCAAGACGGTTCGCCAGGCCCAGAAGACTGAGCCGGACCCTGGGGGGGGGGCCCCCGGGCCGCCTGTTTGTTCCACGCGCTGTCCGAGGCAAGGTGATTGAGTGGGGTCACGCTTCCAAGTTGGCTTGTCATCCTGGAGTGGGTCGGACTGTGGATCTCCTCCAAAGGACCTTCTGGTGGCCAGGGTTGCGGAAGGACGTTGTTGGCTATATCCGGGCCTGCCCTCAGTGCGCCACCGGGAAGACGACGTCATCTCCCCCGGCGGGCTTACTTCATCCGTTACCTGTTCCTTCACGCCCCTGGTCTCATGTAGCTATGGACTTTGTGACTGGGTTACCCACTTCAGATGACTACACCACAGTGTTAACCATTGTTGACCGGTTCTCGAAGGCAGCCCATTTTGTGCCACTTCGGGGTCTGCCTTCGGCCCAGGAGACTGCGGATCTCCTGGTGCAACACGTGGTACGGCTTCATGGCATCCCTGCGGATATTGTGTCTGATCAAGGACCCCAGTTTGTATCTCAAGTTTGGAAGGCCTTCTGCACGGCACTTGGAGCCACTGCCAGCCTCTCCTCTGGCTATCATCCCCAAAGTAATGGTCAGTGTGAGAGGGCTAATCAGGAGCTGGAGGCTGCCCTCTGTTGTGTCATCTCCTCCTGCTCTTCCTCCTGGAGCAAGTTCCTGCCCTGGATTGAGTACGCTCACAACGCCACGATCTCCACGGCCACGGGCGTCTCCCCGTTTAAAGCCTCGTGTGGGTTTGATCCTCCGTTGTTTCCTGAGGAGGAGAAGGAGGTAGCGGTTCCTTCAGTCCAGGCACATATTAAGCGCTGCCGGCGTGTGTGGCTCCTCGCTCGCCAAGCTTTGTTGAAGACCACTGAACGTAACATCCAGGTGGCCAACCGGCATAGGAGACCCGCCCCGGACTGACCGGTGGGTCAGAAGGTTTGGTTATCTACTCGGAATATTGGTGTGCCGGCTGAAAAGCGTAAGCTAACTAAACGCTTTATTGGTCCCTACACCATTAATCGGATTGTTAACCCTTTGTCTGTGTGCTTGTCTCTCCCCTCTTCGATGCGTATCTGCCTCACTTTTCATGTCTCCCAGGTCAAGCCGTACGTCTCTGACCCCCTGTGCCCTGCTCCCGCGGCACCCCCACCCCCAAGGATGATCGATGGCCATCCGGCCTGGGGGGTGACTGCCATCTTGGATGTTCGCAGGCGGGGTCGGGGCCTTCAGTATTTGGTGGACTGGGAGGGCTTTGGACCGGAGGATCGGTCTTGGATTCGCCCAGCATTGATCTTGGATAAGCAGCTGATTCGCGACTTCCACCGGGCGAATCCAGGTCTGGAGGCACTGCTAGAGGGGGGAGTACTGTCATGGCGGCCTCTGGGCCGTCATTGGCATCATTATCTCCAGCTGCGCACAGATCCACAGGTGTTGATCAGCAGCTGTTAAAAGCCAGCGTTGCTGACAGCTCAGTACGGAGTCGTCTGTCCTCCTCGTCAGAGAAAGAACCAGAACTCCGCTCTCTGGCCTCGTCAAGGTATTCTCTTGTCTCGTCAGAAACTATCTCGTCAAGAACTGTCTTGTCTAACACTGACTCGTCAGAGTCTGTCTCGTCAAGAACTGTCTTGTCAAAAACTGTCTCGTCAGAGTCTGTCTCGTCAGAAGCTGCCTCGTCAGGATCTGTCTCGTCAGGAACCTCTCTGGCCTCGTCAAGGATCACTCCTGCCTCGTCTAGGACTTCTGTTCTAAGTCAAGCACGTAAGAGAGCTGTTTGTTACTCTACACCCAACCTCTATCCCTGTGCACAGGTGGACCCCCTTGGCGGCGGACCTGTGTCCCCAGCTGACGGGGTAACGCCAACACGCTCACGTAGCGGTTCGCTACCACCACGACTACCGGTACGTCTTGCTCCACAAATTCCTGAACTGTTACTGTACCAGTTACAGGAGTACTGGCCACCGTTACCGGTGGAGTTTGTGTCATCGTCATCTGTCGTGTCATCGTCACCACGTTCTGTGGAATCACTCACCTCGTCATCATCTGGATTGTCATGGTCACCACGCTCAGTGGAGTCACTCATCTTGTCATCAGCTGGATTATCATCTTCACCACATTCTGTGGAATCACTGGTCTTGTCATCAGCTGGTTTGTCATCGTCCCGGTCTGTGGTGTCACAGCCGGAGTCTCTGGAAGACCTATCCTCACCACAGTCACAGGTGGAAGCCTCAGCTCGTTCACGGACGCCTTCACCTCCACGTTGCACGGCCGCTGGTTCTCAGCAGGACGTAACCTGTACTTCTCCCAAGTAAGCCTCACTACTGATAGCCTGTCATTAGTGTGGGACAAAAGTAATTGTCTGTGCTTATATGTTCCAGGGTTGCCGAGTCTCCGTCCAGAGTGCTCAGCTCCAGTGACCAGGATACTATCCACGCTCTCACATTTGCACTACACACCCTTTCATTATAATAAAGATTATTGTTCACTAATTTACCCGTGTCAGTGTCTGTCTCCTGGGTCCCGAAACATGTCAATGACACCATTAAGATCATTATATAAGCAGGGATTAAGAATAATGGATCAGAAAGAAAAATATTGAATTTGAACAGACTATAGAGTGATATGTATCAGTTAAGTATGTGGCAGTAATGCACCTGTAAGCTGGTTGCCAACCGCCAGTCAAATCTAAAAGAAGAAGAATGGATCAGAAATCTGTCAGGTGGCGTCATTGTCTCATCCTACAGAGATATTTATTGAGTTTAGACAGTTTTATTGACTTTTCATTTGTAAAATTGATTTTTACGTAAGTGTGTGAACAATCTTGCACCAGAAATGTTTTCTCAGGTGGTTAATAAACAAAACAGTGGAATTAGAACCCGAGGAGCAGTAAGTGGAAACTGTTTGGCAGCAAAATGCAGAGGCTGCACGGTGGCGCAGTGGTTTAGCACTGTGGCAGCACAGTTTTACCCTCGGCCGGGGGATCGCGGGGATCATGAGATCGTGGGTTCGATCCCAGCCCCCGACCAACAGTGAGCTGTGTGGAGTTTGCATGTTCTCCCCGTGTTGCGCGGGTTTACTCCGGGATTTCTCCGGTTTCCTCCCGCACACCAAAAAAAAAAAAACATGTAGGTTTAGGGCGCTCGCGCACGCAGCGACCAGCAGCCGGTGGCTTGTCACCAGACTGCAAACCAAGTCTACCTACAGGTACAAATAAGTAAAAAAAAAAAAACCTTTGGCCAATCATCTTTTTCAGTGAGAGGTATAAAACTATGGAACGCATTACACTTGAACTCAAGAAACTGACAGAACTAAAGCTTTTTAACTTGCATAAAGAAATGGCTGAAGGTGAAGCAAGTCTGTGAACACTAATTATGCATCGCATAAAAAATAAATACAAACATGTATGCATACATACACCTACACACACACGCACACTTCAAATCTAAAATGTTCTAAATGTTTTTATGTCTCTCTACCTATGCTGATTTGTATCATTGTGAAGTCCAGTATTTAAATGTATGTTTTTAATGGTTGTAGCATTTTAAACTCAATTTTCTGTTGTGTTTTAAATTTGGAAGCCTAACCAGGGACAGGGGTTGCAAATTCACCTTGGCTAGAAACCTGTACGCATGGCATCTACTTTGTATGTTTTATGAAGCAATGCTTAATGCATTTGTCCCTGATAAATAAACATGTAAATAAAAAATAAATCAATCAGAGGAATTGATAACATCAGCGACGTACGACTCCGGGGGCTCGAATAATTTCTTGGCTCTAAATTCCCATCCCTAGTGACCTCTCTGAAGAGGTGGAGGAGGTGGCTGGGGAGAGGGAAGTCTGGGCATCTCTACTTGGACTGCTGCCTCCATGACCTCTGGAAAAGCGGTAGAGGATGGATGGATGGATGGATGAAATTTTAAAAATAGTTTGGGCAAAATGTTATTGCTTTCTGGTCTTACCATCGCACAATCATCACACTCATCTGTGGCTATTTATAGTATCTTTGGGGTCAATTATTCATCTCCTGCTATTGCAAACCCTCTGGCAATAATATCTTCATTATCATCAAACTTCAGAACTGTAATTAGTCATTTGGTTGCAGTGTTCACAGCCCCCTGTTGTAACAGAGAAGAGCACAGAGACATAGGTACAATGACAGTTACATCCCCAAGTTAATGTAATATTAGGCTGCGTGTCCACCAAATGCGTTTTTTTTTTCAGCTCTGGGCGGCTAGTTTCCATTCATTCTCTATGTAGTCCAGTGTTTACAGCGCTGAGCGCCCACGGCACTGAAACGCTCTCAACGGTGGCCGCTTTTTGTCACAGCGCTCAGAGCACTCAGAGTTGAAAAAAGTTCATCTTTTCAGAGACTGCAGCTGAGCTCGTCAATGTCAGACCTTAAGCAGCCAATCAGAACTGCTGCATGGCCGGGACATAGGACACCAGTACTAGTCTGTACTCAGACTCCTGCTTTCCATGTCATCATATTTTACATCCAGAGCTGCTAGAAAACGTTTCCTGTCCATTGTTACTTAGAGACTGCTATTAAAAAATCTGTAGAAAGTCTGACAATTGGAAAAGCGGAAGTGATGAGCTGAGATTGACAAGCTGTTGCAGGGATACAGGGCACACACTTTTTTCCCCCAGAGTGCAGCGTACAAACGCTGAAAAAAAAAAGCTCAGGGCGGTCGGGCGACAAAAAACGTGTTTGGTGGACACGCAGCCTTAATTGTAAGTACACAAACAGCATTAAGATTTCCTTTCATGCTGCCTTTGAGTGACTTGTTCCGGATTACTTTGTAGATGTCAACGTTTACACCCTACATTCACACATAGTAATCACAAAGAAGCAAGAAATGGCAAATTAACATTTATTTAAACTAGTGCATACCTATGAATGCTCGTAGAAACCACGTATAAGCAAGTACTTCTGCAAACCCGTAGAAAGCAGGTGTAAGTAAGGGTGTAAGCAAGCATGTCAGCACTCGTTCAGTGATGCCTGCCTTTGATCTTTGATGATGTCATAGTGAGTCCTATGATCCTTGATGATGGCATAGCGAGTCCTATGATGTCTGCATGTGATCTTTGATGATGTCATAGCGAGCCCTATGATCGTGAGTGATGACTGCGTTTGATCTTTGATGATGTCATAGTGAGTCCTGTGATCGTGAGTGATACCTACCTTTGATCCTTGATTATGTCATAGTGAGTCCTATGATGCCTGGATTTGATCTTTGATGATGTCATAGCGAGTCCTATGATGCCTGCATTTGATCTTTGATGAAGTCATAGTGAGTCCTATGATCTTGAGTGACGCCTACATTTGATCTTTGATCATGTCATAGTGAGTCCTTTGATCGTGAGTGATGCCTGCCTTTGATCACACAGACACACACAGATTTTGTCAATAGTATAGACTCTATATACTATAGACTCTATATACTATAGACTCTATAGTCATAGTGACTATACAGTATATATATGATGTCATATAGACACCATAGCACCATAGTATAGCCTATACTATGGTGTATGACAGGAAAGGACACATAAACAAAATGCAGACAATGGGAGGACAGCAATGATGGAAGGGGAAGACCTCCCCTATAATGATGGAGGTCTTCCCCTTCCATCATTGCTGTCCTCCCATTGTCTGCATTTTGTTTATGTGTCCTTTCCTGTCATACACCATAGTATAGGCTATACTATGGTGTCTATATGACATCATATAGACATCATGTAGACATCATAGGCACATCATAGGCAATCCTATGATCTTTTAGCGAGTCCTAAGGTCGTGACAGACACAGAGACAGACACACAGAGATTTCTTGAATTATATAGAGTGATAATAGAGTGATGGTGTATGTCCTGGGATGAGAGCAAACAAAACATTATCACTTATGAAGTCACAGATATGCTCTTGACAAAGACTTTTTTTTCTTGTTGACTCACGCAATATTTGATTGTAGAAACTTCTTGAAACCTTATTTAACTCTCCCTGTGTTGGACAGTGAGCCTCCTAATAAGACCCCTTCTGCTCTCTCTCTCTCTCTCTCTCTCTCTCTCTCTCCACACCAGGCAGAAGAACTTTGCCCGAGGCATCGAACAGCAGCTCCCAGATGGTATGGTGGTGGCTTCGGTGCCAACAGAGGTTCAGTGCCACGAGGTGCTGTCAGACCCTGTGCCTGACCCAGAATACCTCACGGGTATGAAACCATTTTTCATATTTTCAAGGGTTGGCTCACAGCTGTGCAATAATGCATCATTGCTGGCCTTTCAAAAATTGGTATTACTCTAAAAATGTAAAAAAAAAATGAACTTCTTAAAGCTTGAATATCAAGTGGATCGAAAAAAATGGATAATCTGTCATCATGTAATCATGTGATGTTATGATCGTTACAACAGAAATCAGAGGGAAAGCTTTGATCCAGTTTTTATTCTCTGTGAACTGTTTTTTTTAATGACATATCACCCACAGGTTTAGCTTAGTAAATGTTTTTTTCAAGGCTGGTGATGTTTTAATGACCCCAATAGGGCCTAAAATTTTTTTTAAGATTATTTCTAACTTTCACATCTACAAAAATAAGGAAACCTTTACAAGTGGGCTTCTACAAATGTATAGTTTCTTAACTTTGTTCCTTTCCGGGCTGTATTTGTTTGGGTATCATCTCTCAGAGCAGTGAATGCTGGCGAACGTGGCAATTTTTGGATTCGCCAACTTTTCTGGTGAATGTTGCTGAAAATCGAGCTAGTATCTCATGGAGCAGCAAATGCTCAGGAACGTTCAAGATTGTTGCATTTTTTGGGATTTCGTCAAGGTTTGTAAAAGGTTGCCATACAGTTTGCACACTGTTTTTAAGCTCACAGACAGTTTTGTTGTAAAGGATCTTAAACAGTTGCTAGTGTTCTCTACATGGCAAGCCAAAAAGAATTTCAACGACCCGCATCGCAAAGGTTTGCAAACATTTTTTATTTTTTTTTGGACTTATTTTGTACCCGTAGGTAGATTTGTTCTGCAGTCTGGTGACAAGCCACCAACTGCCGGTCGCTGCGTGCGCAAGCGCCCCTTAACTCCCTAACCTGCATGTTTTTCGCATGTGGGAGGAAACCGGAGAAATCCCGGAGTAAACCCACGCAAACACGGGGAGAACATGCAAACTCCACACAGATCACTGTTGGCCGGGGGCTGGGATTGAACCCACGATCCCCGCGATCCCCGGGCCGAGGGTAAACTGTGCTGCCGCAGTGCTAACCACTGCGCCACCGTGCAGCCCAACAAACATTTGCTGCTGTTTGTGAAAAAAAAAATAAAAAAAAATCAAATTTTTTTTGGCAACAAGAAAAACTTTTTGGGATCTTAAAAACTGTTTGTGAACTGTTGGCAACCTTTTACGAATTCTGCCAAAACCCCCCAAATTGCTATGCTTGCTCGCACTTGCCGCTCCGTGAGATACAGAGGTTCAGGCTTGTGTTATTTCTATTTTTTTCATTTTTACCTTATGGATTTTTTTTTTTACACTGCTTTACTGTAAACAGTACAACAGTGGTTCACCTAGTGTAGTTTACTTCATTTTCATATCATCCATATCTGAATTCAGGAATAATAAAACAGCTTTATTTCACTTTATTTATTTTTATGACACCTTTTCTACAGAGAAATATAGGTCAGGATGCTGCACACAATACAGAAACAGCAGCAGTAGGAAAAACAACAGATACATGATGGAATTAAAATCAGGTGCTGCATTTACTCAAATGAATAGTGTTTTCTGCATTTTCTCATTTCAAACTGTTACTTCAGTTACAGTTATGAGTAGGTGGTTAAAATGACTAATGATAACATCAAGATTATATTGTATTGTAAGAGTATACAGTGAGTCATCTTCAGAAACTGAGACAGTTGTAGTTATGAACTTTGGCATTTGTTTGCTTTTCTATTGAGAGCCAATTCTGGACTAGCATTGATTCTGTCCTTTCAAGGTCCTTGTACCTTTGCCACAAGGAGATTTAACTGCTTGAATTTGGCACATTAATGGAAGATTTTATAGTTAAAATCATTTTTGGCATCACTTTTGGAGTGGTCTGCTGGGGCAGTGGCATCACAACAGCTGATAGGAAGAGACTGAGCAAACTGATCAAGAAAGCTAGCTCTGTCCTGGGGCAGCGGCTTGACCCAGTGGAGGAGATAGGAGAGAGAGGGATGGTGGCTAAGCTGTCATCTCAGCTGGAGTCCGAGTCCCACCCTATGCAGGACACACTGAATGCACTGAGGAGCTCATTTAGCAGTAGACTACATCATCCTAGGTGCGCGACCGAGAGGTTTCACAGGTCCTTCCTACCTACAGCTGTCAGACTTTATAACCTAAGCAGGGCTGCTCACAGAGATAGCAAAAAAAAGTGACGTCCTAATAATATTGAATGCAAAAGACGCAACAGACTTACACAAAATGGTCCCCTCCAGTATACAACTAGAACAATATAAATTGCTATGGAGGGTGACAATATGTATGGGTACATATTCATACTATGTGGGGTAACTAAATAGACTGTTATGCTGTTTATCTCATCTAGCTACAATGCTCCACACTGTGTTTATATATTGACTGTATGTATATTCACTGCTCTTATTTTCTTATCTTCTAAATTATTGATCTGAGTGTTGCTATCCCTGTGCTGTTGCAATCCTGGGATTTCCCCATTGTGGGACTAATAAAGGCTTATCTTATCTTATCTTAACCATGGGTCTGGGTCACGGGGGCAGCAGTCCAAGCAGAATCAGAATCAGAATCAGAATCAGAATCAGATTTATTGCCATTGTTCATGTGATACACAAACTAGGAATTTGTCTCGGTGCCATGCTGCAACATTAAAAACATAATGAGAAAAAGGGATAAACTAAAAAACTAAAGGACTAGAAATGTGCAATAAGTGTAGAAAAATAAGTAATAATAAGTAATAATAATAATAATACTAGTAATAATGAGTAGTACTAGTCAAGGCAGTTTTAAAAAATTAGCATGTAGCAGATAATGTGAAGTACCACATAGTGCAGTCAATAATGCAACAGAAAAACAGTGATGAATGACATGAGTCTGGTTGAGCTGCTGTACATAGTGCACGAGAGTCAAAAGTCACTTAGTGTTCAGCAGTCTGATGGCAGAGGGGAAAAAGCTGTTCATGTGCCGGGAGGTTTTAGTCCGAATGGACCGAAGCCTTCTACCTGAGGGGAGGGGGGCAAACAGCACGTGACCAGGATGTGAAGGATCGGCTATGATCCGGCCAGCACGCCTCCGGGTCCTGGAGATGTACAGGTCCTGGAGAGATGGAAGCTTGCAGCCTATCACCTTCTCAGCAGTGATGAAAGACCGGCCCAGACAGCCACCCGGTTCGCACAGCACCATGATTCCCATGATCTCTCCTGCAGGTGGAGAGCCCACTGGAGGGCGGACCCACGTGGCTTCTTTTTTTCATGGTCATCCAATGGACCGCCCTTGGTCTGGCCCTTCACCCTGGGCCAATTTGCCTTGGGAGACCCTACCAGGGGCAAGTTTCCTCCGACAACATCGCTCCTGGGCTCTTCAGGGTACACAAACCCCTCCACCACAATGAGATGGCAATCCATCCAAATTGTTAAATGAATTTTCTCACAGGATTAGTTGTGCTTATTTTCAAAGACATCTAATAAAACCCCATTCTGAGCCAGGGAAGAGCATGAATAAATCCTAAGACAAGGGGCTGAGCATCTAAAGGAATCGACAACAGCCTTAATGAATCATTTACATCTGCGTCATCTGAGTGATTGTTTTCTCACCTGGGTGATGACTGCTTGGCTGAACAACTGCTGTACATAATGTCAGACAGAATAACCAACAACATCGAAGCCTTTCTCTGGAGAAGTTTCTGGCTCCTGGCTCTCAGAGAAAACTTGCAGCTCAGGGAAAATAGGTAGAACATTAGCCAAATAATTTTTCATCTGCCAAGTCTGTGAGGGCGGTGAGGGGTTTGTGGGTTTCACCACCACGGTGTGATTCATTAGTCACTGGTATCAGAATCAGAACCCATCTCGCTATTCTCTTCATTACCAGTGCAGCACATGGCAGTGATGATTGAGGAGCATACAGCCATCCAGTGTGAAACAGCTGCCACAAACACAGAAAACAAGAAAAAAATGCTGCATATCAAGCAGTTCCACAAGGCCAAAACTTTGTACCATCCATCTGGGCGCCTCATTATCCACAAAGTTTGACCTCAGACTTTTTGGTGCTTATTTTTACAGTTTGAAATGTTTGGAGTCACGCAGAGCAATCATGAGTGTTTTTATTGGCTTTTTTTTTTTTTTAAAGGAAAGAAACATTAGTTTGACAGAAAAGTTATCTTAAAAGAACCACTGTGGCTCAGCAAAAGCTCAGAGTAATATTTGTTCTTGCTATTTCTCAGTGCTGGCATTAAAGTTGTAGAACTTGCAGAATTTCATAAAGAACCAACATCTGTGGTGGAGGGGATATCCTTCTGTGCAGTGCCTGCATAAGTAATAACCTTTTTCTTCATGTTTTACTACAACAGACAGTGTAAAATTAATAATTATACTTCAGCACATTTTCAAGGAAGACTTCATTCAGTCATCCTGCTGGCTAAGCTTCTTCCAGGCACCTGTGCAGCAGCCTCTAAATTGACTCCCGCTATAGAAAACAGCAGATTGCAGGGCGGGTTTATTGCTTGTTGTTGATAGAACATCAGAGTTACAAGGCTAGTCAGGCCAGCAACTCAAAGCCACATCATCAGAGGAGATGTGCAAAGGTGATGGACAATCAAATGACAACGGCGCGGCAGTAGTTCCATCCGCTGTTTCAGGGGATATTAAAACCGTTTAATCTAAATGGATCTTCTGCTATCACATTCCTCAGCCCCAGCCGTGCCCACGGAGCTCAAACCTTTTTATCCCTACATTGCCACTGGGTTCACAGTGCACGAGGTCCAGATCTGAGCAGCTCCCCTCCTGTTGTGGCCCTATGTTGGGCCTCGGCTCTTAGCAGCTGTGAGCTTTATTGAAGAGTAATATCATCGATTGAGTTATCATTTCAAAGCATCCAGCAGGTTGCCATGGAGCACAGCACATACTCAAGGGCACAATGATTTCTCCCATTTTTTTTCCTCTTTCAGTGATAAAAGAGAGCCGATGCTTGAGGGTGGATAGAAAGTACAATGTGGCGGTCCAAAGAGGGGGACATAGAATGAAGCTGAAAGATGAAGTCCCAAAGTCTCATCTGGTCTGGCTTTGTCTTTCACTGGTTTTAAAAGTATTTTCTTAAAGTATTTTTTACAATCATTGGACAAGGATTTTAATACAGGACACAGGAAAGGACCAGTTAAGGTAAACCAAACTGTGCATGGTAAATCCAAACAAGCAAACTAAGGGGAAATATATTAGAAGAGAAATACTGTAGATCAGCAATTTTAATAAAATAAGCTTTTTTCCAGACCAGGTTGCTTTAACCAGGAAGGAACAGCTCCATTTTTAGGATCAGAAGTACTTTACAGAAGTGCTTTCTCATCTGCTGTTATTCATCCTAAATTTAGACAAATGCACACATGTACACAGCTCCGCACTAAGATTTCTGGATTTCTGCTGCATAAGTAATCTCAATAAAGAAAGAATGAAATAAAGATGTTATAAAAAGTTTGAGCAGTTACAGTTTAACAATGAGACAGTTTTTTAAACTGTTACAGATGCTAAAATGATTCATATGTGGGTTTTATTTCATGTGAAAGATAACTCTTTGTTGTCTCTCTCTTACTTCAGACTTAAACAAGCAGCTCAACGTACCTCACCCAAAACCTAATAACATTAATGCTACGTAACTGACATTGTGATCCAAGGAAAGTGAATGAAGAATGAAACACGTCACTTTAGGATTGGTGTCATTTGTATTTCAATGGCTAGTAGATGTATGTTTTTTAAACCTAAAAAAAATAATTATTACTGCACTAGTTTTCTTTGTCTTGTTCTTTTGTGTCTTTGTGCCGTATTACAAGGACGTGGTCAGTTGTCAGTGACACAGAATGCATTTATGGACATTTCTAAGTTAATTTCCTTATCACATCAGTGCAGAAATGAATTTTCCACTGGGCACAAGGTGCGAAGAGGCCAGCCTAATTATTCAGAGGTGTGTTTTGGATAATCCAATCCGAAGTGCTCCTACCCATCCCTTTAATGCACAGAGGTGCATTATCTAAAGTGAACTCTGATCATGACTGCTAGCAACGCTGCTTGGTAATAAGGAAGACATCAATCACAGTTGATGCCCAGTTAGTTATTTTAGAGAGAACAAACGGGTAACAATGGGCTGAAAAAAATCAGCTGAATGTAGTGCACATAGATGCAACACACAGACATGAATGGGTTTGAAACTTCAGGAAAAGAGGATGATGCCTGTGCAAACTTTCATAAACTTCCATTAATGATGGTGCAGAAGTTGCTCTCAGCCTGTGGGGAGATGGAGTGCTCCCTCTCCAGTTGCTTTTGCCGACCGATGGGCTCCCCCATTGGGGAGAGCCACCACTCTTTGTATCAGAACCTTCTGATAAAGGCTGCAGTGAACAGCTGAAACATGTAAAGAAGGTTAAAACATCTCCTTTCTATTTTTGTCTTTAATAAGAACAAAAGGTAGATAAGGTTGCAAAGGTCTAGAGAGGGCTCTTTGCTTCTACCCATCATGAGTTCTTTGGGTGTGACTATCTGATATTCACAGACTTTTTTAAAGACTACCAGTCAGGACTTAACCTCTTAACTGTGTATGTCGCCAAACTGCGACATAACCCCTAGTGGTCAAGAGTGGTAAAGATTTTTTTCAAGAAAATATTCAGTTCAGATGTCATAGGTATCCAAGGCTATAACTTGAAAGTGGTAAGAGATAATGGCTTACTGTCACTTAGAAGGATGTAGAATATGATCCAAAGTTTCAGATAGGAGTAAATTTATGCATCTAATTTGCATAATGCCACAGCACCCATATCGAATAATATAACTGTCAGTCAAAAGTGGACTTTGGACATATTTACACAAAGAATGGTTCTGCTTTTTGTCACTGTTTCTTGTTGTGGGCATTTTGTTATCTTTTTTTTCATTTTCATCTTTTATCATTTTGTTATCTACCACAAAATCAGTACAATGTAAACAAAACAAGCCATATTCATCACCCCTGGTGAAGGCGGCTCACTCACTTGGTCTTTTCCGGGCATTCTGGATGGTATTTTGTCCTCTCTCGGTCATTTTATTTTTCCCTCTCACATCCAGAAACTGTTATTGATTATTCCACCTGAATTTCGTTTTTATTCTGCGGCAATTTATCTTATATGACGACATGCAACCGAGGTGATTGATTGTTCTCTAGTCACATGGCGCTGGGGCAGCAGGTGAATACCAGGCAGCATCGCACTCCCTCTGTTATACGAAAATGTAAGCATTTACCTTCATAAGCTAAATAATCTCTATTTAGAATCATAGTTGGCGCAAATGCTCCCGAATTTCCTCCTCCATCTGTGATTTCAGTATGTTCAGCGATGGGTAGCGTCCATTTTGTTTTCTAATCTCAAAGACGAAGAAGAAGAAGAAGGATTTCTTCCTCTTTGGTGTGTTACATGTCATCCTTGAGTCCTCCAACGTGTGTCTGCCACCTGGTGAACTGGCATGATCAGTACAAATCCTCAGTACAGCTGGGCAGTGTTTCTGCACGTCATATCAGTTGACAGGTGCAGCGCCACGCTGTGCTACTAGGGGCACCAGAAATCACACAGCTTAAAGGTTAACCAGCTGAAATTAATTTGTGCTCCTAAATTCTGATGGATTTCAGCTGGTTTCTTGGCTTTCTGTGCCTTTCTACACCTCTTTTTCTTCATGTGTTCAATACTTATTCCCTGTGTTATTCTACTTTATTAAATATAACTTGTTTTGTGAACACCATTGCCTTGATTTCTTTGTATGCATGGATTACTTGGGTGATTACTGATATCTGGTGAAAATCTCAGGTCAGTGGCTTCATCAGAAATATGTTTAATGAGAAAAATGTTCCACACAGATCACTGTTGGTCGGGGGCTGGGATCAAACCCAGGATCCCCCGGCCAAAGGTGAGTTGCTGTGCTGCCGCAGTGCTAACCTTTGCATGTTCTCCCCGTGTCTGCATGGGTTTACTCCGGGATTTCTCCAGTTTCCTCCCACATGCCAAAAACATGCAAGTTAGGTTACTTGGCATCAAACTGGGGGTTCTAAATTGTCCTTAGGTGTGACTGTAAGAGTGAATGGTTGTCTGTCTCTCTGTGTTGGCCCTGTGATGGATTGGCAATCTGTCCAGGGTGGACCCTGCCTCTCGCCCAGAGATGCTGGGATAGGCTCCAGCCCCACCCACCCCCGCGACTCAAAAAGGATTAAGCAGAAGAAGATGGATGGATGGATGGATGGATGGATGGATGGATGGAGAAGAATGTTGATACATTCAATACTTATTTTCCCAGCTGTATAGCTGGTGACATCTATGATATGCATTAGTATCTTGTAGGAATTGTCACGCAGTGGAAATAATTTTCCATGCATAAATGTACAATTGATTTCTCTTTCCATTAACACCTGTTTTTGTCCTTTAGCAGAGTTGCCGAGTTTTCAGAAAACCTTGGACTGAGTTTTAGAGGGAATTGTTCACAGGGGAAACCGGGTTTATCAGGTTGGAGTTAGAGTGTATGCACACAATACACCTAAACAGTTATTTTTTCAGTGCATACACTTCTTTACCTCAGGATAAGTTTTAGAACATGTTCAGTCTGCTTTATTTAAAGGTTGTGCTGACTAAATTTGTAAGGTTGGTTGACAAGTGTACCTAACATTACAAACTGTAAACTGCATCAAACAACAGTAGATCCAGAGCTCTGGTTGCTAGCTACTGTTGTGAGATTTAATGCAGCAGAGGTGCTGTAAAACTGTTACATGCACACCCAGTTGTTTTGATCTGCTGTAAAAGTAGAAGCCATGGCAATCAGCCTTGACCATAACTTGACAGTCCAGCACTGCCTTGAGAGCTCTTATTGTGAAAAAAAAATCTGAAGGAAGTGAGCATGATATTGGCAGTATTTCCCTAATTTTGGAGTGAGAAATAAGGTTTGTAGTGTGAAAGTGTGAAAAAGGGCAAAAGAGTGATAGTTGGCAACATCGCCTTTTGTAAATCTACAGGATGATCAGGTCCAATATGTCTACCAGCATGTTTAGCAGTTAAACAGGATTGAGTGTTTGGCATTGTCTTCATAATACTCTTGTAGCTTCTCTGTTGGATGTCATGAGGAAAGAAGGCCCGGCCCTCGAGCTCTTTTATATTTAAGATGTTTTTGAATAAACTGACACACTCTTCCATCGCCCTGTCACACATGATGCAAGTATCACATAAATGCCTCATGAAAGCTGACAAGCAGTCACTCATAGTCCGTAAATGCACTGTGTGGAGCTTCAGGCAGAACAAATGTGTTAGAGAGTAGAGTTCGTATTTTGGTCATATTCATATTCTTTCAGTGCAGTAGACCTGGAATAAATATTATAGTACATAACCATGCTTCTTTCAGTGTTAAAAGCATTTCTAGACTAGTAATCTTTGCACCTATATTGCCTTTTTTTCCTGTTTGACACGCAGTCATTATTTTTTCAAACATTTCCCTTTGCTATGTTACATAACTGCTGTGGTTATGACTGATATGCCAGTAAGTCAGGCAGCAAAAATCTGTCCTATGTCTTCATGAATAGCACCTTATGTTGCCTCAAAACCTTGTCTGTGAAATGATTATTTTTAGCTCTTTATCATAGCTGAGGCATACTGATATGTTGTATTCACTCTGGAAAGTATCACAATATTTTTATATTAATTAAAGTAAAATAAATATTTCAAGCCTTTTTTTAAATATACAGTACATTATTGTTTTTTGAATTGTATGAAAGATATTCTCTTTTGGCTCCACTGGTATACATATGTAGCATCAATGTGTCCTGCTTTTTCTTTGAAGGTGCACACAGACACACAGTCAGTTGTAGGTTATTGATGTAGTGATGTACAGGTTTCACCCAGGAGACATGGGTTTGTGTGACACATGTTTAAATACGTATTTATTTTGGCTATGATATTCAAGTGGGACTCTTCTATCGCCATCGGTGCTTCCTTCACATTTCACTGACTCTTTAGTTAAGGTTGTGAAAAGAAGGAAAGAATTAAGAGTTTTTTTCTCTACTTTGTCTGAAACTTTTTGAATTTAATTAAGTGTTCTGCCCTTTCTGTAGTTTTTCCTGAGAGGATCCTCACTAAGTACTTTTTTCAGTAGTAGAAAAGCCTCTTCAGGTGCCCGTTGACTCTGCTGAGTGCCGTATGTTAGGAGATGTAATAAGTGCCATTGTCCCATATTGAAGAAAGCTTGGGATCTTGGGGTCTTGTTCACGAGTGAGGGGAAAATGGAGCGAGAGATCGACAGACGGATTGGAGCAGCATCTGCAGTGATGCGGACGTTGTACCGGTCTGTTGTGGTGAAGAGGGAGCTGAGTTCTAAGGCAAAGCTGTCGATTTACCAGTCAATCTACGTTCCTACTCTCACCTATGGTCACGAGCTTTGGGTAATGACCGAAAGAACGAGATCGCGGATACAAGCGGCTGAAATGAGCTTTCTCCGTAGGATTGCTGGACTCACCCTCAGAGATAGGGTGAGGAGCTCAGTCATCCGGGAGAGGCTCAGAGTAGAACCGCTGCTCCTCCACATTGAAAGGAGTCAGTTGAGGTGGTATGGGCATCTGATTAGGATGCCTCCTGGACGCCTCCCACTTGAGGTGTTTCAGGCACGTCCCACTGGGAGGAGACCCCGGGGCAGACCCAGGACTCGGTGGAGAGACTATGTCTCCCAGCTAGTCTGGGAACGCCTTGGTATCCCCTCTGAAGAGCTGGAGCAGGTGGCTGGGGAGAGGGAAGTCTGGGCTTCTCTGCTTGAACTGCTGCCTCCGCGACCCGGACCTCCGGAAAAGCGGTAGAAGATGGATGGATGGATGGATGGATGGATGTCCCATATTGTTGGTTTTAACTGTGTCCTACCATTTGGCTGTGTTGTATTCTTTTATCTGAACTGTTTAAATCAGTATGTGGTCATCTGTCAGCAAGAAAACATTCGGTTGTTGACTCCCTGTTATATTTTGGCTTGCAGGTACAGAAAGAAGACCCAAATACAGGCACAAGATAGTTCACTGTGCTGTATTAATTACAGAAAATAAAGAACAGCACGGGGGCTGAAACACACCTAAACCAAACTTAAACACTTAAACACAATGGAGATAACTAGAGAGTAATAAACTAAGGTATTGGACAAACTGTATGGAACATAGAGAGTACAAACCAGGTGAAACTGTGGAGCCAGAAAGTAAAGAATAATCCACATAGGAACAGGCGGTAAACCCCATGACAGGATCTGTGTTGCCATGAGGAGCGTCAAAGCAAGACTGCCTAAATAAGGAGTAGTCGATTACAAAATAGGAAACAGAAGGAAACACAGGTGTGGAAAATCAGACTAAGAGGTTACATAATCACAAAAGGTAAAGCAGAGGATCATAACTAATGACAAACAGGGAGAGACTACCAAAGTAAAACTAACAGTCAAAACAGGAAGTAAAGCAACGATAGCTGACCAAGGTGAGGAGTGCTACAAAATAACCTGAGAACCCAGGGAAAACTAAGCAGACAATAATAATAATGCAAGAAAATGTTTTCAGAAATAAACTAAGGACAAGGGAAACTAAGCTAGATGGAAAAAATGCACAAAATACTTTCAACCAAGGATTGGAATAGCAAGGAATAATTTCATAATATTGTTATGTCCAAGAACAAAACAGTAAACAACTAAAAAAGGCCAGTATTATACTCCCTTCCTTCATGTTTTTATTTATTTTTTGTAAGTAAAGTAAATTCAGGAAAATTGCGTAGTTTTGATCATTGGACTGAAAATCAGAAAACCTGACTTTGTGTTATCGGTTTCCTTTCAAACTCACGAACATTAATGAATTTAGTTGCTAGGATTTCTTAACGTTCCTTTTTAATAAACTTTAATGGACCATTTATTGAGTAAATATTGACTCTTAGGACGGTAATGCTTGCATGGAAGTTTTTGCAACTGAACTTAGTGACATTTTAATGTTAATGAAACATTCTCTGCTCTTAACCCGGTAGTGAATTAGAGTGGGTTCGGGCAGTTGTCATTATTTGAAAGGTCTGCACCACTATCATTTCATGTGGTTAAATGGAAACTTTTTGTTTGTTTGTTTTAAGTGAAAACCACTTCAGACTTGCAGCGGCCAATGAAAATAGTGGTACACATTTTATGTTTGTTGTTTATTAGGATCATGACCCACCTCTTAAGTTATGCTTTTACTTTGGACTCATTATTATTATGGTTTATTCCTTTCTAGTTTCAGGGTTATTTTGTAGTGTTTCCCATGTCTAGGTTAGTTGCCCTTGTTCTTAGGGTATATTGAGTGTCTCCTGTGTTATTCTTGTTTTAGTTTATTTTCTACCATTCTTAGTTATTCACAATTTTTCACATATTATTTTTGTCTAGTTTTGCTGGGTCCTACATTTATTTTGTAAGCATCTCCTGTTTTGGGTTTGGTTAGTTTTCAGTAACTTGACTTCCTATTTTATTTTGTAAAGTATGTCCCTGTTAGTCTTTAATCATAATCCTCCTGTGTATCCTGTAACCTCCTCATCAGTTTGATTTTTCACGCCTTTGTCCCACCTGATTCCCATTTGCAGTTATCGGTTCTGTATAAGTTTAGTCTTGTTTCTTTCCGCCCTGCAGCAACATTATATCACTTTGTTTATGGTTTTCCTCTCCAAACTCCCCGTGGTTTTGTCTCCTGGCTTCTTGCTGTTTTTATGGTTTGTTCTGCTCTGCTTCAGTTATATTTTTCCCTTGTGTTTAAAGTTTAGTTAGTGCAGTGTTTTTGTCCCACGAGCCACACGTTATGCGTCTTTGTCCTTGCCTGCAGTTGGGTTCACTGTCCTCCATGCCCGCTTGGATATCACGACAGTTGCTTCTGTGTGATGTTGTGACATCATTTACCTGGGCCCTCATCAGCTCGACGTTGTTACAATCGTCCCATCTCCACGCATGAAATCGTACAAGGGCTGTGTTCATCTTTTGATAATATTGTGGACCCAAATATGACAATATTTCTGGTGCTTCTGAGCCTCAGCACAGCCACAAATTAGCTATGGCTATAATTAATATAGATATGGTTATAATTTTAGCTTTGGTTAAAGCAGAATGAATGATAGAAGTTATCCTATGATCCAGTAGCTATTTGAGGACAAAATGCACTTTACATTTGGTATGAACACACATTAAGAATGCATAACTTTGCTGATTAAAAGTGATAAATGTGAGTCTACATCATTTTTCATTAACACTAAGTGGGTACAAGAGATTCAGTGGCCCCTCGCTGTCCAGGATCTACAACCATCTTGGCATAACAGGGGCAGAAAAAGGTAAGCCTTCAAATCCTGTGTAAAGGCTGTTAAGAGGGTCTCTAAATAGCACATCAACCCATGAGCTGATATCTTTTGAATCAGTGCTGGGTGGGTCGCCTTAGTTTGCGGGCATGACCTTAGGAACATCTCTGATAGTGTGTTCTAGCGCACCCTTACGATGCATCTTTCTTATAACCTGAAAGGGGACAGCACAAGTGTGTCAAGACAGAAAGTTCTGGAAAGCCATGGACCAGCTGGCAACATAATTACTCAGTCACTGGTACTGATCAACAATCTTGTCACCCCCTGCGTGGATAAATTACGGTCATTATGTTCAACAGGGCAGTACCAATCTTACTTACTGGCCCTTTAAAACAGATGGTCCATCATACGCTCATTGAATTACTTCTTATAAACATTTGCTTCCTCTCAGCTGTGTGACAGCAAGTTGTGTGAAAGGCAGAAGGAAAGCTTGTTCCAGCTTAGAAATCTTGGCCGGGAAAGTGGGGGCACCATCCACATGAAGCCACCTGGGGCATCTTCTCACCTTACCGCACCTGTTCTCCTGGCCCCCAGATTTCCACCAAGTGCCCAAACACAAGCGTCCATCTCTATGCGCTTCAGCCCCAGCTGGCTTGCTGCCACTATCGCTCATCTCCTGGCAGGCTGTCAGCTTTATCGCTGCGCCTGCAGTTAATTGCAAGGCTCAGGTAATTGTCCGTGGGGCAGACAGACGTGCAGAGGCAGTGTGAGCGTCTGTTGAGGAGGCGTTGAGTGGGCACCACCCTTCTGTCCCTTGCTGAATTGACCAAGTTTGGTTGCTATGGTCAGTGTATTTGTCACAATGTCAGCACTCCTTGTTCCAGCCCTCTCTGGCCCTCGCAGGGGTGAAGTCATTCATCTTCCTCTTCATCTCCAGGCTTGGAAGCCATTCATCAAGAGGCCAGAAACCTCCATCAATTATTCCGTTGGGAGAAAGAGTGAAGAAAGAGGGTCTTTTGAAAGGCAAATACATCTTGATTTAATTGGAAAGCGAGTATGCTCAAGGGTGCTAAGCAGATTTCCCCCAAGATGGAGCTCGAGAAATAACGGACAAAAAAGGAGACGATAGACAAAGAAAATTGGGTAGAAAAGAAAAAAAAAAAAACTCAAAGAGTGAAGAAATGGCTACGTTAATTTGAGAGGCTGAAAGACAGAATGTAAAGAGCAAAAGCCTGAAAGAGGACCCAGCAAGTGAATGAACAGCAGCCTTATTGTCCAGGCAGAGGAAGAGCAATGCTGAGACAAAGGAATCAATTGGTCGAGGTTAAAAGGGCGGCAAAGTGAGCTTGACCTGCACTCATCCCTCTGCTAGCAGCCATAATGACTCTGTCTCTGCTGTCTGCAACACTCGCATCATGTCTGTAACTTTTAAATTGGCAGCTATGCAGCCGTGCGAATGCTTCAAAAGATGTAATGTAACAGAGCACCAAAGGTGAAATTGCACCCCCCCCCCCCCCCCCCCGCTCAGTCGTCACGGCTCTGCAGACGATCCGCCTGTCATCTGTCATCACAGTCACAGATTTAGCCCATAGGTGTGGTGAAGTGGCTGACATGAGAGTTTAAGTCTTCAGAAGAGAAGTTAGAAGAGAGAGATTTCAGGGTGAGCTTTTGAATATTTACAGTATTTGGTTATGCATTTGATTGAGGACACTGTAGAGTGATTTCAACTGTCCAGACCTTGGAATATTTTAGGGGAATTGATGATGATTTTGCACAAAAAATGAAGTTGTTAATGTTTATTAGATTGCTCAGTATTTTACAAAAGGATCAAAAGAAGTAGGTCGTGGAATGTTGTCATGAAATTACCCTGATAATGCTCAGATAAAGCAGTTCACTTTTTATATACTTTTAAGTTTATCTGCTCGTGCACCTCTAGAACTTTATCAGGGTGTCTACTCTTCTTTAAGTCTTGTTCACACTGTCTGAGATTTCAGTCATAATGATGTAACAGAGAGCAAACATCTCAGGCAATAGGTGCTGATATAAGGTAACCCCTATTTACTGTGAGGGACACCCTCCTTGGTATTTTTGTGCTATGGATGAAAATTGGAAGCTGTTTTTGTAGTTGTTGTTGTTTGAAAGTGTGTTAGTTAGGGATGCACTGAGAGATCAGCCTAACACCAATATCGGCAGATTTTTACTTTATTCGCTGATATTGACCAGTAGACTCATTTCAGACAGTTAAAACCTACAAACACACCATTTTTCAGTCAATGACCCCTTTAACCAGTAGCTACACTAACCCTCCATTCTAAGGGCCTAAGATTGTGCATCCCTAGTTTTTGTTCATTTAATGAAGGGTCAGCAGTTTTTCATCCTTTGTCTACAGTTTGGTTATTTTTAAAGCCTGGTATTAAGATAAGATAAGATAAGATAAGCCTTTATTAGTCCCACAACGGGGAAATTCCAGGATTGCAACAGCACAGGGATAGCAACACTCAGAGCAACAATCAGAAGGCAAGAAAAAAAACAAGCAAGCAAGAGCAGCTAATAAACATATGTACGTATTACTATAAAATATATATATATACACACACACACAGACACACAGTGCAGAGCATTGTAGCTGGATGGAATAAATATATGAATATATGAACACACAGTGCAGAGCATTGTAGCTAGATGGAATAAATATGTAAATATATAAACACCCACAGTACGGAGCATTGCAGCTAGGTGGAATAAATATGCAAGTATATAAACACACACAGTGCGGAGCAATGTAGCTAGATGGAATAATATGTAGATATATAAATATATAAACACACCCAGTGCTGAGCATTATAGCTAGATGGAATAAATATGCAAATATATAAACAAGATGAATGATGATGCTAGATGGAATGAAACAGCATAACCGTCTACTTAGTTATCCTACATGGTATGATTATGTGCCCATACATATTCTCACCCTCCATAGCGACCGGTAAGTTCCTAGTTGTATGCCGGAGGGGACCATTGTGTAAGTCTATTGCATCTTTTGCATTCAAAAAACTATTAGTTTGTTACGTCTTTTTGCTATCTCTGCGAGCAGCCCTGCTTAGGTTGTACAGTCTGACAGCCGTTGGTAGGAAGGACCTACGAAACCTCTCGGTTGTGCACCTGGGATGATGTAGTCTGCTGCTAAATGAGCTCCTCAGTGCATTCAGTATGTCCTGCATAGGGTGGAACTCGGACTCCAGCAGAGATGACAGTTTAGCCACCGTCCTTCTCTCTCCTATCTCCTCCATCGGATCAAGGCGCTGCCCCAGGACAGAGCTAGCTTTCTTAATCAGTTTGTTCAGTCTCTTCCTATCGGCTGCAGTAATGCCACTGCCCCAGCAGACCACTCCAAAAGTGATGGCTGATGCCACCACCGTGTCATAGAATGACTTCAGCAGCGCCCCTTGTACACCAAAAGACCTGAGTCTCCTCAGCAGGAACAGCCTGCGCTGTCCCTTCTTGTAGAGTGCATCAGTATTGTGTGACCAGTCTAGTTTATTGTTCAGATGAATACCCAGGTACTTATAGGATGTCACCATCTCGATGTCTGTTCCCTGTATATTTACTGGTACTGTGAGGGGCTGCCCATGCCTGCGGCAGTCCACCACCAGCTCCTTAGTTTTCCTCGCGTTGATCTGGAGGCAGTTCCGATGGCACCAGTCCACGAAGTCCTGGATAAGCCCTCTGTACTCAGCTTCATCTCCATTGGAGATGAGGCCAACGATCGCAGAGTCATCAGAGAACTTCTGTAGATGGCAGTGTGTTGTGTTGTGTGAGAAGTCCGCAGTATAAAGAGTGAACAGGAAGGGAGCCAGCACCGTTCCCTGGGGGGCCCCCGTGCTACTGATGATCGTGTCGGACACACAGTCCCGGGTTCTCACAAACTGAGGCCGGTTCGTGAGGTAGTCCAGGATCCATGATGACAGGTGCTGGTCCACCCCTGCGCGCAGCAGCTTGTCCTTCAGGATCATCGGTTGGATGGTGTTGAAAGCACTGGAGAAGTCAAAGAACATGATCCTCACCATATTCCCGGGCTTCTCCAGGTGGGACAGAGAACGGTGAAGGAGGAAGATCACCGCATCCTCCACCCCAATGCCATGCTGGTAGGCGAACTGGAGTGGATCCATCGCTGGTTCCACCAGGGGGCGGAGGTGAGCAAGGAGCAGTCTCTCCAGGGTCTTCATCAAGTGGGACGTCAAGGCCACCGGTCTGTAGCTGTTCAGGTCTTTGGGGTGGGAAGTTTTTGGTACAGGTACCACACAAGATGTTTTCCACAGCTGTGGTACCCTCCCCAGTTTCAGGCTCATGTTGAAGATATACGTCACAATCCCACACAGCTGGTCTGCACAGGACTTGAGGAGCTTTGCGCTGATGCCGTCCGGTCCCGGCGCCTTCCTTCTATTAAATCAAAAAGCAATCTTTTGGAAGCTCCAATAGCAAAACTGATATATGTAAGTCCTAGAAAAGATTTGTGTGTGGTGGCATTCAAACTGTAACATACAAGTTGTAAAGTTCACCACTTGAGCCCTTTTACTTGCCTTCCATAATCGTGCGGCACAAACTGATAGAAAGAAGAGGAAGACGTAGCCAAGGATCAGGAAACGGAGCGAAGCACACATCAACACATTTGCATCAATTGAAATAGAAATACCAGAATTATTTTCAGCACCACAATCCAATTCCTTGTAGTTTCACAAGCTTGACATCATTCAGTTCTGTCATGTATTGTTAATGTATGTGTGATGCAAGAGGATAAGGTTTTTGTGCTCGCGACACTTGCTACAAACGTGGAACTGCGCACAAGATTAAATACTGATAACAGCGCCTACCATCTGATTAGAAGCAGCAGACCTATTGATGAGCTTTATATTCTCGCTGATTTTATCACATCCACATCCTGCCTCTGGCATTTCCCCCCCATAGTTCACAGCATTTGCTGTACAGTTGCACGCATGCCAGTGAGTGAGGAGAAAGCCAAGGAGGCAACTGCAAATCTCAGGATTTTCTGTCATGCATACCTCAAGAAATGTAAAATCTCTCCACAGCTGTTTGTAAATCTCACCTCTGATCACTTTTCAAGCTCTGGTTTTCAAGGTTTGACTATATATGTGTCCAGAAACAGACACTTGAGCTGAAATGTACAAAATCACTGTTGGCTAAACCTCAAACTTTTCCTATTAGTATTTCACTTGACATTTATGCTGAAAGGTTAAGACACAAAGTTAAATGCCAATTGTTCCAGACTCAGCTCCTTTCCATTAATAAAACATGGTTATTGGTTCGGATTGCAGTTTAGGCTAATGAATATCACTGCAATCAGTGCTTTTTTTTATATTTTCTGTCCTGATTAGATTTAAATTGATCAGCCAGTCCTCTGGCAGTGAGCTTTTTTTGGTTCTTTTATTTGTTCTGATCATAGCCAGAACAGGATGGATTTTGCTCATCAAGGTCGTCCTCTGTTGCTTTTTCCCCTCGTCTTGTCATGTTCAACCTGGCCTCCCCTTGGGTTCCCCCCGTGGCCTCTGTGCACACTCTCCGTGCTACCAGCCTTTAGATATGTCGGCACCAAGATGGCACATAATCTATATTTTATAAGGCCTTGATATAATTGGTGACAGTGAGGGAAGGTCATGCCTTTGGGGGCCGCCGTCTTTCCCCTCCCGATGGATTCCGAGGCAGAAAAATCCTCCCGCAGCCCTCCATGTGGAGAATGTGGACTGGACACAATAAGGCAGATTAGGCAGCGAATGCAGTGTCACAGTTTTTGAAGGGAGTGTAGATGCAGCGAATGCTCAAGCGCAGCAATTATTCAGCACGTATTTGCTTTGAAAAACATGCATGGGCCATAATTTATTCAGCGTGGAGACACAGTCTGGGGTGAATTCTTAAGCACAGCAACAGTCGTGGCTGATAGGGCTGATGGTTCTCTCAGAGCTGTGAGCATAACTGTTGTATATTGGGCTTTTTAGTGAGATAAAGTGATATTTGTTAAAACTGTTTTCTTTTATTGCTAATATTAGATGCTCAGCTGTTTTTGTTTTTTTTTTTTTGGGGGGGGGGGTGTTGCCTGAATAAACTGAAGTCAGGTCATTGGTTCAGCTCCTTGTGGATTTTTTTAGTCAAGTATTTGAAGTTTTTTTGACATGGAGTCATTTAAACTCTGAGGTAATCTGCAGCTAAGGTAATTTTCCTTCCAAGTAAAAAGAAAGCAACAAATAATAGACAAGTTTCCTGTGTTCAAGTAAGCTTATGGAGGCTAGGTGATACAAAGGATAACACTGTGTTACAACAGCAGAGGTACAGAAGAATGAAGAAACATGTACATGAAACATTTTATGTCAGAAATGCACTTTTATTTGAAAACAAAAACAAAAACATTGGTCAGGTGAATTTGGCTGAGCAGAGATGGAAGTTGACTAGTGTCTTTTGCAGTTTCCATTGTCATCATAATTTGTATAAAATAGGGAAAAAGAGGACTTACCACTGAAATATTATTGTCATATTCTGCTAATGTCCTTATTTCAAGATGTCGTCCAAGTCACAGACTGGGCTTTGGTCTGTGTCAGCTCGTAAATGGTTTTTGGTCAGTACCCACTCTCCTGTACGATGGCCCGGCAAAAGAGAAAACAGCAGCAGGAACTATTGACAAGCACTGCCTCTGATCGCAGGGACACAAGGAGCCTTTACTTCCTGTTTAAAAAACAGGGCGTGTCCTTCCAGTCAGCAAAGACCCTTGTTAATTGGAATTTCCTACTTTTTCTTGTTGACTTAATATTATGTATGTTCTGTTGTTTCCTGTTACTGTTTATTATTTGTCGTGTTTTGTTTTTTCCCTTTGTAATTTGTTCTTCAGGGCTGCCATACTTCTGACTACATACCTACAGGTCGGACAAGTGTGGATATCACTTTGATGAGGATAAGAGGGGTGAAACAACAGTCATTTAGGAGTTGCTTATTTTACTTATGTATGCCCTGTCAATAAGTAATTTATAGCATATGGCACCACTTAATTAGTGCAGATAAAGAAAGAAACAATTCAACAAACAAACAACCACAAAACAAAACAAAAATAGAAGGTTTCTGTGTATTCTCCATCAGTTTTTGTCTGTAAGGCACTGGGTGTATATTTCACTCTTGTTCACGTTCAGTATGTTCAGTCTGCAAAGTCTGGCCAAACCTGATTACTCTGAAAAACTTGGAGAAGACGTCACACAAAAGGCAGGGACTGTAAATGGAAATCATAAAGCATCCTGCACCAGAAATCTTGTCCCGAGCCTGCACATTTTTTTCTATTCATATGTGTATAGAATTTGTTTACAGGGGTTAGGTGAAGTAATATATCAGTGCAATTTTGAAAAGTATATAGAAAAAAAATCACCTTGTTGTTTCTGGTGATATAAAATAAACATTGCATGTGCATTAAATCCATGTAGTTCTTCTCACATTTCCTGTTCCTGCGGGGCTCCTTTAAAAGTGGAATAACCACAAAGTTTGAACGTGTAATTTAACTTTGTGGTAATCATCCTCAAACTTCACATAAACTTACTTGCTAGTCTCTTCATCTTATGCCAAAGCAGAAACACACTTGTGAGAACAAGTCTAACGGAAAGTGTTTGGCTAGCATGCAGTTGGATAATTAGGGGTTCATCTGCAACATGTTTTTGCTGGAGTTTGCTGAGAAGCTGCTGTGGTCCTGAGTTATCAATAACATGCAGTTTGGATTTTCACCTCGTGACGTGTAAGCTTTCACTTTTAAAGTAACAAACAGAATTGTCCGGTCAGTGAAAATCTAATATTGCATTTACATGTTGACTCTGTGCATTATATGAAAGGTCCAACATGCCCACCGAGTATCTAAGATAAGGCAGACATGACCCCTTGTTTCCCAGTGTTTCACATTTTTGTGAAACACTGGGAAACACATTTTTGTGGTTAACTTCAGGGTAGTGGTCAAGATCAGGCTCTATGAATCATTTATCAAGGTTAGGGAAATCATTAGGGTTTGGAAAAGGTAAGGGTCTGCTTTACACAGATTGCAGTTCATCCATACCACTGCATGTCATTGTTTCCACGACCACTAGGGGGTGCTGAACATCAACCCATATGTGTGCATTTATTACTGAGAAAAATTACCATATGAGGTGTTTCCTGTTGGAGGACAGTCTCAGAGATTCTGACGTCTCATCCTTTTCAGTGAGAAAACTCACCCTCCACAGCCAATGAAGGTGGCGCACCACACGGTCAAATGTAATATTCTTCAACTTTTTATTTTCATTTTCCACAGCTGCAGTACCAAACCAGACATGATTATTGAAATCAAAGTGAATTAATGATAGTCTGAATTATCTTCCGAATTTCTCTTCACCTCAGGATGGAATCCCTCTGGTTGTTTATGCTTTTGCATAATTGGATATCTTCTTTTTATGATGGGTTTCTAAATGAGCCCGTGAAACGACAAGCGTCAGAGCTTTTCAGTTTGACTTCATTAAGGCTTTCTCTCAATTACCATGGCAACAGTTTTCATCTATCATTGTCGTGTGCAGTTTGGCACAGCGGTAAACACGAATTCCACTGCCATTGGAGTTTATGGTGTTTTTCTCCTGTCAGTGTGTAAATCCAGCATAATCTACTGCACTTGGTTACACACACTGTCACAAAGGGAAGGGTGTTACTAGTTAAATGTAGAGACGTGACATATGACACATCCATGTAAATCGACTCTGTGTGACTGACAGGTCGATGAAAGCAGAAATGTTTCTATGCCTTAAAAGGACTTTAAACATTTATCCATTATATGCACAGTATTTGTGGTACCGGAGTGGTGGCCTAGTGATAGAGCATCCATCCCGTATCTGGGAGGTTGTGGGTTCACACCCCAGCTGGGTCGCACCGAAGACGATAAAAAGAATGGAACTTTCTGCCTTCGGTTCAGAATAATAGAATGGGGAAAGGAAAAGTTTGCAAACCCAGTCGTAGGGGGAACACAAACCAGTGTCGTCCTAGTGCCCATCACAAGCCCAGGTAAATGGGGAGGGTTGCCTCAAGAAGGGCGTCCGGTTTAAAATCTCTGCCAAAACAAATATGTGGATCATATGATCCACTGTGTTTCCCTCTGGAAAAAGGGAGCAGCCCAAAGAAGAAGATATACAGTACACGTGGTGGGGGAGCCTGACAGCCCGGTTTTCCTCTTTTTTGGACACAATTTACTACTTCTTCGTTGTCATATGATGGCTTTTTAGGCTGCTTGACAGGGGCATGTTTCCACAGATTGGGTCACTTATGTGGTGTGCAGAATCAACACCAGACACAGTCTTTGCAATGGCTCACAGCAAAACGTGTACTGCTGCAGCATCCATATTTCTTTAGGTTTTTATTCCTGTTTGTACGCCTATTTTCATTTTTATTCTACAAATACATTTTACCTGAGCAAATATAAGCTTTGCGCAACTGTAGCACCCGTTGCATTGTACTCATTCAGTGTTAACAAATTCAGTTGTAACAGCAAATGTTCATTCATTCTGGCAAGTCCTTCCTCATGCTTTGGTGGCACCCACAGTTTTGATTCAGGTCAGATGGAGGATGGACGATAAAAGGCTTCAAGATCTCGCTCAGGACAAGTCTCTTTATCAGCACCTGCTGGACTGAGTTGTTCATCTTCAGAGGTTGGTAAAAGGGCATCTGCAGCCCATCATTTCACCAGCTTTGTCATCGCTGCCTTCCCCTCCGCTCCTCCTACTGAGGAAAAAATAACTTGAGGAAAATGTTTACAAGGTGGCTTCTGTAACCTATCCAGTCTGATCAGGGGGTTGTGTTTGATACGGCGCAGAACAATCTGAGTAATATTTCACAGCCACACATGCAAAATTTTGACATGCTGTAGTTATCACACCTTCTGCCCCACTGTGCTTTGACCCCGTACTATCACTATACGCTACCCGCACTTCGCCTGCCAAGGGAGTCGCAGCCACACAATGCTGCCCGTCACGACACTCTGTACTGGACTAGTTTGCTGCGTTGTCAGTCTCGATGGGTTTCTTTCCTTAGTGCTTCTCTGTCTTCCTCCTCTTTCTCTCTGTCGGTAGCTTTTGCATCTTTTCGGTGCTTTAACATTCGCCTAAGTTTATTGTGATGCTCGTAAATGCATAAGGTGGATGAAATGTGAATGTAGTGTACAGGAAGATGCAGGACATGACAGAATGTTTACGGCAGTATGCAGCTGTGCAGCCCCACTTCTGTTCTTCTAATGCCAATATCCTGCCCACATGACAGGTTATATTATCATATTTGTTAAATATTTTGAAGATATGGATGTAGGGAAAACCTGTAACTTACTTGTAAAATTATTGAAGCATGATAAAGCTGGTGTTACATAAAACAGTAGTAAATTAATCACATATTTTCAAAGAATTCGACAGGTTCTTCATGGAACTACTGTGTAAATAGAGGGGATGCTGTCATAAAACAGAAGTCGTGGCAGTTGGAAAACAGTGAGTGGCAGCAATAGGGTGTCTGCAGTCAAACACAAAAAACACACAGTATTCAGTAACAGCAGTACACAGAGTACCTGCTTGTATTGTGGAGTTAATTTTATTGACATAAAAACTTGATAGATAAATAACTAAAAGGCCCAGAACCAGTTCTCAATTTATGTGCACTTGTAGGGTGGATTCACACCGATGTTTATCGACATTTTGAAGAAAAAACAGAGAAATGAGTCCAAACATTGGTGAAATTATGTTGCAAGCAGGACTTTTTTTAATCCAGTGCACACCAACTTTTATGAACATTTGCAAATGTTTGCTAGCAGTGCATTCGTTTTTCTATTGGCAGAAGCGAACTTTTGCCAACTTAGGCTAGCATATGTGCAACAGTTGCCAGCTTAGGTCACCTTAAGCAAACCAAAACTTGGTCTAAGCTGAGGTCAGCATCAGGCAACGCTAATATAAAGGTCAGTGTTCGCCGAGGCTTTCTAGCATTCTGAACCTGCTTTGTGGCTCTATACATCTCCCTGTCTCCCTTCTTGAGCATATGCTTTGTCAGTTTCACTGGATAATTTTAAGTTTGTTATTACTCCTGCTTGGACTGAAGTTGAGACTGCTCAGAGTTTTTTTTTTTTCAGAGAGAGGGACTGAACACCCTACATTTTCACTAATGCAAGAAAAC
Organism: Pholidichthys leucotaenia; assembly: GCA_020510985.1. Classification (NCBI taxonomy): domain Eukaryota; kingdom Metazoa; phylum Chordata; class Actinopteri; order Cichliformes; family Pholidichthyidae; genus Pholidichthys; species Pholidichthys leucotaenia. The sequence continues at coordinate 303,517,869 of CM035846.1, forward strand.
GTTTATACAAAACGATGCCTCAAGGAAATATAACATGACATATAGTGGGGGGGTTTTTTTGTTTTTAAATTGCATTAAATGTCTTTTACTTTTTGACATCATGTCAGTGCTTTTTGATCCCCACAATTGAAACAGAACCAATAAATCCTGAAGGATTACGCACAGAGCAGAAAATGAAGACAGTACACTTTGCAATGAAGAGATTCTTTGGGGGATTGTCACATTTTTTTGAGGATTTTATATATACATATATTTTTCTTTTTTTTATTCCCCTTTTGGGGCGTTTAGCATTCCAGAACCATGGACAGCGACACTGCTTCCCCATTTCTCCTGAATTTTGACACATTTGGTGTGTGTTCATCTGTGTCCAAGCATGTTTAAAAAGTGAATTTTGAGTGAAAACATCTGCTTCCCCCAGCGTTTCAGTCTGCATTTGTCAGTGGAGCCCAACTTAAGCTGACTTTGGCTAGCTCTGCACACTTAGCCCAGCACTCAGGAACTTTTACAGACTGAGCACAACTTTCACCAACGTTGATTTCCAAATATCAGTAAATTTTCAGCATGTTGAAAATTTTCGATGAATACGACGTTCACCAGTGTTCGTCAACAAACACCAACTATCATTAACTTTTACCAGCTTTTGCCAGTAGAGCCAGACGTTTGCCAAAACATCAGTAAACGTCGGTCCAAACGTTGTAGTGTGAGCCCAGCTTTACCAACAGATCATTACAGTCAAGTAAACAGCACAATATTAACACCTAAAGTTAAAGAAAACCAGTACTGGTCATTATAACAACATTAATCCTGCTTTACATATTACTTATAAACCAAAACTGTGCTTATTCGGTAAAAATAACACCCTAAAAACAGCATACTGAATAATTTTATCCCATGAAACCCACTCGGACAAAACCAATGGGGAGCAGCCATTGCCAGCTAGAAGTGACGTACACTCATTGATTCCAGCTTACCATGGATGAGTAAACCATGGCCTGTCACTCTGATGAAGTGGGTTTAAACAATCATCATTCTTATGATAATAATAATAATGATAAGTTTATTTATAGAGCACCTTTCACAGACAGAGTCACAAAGTGCTTAACATGGTACAAAACAAAATAAAAACACAGGCACATAAAACAGTAAAAAAAAAACAAAAAAAACCCCAAAGTAGACCGTAAAAGCACATAAAAATACAATCGGCACATAGTTAAAAAGCCAGGTTAAAAAGGTGGGTCTTTAGTTGCTTCTTAAAAACACCATTGGAAGGTGCAGATCTAAGTTCAAAAGGCAAGGAGTTCCACAGTCTGGTAGCAACAGCAGCAAAGGCTCTATCACCTTTGGTTCTGAGCCTAGTACTAGGGACTACCAGTAGATTCTGATGAGAAGACCTGAGAGACCTGCAGGGCTGGTATAGAGAGAGCAGGTCACTAATATAAAAAGGTGCCTCTTCATGAATGGCTTTGTAAGTAAGAACAAGAACTTTAAAATCAATTCTATAATTTACAGGAAGCCAATGCAAGGAGGCCAAAACAGGAGTGATATGACAGAATCTACTGGACCTAGTTAGTAATCTTGCAGCAGCGTTCTGGACTAACTGTAGGCAGTGTAAAGTGGATTTGCTAAGACATGTAAAAAGAGCATTACAGTACTCCAAACGTGAAGAAACAAAGGCATGAATAATAATTTCTAACTGAGTGTAGGAAAGCAATGACCTAATTTTAGATATATTCCTAAGGTGGAAAAAACAACTCCGGGTCAGAGATTTGACATGCTGATCAAAACTCATCGATTGATCGAAAATGACACCAAGATTTTTTAGTTTAGACCGTACGTTAGAGCTTAATGAACCAATGCTATTAACCAACTTAGGAATTAGATTATCAGGTGCTACAATAAGGACTTCAGTTTTATCAGCATTAAGTTACAAAAAGTTACTAGACATCCAGTCCTTAATTGCAGACAGACAATCATGAATAATTTTTAAATTGTCAACATGGTCAGGCTTAAAAGAGAAAAGTAGCTGTAAATCATCAGCGTAGCAGTGATAAGACACACCTTTAAATTTGCTGATAATAGAACCAAGTGGAAGCATATATAGGGCAAATAAAAGTGGACCCAGAATAGAACCCTGAGGCACCCCACAGGTTAAAGGAGCAGAGTCAGATGAATAACCTAGGTAGGAGAAAAACCAATCCAAAGCTTTTCCAGAAATACCTACCCAATCTCTAAGCCTTTGTAACAAAATAAAATGATCAATAGTATCAAATGCTGCAGTAAGATCTAATAGCACTAAAACAGAACATTTACCAGAGTCTGATGATATTAAAATCTCATTTGACACCCTGAGAAGAGCGGTCTCTGTCGAGTGTTTCTGACGAAAACCTGACTGAAATTTGTCAAAAATATTGTGTTCAATCAGAAAGTCAGTGAGCTGCTTGGCAACAACTTTTTCTAAAAGCTTAGAAATAAAAGGAAGCTTAGAAATTGGCCTGAAGTTTTTAAAAACAGATGGATCAAGGTTAGGTTTTTTTAAAAGTGGCTGCACAACTGCATGTTTAAAATACGAGGGTACATAACCAGATTCAAGTGAACTATTAATGATATAAACCAAAGACGTACCCACTGAGCCAATTACCTCTTTTAACATTGAGGAAGGCAAAATATCTAAAACGCAGGAGGAGGATTTCATGGAACTCACCGACACTAACAAGTCCTCAAAAGAAATTGGGGTAAAATCATTTAAAAAGGCCTGTCTGTTAGGACAATCAAGGATTAGGGGAAAGGAATGAGTAAAACCAGCCCTAACAGCAGTGACCTTGTCAACAAAAAAGGAAAGAAACTTGTTACAGTCATTATTTGAATAAACAGGGGGAGCAGAACTGACAGGATTAACTAAACTGTCTATTGTGCTGAAGAGGATCTTTGGATTCTTTTCATTCTTGGAACTTCTGTGACTGAATTTCGTGGGAACGGCGTCTGGTTTTAGACGTAAACGCTTGGGCTTCATGCCCAGAAATTCCGCCTGCAGATCGTGCAGATAGCAGCTCTGTGTGAAATGGTCTTCATAGACCACCAAATTCTGTCCATACTGAAAGGTTTTTAGTGTGTGACCCGTGCCGAGGTTATGGAGCCAACGTTTTACCAAGTCTGACCTCGTGTCATCAGTTAGTTTTGGCACACAAAAGAAATGTTTTCCGTGACTTCTTCGCTTATTGTTGGTGCAGCCGTAAGCCTTGCACTCCGCCATTGTCCGAGGGACACAGCACGGGGTTAGTGACCAGCCCAGCCAATCACGCAAAGCAACAACTGTGCATCACCATGGGTGCTGCAACAGCCCATGTAGGAACCAAGATATTGCTGACCATGACTGACTGACAGAGCAATGACTTGAAACTTGCACATATTTGACAAGGAATCATGTCCACCATTACCAGACGGAACCACTAATATCATATTTGATCCTTTGAAATAGCTATTTATTAAAATTGATTACAGGTAACTTAAAAAAATCACTGTGTGTACTCTTCTTCTGCTTCTGCTTCTTCTTCTTCTTCTTCTTCTTCTTTCGGCTGCTCCCTTTAGGGGTCTCCACAGCGGATCATCTGCCTCCATCTCACCCCATCCCTAGTAACACCAACCCTCTCCATGTCCTCCTTCACTACATTCATGAGTCTTCTCTGTGGTCTTCCTCTTTTCCTCCTGCCTGGCAGCTCCATCTTTAGCATCCTTTGTCCAGTATCTCCACTGTCCCTCCTCTGCACATGTCCAAACCATCTCAGTCTTGCCTCTCTTACTTTGTCTCCAAATCACTCAACCTGAGCTGTCCCTCTGATATACTCATTTCTAATTTTGTCCCTTCTAGTCACTCACAATGAAAATCTTAGCATCTTGAACTCTGCCACCTCCAGCTCCATCTCCTGTCTTTTTGTCAGTGCCACCGTCTCCAAACCATACATCATAGCAGGTCTCACTACCATCTTGTAAACCTTCCCTTTCACTCTTGCTGCTACCCTTCTATCACAAATCACCCCTGACACTCGTCTCCACCCACTACACCCTCCCTGCACTCTTCTTTACCTCTCGTGCATTTTCCATTGCTTTGGATGGTTGACCCCAGGTATTTAAACTCATCTGTTTTCATTACCACTACTCCTTCCATCTTCACCATTACACCTGCCTCTCTCTCATTCACATTCATGTATTCTGTCTTGCTTCTACTGACTGTCATTCCTCTTCTCTCCAGCGCATACCTCCACCTCTCCAGGTTCTCTTCCACCTGCTCCCTACATTCACGACAAATCACAATGTTGTCTGCAAATATCATGGTCCACAGAGACTCCTGCCTGACCTCGTCTGTCAGCCTGTCCATCACCATGGCAAACAAGAAGGAACTCAGAGCTGATCCCTGATGTAACCCAGTCCTACCTTGAATCCATCTGTCACTCCAACAGTGCACTTCACCACCGCCTCGCTGTCCTCATACATGTCTTACACCATGCTCACATACTTCTCTGCCACTCCTGCCTTTCTCATACAGTACCACACTTCCTGTCTTGGCACCCTATCATCTGCTTTCTCTAGATCAGGGGTGTCCAATCATGTGCCATGGAGGGCCAAGACCCTGCAGGTTTTCTCTTGTACCCAGTCTCTTCACCAGGTGTTTTCACTTATCAGCAATCAGTGGGAAGAAATTCAGTGAAATCTGCTGTTGAAGACACTGGTTGGAGGTATAGCCTGCAGGGTCTTGGCCCTTCATGGCACATGATTGGACACCCGTGGTGTAGATCCACAAACACACAGTGCAGCTCCTTCTGACCTTCTCTATACTTCTCCATCAGCACCCTTAGAGCAAACATTGCATCTGTAGTACTCTTTCATGGCATGAAACCATACTGCTGCTCAATGATTGTCACCTCTTCTCTTAACCTGGCTTCAACAACTCTTTCCCATATCTTCATAATGTGGCTGATCAACTTTATGCCTCTGTAGTTACTACAGCTCTGAGCATCACCTTTGTTCTTGAAAATTGGTACCAAAACACTTCTTCACTCCTCAGGCATCCTCTTACTCTCCACGATTGTGTTAAACAATCAGGTTAAAAAGTCCACTGCCATCTCTCCTTAACATCTCCATACCTCCACAGGTATGTCATCTGGACCAACCGCCTTTCCATTCTTCATCCTCTTCAAAGCTGCCCTCACGTCCGCCTTGCTAATCCTCGGGACTTCATTGTTCACCATCTTTCCTTCATCCATCCTCCTCTCTGTCTCATTTTCTTTATTCATCAGCTCCTCAAAGTACTCCTTCCACCTTCTCAACACACTCTTGTCATTTGTTAGTACATTTCCATTTCTGTCCTTAATCGACCTAACCTGCTGCACATCCTTTTCAGCTTGATCGCTCTGTCTAGCCCAGGGGTGGGCAATCATGTGCCATGGAGGGCCATTCCACTGCAGGTTTTCTACTCCACCCAGTCTCTTCAGCAGGTGTTTTCACTGATTAGCAATCCTTGAAGCTGATTAGAGCAAACACCTGCTGAAGAGAATGAGTGGAACAGAAAACCTGCAGTGGAATGGCCCTCACTGCCCACCCCTGGTCTAGCCAATCAATACAAGTCCTTTTCGCCTTCCTTAGTGTTTAGCTTCTCATACAACTCAATACAGTGGTGTGAAAAAGTGTTTGCCCCTTCCTGATTTTTGTATGTTTGTCACACTTAAATGTTTCAGATCATCAAACAAATTTAAATATTAGAAAAAGATAATGTAGTTTTGGATTTTTTTTACCCTTAATAATAAACACCGTCATTTAAAAACTGCATTTTCTGTTAACTTGTGTTAATCTCTGTCTAATATTTAAATTTGTTTGATGATCTGAAACATTTAAGTGTGACAAACATACCAAAAAATGAGAAATCAGGATGGGGGCAAACACTTTTTCATACCACTGTTTATGCCTTTTCCTTTGCCTTTGCCACCTCTCTCTTTGCCATGTGCCTAGATTCCAAATACTCCTGTCTACTTTCTTCATCTCCCTGACTATCCCACTTTTTCTTTGCTAACCTCTATCATTGGATTCTTTCCTGTACCTCCTCATTCCACCACCAAGTCTTCTTGTCTTCCTTCCTCTGTCCACTGGATACACCACATACCTTTCTACCCGTTTCCCTCATTATGTTTGTTGTACTTTCCCAGTCATCTGGTAATTCTTCCCTACCACCCAGAGCCTGTATCAACTCCTTCCTGAACTCTGTGCGACCTTCTTTCTTCTGTAACTTCCCCCACTTAATCTTTTGCTCTGCCTTCACTGTTTTCCTCTTCTTGCTTTGCAAAGTCATCCTACAGACTACAATCCGATGCTGTCTAGCTGCAGTGCCACCACCTTGCAGTCTACAATCTCTTTCAGATTTCTTCTTCTGCATAAGATGTAGCCCACCTGTGTGTCCCTTCCTCCACTCTTGTAAGTCACCTGATGTTCCTTTCTCTTCTTAAAGTATATGTTCACCACAGACATTTCCATCCTTTTAGCAAAATCCACAACTATCTGTCCTTCCACATTTCTATCCTTAAGACCATACCTACCTAGGACCTCCTCATCACCTCTGTTCCCTTCACCTACATGTCCATTAAAGTCTGCTCCAATCACCACTCTCACCCCCCTGGGAACACTCTCTACCACTTAGTCCACTGTACTCCAGAATTCCTCTTTCTCTTCTACCTGACATCCAAGTTGTGGGACATACGCACTGACAACATTCAGCATCACACCTTTGACTTCTAGCTTCAAACTCATGATTCTGTCTGACTCCCTCTTTACTCCCTGAACACTCTTCATATACTCGTCCTTCAAGATTAGGCTGCGTGTCCACCAAACGCATTTTTTGTCACCCGACCACCTTGAACGTCTTTTTTTCAGTGCTTGTGTGCTGCGCTCTGGGAAAAAAAAAAAGTCTGTGCCCTGTATCTCAGCAACAGCTTGTCATTCACAGCTCAGCACTTCCGCTTTTCCTATGGTCAGACTTTCTACTTATTTTTTAACAGCAGTCTCTAAGTAACAATGGACAGGAAATGTATTCTGGCATTGGTAGCAGCTCTGGATGCAAAATATGATGACACGGAAAACAGGAGTCTGAGTGCAGACTGTACCAGCGTCCTATGTCCCGCCCTTCCTTATTCTGATTGGCTGCTTAGAAAGGTCTGACATTGACAAGCTCAGCTGTAGTCTGAAAAGTTGAAATTTTTTCAGCTCTGATCACCCTGAGTGCCGCAACAAAAAGCGGCCGCCACTGAGAGTGTTTCAGTGTTGAGGGCGCTCAGTGCTGTAGACGCTGGACTACATAACGAATGAATAGAAAATAGTCACCCACAGCGGAAAAAAAACGTTTGGTGGATACACAGCCTTACTCCTACTCCATTTCTCTTCCTATCTTCACCATGGTAGAACAGTTTAAATCCACCTCCAGTGCTCCTAGCCTTGCTTCCCTTCCATCTGGTTTCTTGAATACACAGTATATCTGCCTTTCTTCTCTCCATCATATCAGCCAACTCTCTGCCTTTACCAGTCATAGTCCCTACATTTAATGTCCCTATTCTCACCTCCACACTTCTACCTTTCCTTTTCTCTCTCTCCCTCCTAACACGCTTTCCCCTTCTCCTCCTCCTCGATCTTCAGCCAACAGCTGCCCAATTTCCACCGGCACCCTGTCGGTTAACAGCACTGGTGGCGGTCGTTGTTAACCCGGGCCTCAACCGATCCGGTATAAAAGTCTCATTCATTATGATCTGCATGTTTGACTTGGCAAAGGTTTTACATCGGCTTCCCTCCCTGATACAACTCTCCCCATTTACCCAGGCTTGGGACCGGCACTAGGAGTACACTGGCTTGTGCACCCCCTGTGGCTGTTACTAAATATTTTGTGTGATTTTCATATTTTACTGCATAAAAACTAAAGCTGCCACATGTGTTTGAGTAGCAAACACATGTGGCAGCTTGTGTAACTATGGTAACTGCCCTGTAGCTGCCAAGAGTTCTGTTCTAGTGCATGCCCTCTGTCCTGCCCTACACTTGGGAGGGAAAGGGATGCCCCTCTTCTTCTTTATTTTTTTTCTTTCTTGGTTTTTTGTCCAAAGTTTTGATACTGGATTGTTTTTTGTTAAGATTACGAGCAGAATATAAATGATGGAATTGGCTCTCTGTGCTGTACTTCTGTTTCAGCACAAAATCACATTTTTGAACCAGCAATTCCAATATTTTGGCTTTGGCCTTATCAGTTTTGTAAACTTGTTGCAGGATCATTTTAAATAAACATTATTGTGGAGAGTACTGAGAAAGTTACATACCTAATTATAACTTTTTAAAATGTGTTTTTTATAATAAAAGTTCAAGTGGTATATTATTTTTAGCTCATTCTGGTGAAGCTGAAAGAAGCCAATGTGATGGCGTGGTGTTCGTCTTTTGTCTCTCCATCTTTCCATCTGTCCATCCACATTTTATGGGATCATGGGAACTCCTAGGCACTTGCTTCAATAGTCACCATTCTACACAATAAACACAATAATTCTCAGGAGGGTCTGCATCCAAATTGTGCTCAAGGTAAGGTCAGAGGTCAAGAGACCGGATCCCTTGTGTGATTTCAGGAAAATTGCTACTCTTCCCAGGCAGTTGCTCCAGTGTTTGTTGAACTCACGTACAATGATCATCAAGTGGGTCTGCATCTAGGCTGTGCTGAAGTTAAGGTTTAAGAATCAGGAGATCTGAGCACTCTTGGGGTGATTTCATTGGGCCGGAATGAGCTACTCCGTCACTGACAGTCTGGTTGCTTATGTACTTGGTGCTTAAACTTCTGTATGTCATGTGGACGGTGTAGATTATGTATGGGTAAAAGATGTTCTCATTTGACTTTTGTTTTCCCATGTTATCCATTAGTATTTTAGCTGCAAGGGTGGCTGCTTCAAACAAAGCCAATTTCTTAATTGTGGAGATGTTTAATATTGTAGATATGATATAAACGTCAGTAACAACTGGTGCAGACCGGGACATATCACGGTTAAGGAACAGCACTGTAGCAAAGACATTGAGTTGCTAGCTGTTAGCATGCGGCCTGCCTATCTCCCGAGGGAATACTCACACGTGATCTGCATTGTTATTTATGCAAATCCGACGGCGAACACTGGGACAGCGCGTGACGTCATCCACTCAGTAACTGGCAGGCTGCTGACAGAACACCCAGATGCTCTTCTCCTCATCTCAGCTGATTTCAACCATATTTCACTGTCCCCCATTCTACCCACGTTCACCCAGTATGTCACATGCCACACTAGAGACAATAAAACACTGGACTTATTCTATGCAAACACTAAGGAGGCGTACACCTCATCACCACTCCCCCCACTCGGGAGATCGGATCACAACTTTGTTCATCTCCTGCCCGTGTACAAACCCCTAGTACACAGACAACCTCCGGTCATGTGCACAGTGAAGTTATGGTCTGAGGAGGCAATGGACGCTCTAAAGGACTGTTTTGAAACCACTGCCTGGGAGCAGCTCTGCGATCCACATGGTGAGGACATCGATGGCCTCACTCACACCATCACGGACTACATCAGCTTCTGTGTGGACAACACCGTACCCACCAAGACCATACGGTGTTGCTCAAACAACAAACCCTGGATCAACCTTGAGATAAAAACACTTCTGAGAGAGAAGAAGAGGATCTTCAGGTCGGGGAACAGGGAGATGCTGAAGTCCGTACAGAGGGAGCTGAGGAGGAAGATCAGAGAAGGCAAGGACAGCTTCAGGAAGAAGATGGAGGACAAGCTGCAACAGAGCGACATCAGTGGGGTCTGGAGAAACCTTAAAACCATCTCTGGGCTCCAGAATACCTCCCCCCAGGCCACGGGGGGCAGGGAGTGGGCAAACAATCTGAACCTGTTTTTTAATAGGTTTGACCAACCGCCCTCCCCCCCGACTGCACAACAACCACTGCTGCCTCTAAAGTCATCGAGACCTGCTGCCCACACCCCACTCCACCAACGCCCCCCCACTCTCAGCACACAGCCCCCCAACATGACCCTCACTAAGACCCAGGTGATGACGGAGCTGAGAAAGATCAGGGCGAGGAAGGCCTCGGGACCGGACGGCATCAGCGCGAAGCTCCTCAAGTCCTTTGCAGATCAGCTGTGTGGGATTGTGGAGCACATCTTCAACCTGAGCCTGAAGCTGGGGAGGGTACCACAGTTGTGGAAAACATCTTGTGTGGTACCTGTACCAAAGACTTCCCACCCCAAAGATCTGAACAGCTACAGACCAGTGGCCCTGACGTCCCACATGATGAAGACCCTGGAGAGACTGCTTCTTGCTCACCTCCGCCCCCTGGTGGGACCAACGATGGATCCACTCCAGTTCGCCTACCAGCATGGCATTGGTGTGGAGGATGCAGTGATCTTCCTCCTTCACCGTTCTCTGTCCCACCTGGAGAAGCCCGGGAATGCGGTGAGGATCATGTTCTTTGACTTCTCCAGTGCTTTCAACACCATCCAACCGATGATCCCGAAGGACAAGCTGCTGTGTGCAGGGGTGGACCAGCACCTGTCATCATGGATCCTGGACTACCTCACTAACCGGCCACAGTTTGTGAGAACCCGAGATTGTGTGTCCGACACGATCATCGGTAGCACGGGGGCCCCCCAGGGAACGGTTTTGGCTCCCTTCCTGTTTACCCTTTATACTGCAGACTTCTCACACAACACAACACACTGCCATCTACAGAAGTTCTCTGATGACTCTGCGATCATCGGCCTCATCTCCAACAGAGATGAAGCTGAGTACAGAGGACTTATCCAGGACTTCGTGGACTGGTGCCATCGGAACTGCCTCCAGATCAACGCGAGGAAAACTAAGGAGCTGGTGGTGGACTGCCGCAGGCAAGGACAACCCCTCACAGCACCAGTAAATATACAGGGAACAGACATTGAGATGGTGACATCCTACAAGTACCTGGGTGTTCATCTGAACAATAAACTAGACTGGTCACACAATACTGACGCACTCTACAAGAAGGGACAGCGCAGGCTGTTCCTACTGAGGAGACTCAGGTCTTTTGGTGTACAAGGGGTGCTGCTGAAGACATTCTATGACACGGTGGTGGCATCAGCCATCACTTTTGGAGTGGTCTGCTGAGGCAACGGCATTACAGCAGCCGATAGGAAGAGACTGAACAAACTGATCAAGAAAGCTAGCTCTGTCCTTGGGCAGCGCCTTGACCCAGTGGAGGAGATAGGAGAGAGAAGGATGGTGGCTAAACTGTCATCTCTGCTGGAGTCTGAGTCCCACCCTATGCAGGACATACTGAACGCACTGAGGAGCTCATTTAGCAGTAGACTACATCATCCTAGGTGCGCGACCGAGAGGTTTCACAGGTCCTTCCTACCTATGGCTGTCAGACTGTATAACCTAAGCAGGGCTGCTCACAGAGATAGCAAAAAAACGTGACGACCTACTAGTATTGAATGCAAAAGACGCAACAGACTTACACAAATGGTCCCCTCCAGTATACAACTAGGACAATATCAGTCGCTATGGAGGGTGAGAATATGTATGGGTACATAATCATACCATGTAGGATAACTAAGTAGACAGTTATGCTGTTTATTCCATCTAGCTACAATGCTCCGCACTTTGTATATATATTTATATATTTATGTGTACGTATGTATATTTACTGCTCTTATTTATATTTTCCGTATCTTCTTTGTTATTGCTCTGAGTGTTGCTATCCCTGTGCTGTTGCAATCCTGGAATTTCCCCATTGTGGGACTAATAAAGGCTAATCTTATCTTATCTTATCTTAAACATGGATATCTCTGTTAGAGATATCTGCCCCTTTCCACTTGGCCTGGTAGTGTGCTTGCTAGCAGATACCAGTGATAAGCCTTATTTTTAAAATGATTAGCGTTATTTAAAAAAAAAAAAAAAACTAGAAAAGCACTCAGAGAGCACATACCTCCACCAAGGCTCCTTCCATTCCTCATGGATCACCTCAAAAATGTAATGGGTTTGTGTGTAGGTCTAGAGCCACTTCTGGTAAAAATGGCATCAAAGCCTGTCCATTAGTTTTGGAGTATTGCTGCTAACACACTGTGAGAAGATGAGAACCTTGGTGGAGGTATGCATTCTCAGATCTTCACCAAAATGTAATGGTTTCCTCTGTAGCCCAAGAACCACCTCTGGTGAAAATTTCATTCAAATCCATCCAGTAGTTTTTGTGTAATCCTGCTGCACAAATACAAACAAAGCCCTCAGTGGAGGTATGCACTCTCAGATCACCACCAAAATCTAATCATCCATTCCCCATGCCATTACACACCCTTCCTGAAAATTTCATCAAAATCAGTTCATAAGTTTTTGAGTTATGTTGCTAAAAGACAGACAAACCAACAAGCCAACCAGCGCCACTAAAAACATTACCTCCTCCCTTGGTGGAGGTACTGTGTCAATAAAAAAGAACTTCTAGTTTAACTATACTGTATATCTGGGGGATACCTGCTGTTATTGAAATGTGCTGTGATTATTATTGTAACTATGGCATTTAGAATTTGGATACATGTAGAAAAGTACAAGAAAGTTGCTCCCTTAACTTGTGACTACTCTTGGCACTTTGTCAGTCATTCCTAGTTACCACAACACTTATAAGCCACAACTTATTACCAGCCAAATAGCACAGTGGGTCAAATAGCTGCTGCTCACACTCACAGCAAGAAGTGGTGCAGCTTCGTCACAGATGGGAGCAGACTTTTACATTAGGGACCAAACAAACTGGGAGTTGTTGCTTACTTCTTTTTTTTTTTTGCCATGTATGTAAACCCAAATCACAGCCTTTGTGATTACCATATCATATTTTCATCACACTGCAATTTAATCATAAATTATTCAGCCAAGTAAAAATAGTATACACTGTATTATTATTTACAGAAAATGTTTAACTGCTCAAAGATTGCTCTCCATCCACACTCATATGGCTCTACTTTTGGAATGGTGTTACAAATAGAGCTTTGGAAGAGTTTTGTATTTAGTGCAGCAGTCTCCACTAATTCTGACACCTTTGGGTCTCCCCCTTTAGGTTCAGACATATTAATGGGGATTGTAACCCTATTTGGACCCTGCTTTCAATAAAAAGTTCAACCTGATCCATTAGTGTCCTCTCACCTTAACTGGCAAATTTAATTTGTATTAATTTAGTTCAGCTGCTTTTAAATGCCTGTTGGATTTAATGTTCCATTGCTTTAACAATCCTCATTTCAAATATTAACTGCAATATTCTATAACACACTCATTTCACATGCACCATGTGCCCTTTATAATATTTGCCCTTTATAACTTAATTGCATTTTCTATTAGTTACTTGGCATGTTTAAATTTAGTGTTTTATTTGGTGTTGGACGGCCTTTTCCTTTGATGAAAATCTGTGAAGAATGGCTTGCAGTGTGAAAAACTGAGCTGAATTCCTGCAGCCACTTCTGTTCCCAACTATAAATCAACTACAACATTTGATTTAAGCTCAATTAACATTCAATTTCCAATGCAGACCCTCAATGGTAATCATGTTTAGGAAGAGTTTTAATTTATTCCTCGATGCTGATTAATTGCATGGAGTAGCTCAAGCCATTTCCTGTGTTAAACGTCAGTTAATTATCTGACAACATTGGGTGGGATAATTAATATCGCTGGGGGTCACAGCATGGTACCAGACTGGGGGGAAATGGGGACTGTGGCTGGGGGGCCCAGTGACATGAACCCGCCTGCTTTGTGGGAAGTTACTCTGCTTGTCCACATGTTCATATGAAAGCTCGATTTTTTAATATTTGGAAGATAATCAAACTGTAGTGGCCACCTGTGTGCTACAGCAGGACATTGGTGGGTGGATTAATGATGACCCCTGTGATCCACTGTGGAGCAAGCCTCTCTGTCAAAGACTTTGGAGCTTAGAGTTGTTTGTGTTTAAGGGTAGCTGAAGGACATCTTGAGCCCATCGCTTATTCAAGTTGGGCCATTACTCCAAAACTACACACAGGCACTCACGTAGGTTAACCTGAAGCCTGAAGCTCAATTAGATAGTTTTGATTTCTCTCTAAACATACATTGGGTAATACAGTATATACGGACAGGATCTGGCTTAAAAGGGGGAAAGACAACAGAGCATTGTTTAATAAGCCAGATCCTACTATATTACTCATGTCTTCTTTTTGTGTGGGCAAGATCTTAGGCCCTATTGTGATGGTCAACAGCGGACTTTTGTGCCGTGCTTTGTGCCTTGTGCCAGTACTTCTGTTAGTTTAGTCAATGGATTGTCTGCTTTTTACGCTTTGTCCTATGCCATCTACAGTAATTACCTGTAGACAGTGCGCCAGCTTTGCCCTTAAAGGAGGAGGCTCATTTCCAAGAGGTGTGGCAACGTGCAGTCTCATGCGTGTTGGTATTTTGGTGCATTTTATGACAATGCACTTTTGGATCAGGAAAAAGGAGGTCTGTTGTCAGAATTGTCAATACTGTTTCAGCGGGGTGTTTTGAAATTGTGCAGCTGTTGCTGATAGGAGCACTTGAGGAAATGCATCATGCACTGGGATTTTCATTTATTTGAATGGGGAGAGTTGTAACAGAATGTAACCACCCATCATTTTAATTAGGTTATAATTAAACTTAATAGTTTTTTAGTACATCCACATTTTCATTTTAATTGCCAACTTACAGTACCATTCGAGTGTAGTCTATAGATTAGGCATTAATGCATTAATTTTTTTTTAGCAGAATGAATGAATGAACATGGTGTGTGTGTGTGTGTGTGTTTAAGTGTGGGTGCAGTTCATGGGGGATGTGGGGTGGGATACTGTCAATCTGAAGATTTTAGACAACAAACCTCTCTTCTGTGACAAAGTATTCTGTCCACACACTAATCTATCATGTCTGTCATCATATCACATCATTATATCTCGTGTCTGTCTGTGCACGCATGTCCCGGTTAATGAAAAACACGCACTCGGCCATTGTTTCCTGTTAAATGAAGACAGTTAAATGCAAACTATTTGAAAACACAACAGAGTTTTTGTCTGCATAGAGAAAAAAAACTGTGCATGGGTTAATGATTCAGCAGATCGTCCTTTTTTTAATTTAACTACCGGTCTGCAGCGGGAACAGTCTGCCCTATACCAGTAGAAGAGCTGTCACTGCTGCCCAGAAGAAGAGCCGGCAGGTGCGTGCAAAACCAACATTCATCATTATCTAATAATTATCATTTTTTTAAAACATTTTTCTACCTCATGCATGGTCATTCTTTTAACATAAATAATTCAAAATTAAAATATACTGACAATTGTTTTAAGTTAAAACATAACAATTTTCTATTCAGCAGAGGAGATCAATAGACCTCGGCTGAGATGAATGGAAGAACTCTTTCTTAGTTTAAGAGAGAAGTTTGGATGAACTTTGTGCACAATTATGATGAAGTCTGTCCAGTATGAGCAGGGCTGTGGAGAAGGAGGTTGAAAAGCTCCTTAAAAGCTCCTTGCCCTTAAACGCATTTTAACTTTGTGAATGAACCTGCATTGTCCTCAGCACAAAACAGATTTGTGCTTCCATTTTATTCAAAATTCAAAGATTCACAGGCTTTATTATCATATGCACAGTTAAGAAATGCAGCATTTCCTGAGCTGAAATTCTTACTCTGCTCTCCGAATGAATGCCAAGATAATAGGTACACAACATACTAATAAGGTAATAACACACCTAATGCTAATGGTACTAATAACACACTCTATAACACACAGTTAGGCAATTAGGACACCTTAAGCACATACTAAGTACTAGTCCCTGTCAAATAAACTAATCTACTACTACTAATACTAATGAATACTAATAACACACATGAGGCAATTTGGACAGCTAAAGCAGTTAAAGCAGTCAAACGAGAGGAAACAAGAAGAATGAAATTTGAAAGTTCACTGGATGACTATAGTGGACAGTGGTATATTTATATCAGAGATGATATGAACCTGATATGGCATAAGCCTATGTACAGTGTGCAAATGACCAGTGTGCAAATGAGCAGTATACAAATTACAAATTAGCACCCAGTGTGAGAATTTCTCTGTGATGATAATACCAGTAGACTGTACATCAGGGGTCACCAACCTTTTTGAAACCAAGAGCTACTTCATGGGTATCGAGTCATGTGAAGGGCACCAGCTTGACACACTCCTCTAAAATAACAAATTGTGTGTGTGTGTGTATATATATATATACATAAATAAATAATTATCAATAACTTAGAGTGGGTAACAGACAAGATCAATATTCAACACTTTATTTTTATTAATCTCAGCAATTGTTCAGATGATCCCTTATACATTTCATAAAAAATGTCCAGTTTTCACCAGTCCCTTTTAACCATAAAAAACTAAACCCTTTTAATTCATGAACTATGTTGAACCATGTTTGAAAAAAGTTATGCAACATTTAAGAAAAATCAACTTTTATATTAAATAAATCTTATCACATTTTTAACTGAACAAATCTGCTGCAATTCTGCTCAAAATGTGTTACATTTAATAGACTCACTTTTGTGTGTTCTTCTTCACTGGAATTATATCCATACAGTTCTTGCCAAGAATCATGCTTGAGCAACCAGCACTGTCCTTTCATGAGAAGAAACTAAACAAGCACTGAGAGTGCTTATATGCACGGTGGCGCAGTGGTTAGCACCGCGGCAGCAGTTTACCCTCGGCCGGGGGATCGCGGGGATCGTGGGTTCGATCCCTGCCCCCGGCCAACAGTGATCTGTGTGGAGTTTGCATGTTCTGGTGGTGCATGTTCTCGTTTTTCATGCAAAAACATGCAGGTTAGGGAGTTAAGGGGTGCTTGCACACGCAGCGGCTGGTGGCTTGTCACCGGACTGCAGACCAAATCTACCTACGGGTACAAGATA
The DNA here is from genome assembly GCA_020510985.1 of Pholidichthys leucotaenia. NCBI lineage: Eukaryota > Metazoa > Chordata > Actinopteri > Cichliformes > Pholidichthyidae > Pholidichthys > Pholidichthys leucotaenia. The sequence continues at coordinate 303,534,844 of CM035846.1, forward strand.
AGTCCAAAAAAAAAAAAAAAAAAGTGGGTAGTGAAGTGGCGCTTCGCCATCACCCCGCAAATGAAATACACACAGCTTCCTTTCACAGTAGTAAAAAAGAACTCTTCCTCCCGCTCACTTTGAAAATGATAAATTTTCTGTCTTTTTTTTGCCATGTTTTTGGGCTTGGAAACCGCACTGCGCTCACCATCTTAACTGCCCGCTACCTAAGCTTACGCTCCACAAGCGCAAAGGTTTTGTCATGCGCACAATACTGACCTTTGAACTAGGTTAGAGTTCACCTTAACTTTACGTATAATAAACATATTTTCATTTTTTTATTTTTAAGACATTGTCATTTTAAAATCTATATAAATGCAAGTGTGATTTTAAAAAATATAAAAACTATAAAATAAAAAATAGCGGCAGAAAAAATTACATCTTAGACGCAGCTCACTTGCGAGTTGTGCTATTTTTAGAACAGGCCTGCGGGCGACACATGTGGTCCCTGCGGGCGACACATGTGGTCCCTGCGGGCGACATGGTGCCTGCGGGCACCGCGTTGGTGACCCCTGCTGTACATGATAATTAGCAGCAGAGATGATATGGACATCAGACGGGGTAAGACTATATACACTGTACAAGTGAGCAATGTGCAAATTTAGCAACCGGTGTGTGAGTTCCTATTTTCAAAGCTGTGTTGCGGAGTTTGGGGAGTTTGCTATTTGTTCAGAAGTCTAATGGGAAAGAACGAGTTTTTCAGTCTGACTGTCCTGCATTTCACACTTCTGTACCTCCGGCCTGAGGGTAGAAGTGTGAACATTCTGCGCTGGGGGTGGGTGGGGTCCCGGAGGATAGCGTCAGCTCTCATTTGGACTCTGTGGTGGTAGATGCTCTGCAGAGACGGGAGTGGAGTCCTGATGATCTTCTCCGCTGTCTTTACCACTCTCTGCAGGCGTTTGCGGTCCAAGGCAATAGTGCTGCCGTACCACGCAGTGATGCAGTTGGTCAGGATGCGCTTGATGATGCAGTTGTAGAAATTGTTGAGGATCCTGGAGAACATGGCAGACTTCTTCAGCCTCCTCAGAAAGTACAGCCACTTTTGAGCTCTCTTAACCAGCTCTGTGGTGTTGTGTGTCATTTTAACACTATCATATTAATATTAAGCCTTTGATCTTGCCCCACTTCTCATTACAGGGAATGAGAGCAAATGCAGTGATTGTTTTATGTCATGTTACACCCCAAGCACACCTCTGAATAATTAAGCGCATTTAGGGCAATTTCTTTGCACTTTGCGGCCAGCACAGAATTTGTTTTTGTCACAATCCTCCTGGTGCGCTTTTACACAGCCCACGGAGGAGGGGAAGGAAGAATGGATTTAAATGCTGAGTTACACCACAACACATTTATTAACCAAAAGAGCAAACAGTTCCAAAAATAAAGACATACAAAAAGGTAACCGGGTACACAAAATGGCTCACACGACAAGCGCGCAGTGGACAGACCACTGTGTACTGTGGCCACAAGACAAATAATGCACAAAAACAATATAATGGCCCAGGTTAACTTGGAGTCCTCTAGGAGCTCAACTGGTTGGAGACGGAAACTGGGCAAAGAGCCAAAGTGTAGCAGCAACACTGCATGGAGAAACGCTAACAGTTTTTACTCACAAAGCAGGAGCTGTCTGAGTTGTCCAAGTAATTCAGCGAGCCCACACAACCAGTAACTACACTGAGGGGAATGGCGACAGTGTAGCTCTTCACTCCCTCATATGACAGTACATCCAAATGGCAAAGCACACATAAGACGATGCACAGTGGTCCAGCAATGCTTGATTGGCAAAAGCCACCTAAGTACAAGCATTGCTGACATCACAAATTGGGTACCGTTGGGTGAGGCACGGGAATGATAATTACCGGGGAGGAATCAGCTGGCTGTCAAGAGAGAGGGGGTGTGGTTGCACCGGCGAGTGTTAGACAATGCCCACACGAATGTAGTTCAAAGAGGCTGCCTAACAGCCGCCGACCAGAGCGGTGGCTACAGGCACGGAAAAGAAAAGGAACAGAGACATAAAAACAACAAGAACTCAAAAGATGACACAATACATAAATCACCCGATACCTGAGCCACAGAGAACGGTCAGAACCGAGCCTACAGGACAACACCGGCTCGGCTTGTGACAGTTTTTGCACTGCTGTAATAGCGAACTGAACTTGGAAATGCCCATAAATGCTCCCCACACCTTAGATAACTAATTGTGGACTTTGCCACTGCAACACAGCCCCTCCTGTGTATTAACTTCCAGCTGAAGTTTTTTTTGATCACTGACTCAGTATTAAGCAATACAAAGTGAAGAGTTGATTGCATTTATTGATCAAAGAATTAGTTTTATTTTTGAGCAAAAAACTCTATGAAGTTACAAAACACACTGTAAAAAGGGGTTTGATCACTGTCATTGTAACTTATTTCAATAATAAATGTCCAATTAACAGAGTGAATCAGGAAATGTTAACTAAATGTCAGGAGTTATTCCAACTTAAGCCCATATTGCACAGAGTGGCGAATGCTGAGGAACGTTTGCAAACAATGAGATTCTTCGTCAGGGTTCATAAAAGGTTGCACAACAGTTCGCCAGCAGTTCCCAACCAGTTTCTCCTTTAGCAAATAAATTTTGAACATTATTTGTGAACTGTCCAAACTGTTGTGCAACCTTTTACAAACCCTGACAAAACTCCAGCAATTGCAACATCTGTGAATGTTCCCTGAGATATGGGCCTTAGGTTTGTAAGCCAGATCAGTAGGCCAGATTTAAGTTAAGATGACTAACAATTTTCATTGCGTTTGCGTTTTTCAATTTATGTTAAGATAACTTATTAATCCAAGGGGGAAATTAATTTTCCATTTTTTCCAGAGCAAGCATTTACAGTCTACCAAATGCATATGATAATATAACAATAGGATGCAATACCCCCCAAAAAACTAACAAAAACAACTAGAAATGTTAATTAAAAAATTGAATTCCTCCTGGAACAAAAGACCTCCTCATTCTTTCTGTGGGATACTGAGGCATCAACAGCCTCCCGCTGAAAGAGCTAAAAAACTGAATAAAAATGTCATGAAAAAGGTGACTTTCAAGTTGTGACACGGTCTTTAATTTGGACTTTGCTCTGATCTCTTAAGGCAGCAACTGAACTTCAGTTTTTAGGCTTAAGTAATTTTGTTTATTACTGTGTATGTCAGTCTCAACATCATATGATGTATAAATTATCCTAATTACATTACTGCTATGTGTAATTAATTACTCAAAAATGTTTACAATGTATGACTTCTGACAGAAGGATGACTACGATCTAATTTACTATAATTATCCCTGACTCATTCATGTATCCCATTCTTCCATTATATGTTGTGTTTCATGGGCTCATTGGATTGGAAAGCTCTGTCGTTACATTTATGTATGTATTTCTGTTCATTCAGTATATTTACATTTTAATCAGGCTCAGGGAAAAAAGGCCTAAATGAAAGCAAACTTGGTAGTCAGCTGTCTTTTTAATGCATGCATCAGCACGGGGGTGTATTTATAGAAAGCAGGAGACCTGTGTGGGCAGTGTTTGAATCCATGGAACAGGGCTTCTGAGGCAGGCAGAGTGGCAGTGATTCATAGTTCAACCCAGAGTCCCTCTCTCCCCAAGTCCCTCATAATTAAAGTCGAAGCATATGGCCTTGTGACCACGCAAGCGCAGAGGTATCTGCTGAGCTTTTCTGGCATCTTATTTTAAAATCACAGGCGACGGGCGCTCCCTTCAGCCGTGGTGGGAAAAAAAAAGAAGTGTCACCTTGAGATGTCACCAGTCACATCTGCCAGTATAATTATCCCGTCCTTTAGGTTTGTTGATCATACATCCAACAGCATGATTTGTTAGAAATTACTCCTGTTTGTCAGAATGAAAAACTTTTGTTCTTTGGGAAACTTTATTCTGTAGATTTGAACTTTACAAAGGAAAAAATTACTATTACAGCTTGTGGCTTTACCGCTGCTGTACTAGCATGTTTTGTTTTTTTTTTAATAACTAGGGCACTGAAATACATTTATTTTGTAAAAAAAAACAAAAAAACCCCCAGCAAAATTAGAGAACAGTGACCACTGTGTCAGTTTTCGCGCACTTCCTACAAATTAAATATCATTTTGAAGGTCTTTCAATACAGAATATGGAAATAATGTTACATCAGTTTTGAAAATGTCCTCAAAGTGACTCATTTTACCAGCAAGGGTCAATTGTTTACAGTGTTAGCATCTTAGCAGTGGCGCTAACTAATGGAGCTACTATCTACGAGGCCACTTTTTAAGATCATCTTTCCATCCCCTCGATAGTCGTAGGAAGTGGTATGATTATGTTACAGTTTTGAGGTGCAAGAGGCCGTGTTCCCGCATTTCTGATGCCGAAGTCATTGTTTTTTAACAAGGAAAGGTGTCCAGTTTCAGTGACAACCATTTGTTCTAAACTAGTACCGGAAGTTCCTACCATAATTCACACAAGGCATCATGGGGCCTAGGACTAAGGTGGATACAGAGTAACTGACACAGGACAGGTGGGGACAAATCAAGAACTAACTAATTACACGAGACAGGCTACAAGTATGGAAAAACAATGAGGGAGACTAGAAAACATAGCTGAACCAAGGAACTAAGGATAGCCCAACAAACTAATGATAACAGAATAAAGGTGCAAACAGTTCAAAGACAATAGAAAGCGTGGACAGGGTTGGAGGCCATGTCCAGATATGACACTCACTCACTGTTTTTTTACAAAATATATGTTTGTGTTGAAATGCTTCAGTTGTTTTAAAAAAAACATGTTAGTACAGCAGTGGTATAGCCCCAACTGATATTCTGTCACATTCTGAACAATGAAGAATAACATGTTAGAATAAATCAAGCATTAATACACTGTTCTCTAAAGTTGATCTCCACTGTAAGTACAGGTCCCTATCCCTTATGTTGTAGCCACTATAGCGTCTACATTTCTGATTGGATTCACTTCCAGTTTATAAAGAAGCTTTGATTGAAATGAGGGCAGTGAAGTGCACAGATATATATATATATATATATATATATATATATATATATATATACTGTATATATATACTTGCCTCCATTAGAAACACCCCCCCCCATACACATATGGTACAATGTGCATTAATGGTATTCCCAATTTTTATTTTGTATATTTTGATTTAGAAATGGGAGGTCTGATTGCTAGGGTGTTTTGTTTTTCTTTCTAAGTACAGAATTCTGTGTACAAGCCACACCTTAAAATTTGAGTGTTGAGCAGAATCTCATACTCAGAGTCATGCTTGACTGAAATTTTGAGTTGTGGTGAATAGCCTATATAAGGCCAGTATAAAAAACGCCAAAAGGTTTCATCCAGCTCGAAATGCCGAGACTCACGACGCAGCAGAGAGAACGTGCCATTGGCATGTTAAGGGCGGGTCTCAGTCATAGTGCAGTTGTCCGGCAAATGCGGTGTCATCACACAACAATCAGTCGTCTGGGTGTCAGAAAGAACGAGACAGGCAGTGTTGCCGACCGACCACGCCCAGGACAGCCCAGAGTTACGACGGAAGCACAAGATCGCTACATCTGGTTACAGCACACAAGAGACAGATTTCATACAGCTTCACAGACAGCACGTGAGACAAGGGGTAGGAGAAGGGTGCGAGTGAGTGACAATACCATCCGGCGCCGTCTGCATGCAAGAGAGATGCATGCACACATCCCTTATCGAGGGCCTATTTTGACACGTGCTGCCCGTCAAAACCGCCTACCTTGGGCTACACAACACAGGAGATGGCGCCAAAATGACTGGAATACTGTTCTTTTCTCTGACGAATCACGCATATGTGTAGATCGGCCTGACAGATGTCAACATGTGTGGCACCGACGCGGTGAACGGTTCGCCGATGCATGTGTTCGTGAGGGCAACCGCTGGGGTGGCGCCAGTGTCATGATTTGGGAAGGCATCACCACGTCGTCGAACACGTCTTGTCATTGTTGACGGGACCCTTACAGCACAGCGCTACGTCGACAACATCCTACGTCCTGTGGTGCTTCCCTTTCTCCAAACCAATCGTGACGTCACAACGTTTCAGCAAGATAATGCCCGTCCGCATTCAGCTCAGCTTACTTTGGATTTCCTGCGGCAAAATGACATCACTGTTATGAATTGGCCTGCTTACTCCCCTGATTTGTCACCCATTGAGCATCTTTGGGACCAGCTTAAGACAGCTATTGCCCAACGTCAACCAGCTCCACGTACGCAGCGTGAACTCGTCCAGGCCGTACAGGAGGAGTGGGAGAGGATCCCTCAGGACAGGATCATGAGGCTCGTCAGCTCCATGCGTCGTCGATGTACTGCTTGTGTGAATTCCAGAGGTGGACACACCCAGTATTGACTCATGACACTTCTGAATTTCGAGTGGTTGTATGCAATGCACTAAATAAACGTCTTAAATTGATCCAAATTTGTTCAAAATTAATTCACGTGGAGTTAATAAGTCCTTCTTCGATAATGTATTTCCTGGAATAAAACAAATAAATGTATCCCTGGTTATGACCAGAAATCTGACCCGTGCGTTTTTAATGGAGGCAAGTATATATATATATTTTTTTGGGGGGGGGGGGGGGGGGCAGGTGCTCAACCCCTCCAAAAAAGGGCACTCCTAAATACCGAAAGAGTAAAGTTACATATACAGTAGTGACATAACGTTCGGCTCAGGAGACGCACACACACAGGCTCAGAGTAGTTCAAACTGTTTATTAACAACAGGGATGTTTGGGTGCGTGTCTGCGGAATGTTAATGTGTTGGTGGTGGCGTCTGCTTCGGACCCAGAGGCAGGAGACCGTTCAGCCGGCAACCCTATGGGAGAAATCAGACACAGGGTGATGAGCACACACCAACACGGGAGGAGAATAGGCGAGGGAGAGAAGCTTACTTGTTTGGGCAGATGACTGGCGCTTCAAGGATGGAAGCCCGGGAGACAGCCACCTGCAGGGCTCGGTGCAGCAGCGAGGAGAGACGAGGGACGGGATTGTCCGCCGCCGAGGAATCCACCTGTGCACAGGGGAGCAGACTGGAGAGATGAGGTAAGTGAACTTCTTACCGGAGATGAGGATGCTGAAGAGAATGTGGTAGAAGTCCATACGAAGGAAATGAAGTCTACGGCTTCAGGCCGACGCTCAGGGCGAGGCGGCTTTTATCCTTCGCCGCTGACGAGTAGCAGGTGCGTGAGCAGGTGGCGCCGCTGATGAATGGCGCGGCGTGACAGTACTCCCCCCTCTAGCAGCGCCTCCTGGCGATGGCTTATCCGGGTGCGCTCGGTGGAAGTCCGCGATGAGCGATGGGTCCAACACAAACGACGGGGGCACCCACTGTCGATGCTCGGGCCCATAGCCCTCCCAGTCCACCAAGTATTGCAACCCACGACCCCGGCGCCGGGAGTCCAGGATGGAGGAGGCGGACCAGGCCGGATGGCCACCAATCATCCGGGGCGCGGGTTGCGCTGCAGGAGGAGGGCAAAGGGGGTCAGTAACCGCCAGTTTCACCTTCGACACGTGGAAAGTAGGATGAATGCGGAGGGAGGGGGGAATAGCCACGCGCACAGCCACCGGGTTGATGATCCGGGTGATGGGGTAGGGACCCATGAAGCGCTGTGCCAGCTTTCTCCTCTCGCCTTTTAGAGTGACGTCCTGGGTGGAAATGTAAACAAGCTGCCCAACTCTGTACGCCGGGGCAGGTCTCCTACGCCGGTCCGCCACAGTCCTGTTGCGCTCCGCTGTGCGCAATAGCGCATGGCGCGCGGCAGCCCAGGTGGAGCGGAACTGCCTGAGATGGGCCCTAACTGACGGGACAGTTACCTCACTCTCCTGCTCCGGAAACAGCGGGGGGTCGTAACCCAGGGACGCTTTGAAGGGGGACATCCCTGTAGCAGAAGAGCGAGCGGTGTTGTGGGCATATTCAACCCAGGCAAGATGGTTGCTCCAGGACGCGGGTTTGGATCTGGACACACAGCGGAGCGCAGCCTCCAGCTCCTGGTTGGTCCTCTCACACTGCCCGTTGGATTGGGGGTGATGGCCAGAGGAGAGGCTCACCTTGGCTCCGATGGCGTTGCAGAAAGACCTCCAAACCTCAGATGAAAACTGGGGGCCCCGGTCCGAGACCACGTCCACCGGAATCCCATGCAGCCTGACCACGTGTTGGACGAGGAGGTCCGCCGTCTCCAGGGCAGTAGGGAGGCCTCGCAGGGGGACGAAGTGCACGGCCTTGGAGAAGCGGTCCACGATGGTCAGGATGGTGTCATAGGAGTTGGAGATGGGGAGTCCGGTGACGAAATCCAGAGCGATGTGCGACCAGGGCCTGCCAGGGACGGGCAGGGGCTGGAGCAGACCCGCTGGAGGGGCATTTCCCGACTTGCAGGTGGCACAGATTGGGCAAGCCCGGGCGTAGCGGGCTGCATCCCTCCGCAGGCCTGGCCACCAAAAGGACCGTTGGAGGAGATCTATCATCCGGGAGGTGCCAGGGTGACAGGTGAGCTTGGAGGTGTGAGCCAGTGGATGACCTCTCCTCGGACCGCGGATGGCACGAACAGCCTCCCCTCCGGTCCGCCGCCAGGGTCAGGTTCCACCTCCTGTGCCTTCCGGATCTTGCTCTCAATGTCCCACGAGATGGCTCCCACGACGCACGACCTGGGCAGGATGGAGTGGGGCGCCTCCTCCGACTCCACGGGGGCGAACTGCCTGGAGAGGGCGTCAGGCAGGACGTTCTTAGAGCCAGGCCTGAAGGTGATGGAAAATTGGAACCTGGCGAAGAACAGGGACCAGCGCGCCTGGCGGGCGTTCAGGCGCTTGGCAGACCGTAAGTATTCCAGGTTCTTGTGGTCCGTGAGGACCACAAACGGCAGGCTTGCCCCCTCCAACCAGTGGCGCCACTCCTGCAGGGCGAGCTTGATGGCCAAGAGCTCTCTGTCCCCCACATCGTAGTTTCTCTCCGCCGGGGACAAGCGCCGGGAGAAGAAGGCGCACGGTCGCTTGGCGCCATCGTCCGGTGACCGCTGGGACAGCACTGCTCCCACTCCCGTGTCCGAGGCGTCTACCTCTACAATGCACTGCAGCGCGGGGTCGACCTGGCGAAGGACCCGGGAGGAGGAGAATTCCGCCTTCAGCGCCTCAAAGGCGGCAGCGACCTCTTCGGTCCACCGGAACGGGACCTTCGGGGACGTGAGGCGGGTCAGTGGTCCCACGATGGCACTGAAGTTGGGGACAAAGCGGCGGTAGAAATTGGCGAAGCCAACAAATTGCTGCACCTGTTTCCGAGATGCAGGTGTGGGCCATTCCACCACCGCCTTTACCTTCTCTGGGTCGGGGAGCACCTTATCGTGGGCGATGATGAACCCCAGGAAGGATGTACTCCTGGCGTAAAATTCACACTTTTCCGCCTTAACGTACAGACGATTCTCCAGCAGCCTTTGGAGGACCCGCCTCACGTGGACCTGGTGCTCATCCCTGGACTTGGAGAAGATGAGAATATCGTCCAGGTAGACGAACACGAAAAGGCCAATGAAGTCCCGGAGGACGTCATTAATGAGGCGCTGGAAGACTGCAGGAGCGTTGGTCAACCCGAACGGCATCACCAGGTATTCAAAGTGGCCGTTCGGGGTACGGAAGGCCGTTTTCCACTCATCTCCCTCCCGGATCCGGACGAGGTGGTAAGCGCTGCGTAGGTCCAGCTTGGTGAACCAGGTCGCCCCCTGGAGGGAGTGGAAAGCAGTGTCCATGAGAGGCAGGGTGTAACGGTCCCTCTCCGTGATATTGTTGAGGGCCCGGTAGTCGATACAAGGGCGGAGGGACCCATCCTTTTTCCCCACGAAGAAGAACCCTGCCCCCACGGGTGACGATGATGGGCGGATAATCCCAGCACTTAATGACTCCTTCAGGTAGGCGTTCATCGTCTCCTTCTCCGGCGCAGACAGGCTGTAAAGGCGACCAGAAGGTAAGGGAGCCCCCTGGCGGAGGTTGATGGCGCAGTCATAGGGCCGATGAGGGGGAAGAGACATAGCTTTCGCTTTGCTGAACACTATACCCAGGTCGTGAAATTCTGGGGGCACCAGAGACAGGTCCGGGGGTGCAGCGTCCGTAGCAGGGGGAGGAGCGGACGGAGAGCAGGCAGCGGACTGAAGGCAGGTGCCCATACAGAACGTACTCCATGCCGAGATCCCAGCTGATCTCCAATCCAGGACCGGATTGTGAAGGCGGAGCCAGGGATACCCCAGGATGACGGGCGACACAGAGTTGGGAAGGACGTAAAAGGTCATTTCCTCCCGGTGGTTTCCCGAGATGATGACCGGTAGGGGAACAGTTTGATGTGTCACTCTCCCGAGGGTGGCACGGGAGAGGTGGATCAGGGAGATGGGAGTGTTGAGTGCCTGGCAGCGGATGCCCAATCGGGTTGCCAGGCTTTGTGAAATGAAGCTGCCTTCTGCGCCCGAATCCACCAGTGCGTGGGTGAGGTGCCCAGTAGAGTTATGGCAGAAACGGATGGGCAGCTTCAATTGAGTAAGTGATCCTAACCGATTGACATCCGCGAGGCTTCCAACAGTGACTCGCGGACCCCACCGACTGGCTTTCCGTGGACAACGCTCCACGGTGTGTTGGTCGCCTCCGCAATACATGCAGAGGCCCAACTCACGGCGGCGTTGTTTCTCCACAGGGGAAAGTTTAGTCCAGGCCGTCACCACCGGCTCCGACTCCTCGGGGCGCGATGCTGGCGGCGCCGCCAGGGGGCGAGCTTGGAACAGGTGCGGCGAGGCTCCACGAGGGCGAGAAGAAGAAGACCTCCGCCCCGAGGAGCGCTCGCGCAGCCTGTTATCCAAACTTATCGCTAAGGATGTCAGCTCCGCTAGCGTCCCAGGGATATCCCGACCAGCCAGTTCATCCCTCAGATCACTATTGAGGCTGCGGAGGAACAGGCCACAGAGGGAGCGTTCCTCCCAGCCCAATTCCTCCGCCGCTACCCGGAAGTCGACCGAGTGGTCCGCTGCCGACCGGCTTCCCTGCTGGAGAGCGAGAAGCCGATCGACCTGGACCGTTTCGGTTTGTGAGTGGTCAAAGACCTCCAGAAAGCGCCTCACGAATTGGTCATAGGTGAGGGTGGCATAACTGGGCCTCGCCATTACGGCGTAGGTCCAAGTTAACGCACGCCCCTCCAGAAGATTCCCTATGTAACCAATTCGGCTGTGATCCGAGGGAAAATCTCCGGGCACACGGTGGAACACGGACTCACACTGCATAATAAACCCCCGCGCTCCGCCGAGCTTACCGCTAAAGCGGGCGGGGGTCGGAATCGGCGTGAGCCGAACCGGTGCCACTGGAGCCGGCTGGACGGCCGCTGGAACAGCAGGAGCCGCGCCACCCTGGTGAGTCGGGAGGAACGGCTGTTGGGGGTCCAAGCGGTTCAATCGGTTAGTCAGTTCTAATAATTGATGAAGAACCACCTGTTGCTGATAAACAATCTGATCCACCCGAGCCTCGAGGATGGTAAACCGGTGTGCGAGCCCGCCGTCTGCCGAGCCGCTCTGCTGAAGCCGTACTGACATAACGTTCGGCTCAGGAGACGCACACACACAGGCTCAGAGTAGTTCAAACTGTTTATTAACAACAGGGATGTTTGGGTGCGTGTCTGCGGAATGTTAATGTGTTGGTGGTGGCGTCTGCTTCGGACCCAGAGGCAGGAGACCGTTCAGCCGGCAACCCTATGGGAGAAATCAGACACAGGGTGATGAGCACACACCAACACGGGAGGAGAATAGGCGAGGGAGAGAAGCTTACTTGTTTGGGCAGATGACTGGCGCTTCAAGGATGGAAGCCCGGGAGACAGCCACCTGCAGGGCTCGGTGCAGCAGCGAGGAGAGACGAGGGACGGGATTGTCCGCCGCCGAGGAATCCACCTGTGCACAGGGGAGCAGACTGGAGAGATGAGGTAAGTGAACTTCTTACCGGAGATGAGGATGCTGAAGAGAATGTGGTAGAAGTCCATACGAAGGAAATGAAGTCTACGGCTTCAGGCCGACGCTCAGGGCGAGGCGGCTTTTATCCTTCGCCGCTGACGAGTAGCAGGTGCGTGAGCAGGTGGCGCCGCTGATGAATGGCGCGGCGTGACAAGTAGTAGTGCAAATGTTATTGTATTTACTTGGTATATCAATTTTATTTTATATATATACTCATATTACATAATTATATATTACAAAAATTACATATTACAAAATTATCAACTCACACAGAGGCCATGATCTTCAACATTAATTATGTATTTAAATGACAAAAGGTTAATGAAAAAATGGACAAAAATAAATATCTGTTCAAAATAAATAAATCTTTGAAATATGAAAAAGGCTTTCTTTCAAAAATAAAATATAAAATCTCCATTCAAATAATTAAATCTTTGCAAAAAAAATTATTTAAAAAGGCCGTTCCCCTTGTCAGTAGAATGATTTAAAATTCCCCCCCCCCCCATTAACCTGCTACCCTCCATCCCCATAAAGACTGTAGGGATTATTTATACAAGAGAACTTAGTATACAGTATCAATGAGAGGACAGGGCCAAATGTACAAGAAAAATCATGAAAATTGGAGAAGAAGTTGCAAATTTTATAGAAAAAAAATGGCAAATGTATGTGTATCGTAAATTTGTGTGGGGAAAAGGTAAAAATGTTATCACAAAACATGGCAAATTTTTAGGGAAAAAACACATTTGCTACAATGGGAATAATTTTGCCAGGAAAAACTTGCAAATTTATATATATAAGAAAAGTTATATCTTTTCAAGAAAAAAAATTAAAGTTCACAAGAAAAAGTTCACTAATTGGTGAGAACAATTGGACATTTATGAGAGAGAAAAGTCAAAAAAACTAGTGGTGTTGGATGATTGAAATTTTTAATCGCAATTAATCTTTTGGAATGTTGAGTTAATCACAATTAATAGCACATTAATTGCTTGTTTTTCCATACAGATACAGTGTACCTTAAGTCAGTAATTTTTCAAGTTTGTCATACTGTTATGAACATGGGAGTGGACAAATATGCTTGCTGTCTTCATCTGCAGGTTTATTAAAGCTCTCAATATGGCCAGAATGACAAAAACTATCCAGAATATTCTCCAGAAAATTCTCAAAAGTATTTCTGCATGTGCAAACAACAGAATGCCAGGGCTCAATAACGTCACTGAACAACCACCAGCCACAAGAGGAGCTTGCTCTTTCTCCCATAACAAATCCATCAATCCATCAATCAACTTTATTTATAAAGCACTTTAAAAAGCAGCACTCGCTACAAAAAGTGCTGTACAACAAGGACCCACAAAAACACAAAAGCAAGGAGCAGGACACTAGCACAGAAACAATATAAAACTAACAAGACAATATGAAACTCAGCACGAGTAGAAACCACAGTCAATAAAGTCAATAAAATAAAAGGTGAGAGAAGCAAACATCCACCACTTTTAAGCAGATCAACACAAAACCTTGTGTGCCACAACAGACACAATTTCCCTTTTAGCAGAAAAATTGCAAACATAAACAACTATCTCGCCCGTGATGACACTCCACCATGCTGCAAAAACAGCGGGGGAGTGAATGGACATTACCAACACAGCTCGAGAATTTCTTTAGACTGGTACTCACCAACCGTTGGACGCAAAGCTATGAGGATGAAAACAGGTGAAGTTCTGTCCGTGTTAGCTGCTGGAGGTCAGCTATAACCTAGCATGTAACTACTAGCCAGCTAGCTAGCTTCCACAGAAGAAGAACAACCCAACATCCAGGCGAAGTTTTGGAGGAAGCTGTAACAATTATCCAGGTGAGAGCGCCGATAGATAATGTTGTAAAGGTAAACATGACATCGCTTTGGGGATTTCCATGGCTGTAATCCAGCTTGTTTGACTTAGCAATGTCTGCATGGTGTGCACAGTCTCTGTGGCCAGAGCAGCTTTGGTACGGAGAGCCGTTAGGCCAAAAAAGTACTGTTTGTGTTAACTGCCGTTAACCGCGATCACAAAATTTGTCGCTGTTAAGGGGGCAAAGCGTTAACGGGCGATTAACGCAATAATGCCAACACCACTACAAAAAACTATTAAAATGTTGTAGTAAATTAGCAATTTTTTTTTATAACAGTGTGACTTTATTGCTGTAAATGTATTACTTTTTTCTTAGAAATGTAAGGTTTTTTTGGCATTTGGAAGTTGTGTTTTTTCTCATGAAAATATTCCTTTTTTTCTCATAAATGCGTGCCTTGCTGGTAATAAATTTATAGTAATAATATAATAATAACTTTATTTGTATAGCACTTTTCAGACAAAAGTCACAAAGTGCTTTATGGGAAATAAAATTATTTAATTAATAATTTAATAATTTAATAATTTAATAATTTAATTATGTAATTTAATTTATTCCACCTAGCTGCAATGCTCCGTACTGTGTGTGTTTATATATTTACATATTTATTCCATCTAGCTACAATGCTCAGCACTGGGTGTGTTTATATTTATATATCTATATATTTATTCCATCTAGCTACAATGCTCCGCACTGTGTTTTTATATATCTACATATTATTCCATCTAGCTACATTGCTCCGCACTGTGTGTGTTTATATACTTGCATATTTATTCCACCTAGCTGCAATGCTCCGTACTGTGGGTGTTTATATATTTACATATTTATTCCATCTAGCTACAATGCTCTGCACTGTGTGTCTGTGTGTGTGTGTATATATATATTTTATAGTAATATGTACATATGTATATTAGCTGCTCTTGCTTGCTTGTTTTTTTGTTTTTTTTTTTTTCTTGCCTTCTGATTGTTGCTCTGAGTGTTGCTATCCCTGTGCTGTTGCAATCCTGGAATTTCCCTGTTGTGGGACTAATAAAGGCTTATCTTATCTTATCTTATCTTATCTTAAAACAGAAACAAGGGGTTAAAGACAAAGAGAAGCACAAATTAAAAGAACAAAATTTACAGTAATAAAATAAAACACAAGTTAAGAATAGATTACAACAAATAAATAAAGTAAAATAAAATAAAACCAATTAATAACCCCCCTTTCCCCTACCTAAAGGCCTGTCTAAACAACAGTGTTTTAATTTGCTTCCTAAAAATAACCTCAGTCAGTCAAACGGATTGAAAGAGGTACAGAGTTCCACAACTTTTGTCAGGAGCCAAGTCGGCTTGGTCTCCCCGACTCGGTCCTGACCTCCCTGTGGGGCTAAGTGCCGCTGTCTATGTGTTTATTATGTATTGTGCTGCTTCCCTATCCTTAGCCACTGCTCTCTGGCTGGCACCTGTGAGGCAGCCCCCTTTGGCTCACTCTTGTGTGAGCGCTGGCTGGCAGCCTGCCGGTCCGACCACGCCCCCTCTCTCATTACCATCAGCTGTTCCCATTCCCGTTTGCCATCTCCCCACTCCTCACCCAGGTGCTGGCTATCTCACCATTACCAGCAATGCATGTACTTAAGCAGCCTTTTGCCAGTCACGCATTACTGGGTCATTGCATTGCATTGAACAATCAGTGCATAGTCTGTGTCAGGACTGGAACAACGTGTAGCCACTCTACGTTAATCGTGGTTCTCTCACGTCCACACGGCGATACCGGCTGTGGGACGCTAGCGTGGCTACACGTTTCTCCTCCTGCGTTTGCCGGGCAATGTTGGCCCCCGAACGCCAACAGTAAGTGTTTTTTTGTATTTTTGTAAGTCTTCACCCTTTTGGACTGTTTTGTCATTTCTTTAATAAATGTGATGTGGTGTCTCCTGCACGTGAATCCTCATCATTTTACCCATCCCCGTGCGCTGCGTAAAAGTGCACGGGGAGGTCCATGACAACTTTGGTGCTACAGCTTGAAAAGCTCGATCACCACGTGTTTAAAATAAGTCTGAGGTACCTCTAATAATAAATTTGTAACTATTTATATTGTAAATCAGCATCTTATATCATATTTTTTGTACCTTTATTCTTGCAAATTTGTCCTGAAATTACATTTACACCAGGATTCTAAATTTATATCCCCCACAACCAACATCCCCATTGTAAAAAAAAAATAAAAAATTACCTACTGCACAACAACAAAACAAAATACCAACGCTTAGGGCAGTTAAAATGTGAAGTGTCTAGAGATGCAGAGTATCAGTACCACTGCCTTAAAACACTAACCTGAAACCTGAAGGAGACAGAAACAAGCTGTAGCTGCTCCAGTGAGGTCTGTGCGTATCAGAGCAGAGTGGGGGAGGGGCGAGCATTTGGGGTCAGGCAGCAAATCACATGAATTATTTGGAAAAAATATACAGTGGATATAAAAAGTCTACACACCCCTGTTGAAATGCCAGGTTTTTGTGATGTAAAAAAAACGAGACCAAGATAAATCATTTCAAAACTTTTTCCACCATTAATGTGACCCATTACCTGTACAACCCAACTGAAAAACAAACTGAAATCTTTTCAGGGGAAAAATAACAAATAAAAAACTTACAATAACCTGGTTGCATAAATGTGCACATCCTGTTATAACTGGGGATGTGGCTGTGTTCAGAATTAACCAATCACATTCAAACTCATGTTAAATGGGAGTCACCATACACCTGCCACCATTTAAAGTGTCTCTGATTAACCCCAAATAAAGTTCAGCTGCTCTAGTAGGCTTTTCCTGACATGTTTATAGTCACATCTTACAGCACAAGCCATGGTTCACAGAGAGCTTCCAAAGCATCAGAGGGATCTCATTGTTCAAAGGTATCAGTCAGGAGAAGTATACAAAAGAATTTCCAAGGCATTAAATATGCCATGGAACACAGTGAAGACAGTCATCATCAAGTGGAGAAAATATGGCACAACAGTGACATAACCAAGAACTGGACACCCCTCCAAAACTGATGAAAACATGAGAAGAAAACTGGTCAGGGAGGCTGCCAAGAGGCCGACAGCAACCTTGAAGGAGGTGCAGGAATTTCTGGCAAGTACTGGCTGTTTAGTACATGTAACAACAATCTCCCGTCTAGGGTGGCAAGGTGGAAGCCTTATCTTACAGAGAAAAACATCCAAGCCAGGCTATATTTTGCAAAAACACATTTGAAATCTCCCAAACACATGGGAAAATATGTTATGGTCCAATGAAACCAAGGTTGAACTTTTTGGCCATAGTAATTCCAAAAGGTATATTTGGCACAAACACAATACTGCTCATCACCAAAAGAACACCATACTTACAGTGAAGCATGGTGGTGGCAGCATCATGCTTTGGGGCTGTTTTCCTTCATCTGGAAATGGGGCCTTAGTCAAGGTGGAGGGAATTATGAACAGTTCCAAATACCAGTCAGTGCTGGCACAAAACCTTCAGGCTTCTGCTAGAAAGCTGAAGATGAAGAGGAACTTCATCTTTCAGCACGACAATGACCCAAAGCACACATCCAAATCAACAAAAGAATGGCTTCACCAGAAGAAGATTAAGGTTTCGGAATGGCCCAGCCAGAGTCCAGACCTGAATCTAATTGAACATCTGTGGGGTGATCTGAAGAGGGCTGTGCACAGGAGATGCCCTCGCAATCTGACAGATTTGGAACGTTTTTGCAAAGAAGAGTGGGCAAATGTTGCCACATCAAGATATGCCGATAAGACTCCTACCCAAAAAGACTGAGTGCTGTAATAAAAGAGAAAAGTGCTGCAACAAAGTATTAGTTTAAGGGTGTGCATATTTATGCATCCAGGATATTGTAGGCTTTTTATGTTTTATTTTTCCCCTGAAGAGATTTCAGTGTGTTTTTCAATTGGGTTGTACAGGTTATAGGTCACATTAATGATGGAAAAAGTTTTGAAATGATTTATCTTGGTCTCATTTTTTTAACATCACAAAAACCTGGCATTTGAACAGGGGTGTGTAGACTTTTTATATCCACTGTAGTTATCAGACTTGACACACATTTGATTGGCAGTTGGTGTCTCCCACGCGGAAAATTACAATCTATAATTTATTTTTAAAACAAACAAAAAAAGCTGTCCAAAAGGGCAGTCCTTGAGCTGCAGTTCATGCCTTCCTGTGCACGTGTGTGAATGAGGGGGTCCATTTTTGGTGACAGGGACTTATTTTTTCATGTCCATTTTATATTGATCACAGTTCACATTAGGGGCCCTGATATGCAGATTCATGGGGGATGTGGTTCTTTCATTACCTCTGCCAAGGAGGTCGTGCTTTTGCTGGCGTGCGTTGGCTTGTTTGTCTGCCTGTCTCTCTGTTAGGAACATAACGCAAAAAGTTATGAAGAGATTTTGATGAAATTTTCAGAAAATGTGTGTAATGGCATGGGGAACAGATGCTTAGATTTTGGTGATGATCTGAGAGTGCATACCTCCACCAAGGGCTTTGTTTATATTTGTGCAGCAGGATTACACAAAAACTACAGGATGGATTTGGAGGAAATTTTCCCCAGAGGTGGTTCTTGGGCTACAAAGGAAGCCATTACTTTTTGGTGAGGATCCGAGAATATATACCTCCCCCAAGGCTCTTATCTTCTCACATTGTGCTTGCAACAATACTCCAAAACTACTGAATAGACTTTGATGCAGTTTTCACTAGAAGTTGCTCGTGGCCTTCACACAAATCAGTTACATTTTGGAGGTGATGCGTGAGGGACGGAAGGAGTCTTGGTGGAGGTATGCGTTCTCTGAGTGCTTTTCTAGTTTGTAGATAATCTATGAGGCAAAAGTCAAGCCAACAAAATTCTGCTGCAGCTCATCAAATATGAGAGGAACCATGTCAGTCTATACTAGAACAGGAAAGATTGTACAGCCATCCATCCGTCTATCCGTACATCCATAAACCCATTCATCCATCTATTTGCTTGCATGTGGCTATGCACCACCTCTAGCTTTTTTGAAGAGATAACAAGGAGTTTGAAAGGTGCAGTATTTCCATTATTTTCATTATTAGGTGTTCTACTTAGAAGGGTTTATCACTTTCTGGTCATGACTGAAATCAGCCCTGACAAGATTGTAGAGAAAAATGGCCACAGAACAACAGCCAGAAAGTGTCACAGTGACCACCACTGTCTAGAGGAACAAGAAGATTCAGCACCCCCCCCCCCCCCCCCCCAGGCTGAAAGCACATGTCTGTTGTACCCACAGCTCTCATGTTACTGTGGGACATGGTCTAAAATAGAAGTCCAGAGGCCACCTAGTACGTACATGTTCTGATTGAGCAGGCCCTGAATGAGCAATGTGAAGTTTGAATTAATGTGCACAGCTCACTTGGACTGCCTCGCTCAAAACACACAGTTATTTTATTCTAATAGTTTCTTGAGTGTAATCAGTCTTTGTCGTGAATTAGAGAAAGTCTTGGCCTATGGGCTCTAATCTAACCATCTCCCACAGTTTGTGCTCATCCTTTTTGCTCACGTTTTTTTCTTATCAGAATTGTCCAGCAAAGAAATCATGGTAGCGGTGTATTACATTTAGTTTCCCATTAGATTAGAAAATGGGCCTGGACGATAAGTTCTTGCATTTTTTTTTTCCTCTTTCCTCACTGTCGGCGTTCCCGTTCTTCACTGCGCTAAATCGTTCATTCCCAGACTTATCCGAGAGGGAAATGGAGCACAGGGCAGGCTAGTTAATGGGGTTCTATGAGCCATAAGATTACTTTCCTACCTGAGCTCATTCCTATGAATCTTCCTTAGAGAAGTGACTAAAATAACAAACCTCCCTCCTGACATAAGCCAAAGTTACAGAAGGAATGTTTAGACTGGCAGTGCTTTCCATCAGCTCGCTGCTCCCAGGGTCAAGCGTCGGAGAGCCCTGTACTTGCCTGATATATATTCTCTGCCATGTCTCCCAAAAGGACAGAGTCAGATGTTAACAAGAGAACTCAGAACTCAATCTATATTCCCACAGCAGTTTAATTGGAGCTGGAAGAAAGACGCTGCTGCGTTTCTTTTTTCCTTTTTTCACTAAGATGTGTTTATTTTTTTCATCAGTGGCACATTTTCCTTCTGAATTTGTTCTTGGTTTATTCACAACCAATGACCCTGTTACAGGTGCTGCATGTGTGAGTTTTGGGATTTTAAGGTCTCATTACCTGTGCTTCTTTTGTGACTTCACTTAGCTTTGAACAAAGCTAATTAGAATGTATCTGCTTCTCTATAACCATATTTGATATTGATAAATTATCACTATTGCTCTTGTTGATGGTTTTTCAGCACCATTAATACGTCTGAATAGGCTGTAGTGATAGTTTGGTCATTTTTAAGCACTCATTTGCAGTAAAATACTTTCAAGCTTTCCAAATGTGCACAAGAAAAGGAAATATTTTCATCCTTTAATTGTTTATTGTCTCCAAAAATTCTATATTTTGGGGCAATTCATCAGTTTTTTATTTGCATTGTTATGTTGCTTTTACACAGGGGTGGTGATCATTGAGAGATTGTTGAGAGATTGCTTTGAACTCAGTCAAAACTTTGGGGAGACCCTGGTGACCATTGAGATCACTGGAAGATCATTGAGAGATCATTGAGAGATTTCAGCGAACGCTGGGATCGCTGAGAGATCTGGTCATTTTTTCATCTCTCAATGATCTTTCAATGATCTCCACGCCTGTGTAAAGGGGGTAGAAGTGCATGAGAACCTCTCATACTGTACATATACCCAGAGGTCCACCATCGCCCAACTAATGCTCAACAACCTCCTTGGTGGCCCAAGAAATGCTCAATGATCCCTGGTCTCTGATATCTCAAGGTTCTTTCAAGGATCTCTGTAGAGTACCATGAAAGTTGCCAAAAATGTCAGTTTTGATCACACAAGTGCACAAGGATCTCCAAAACATTTACACAGAAACAGCTTTTTGAGGCTTTAGAAGATCATTGAGCGACTGGGGCACTTTTTGATCTCTCAGTGGTCACCCAGCGATCTCCATGCTGTGTAAAGTGGCCTTTAAAAACAAAAAAAGATGAGGGATAATCAAATTCATTTTAGCTTAGTCCATCAAAGATGAAATTAACTAATACTATGGTGGCGTGTCAGTTGTCTGTCAGCTGCATGAGAATTGTTAATCCTCCTTGACAGTTGCCTGGATGATCACCAGACTCACACACAATGATCTTCAGGTGTTCATCCAGGTTGTGCTCAACTATGAGTGTGTGTCATTTCAGCTTTAAGCACACCTAGGCTGTATGTAACTACTTATTTATCTTTTGTTCTTATTAAAGACAAGAATAGAAAGGAGATGTATTTACCTTCTTAACATGTTTCGACTGTACACTGCAGCCTTCGTCAGAAGAGTCAGCTGATTGCTGCCAGGTGACATTTATCAGCTGATTTTCGTAGGCGGGGCCAGCTCAGCGGATCAGTCAGATCCACTGAGCCGGCCCCGCCTTCCACCGTCAGATGGTCTCTGGAGAATGTGATCCCAGGTGTGGGAAAGCATAAAGGCCTCCTCATCTCGGTTCATGGTGTCTTTTCCCCGCTTCCTGATCTCTATGGCCTCCTTGATCCAGCGTTTGTGTCTGTTGCTCTCTGATCCAATAATTTTTGCGTTGTCCCAGTCCATGATGTGATTATTTCTTTTGCAGTGATCTGATGTTGCTGATTTTAATGTTTCTTGTTCTGCCTTTTCTTATTGTGATCTTGTGAGTCGTCCTTGTGTTTCCTTCTCACATTCCTTCTGGTGTTCTTTTCTTCTTGTGGTGAATGATCTTCCAGTTTCTCCAATGTAGGTTTTGTTGCATGATCTGCATGATATTTCATATATTACATTGCATTTTTTGTCTTGTTCTATTCTGTCCTTGGAATACTAATAACTGTCTTAATTTTTTGTGTGGTTTTACTGCTGTGTTTATTTTGTATTTTTTCATGATCCTTTGAATTGGTTCTGTGATCCCTCGTATGTATGGTATGGTTATGGTGTCCTTGTTTTTGATTTCGGCTTTTGTTCTGTGTCTTATTTCCTGTTTGTTTTCTTTGTTTTTGACTTGCTGTTTCCCTTTGTTTATGGCCCATACTGGATATTGGCAGCATATAAGTGCATGTTTTATGTGGTTTTCCTCCTCCTGTCTGTCTTCTTGGTCTGTGATGATGGTGGCCCATTCATATAACGTCCTGACAACTGATAGCTTGTGTGCTGTGGGGTTTTCCGATGTCCATAGTAGGGGGCCTTTATGCTTTCCCACACCTGGGACCACATTCTCCAGAGACCATCTGACGGCAGAAGGCGGGGCCGGCTCGGTGGATCTGACAGATCCGCTGAGCTGGCCCCGCCTACGAAAATCAGCTGATAAATGTCACCTGGCAGCAATCAGCTGACTCTTCTGACGAAAGCTGCAGTGTACAGTCGAAACATGTTAAGAAGGTAAATACATCTCCTTTCTATTCTTGTCTTTAGTAAGAACAAAATATAAATAATTAAAAGAAGACAAAATGAACCTACTTGAGTTATGTATGTAACTACATCAAGAGAGAGAGGGGAAAGCTGTTAGGTTGTGTTCATCAGGCCGTAATGAGCTCCTCCACCTTTGACGTCCTGGCTGTATTCATTTTAGCAGCAGAGCTGTCATTTTTGTTATGTGCTGTGAGTCCAGCACACTTCCTTTACAGCAGCTCTCTGAAAATCAAAATTCACTCTCTTTTGAGCATAGCTTGAGGCAAAGAAGAGACAATAAAAGAAAGAAATCCTTTGGTCAGAAATATTTACTGAGAAGAAGTAAAACTCCTAACAAAGGATCCAGAGGTGAACCTGTGGATGGATCATTGACAGGTGCCTGCCGTCTCACTTGGCTGGCTCCTTCAGAGTTTTGGCTCTCCAGCTCTGCTGTCTACTCAATCACTTCTATCTTTCAAAACAGGAAATCCCATGCTCTTCAGTAAATCCATTGTCTGTAAGCTGATTAATATTTCTGCGTCGTAATAATCAGGGCTATGAGTCCTGTGCAGGTCTAAGTTCCCCCTGCTCCACTCAGTTAAAACATGCTGAATAAGTCCATAAGTATGAGTGGGCAGTCTGAGAAACATCTCGCACAAGTCAAATGTCAAGCTCAGTCAGTGCTGGTAGATTTACCAATACTGTGAATTTTGTTCGTTACCATGGATATTCAGTTTCATCATATGGCAGTCTGTGCAGATGGTCTTTAACAATTCACACACACCGTGCACGCTTTCTCATTAAAGTTTTATTCCTGAGCAGATGCCAGTGCCATCACAGCACCCTGTCATACAGAATTTTGCGAAAGAGCTTTCATGTCCTGGAATCCATCTTCGTGGATCACTCAGATGACCGGACTGTTAAAGGGAAATTTTGGGAGTTAAAATCACTCTTGCTCTGAATTAATATCAAGAATATCTCTTTGACTCACAGTTCGCCTTCAACGTTTTATATTTTTCTGTTTTAGATGAAAGAAGAAGGAACACAGCAAAGTGCTCTCAACAGTTGGAATGTGAACTTCAGGTTCTCATTGTTGGATTCACATCCCACTGGACTGTGTGTGTCGTGTCTCATGGAGCTAGAGTATTGATTGGATTTGATTTTGATTTATGTGACTGCTCTGCACCTACAGCTCAACACTGTGCTGCCCATATGAGTTTAAACTGTAAAGCAACTGTACAGAAGCCTTCTGCTTTATTATTGAATGTTCTAGCTGACTTAAAGCAATCAGTTATCTTTGTCACCTGATAAATCTCTAATGACACTATTATTTATTTATTATTTTTTTATTGTCTTTGCTAACCAACGGAGCAAATTAATGCATAATAAACCGCACACTAACTTTGGATTGCTGGTACAGTGAATAATTTCATCAGCAATGTTTTCAGAGAAAAATCTTGACAAATTCAGTCTTCCAGGACTAATGACACTGAAAAACGTTGTTAAACCAAGTTTTTAATCAACCAAATAGGAGCTCAGTGGGAGACAATGACAGAAAAAGTGATATGACTGAAGCAATGTTAAAAAGAGCTCAGATATCGAATATTTATGCAGCAGCTCTGTTTATACTTTATATAGATATACGTACTGGGACTGACTTGTTTGATTAAAAAATAGCTTTTGTTGTGTTATTTCTATTAATATGATTGAAAAAAGGCATTTTTTCTGTCTTTAGTGTTTGTTTTTTCTTGTGGCCAGTGCCAGTTCAGTGAACGTACAGTGTCTGTAGTAATAGGTGAGCATACAGTATTTACAATAATAATTTGAATCATGTTATTATCTGAGGTAAATCTAAAAAGTAGCACACAGCATCAAGATTTTTTTGGATGCTATGTGCTTTCACCAGTCTTGTAAAGAAATAGTTTGGTATCATGAAAGTTCAGGGAAAAAATATAAAAAGTTACACATCCTTTAGCGCTTCAATGATCAGAATGGCATTGTTTCTTTATGTGCTTTTATTATGAAAGGCCGTCAACCGGATATACCTGTCTGAAAATGGCAGTGACAGCGATTAAAAAAAAAACCTTTGTGAAAGAAGTTCAGTTGAGGGTGAAGGGGAGAGGAGAAGCTTCAGTTCTGGTTGTCTGACATTGATGTAGAGGTGAGATGTATTTTTTTTAGTCTGTGGAGGACTGATGAGACGAAACACGAACTTTGCAGATTCAGACTTTACTCCTCCATCCTCAAAACAAGACTGACTTCTGGGTGCCAAAGCGAACCTTTTATACATCTTACACTTCTCTTCTTTGGCACCAAGAGTACATATCATCACAATAGCGTACATAACATCACAATACATTCACACCTGCAGTCCCAGGTGTGAAGGCACATTCTTAACATCTTTTCCCCCTCCTGGCGCTCTGGCGCCTACCTCTGCATCTCCTCCTTTCAACTCTTCTCCCTGGGTGCCACAGCACCTATATACACCTCTCCCGCCTGAGGCGCACACATTTCCCTTCTCCCTATTCTGAAAGTCACTGGGTGAGAGTAAGATCCCCCGGTGTGCCACCCTCCCCCTTCCCCCCGAACACCCAGAAGGGCCCTAACCCCTTGACGCCTGTCGTCGCGAATTTGCATCAAACCGCTTCCGTTCCAAATGCAACCAAAATACCGTCTGTATCCCTCCACTTCCGGCTGGAGCACTTCCAACACATACCTAGGAACCTTTTGCAAGCATTAGTTTCTCGTAGGAACGGTCAGAGACGGAGCACCATCCATTTCCTGATTGCTAGGGCTAGGGTTAGGGTTAGGGTTATAGTTTGGCAGTCATGAGAGTTGAAAATACTGAAAATAACTTTGTTGCATAAATAAAAGACTCTTCATACTTGACATGGGAACAGGTGCTTTTTTACCATTTTTTTTTACCATAGATGCCTGTTTGCATCATACCTAAAATTATATCTATTTTATGTGCTGTAGTCAAATTAACTTTCTCAACTTAATTTAGCATCTACTTGAAAGCAAAAACACAAGTGAAATTTTTTTTTTCATAATTGGAAATAAATTCAGGCGTTAAGGGGCTAACCATCTCGTGCCTTGGGCTTGAGCAATCACCCGTACCCACTGTAACGTGGAGCCGCTGGGCTGGCTGAAGGACCTTCCTGTTGGAGTGGATAGGGAGAAGACACGGTCTCCTGTGCACAGTCCTCTGTAGGGGGAAAAGGTGGGGAGGGGAAAGATTTGGTCTCCTGCAAATAGCTCTCTGAAGGGGGAAAGCAAAAATGTGGACCCACCACAGGTGAGCGACCACGCTGGGGAGCCTGGGCCAGCACCACGTGCTCATCTGCCAACACATAAGCAGGCTTCAGCCTGTCTATATAGATGGTTTCCTTATGCTCCCCAAAATCAAACATGTAATTTTTCACCCCTTTTTCCAAAAATCTGAAAGGGCCGTCGTAAGGCGGACGCAGTGGGGTTCAGTGGGCATCGTGTCTAACGAAAACAAACTTGGCGTTCTCCAAATGCTTCGGAATGAAAGTGCGGGGAAAACAATGGTGCGCCGGCCCCGGAACGCTGCCAGCCCCTGCCCCGAGAAAAATGTGCACGGACAAGTTGATACCGGGTGTGGGCAAAAATTCACCTGAGATCCGTAACGGTTGACAAAAAAGCGAGCTCTGCTGGGGAAGCTGCCAAATCTTCTTTGGGCATGGAGCGCAACCCCAGTAGGGCCCAAGGCAGGTGGTCAACCCAATTTGCATCCGTCAACAAGGCTCTGAGCACTGCTTTTAGCGACCTGTGGAACCTCTCGCACAAACCGTTAGCCTGTGGGTTGTACGCGGTGGTGTGGTGGATTTTGACCCCCAGGCTCTCGGCCATCGTGGACCAGAGTTCCGAAACGAACTGGGGACCCCCGTAGGAAGTGATGTCCAACGGGGAACCGAAACGTGCGGCCCAGGATGACAAAAATTTGCGGGCAACGTCGACAGCTGTGGTGGAAACCAGCGGAACTGCCTCTGGCCAACGCGTGATACGGTCCACTATTGTTAAAAGGTGCGTGAACCTTGTGATGGCAGAAGGGGGCCCACCAAATCCACGTGTACGTGGTCGAACCTCCTACTTGGAATCCGGAAAGTTCGAGGGGGGCCTTGGTGTGCCTCTGGACCTTAGCCCGTTGGCACGCGACGCACACGGCAGCCCACTCCTTCACATCCTTGCGTAAGTGGGGCCAGACGAATTTAGACCCCACCAGCTTAACTGAAGCCCGTATGCCCGAGTGTGAAAGAGAGTGGACGGCCTCGAAAACACAGCCGCGCCAAGAACTCAGAACCACAGGGCGGCGACGGCTGATGGAGACGTCGCAAAGTGTGTGGGGGGGCAACCCTCTTGTACCACCTTGTTTTCCAGTTTTAGTCCGGTACCCGCGGATCAGACCGTGCAAATGTCTGCGTCCCCTGGTTGGTAGGTGGCCATGGTGAAAAAAGCAATGTCCATGTAGACTGGGTAAACTAACATGCGCGACAGGCAGTCAGCCACGACATTAAGTTTACCGGCTACATGTTGAATGTTGGTAGTGAACTCTGAAATTGCGGCTAGGTGCTGTTGCTGCCGGGCCAACCATGGTTCCGAGACTTTGGACATTGCGTAGGTTAGGGGTTTGTGGTCGACAAAGGTGGTAAATTAGCGACTCTTGAGCCAGAAGTGAAAGTGATGCGTGGCCAGGTGGAGGGCTAACAGCTCTCTGACAAAAGTGCTATACTTAAGCTTGTTGTCGCACAAAGTACAGCTGAAAAAGGCGAGAGGTTGCCACGAACCGGAGATGTACTGTTCCACCACCATTCCTACTGCAACGTCAGACACGTCTGTAGTGAGCGCTATCCATGCTGACGGGGACAGGTGGGCAAGCAGGGCTGCAGTTGGCGAACTCTTCCTGCACAATGGCTAGTTTAGTTGCATCCAGGTGGTGTGGACGCGCAAAAACCAGCGGGCCCTTAATCGTGATAAAATGCTCGACCCCATGCTTGGTCACAGTAGTGGAAAAGGTGGGCACCGTGAACACAGAAAACCTTGAAAGCAAACACTGATACACATCTCCCAAGGCTAAAAAATTGGCATGTGTTGGTGGCCCAGCTCCTCAACCCATATTGTTCTCTTCAGGGGAAAAATAAAACATAAAAAGCCTACATGTTGACTTTGTATGTATTCGCGCCACCCGTTTGCGTTTGGTCTGAACGCACCTTTACACTTCCCTTTTTTGGCACCAAGAGTACATATCATCACAATAGCGTACATAACATCGCAATACATTCACACCTGGGGTCCCAGATGTGAAGGCACATTCTTAACCTCTTTTCTCCCCCTGGTGCTCTGGCGCCTACCTCTGCATGTCCTTCTTTCAACTCTCCCCCCTGGGTGCCACAGCACCTTTATTTTCCACTCCTGCCTGAGGCGTACACATTTCCATTTCTCACCCCTTCTCCCTATTCCCAAAGTCACTGGGTGAGAGTAAGTCCTCCCGGTGTGCCACCACAAGCCCTTCTTTAACTTCGAGGTGAGCCCTATACTTTCTTGTTTTGAACTTTTTCTGTATTTTGCACTGTAGCTGCTAGCTTGTTAGCTAATGCTGCTAGCTGAGATTCCCACATAAAGCTAATTAAGACATGTGCAGACTGTCACAGTGTTGGGCAGGTTACTAAAAAATAGTAACTAATTAAAATAATTAGTTTAAACTTATTGAAATATTTAAAATTAGTTTAATTTTAAACTAATTAAAATGAAAGTAACTAGTTACTTGGAAAAATACCTTTCCTGTTACTTTTAAATGCATACTTAAATTACGGGATTATTAATGTCAGGCTGAAAACGGACTGTTTCAGACAGAGCTTTTAGAACATGTTGAGTCTGTTTTATCCTGCCTTGAAAGCTCTTATTGTGGGAAAAATCTGAAGAAAATCAACATGATATTACCAGTAATATCCTCATTTTGAAGTCAGCATTGGCAACACTTCATAAAGCTGTCCATGTTTATCTTCCCTTTATGATATGGATTTAATCCCACGTGCAGTGATCCAAAGAAAATGTCCATTATCCACAGTCCAAATGTCTGTTGTGACAGACACACAATCCAGTCCCTCAAAATTCCTTTTGGGAGATCAAAGTCCATTTTTGAATAATCTTTATCCAGGTAGCAAGTAAATGTGTTTTAACTTCAGTGGCTCACAGTCTCAGCTGTCTGATGGAAAGTCACTGTTTATATCACGTCTTCAGTCTGTAACGATTTATCAGTCTGTTTAATTCTTGCCAGATCACAAACTGTCCAGATGCATACCTGTGCTTGAAATCCAGCTGTTGCTGTTGAGACAAGAATATTTTCACTTTACATCCAGCCATGGTTGTTCAGATAGCGTAGGTCCACTAACACGGTGCTAGTTGTTAGCATAGCTAGCCGGTACTTAGCACTAGCTTTTTTTTTTTTTTTTTGTTACTTATTTGTACCCGTAGGTAGATTTGGTCTGCAGTCTGGTGACAAGCCACTGGCTGCTGGTCGCTGCGTGCGCGAGCGCCCTAAACCTACATGTTTTTGGTATGCGGGAGGAAACCGGAGAAATCCCGGAGTAAACCCACGCAACACGGGGAGAACATGCAAACTCCACACAGCTCACTGTTGGTCGGGGGCTGGGATCGAACCCACGATCTCATGATCCCCGCGATCCCCCGGCCGAGGGTAAAACTGTGCTGCCACAGTGCTAAACCACTGCGCCACCGTGCAGCCTTTGTCGGAGCTTTGTTGCTGTTTTCAAGCGCTTCTGAAGATTGCAGTAGTCTCAACCACCACTTAGTTTGCAACGCACCAATATGCTTTTGTCTTTTACTGCGACAAAGGAAAAATAATCTGTCTATTTCTACAAAAACAAAGTAGCTTCAACTTTTCCTCCGCTCAGTAGTGAAGACTCAGCTCTCTGCAACAGGTTATGTTGACTGATGGCTCGTCTCAGCTATGGTAGGGTCAGTAACTGTAACGCATTACTGAATTTTTAAAGGGCCTATATCATGCTATTTTAAGCCTTTCAGAGTAAACTATATGCATGTATGTGATAGTATATTACCTTTGGTACACTGGTGAATGAATTTCTTATGAAATATGAGTTATTTTCGCGAGCCCGGAAGTAAGATGCCTCGATCTCTGAGGCTCCGCCTCTCCTTCTTGTGGCTGCCGCCCATTTCATGACGTAACCCCTGAGTCGGCTGCTGCAGCGTGTCGCTGGGTTCTGCCCACGAAAACAAGGAAGGCTGAACAAACTCCTAAATCTCTCACAGCCAAAGACACATTGACGCCACTTAGAAGACATTGTCTTATGTAAAAAAGCAAACAGTTGTTGTCACTGAGCAGATTAGGTGCGAGAGGAACTACTTCTTCACAGCGTCAATGCTAAAGTGCAAGAGTTTTGCCGATCACCGCTCCGTCAGCTGCGCGGAGAAAGTGGGTGTGTGCGTTAGCCTGGGGGCGGTGCTGGCAGCACAGGCACTTCCTGGAGTGGGCGGCTCACCCATGTTCATACGTATGAACGTGGGGACCCAGTCATTATCAGGGACAGGGCGGAGCAGCAGCTCAGAGAGCAGCGTTGAGGAGGAATACTCAGAGATGCGTGAATGCAGCAAAATACCACTTTGGGGGTGTTTTTGGTGAGGAATTAACATTATAACATGCTTAAAAGCTCAAAAAAGTTGATTTTGCATGATATAGGCCCTTTAAACATAAATTTTGTTACACAGCACATTACTGCAAAAGTAGTGGTGTTGTAATGCGTTACTGTAACGCCACTCCCAACACTATCTGTCAAGCCTTTACATTTTCTTGTTAGGTGGGCGTATATAATGTTAGGCTGCTGCAGCCCACAAGAAATGAGCTTTTTTTATTGACTTTTTTCTATTCCTTTGGAGGGAGTCTGTTTAATCTGCTTAATTTAGTTAAAATTAGGCAGTGGCTATGGATATGGAACCTTACCCATTAATGTCATATTGTGACGTTGCAAGGGTTCACAAACTCAAAAGTCCAACACAAATCCGTCCAGGTGTCGGGGTGGCCGCTGTTGTTGGCGACCAGCACGCACAGGCCCGTTATTGTTCATTTGCACCTTGGCCGGGGTATGTGGTCGGGATGAAGCCTCCGGTTCGACTTCCCGGGGAAGATGGCTGATACGGGGCAAGACGGTCACGGTGAAGCACCACGACCCGGTTCCTTTTCTGCAGCCTCACCCTGTAGACTACATCTAACAGTCTCTGTAGGACCACGCACGGCCCCGACCAATGGCTCACCAGTTTTGGCGACATGCTCCGGGCAGAAAACTCAGACTCGATCCCCTGGTGCAAAATCCCTCCCCTGGCAGTGGGAGTCGTATGGCCGCTTCTGCCGACTCCCC
The DNA here is from genome assembly GCA_020510985.1 of Pholidichthys leucotaenia. Classification (NCBI taxonomy): domain Eukaryota; kingdom Metazoa; phylum Chordata; class Actinopteri; order Cichliformes; family Pholidichthyidae; genus Pholidichthys; species Pholidichthys leucotaenia. The sequence continues at coordinate 303,565,676 of CM035846.1, forward strand.
GCTGCTGCCAGGGCATCCCGAGCCAGTTCGTGCACCATGTGGAGACGTTCTCCCAAGCAAAACAAATAATCCAACCCTGGTTTGCCCTCCACCTTCGGCTCCGGGGTGGGGGTGGGGGACTCCAAATCCACCGGTGTGTGTAGCTCGCATCCAAACATCAGCGCTGTAGGGGTGCACCAGGTGGATTGCTGAGCTGCTGTCCAGTACGCCAACAGAACAAAGGGCAGATGCAGGTCCCAGTCTTGCTGTTGCTGGTCCACTAGGATGGTGAGCTGGGTGGTTAGGGTCCGATTGAAACGTTCGACCAGGCCGTGGTTCTGTGGATGCAGCAGGGTGGTCCGGGTCTTCCGGATGCCCAGCCGCCTGCAGACCTCTCCGAAGACCTCTGCTTCGAAGTTCCATCCCTGATTGCTGTGCAGCTCCTTCGGTGCACCGAACCAACAGAACATCTCTTCCACCAGCTTTAATGCTGTGGTGGTGGCGCTCTGATCAGGGACCACGTACGCCTCTAGCCATTTGGTGAAGTAATCTATTGCGACCAGCGTGTAGCTGTTCCCCCGATCCGTGATCGGGAAAGCTCCCAGAATGTCCACTCCTACCTGCTCCATGGGTGCTCCCACCCAGTACTGCGGCAAGGGGGCGTGGGATTGTTGAGTTGGCCCTTTCTTAGCCGTGCAGGTATCGCAGCAGTGGACATGGAGCTCTATGTCCTGGCGACATCCCGGCCAGTAGAATCGGGCCCAAAGACGCTGCAGAGTCTTCGTCACCCCAAAGTGGTCCAGCATGGACAAAGCCTCCCAGGCGGGCCGCTGGCCTGCGTCCAACCACTTCCGAACTTGGGAGATGACCAGATCTCTATTCTGCTCACTCTGCAGCTGCTGCTCGCTGAGGGCCTCTGTGACGTCATCGCTGGGGAGAGCTGACTGATTATCCAAGGAGGAGCTGTGCACTGCTGTGTTATTCCTGCTCACAGTGGTCCGGAGAGCAGCAGCCCATGGGACGGCTTGGTCTCGGTCCTCTGCCTGCTGGCAGTGCCGACAGTCCTCCGCAGCACAAGGACGCCGAGACAGCGCATCAGCGTTGGCATGGAGGCGGCCTGCCCGATGCACAATCTGAAAATCATAATCCTGCAGTCCTTTAAGCCATCTTGCCAACTGTCCGTCCGGCTCTTTAAAATTCAGTAGCCAGGTCAGGGAAGCATGATCCGTCCTGAGCTGAAACCTCCCCCCGTACACATACAGGTGGAAATGACGAAGCCCCTGGATGACAGCCAACAGCTCTCGGCGAGTAACACAATAATTCCTTTCGGCTCTGCTGAGAGTGCGGCTGAAAAAAGCAACTCCCTGCTCTCTGTGTTCTCCCTCCTGGGATAACACCGCCCCGATGCCCTGGTTGCTGGCATCCGTGTCCACGATAAAATGGCGGTTTGGGTCGGGATACTGCAGGACGGGGGCTCCGATGAGCATCGAGCGAAGCCGGGAAAAAGCAGCAGCACAGTCCTCACTCCACTCAAACGTGCGGCCCTTCTATGTCAGCTGATGCAGCGGGCTGGTGATGGTGGCGAAGTCCTTCACAAACCTCCTATAATAGGAGGCCAGTCTGAGAAAACTCCATACCTCTCCCACATCCCACGGCACCGGCCAGTTTTTCACCACTGCCACTTTCTCTGGATCGGTGGCGACTCACGCTGTGCTGACGATATGGCCCAGGAAGGTGGTTTCTCGCTGAAATAAGCAGCATTTTCGCGGGTGCAGCTGCAGCCTGGCCTGTTGCATGGTGTCTAATACTTCCCGGAGGTTGGACAGGGTACCATCAAAGTCAGCTGCGTGAACCAGTAGGTCATCCAGGTAAACAATGCAGTGGCTCTGGGGCACATGAGGCAACACTCGCTCCATCAGATGTTCAAAGGTGGCCGAGGTGTTGCAAAGTCCAAATGGCATCACCTTGAACTGCCACAGTCCCTGCCTGATGGAGAAGGCTGTTTTCTGGCAAGACTTTGGTGATAGGTCTACCTGCCAATAGTCACTGCGGAGGTCCAGTGAGCTGAACCAGCTGGAGCCGGTGATGTAATCGAGTGTATCATCGATGCGGGGCAGGGGGTAGGAATCCTTGCGGGTGACGTCATTCAGGCACCGGTAATCCACACAGAACTGCCACGAACCATCCTTCTTCTTAACCAGAACCACCGGCGCCGCCCACGGGCTGCTGGAGGGCTCAATAACATCCACCTCCAGCATTTCCCGTATTTTTGTTCTGCCGCCGCCTGCCTTGAAAAAGGCGGACAGCGGGGGGCGGAGCCGGATTGGCCTGGTCTCACCGGTGTCTGTCTGGTGCTGCACCAAGCTGGTTCGGGTGCACTCCTCATCCTTGGCAGCAAAGACGTCAATGTAGCAGTCCAACAGCTCCCGCAATTCAGTTTTGGTCTCATCACTCCAAATAACTGTTCCAGAAGTTTTGAGGCTTGTCTCTGTGCTGGTTGGCGTGTTGTAAGCGGGCTGCTTTGTGGCATTGGAGTAGTAATGGCTTTCTTCTGGTGACTCAACCATGCAGCCCAGTTTTCTTGAAGTGCCTCCTTATTGTGCATCTTGAAACAGCCACACCACTTTTTTCAGAGTCCTGTAGCCCTCCCAAGAGAGTAGACGCTTTTTCCTCCTCTCCTGCTCTGACTTTTTTTTCCTTCCCCCCCAACTACTGGATCCCAGCTTGCTGTTGTCTGTCTGCGTCTAACTGCGACCGTCGAAAGAAAGAAATTATGGAGTTAATAAGCTGGGCTTTGAACACAATTGACACTATTTTTTCAACAAGGAAAAGTGCTCCGGGGGAAGCTGTCTGCCCCGCAGGTACGGCTCCAGCGGGCTATTTACGTGACACAAGTAATTGGAAAATCTTGTGTCTCACTAATCTCTCTATCGAAGATATTGAAGATTTGTATGTCTTCGTGGTAATGGTGATCGGGATCTTTCTGATTGGAACTGGGATTGTCCTGGTGTACCGCAAATTGCTGAAGATGGATACAACCTATCAAAATGCTGGCCAGGTGAGGTGCATCTGTCAAATTGAAAAATTGGAGAAGACCCTGATAGCGACAAATGGAGAACTGTCTCGGAAGGTGGATTACATCATGGTCTCGCTTAGGTCTTTCCACAATGGATTTAAAGCCCCGCAATGAAGGATTAAGTACTGAATCTACAGAAGAAATAAAAAGCCTTCTCTGTGATCAGTCCGATTTGGCTCAATTTCCCCATGAAAATTCCTCCTGGCTGTCTGCAGTCTGTGTTTTCAAAATCATCGAGCATAAGGCCTTGGACAGCCATTTGGACTCTGCCAAGATAAGGACTCGGCGGCAGCCAGACAAAACATCTCCTGCCAAGTGTCCTTGTTGTCTCTCTTATTATCATCAACACTGCTCAACACCGCACACACATTGATCCATGAACTGAATAAAGATACACACACTGCTCTCTTGTGTCTTGTGAATCCTGTGTAGCGAATGTGCATCGAGAGCTTTTTTTTTTCCTTGAAATCTTAATATTGATTAATTATGTAACCAGTATTTTGAATCAATGATTTTTTTGCTCCTTCCTATTGTTCCTCGTATTATTCTTATTCTCATGCTTGTACCCACTATCCTGTTGGCAGACGCGTCTCTGATGCTGCCGCGTCACTGGAAATGCAGGTTCATTTTCTGTGTCAGGTCAAATTCTCTCGTATGTTATCAGTGATCTGTTAATGTACTCGGCAATAAATCTTTTCTGATTCTGATTCTGATTCTGATTCTGTATGTCAGCTGAAGTTATTTGAGGGTTTTTCTTTGCATCCTGAACACTTTTCCTGGCAGTTATAGCTGAAATGTTTGTTGGTCTTCCTGATCGTGGCTTGGTTTCAACAGAATCCCTCATTTTCCACTTCTTCATTAGAGTTTGAACACTGCTGATTGGCATTCTCACTTCCTTGGATATCTTTTTATATCCTTTTCCTGTTTTATAAAGTTCAGCTATCTTCTCCTGTAGGTCATTTGATAATTCTTTTGTTTTCCCCATGGCTCGGAATCCATCAACGTCAGTGCAGCACTGGATGAAACATTCAGGGGTCTGTCAGGAACCCAGAAACTCACTGACTTTTTATACACGCACACTAATTACACGTAAACAGATCACAGGTGAGGATGGTTACCTTTAGTAGCCATTTAAACCCATGTGTGTCAGCTTGTGTGTGTGTTATCAGGCCAAAACTTCCAGGGTATGTAAACTTTTGATCAGGGTCATTTGGGTAGTTTCTGTTGTCAGTAGGATTTAAAAAGAGCAAACACAGTTGTTTGATAATAAATGACTTCACCCAACCACTAACTATGAGTGAAAGAAAAGTTGTTTTTTTTATTATCATTCATATTCTCTGAAAAATGGCCCAGAAAATCATAAATTCCACCAGGGTATGTAAACTCATTAGCACAACTGTATATTTAAAAAAGTTATTTCTTGCCTTGCCCATAAACAGTATTTCTGCTTAACACATGGTCTGCTGCGAGGTGAAAATTCCACAGCAGTATTTTCAACTTACAGCTCGTTGTTGAGCTATAATGACACAAACACAGCAGCACAGGCAAGATTCCAGGGAGTTCTTGTTGTTCTTCAGAATTGGCAAGGCACAGATTTGGCTCTGTTAACTAATATCCTCAGAACTACATTTGGGGATTCTGTGAAGACAGCAAAAACGTGGTGCTCTAATGGGTATGAAATCTGTAGATGTGTGCCAAAATTGCTTGTGATGCTACAGGTTACTTCAAACCACATTCAAACTTGAAACGTCTCAGCTGCAGTGCTTGGAAATATTCACATTCTCACCCTTCAGCTAAATATGCAAGTTAAGGAGTTATATTTAGTCATTGCAGTAGAAAGAAAATTGTCACTTGCTTCTACTCCCTTTGCCTAAATAAGTGCATATACTACTAAATGAATACTGCAGATAAAATCAGTGAAAGTGTGGGAAACGGTGAAAGCAATGTACATGAAATTAGAGCTGGATGATTAACTGAAAATGAACACAAACTGACATCAACATCCTCAAACCGGCCGGTTCTCTTTCCCCCCTCTGTTAATTCTTTCCCCACTCTATCTCTTCATACGGACCGTCCGCCAAATAAATGGCTTATTAAATTCAGTATGACACAACGTTGCTTTGTAACGGTGAATAGCAGAGCACCAGTCCACTAATATTTCAGTGAGTGGGTCTTCTTGCCATCAAAGAGCAGCCACAGCAGCAGCAGATCATCTCTGGCTCTTTTCTCTTGACTGTATCCTGCTGAAAATGAACCTGCTAATGACAGGCTAACAGATAATCAGTAAGAGTGATGTGGGGCTGCTTAGCGTTAGCGATAGGACTTGTTAGACATTATTTGTATAGATCCTTGATGAGAAAGGAATAATTCTTGACTGATGAATCATTGTTGGCCTACTGGCTAATGGTCTTTGTTATGGCACACCATGTGGATGCCACATAACATGAAAAAATGCTCGCTAGCATGTGGAAGAGGCTGTGTGAAATCTCTGGAACCTCTCCATTTAGTGTGGCTCCAGGTGTTTCTGAGGAGGTCTGCAGCCCATAGTTTTGTCAGAATTTATAAGGGCTTTTATCTGCATCTTTAAAGACAAAAAGCCTCATAATAGAGACATTTGTCCCTTAAATACAGTCGATACATGATCAGCTAACAGAAAGCTTCTTATTTTCCATCCTACTTCAGGTTATATTCCAGCTTTTAAAGGTTCTTGCCAGCTGCAGAGGACCAGCAGGAGATGGCACAAGTGCCTCCCACATGCACCTGCTCACCACTGTTCAGTTAAGAGCTACAAAAGCCTTATATGGACATTAGAAGAGTTACTCCTATTAAAGCCGAGCTCAAGAATAATTAGGACTCTCATGTCTAATTTTAGTTTTTGGAGGCCCACCTTGAAGTCCCTATCAGGACTTGGCAACTGACACACTGGTTCTGTTGCTGTTCTCTGCATCAGCCATTTTCACTGCCCTAATTGGTTTTATTTCTGTTCAGAGATCTTTGGTGTGAAACTACAGCTCTGCCTCACAGCTCTCGTTAGAGTCAGTGGGATTTTTTTTTCTTCCCCAGGTTTTGTGTCTTTTTGCATGTTCTTCATGTCTTAATGACAGTTAGCTTTGCTATCCTGTATAAAGGCTCTCACTGAGTAGAAAACTACTTTAAAGGTGGTGTTCTGTTCATGTAAAACATGTATTTCTGTGTCATCCATGAATGTTAAGCTTGATATTGCCATTTGCAATGATACCTTCATCCACCTACATTATGTTTAATCTGAATTAGTCTAAGTGTGGCTGCATGGTGGCCCATTTATCAGGGGATTTGTCTTTTTCATGCAGAAAAACATTTTTTTTTTCCTCAAGCAGTACTGTGGGTGGAAAAATGTAAAGAGTTTCCATTCAGTATAAGCAAAGAGTGACACATTAAATTTCTCAGAAATATATAGATTCTAAATATCTGCTCAACACTGAACAAAACATTAGAATCAACAGAGGACAAATTGGATTGATGTTTGCCAAATCAGTTATGATATAAACAAATTACAAATCAAAGTGATTCATCAACACCTCGATTTATTCACTTCTGATGAGGAGATTAATGCATGTGATGGAGCTAATTGTTTACTGAGCAAATGTAGCTGTAGCAATACATAAATCCACTTCATTAAAGAAGCCTGAGTGAAATATTCTCAACTTTGTAGATGACTCATGCTGACAGAGGGTTCAAGGCACAGTGTGTTATCTAGCTATGATCAACAGGCTGGAACATTACCAACAGCCAAAACACAGGATTGCACAAAGCCACTACTTTAGCAATTTACACACTTGACAGCTCCACTTGTATGCAAAGGAGAACAAGGCCAAGACTACATCTGCATCTGCAGGAGTCAGACGGGCCTCTAATTAAAGTCATTATCACATTACTACAGAAATTGTCATTTTACATCATTCTGTGTAGGAGGCAGGTGTAACAGTGAAGATGCAAGGAGTAGAGGTAGTGAAGGTAGATGAGTTTAAGTACCTGGGGTTAACCATGCAATGCAATTGAAAATGCACTACAGAAGTGAAGAAGAGAATGCAGGCAGGGTGGAGCGGGTGGAGATGAGTATTGGGGTGATTTGTGACAGAAGAATAGCAGCACGAGTCAAAGGGAATATTTACAAGATGGTAGTGAGACCAGCTGTGATGTATGGTTTGGAGACAGTGGCACTGACAAAAAGACAGGAAACAGAGCTGGAGGTGGCAGAGTGGAAGGTTTCTAAGATTCTCAGTGGGAGTGACTAGGAGGGATAGGATTAGAAATGAGAATGTTAGAGTGACAGCTCAGGTTGAACAGTTTGGATATAAAGTAAGAGAGGCAAGGCTGAGATGGTTTGGGCATGTGCAGAGGAGGGACAGTGGATATACTGGACAAAGGATGCTGAAGATTTGCTGAATTCTTAGCTGATTTAGTGCTGAAATCTGATAGAATAATTATAGTAGGGGACTTTAATATACACTACCGTTCAAAAGTTTGGGGTCACCCAGACAGTTATTTTGTGTTTTCCATGAAAAGTCACACTTATTTACCACCATGAGTTGTAAAATGAATAGAAAATATAGTCAAGACATTGACAAGGTTAGAAATAATGATTTGTATTTGAAATAATAATTTTTTCCAGATACTCAACCTGCTCAAAGGAAGGTCAGTTTTAGAGCTTCTCTAACCAGCTAAACTGTTTTCAGCTGTGCTAACATGATTGCACAAGGGTTTTCTAATCATCCATTAGCATTCTGACGCAATGAACAAACACATTGTACCATTAGAACACTGGAGTGATAGTTGCTGGAAATGGGCCTCTATACACCTATGTAGATATTGCACCAAAAACCAGACATTTGCAGCTAGAATAGTCATTTACCACATTAGCAATGTATATTAGATATTAGAGTGTATTTCTGATTAATTTAAAGTTATCTTCATTGAAAAAAACAGTGCTTTTCTTTCAAAAATAAGGAAATTTCTAAGTGACCCCAAACTTTTGAACGGTAGTGTACATGTAGATGTAGATAGTGATTACCTTAATTTGACATTTAATTCAATATTAGACTCGATGGGGTTTTCTCAAAAAGTAGGAAATTCTACCCATTAACTCCACCGTACGTTGGACCTTGTTCTTTACCTGTTTCTTCTTTCTAAAGCCCATCCAGGGACAAGAGTTGCAAATTAGCTAATAGCTATACACTCTTTGTGCAACACATTAGATTGTCATTTGATTAACTGTCTATGTTTATTGCACTGTCCCTGTCAAATAAACAAATAAAATAAATAAAACATATGGCATAGAAATAGAAAATGTGGTAGTGTCTCCTCATAACCCTGTACTATCAGACCATTGTCTGTTAACCTCTGATTTTACTATTTCTGACTATTTGGCTCCTAAGGAAAAATATTACTACAGTAGATGCCTCTCAGATGATGCCGTTACCAAATTTATGCAGATTGTTTCCTCTATGCCATGTGTCAACACAACGGAAATAAGCTATAGACAGCTTGCTCCTTCTGCAAATGATAGCATGGTAGATAGTGTTACAGCTTCTCTGCATCAGACTGTAGACATGGTGGCCCCTTTAAAAAAGAAAAAGTCTAATCAGAGATTTCTAACTCCTTGGTTCAACGCAGAAACTCATAGCTTAAAACAGAAGACTTGTCAATGAGAAAGAAAATGGCACTCCACTAATTTAGATGAAATCTATTTAGCTTGGAGAAATCATCTTTTAATTTATAAAAAATCTCTTAGAAAAGCTAGAACAAGTTATTATTCTGCATTAATAGAAGAGAACAAGAATAATCCCAGGTTTCTTTTCAGCACTGTAGCCAGGCTGACAAAGAGTCAGGACTCTGTCAATCCTAGCACTCCCTGAGAGCTTACTAGTCAGGACTTTATGAACTTTTTCAATAACAGAATTTCATCTATCAGAGATAAAATCAGTCAGATTCTTCCCACCGTTAAGTTAAATACAGTAACTACTACAACTCCTTCAGTTGACATCTGTTTGGATCAGTTTACTCCAATTGACCTTTTAGAGTTAGGCAAAATAGTTTTCTCATCCAAGCCTTCAACTTGTCTTTTAGATCCTATTCCTACCAGGTTATTTAAAGAAGTCTTCCCATTTATTGGTAGCTTTATTCTTCAAATAATCAATTTTTCATTAACTTTAGGTCATGTACCACAGGCTTTTAAACCTGCTGTAATTAAACCCTTACTCAAAAAGCCAACGCTGGATCCAGGAGTTTTAGCTAACTACAGGCCAATCTCTAATCTCCCTTTCATTTCAAAAATCTTAGAAAGAGTTGTTGCTATGCAATTATTTGACCACTTGCACGGAAATGGTCTATTTGAAGAGTTTCAATTTGGGTTTAGAATCCATCATAGTACTGAAACAGCCTTAGTGAAGGTCACTAATGACCTCCTGATCGCATCTGATAATGGACTTGTTTCTGTATTTGTCCTTTTAGGCCTTAGTGCAGTTTTTGATACTATCAATCGTAATATTCTACTTGATAGATTAGAACACTATGCTGGACTTAATGGAGCTTCATTGCAGTGGTTTAGATCTTATTTATCTGATAGGTTCCAGTTTGTTCATGTCAATAAAGAGTTTTCTTTCAACTCAAAGCTCAGTCATGGAGTTCCACAGGGATCTGTGCTAGGCCCTACTCTTTTTACTTTATATATGGTTCCGTTAGGCAACATTATTAGAAAGCACTGTATACATTTTCATTGTTAAGATAAGATAAGATAAGCCTTTATTAGTCCCACAATGGGGAAATTCCAGGATTGCAACAGCACAGGGATAGCAATACTCAGAGCAATAATTTAGAACATAAGAAAATAAGAGCAGTGAGTATACATATGTACACATAGATATATAAATATATATACACACCGTGTGGATCATTGTAGCTAGATGGAATAAACAGCATAACCGTCTATTTAGTTACCCTACATGGTATGAATATGTACCCATACATATTGTCACCCTCCATAGCGACTGATATTGCCCTAGTTGTATACTGGAGGGGACCATTTGTGTAAGTCTGTTGCGTCATTTGCATTCAATACTATTAGGTCATCACGTTTTTGTTTTTTTTTACTATCTCTGCCAGCAGCCCTGCTTAGGTTATACAGTCTGACAGCCGTAGGTAGGAAGGACCTGCGAAACCTCTCGGTCGTGCACCTAGGATGATGTAGTCTACTGCTATATGAGCGCCTCAGTGCGTTCAGTATGTCCTGCAAAGGGTGGGACTCGGACTCCAGCAGAGATGACAGTTTAGCCACCATCCTTCTCTCCCCTATCTCCTCCACTGGGTCAAGGCATTGCCTCAGGACAGAGATAGCTTTCTTGATTAGTTTGTTCAGTCTCTTCTTATCGGCTGCTGTAATGCCGTTTCCCCAGCAGACCACTCCAAAAGTGATGGCTGATGCCACCACCATGTCGTAGAATGTCTTCAAGAGCACCCCTTGAACACCAAAAGACCTGAGCCTCCTCAGTAGGAACAGCCTGCGCTGTCCCTTCTTGTAGAGTGTGTCGGTATTGTGTGACCAGTCCAGTTTATTGTTCAGATGAACACCCAGGTACTTGTAGGATGTCACCATCTCAATGTCTGTTCCCTGGATGTTTACTGGTGCTGTGAGGGGTTGTCCTTACCTGCGGCAGTACACCACCAGCTCCTTAGTTTTCCTCACGGTGATCTGGAGGCAGTTCCAATGGCACCAGTCCACGAAGTCCTGGATAAGTCCTCTGTACTCAGCTTCATCTCCGTTGGAGATGAGGCCAACGATCACAAAGTCGTCAGAGAACTTCTGTAGATGGCAGTGTGTTGTGTTGTGTGAGAAGTCCGCAGTATAAAGGGTGAACAGGAAGGGAGCCAAAACCGTTCCCTGGGGGGCCTCCGTGCTACCGATGATCGTGTCGGACACACAATCCCGGATTCTCACAAACTGTGGCCAGTTAGTGAGGTAGTCCAGGATCCATGATGACAGATGCTGGTCCACCCCTGCGCACAGCAGCTTGTCCTTCAGGATCATCGGTTGGATGGTGTTGAAAGCACTGGAGAAGTCAAAGAACAGGATCCTGACCGCGTTCCCAGGCTTCTCCAAGTGGGACAGGGAACGGTGAAGGAGGAAGATCACTGCATCCTCAACCCCAATGCTTTGCTGGTAGGCGAACTGGAGTGGATCCATCGCTGGTCCCACCGGGGGGCGGAGGTGAGCAAGGAGCAGTCTCTCCAGGTAGGGTCTTCATCATGTGAGACGTCAGGGCCACTGGTCTGTAGCTGTTCAGGTCTTTGGGGTGGGAAGTCTTTGGTACAGGTACCACAAAAGATGTTTTCCACAACTGTGGTACCCTCTCCAGCTTCAGGCTCAGGTTGAAGATGTGCTCCACAATCCCACACAGCTGATCTGCGCAGGACTTGAGGAGCTTCGCGCTGATGCCGTCCGGTCCCGAGGCCTTCCTCGCCTTGATCTTCCCCAGCTCCGTCCTCATCTGGGTCTTAGTGAGGGTCAGGTTGGGGGCCTGTGTGCTGGGAGTGGGGTGTGGACAGCAGGTCTTGATGACTTTAGAGGCAGAAGCGGTTGGTGTGCAGTCGGGGGGGAGGGCCGTTGGTCAAACCTATTAAAAAACAGGTTCAGATTGTTCACCCACTCCCTGCCCCCCGTGGCCTGGGAGGAGGTATTCTGGAGCCCAGAGGTGGTTTTAAGGTTTCTTCAGACCCTGCCGATGTCGCTCTGTTGCAGCTTGTCCTCCATCTTCTTCCTGAAGCTGTCCTTGCCTTCTCTGATCTTCCTCCTCAGCTCCCTCTGTACGGACTTCAACATCTCCCTGTTCCCCGACCTGAAGATCCTCTTCTTCTCTCTCAGAAGTGTTTTTATCTCAGGGTTGATCCAGGGTTTGTTGTTCGAGCAACACCGTATTGTCTTGGTGGGTACGGTGTTGTCCACACAGAAGTTGATGTAGTCCGTGATGGTGTGAGTGAGGCCATCGATGTCCTCACCATATGGATCGCAGAGCTTCTCCCAGGCAGTGGTTTCAAAACAGTCCTTTAGAGCATCCATTGCCTCCTCAGACCACAACTTCACCGTGCGCATAATCGGAGGTTGTCTGTGTACTAGGGGTTTGTACACCGGCAGGAGATGAACCAAGTTGTGATCCGATCTCCTGAGTGGGGGGAGTGGTGATGAGGTGTACGCCTCCTTAGTGTTTGCATAGAATAAGTCCAGTGTTTTATTGTCTCTAGTGTGGCATGTGACATACTGGGTGAACGTGGGCAGAATGGGGGACAGTGAAATATGGTTGAAATCACCTGAGATGACACACAATTATACCTGTCAATGAAGCCAGATGATAGTAATCAGTTAGCCAAGTTAGAAGCCTGTCTTAAGGAAATCAAAGTTTGGATGACTTGTAATTTCCTGCTATTAAATTCAGATGAGACTGAAGTCATTCTTGTTGGTCCAAAAAACGTTAGAAATGCCTTTGCAAATCAAACTTTTAGTTTGGATGCAGTTACTCTTTCTCTTAATAGCTCTGTGAGGAACCTTGGAGTTATTTTTGATCAAGATCTGTTTTTCAATTCACATATTAAATTTGTTTCTTAGACTGCCTTCTATCATTTGCGTAATATTGCCAAGATTAGGATCATCTTCTCTCAGAGTGATGCTGAGAAGCTGATCCACGCTTTTGTTAGCTCTAGATTAGATTATTGTAACTCTTTATTATCAGGTTGTCCTAAAACATCTCTAAAAAGTCTTCATTTGATCCAAAATGCTGCAGCAAGAGTTTTAACAGGTACTAGAAAGAGAGATCATATCTCTCCGGTTCTGGCCTCCCTTCATTGGTTTCCCATAGAGTTTAGAATTAAGTTTAAAATCCTTCTTCTCACTTTCAAAGCTCTAAACAATCAGACCCCTTTTTATTTAAAAGATCTGACATTACCCTATTATCCTAACAGAGCACTCCGCTCCCAAAATGCTGGATTACTTGTAAAACCTAGAATCTCCAAAAGTACAATGGGGGGCAGAGCCTTCAGTTATCAAGCTCCTCTCTTGTGGAACCAGCTGCCAATCTGGATTTGGGAGTCAGACTCAATCTCTGTTTTTAAGAATAGGGTTAAAACCTTCCTTTTGATATAGCCTACAATTAGGGAGGGATCATGTGTTTCTGAACCCTCCCTTAGTTATGCTGCTATTAGGTTTAGACAGCTGGGGGACCTCCAATAATGCACTGGGTTTCACTCCTTTCTTCACCCTCACCAAGCGCTTGCTTACAGGGGATCGCCTGATTGCTGGGGTCTTTCTGCAATTGTGGGGGTTTCCCCTACAGTTGAAAGTGCTATGAGATGACTGTTGTTGTGAAAAGGCGCTATATAAATAAAGTTGAATTGAATTGAAGATGGAGTTGCCAGGCAGGAAGGAAAGAGGAAGACCACAGAGAAGATTCATGGATGTAGTGAAGGAGGACATGGAGAAATGGAGGCAGATGATCGACTGTGGCAATCCCACAGTATACCAGATTAAGAACACAAATGCCCTGCTGATTTGGTTGTTTCCACATGACTCTCAGTTTCACCTCCTCCCAACAAAACTACAAACTATAGCAACAGACTGGAGGATCGCCGGGGGGCAAGAAGCCCGCAATCTTAATCTCTCAGAAGAAAGGCATGGAGATGCCAGAGTTCTGGTCATGTGGTCAGTGGTGGAGAATCTCCTGCACGTGGGAGAGCAAGTCTTTCCTGACTGATAGCTGGTGGTGATTGGGAGGTGGGGGGTGGCCGCTGCAGTCCGGCTGACTGTCTCACTGAACCAAGGCTAGGTTATCCAAAGGTGGGGCTGCTGGGAAGATCCTTTGGCAACAAAGGGACACTCTCTCCAGCGTCAGAGGAATGGTCCTCTTCAGCTCTAAGCCTAGGTCGAGGTAGACCAGCAGGACAAACATCTGCATTGACTGTTTAAAGAGGAAAAACAAAGCCCAAACAAGCAAACAAGTTTGGATGGAGAAGGGTTTGGCCACTCTCATCTGCTGCATCTCAGTGGCATGGCAAGCGATTGAAATAACCACAGCTCTTGGAGAGGCTGCTGAGTCAAAGCAAGCTCCTCGTGGTCCTCCTCCACCAAGAAGCCATGGATGTTGAGGCCAATATCCACCACGTTGACATCCTCAAGGTGGAAATCTAGCCCCTCATCGAGGAGGTTAGATTCACGTCTCGGGAGAACAGTTGGAAGGCTAGCCACACATTTTCTTGTGACTGTTCCAAGCTCTACATTTGCAGGGCTTAAAGTTTTCTGGCACTGTGCCGGATTTCCGGCGTATGCTGTTTGGCCGCGGGGAAAAATGATACTCCTATACTCCTATAACGGTGGCTCTCAAAAGGCAGCTCATGAACTCCCTATTTGTGCCCCCCGAGCTGTGATCCTTCACTTCATGTTTTGGTTAGGTCAGCACCTGTAAATGTGGATGGACTCTTATCGCCATGCCAACGATGCACTGACAGCCTGTCAGCACGCGAGTGGCACGTTTTACTTTCACTTTCGGAGCGGTAGCAGCAGTGGGAACCTAGATTCAGCGAAAATGGCATGTTCCAAGTTTGCTGCTAAAAAAAAAAAAGCAGACAGTGAAAATCGGCAATTCAGAATGGACTGAGCAATTTGCATTTGTTCTCCCTCCTACCAGTACAAGATCACAAGACCAATGTTCTTAACATGCCAGGAGACCACAGCTTGATAAAGATTTACAGTCTGGAACGGCATTATGAGAGCAAGCATAGTGTGATGTTGTTTATGGGACATATTATGGGGTGACATTGGTGGTGGCTTCACCTTTCTGTTCCGCCGCCACCCAGGGTATAAGAGGGCTGTGTGGGAGAGGGGCAGTGTCTTTGACCACCTCTCAGCCTTGCAGGAGCACTTCTGTATAACCCGTGAGTCTAGAATAAAGTCTTGTTCAGTTCCACCTTAAGTCTCGTCATTCACCCTTAATTACAGACATAACATTTGGTGACGAGGATGGGATGCCCGTGACGGTGGGTGGAGCCGAGTGGCTGACCCACTCTGCTTCCCGAGTGCGGCTGGGAGGTACCGAGAAGCAAGGGGTCACAACGGCTTTGCCAGCATCTGAAATGAAAGCGAGTGGGGCAGGACCAGCTGACATGGTAAAACGACTTGCCATTCAGGGACACTGGAAGCCAAGTTGGGCTCCTCTAGGGGACGCTGATGTGGTCCGACCCAGAGAGGAGGCCCGGTCGGGAGGGGTTCTTAGAAAGCGCAAGCGACAGGAGGACCGGGGTGGCTGCAGGTGGTGGCTGTTTGGGAGGATGGCTACCTTCAGCTGTCTGATGGCTAATGGTGGCATCCCAACGAGCTGCAGCGTGCCAAGCTGGAGAAGGAGGTGTTTGGATGGCGGCACGGGCCATCCCTGGGCGTGAAGAGAAGAAGGTACTCCGGAAGAGAACCGTCTGATGGTTTTCCAGGGGGTGGTTCCTCTACTGGGGCAGACTGATATTTGGGCTGATGTGTTTATTGCATGGTGTTGGTTTGAATAGAAATGAAGTTGTTCATTGCATTTATTAATGGCAGTATAACCTGTTTGTATATACATTTGTTCTGGTAAGGGGATTGTTTTGGATTATTTATTTTAGAAACACAACAATTTTCTGTTTAATGGACTGTGTTTTAGCAATGACGGCAGAATAATCCGTCCAGCCATGTGGGGGTGGGACGGTAGTCCACCTGTCTCCCCCTAGCCTTAGTTGTTTGCGTGAATGTGGTAGGCCCTGATATTTCTGTTCACTTTTAGTGCGTGATTCGGGTTCTAAATTGGGGAGGGTCTTGATTGTATGTGTGTGTTTTGGACTTTTTTGAAGGGGTGGGGGGACTGTAATGTTGTTTATGGGACATATTATGGGGTGACACGGGTGGTGGCTTCACCTTCCTGTTTCGCCGCAAGTCTCGTCATTCACCCTCAATTACAAACATAACACAGGAATTTTGAAGAGGCATTTCCTCAAAATTCAGAGGTAAGAACAACAAAAATAAATGCAGTGAAATGGTCATATCAAGCTTAAAGCAGGATTCTTGTTCCATCTATGATACTAAAAGCAGCAGCGTGGTGACGTCTGTTCTGAAAGTGGCTCCTCCCACAGCAGGACAGCCTGGTGACGTGGGCGGAAATCAAGGGGGTCCAGGGGGACCTTTTTTTTTCTTTAAAATTTGAAGCTTTTCTTATAAACTTGTAACTTTTTCCTCATTGATTTACTACATTTATTTGTAAATGTAAAACTTTTTTGTTGTAAATTTGCCACTTTTCACTCATAAATCTGCTGTTTTTACATCTGAAATCTGTAATTTTTTTCTTGTAAATTTGTAACCTTTTTATAATGTGAGTTTTTCTTGTAAATTTACATATTTTTTCTCACTAAATTTGCAACTTTTTTTTCTAGTAAACTTGACTTTTTGTAAATGTGCAATTGTTTCTTTTAACTTTGCAATTTTCATTCTCATAAATTTATGACTTTTTCCTTGTAAATTAGCAGCGTTTTCCCCATGAGTGTACATTTGTACATTCTTTCTCATAAATTTGTGACTGACAGCAATAATAGTTGGTGTCCCCTCAATCTTTACTCTGGAGAAATTGTTCTGTTTATTGTCCTTTCCAACATCAAAATGAAATAGCCGCCCGTGCAGCATGCTGTCACTGCTCCAGACCTCTGGTCCACTGGAAGAAACAAATGCAGACCCCCGGCAAAAACATTTGAGGACCCCTGTCCTATAAAAACAAAAGATTTAGGTCCTATTCCTATATGCAGAACAACTTTTCGTCCAAGTGTTGTTGCTGTATGTAGTGCGACTGCAGGCGCGAGTGCAGAACCGGAGTGGCCCATATCCCAGTGGGCCGTTTCACTGCTGGGCCGGTGTTCTAGTTGGACCTAAAATTAATTAACATCAATATAACATCAGCACTATCCTGATGTTTAATAGCCCTGAATCTGCCTGACTGAACTACACACCAGAGCATTCAACAGGGTGCGGGACTCCAGAAGTTGTGTTCACATTTTGGTGGTTAACAAATGGCAGAAATAGAAGAGGCGATTTTCCCAAAGAAACCTGAGTCAGACGGCACAGGTGAGGGGAGAGGAGGCTGCAGAGGAGCGTGTTCTGCTACAGCAGAGAGGCCGTGAGATTTTCAGCACCTCAGCTTAGTGAAGTGACTCTCAGAATAAATTCTATAATATTTAGCTGCTATCAAATAGTTCACAATTCTCTGACTCTGACGTATTTTTCTCATAAACTGAAAAAAACTAAGTAATTCCTCATTACAAAGATTTTTAAATAAAGTTGTAAATTTCCAAGAAAAAGTTAGCTACATGAACCTACAGTAAATTTATAAGCAAAAGCTGCAATTTTAATGGTTAAAAGGAAAAAAATTATTCAGAAAGTTCCAAAATTAAAGAAAAGGATTTTCTATGTGAAGAAAATCAGATTTATAGAAAATGCTGCATATTTATAATAGCCTAAACCTTCCTAGTAGTTACAGCCTTTTACCTGTTATCTTGATTTTAAGATCAAATATGCAGATTTTTGTGGACACAGTTTGGTGAAAAAGCCTCTTTCCACAGTAGATGTTGCTGAATGAAGAAAAAAAAAACTTGCTTGTTCTCAGGTGATTTGTTATTTTTTTAACAAGGGGGATGGTAGTGGTGGTGGACTCACAAATTTAGCGTAAGGTAAAGCCTATAAATGTAAATTAAGTATAAATTTGCAAGAATAAAGCTGTAAAATATGACAAAGGAGGCCAATTTACAAGTAAAATAGAAAATTTGTGAGAAAAAAGTTACAATTTTGTATGAAAAACATCATGAATGCAGGGGAGACATGGTACATTTCTACAAAATTATAAAGTCACAAGAATGAAGTCAAAAATTTAAAGAACAAAAGCTGCAGATTAGTCTAAATGTTTCAGTTTTTCCCATTTTCTATGCAATTAGTGAGGTTTTTCTTGTAAACATTCCTGGACATTTGTAGTTTTTTCCTGGTAAATTTGTGACACAGACATGCACAGATTGGAACAGGACAAAAAATCTACTATATGGGGAAATGACACAATGACATGATATTGTGACGTTTGCAAGGTTCACACAAAGAAAGAGGAGCAAGATGGTTGTGATGAACAGGCTTTATTTTACACACCCCCAATCCCAACTTACTTCTGAGCACAGAGAGGAGGGGAGGTCATTCTCCCAGACCCCTGTTTCAATCATGGTTACACACATGATTCAGCTTGCCCTAATCCTGCTAAACACTGCTGGGTCATTATAACGCAGTTATAATGACACAGCAGTATAACTCAGTAATAACACATTTAATACA